>CM076672.1:20440386-21640386 GCA_038501925.1 Xenopus petersii | reverse complement strand
TAAAGCATCAGTGGTCATCCAGCTGGTATAAAATAGCAGACTTGGACCCTGACATGTTAAGTGTGGGCATTTATACAAAACAGAGGACTCTGTAAAGAATTAATTTAGGTCCATGGGCTGCAAAATAGGTTATCTTTGTCTCTGTAGTTTCCTCCTGCACCGTTATGTACTGTATTTATCATTTACCTTCCATGTCTCTCTTCTCCTCCTCCTTTGCTCTTGGCTCTTTCATTCCATCCAGCCATCTTTGAATTCAGCCCTTCCACACAATATCATTGTCACATGTTATACATTTTCTATTTTCTAGCGGTGCAAAGAATAGGAAGAAGAGACTAGTAGAAGTCTAGTATAAACATTTAGAAAATAATGTACCAATGCAATGGGCAGTTCCCAACTTTCCTTCCTACAAAATCCTACATTTAGGTTGAAAGTACCTATAAAGGCACTCCTTTAGATCCTATAGACATATCCCCAAATATATTAAAAGTTAACCCAAGAACAATAATCTATAGCAACCAATATGATAATTGCTTTTAAAAAGGAAAAAATAAATGCTACCTAATGACTGGTTGCTATAGGTGATAAGATGTGTAGCAAACTTTGCCCCTGATATTACATAACCCTATAGACCTATGTATAAATATATATACATAGAGAGAGAGAGAGAGAAAGACAATAAAGAGACACTAATGTTACAGTTGCAGAAAGGTATAGGAACCCAAAACCAAAAACATTCTCCTGTATCGCCTCATTACTGTATATCAGATCCATTCTGCAAGGATCCATTTATATTCTGGATTATTGCAGGCTAAAAAGAAAATAATTGTAACATTCAAGATTAGTGATATGGATTTAGTGAGATGGATTAACTGGCGTTATACTGCCACCAGCAGTGAGCAGAGTAATTGTTCATCCTCCCTAAAACAATATCATGGTACATGTCAAGGAGACATATTCATCCTCCAAAAAATTCTCTTCCCTACGCACAACAACACAAACCATTTAAATAAAGTGTTTCCATTAAATCCTATGCAATAAACCTTATCTATATACTGTATATTGTAGTATGATTGAGAAAATCATAGATGGAAAGTATCACTCCCAGGGCACAGGGGGCACAGAGGGCTGTGAAAACGAAGCAAATACAGGTATAGAACCTGTTATACAGAATTCTCGGGACCCATGGTTTTCCAGATAATGGATCTTTCCGTAATTTGGATCTTCATACCTTAAGGGCAGCGACACACGCTGCAGATCAGGGAGATTTCCTCATGAAGAAACATCGGGCGATTTCGGAAAACAAAGCGATCCGAGTGCCATCCCGTTGTCGATTTACATTCTAGCCGGAGGGAGGCAGTTCAGGGAGATTAGTCGCCCCGAAAAAGAAGAAGAGATTTGTCGCCAGGCAACTAATCTCCCGGAGTCTGCCCTGACCCTAAACATTAAATAAACCCAATAGGCTGGTTTTGCTTCCAATAAGAATTAATTATATCTTAGTTGGGATCAAGTACAAGCTACTGTTTTATTATTATAGAGAAAAAGTTTATAAAAATCTGGATTATTTGGATAAAATGGAGTCTATGGGAGACGGCCTTCCAATAATACGAAAGTTTTTGGGTCAGTGGTTTCCGGATAATGGATCCCATACCCATACACTGAATCTAACAGTGTGTTATAAATAGGCTCTTCCAAAATTGATGAGCACCAGATATGTATATAGGTATATGGCAAGACAGGCATAAATTGCCACCAATTCATTAACCCATAAAAACTAATAAGCCTAGTTATCCTAGTAAGCCATAAGAACTTAGAATTTACTGATCTAAGTTTCAGTAATTAAAAGAAGTATGTGATTGGTTGCTATGGGTTATTAGTAAAAATTATTTCCCATGCATATTTTCCCATAATCCACAGAAAAATAATCAATGGGGAGAGTTTGTATACAAGAGAAAAGTAACACATCTATTTAAAACATGTTTTTTGCTATGGACAGTGACCCAAGCAACCAACTAGCAGACTGGAGGGAAACATAATATTAAATAACTCAGAGTCACAAATTACATAGATTATGTATATATTTACAGTTTGTAGTGGTCTAAAGCTGGCCATAGACACAAAGATAAAGTCGTAAGAATCTTCGTTTTGTATGATTTTCGGATTGTACATGGAGTGTCGTGATATTTTTTGTGCCATGATGATCGGTTGTTTAGTCAATCGGGCAGATTTCTGTCGGCTACCGATAATATCTCTGCATGTATTGCCGATCTGACGATATCCATGGGTGACTGTCACTACTATTTGTCAGATTTAACTTTTGTACTTTTGTTGTCTTGTTGACTAACTCTGGTTAGTGGTGGGTCAGGAGATTGCAACGTAGGATCATGCGTTGGACATAAGGATATATCTGCATATCTATGGCCGGCTTAAACCAAATATATATTGCAGGTTTTACAACTGCGCAGAAGAAAGTGCAAAAAAGAGCAAAAACAACAACAGCATTCTGTCTTTTTTTCTTTACATAAAACGGATTTCTGTGCATTTATTCATAAATGTACCCACGCAGCTTGCACTGAGAAGTAATGAAGAGTAATGCTTTCTCTACAGAGTGGGATATGATTTCATATGGAAATAATAAACATTGGCATCTTTATATTGCTGTATAAGTAAAAATAGCTATTATATCATATAGGTTAGAAATGGTGACTCAGGAAAAAAGGGCTCTGCTGGCAGTATCTGAGTTATAGGAAATTGCAGGTTAGGCAAGTTACTGTTATATTAAAGTTTTCATTATGCATTCACATATTTATGGACTATATATAATATAGGTTTTAAGCTTATGCTAAACACATGCTTAAGGTTCACAGAGATCAGAGTTTCAATGCCAGTTAAAAAATGGGAATGATTATCCATATTAACAATTCCCTTTGGGGAGGGAGTGTGACTGTGGGATAGCAGGTATAGTAGGGAGAGATGGTGCCTATAGTAACAGTGGATAATAGTCTCTGGGAAGGGAGTGTGACTGTGGGATAGCAGGTATAGTAGGGAGAGATGGTGCCTATAGTAACAGTGGGATAATAGTCTCTGGGAAGGGAGTGTGACTGTGGGATAGCAGGTATAGTAGGGAGAGATGGTGCCTATAGTAACAGTGGGATAATAGTCTCTGGGAAGGGAGTGTGACTGTGGGATAGCAGGTATAGTAGGGAGAGATGGTGCCTATAGTAACAGTGGATAATAGTCTCTGGGAAGGGAGTGTGACTGTGGGATAGCAGGTATAGTAGGGAGAGATGGTGCCTATAGTAACAGTGGATAATAGTCTCTGGGAAGGGAGTGTGACTGTGGGATAGCAGGTATAGTAGGGAGAGATGGTGCCTATAGTAACAGTGGATAATAGTCTCTGGGAAGGGAGTGTGGCTGTGGGATAGCAGGTATAGTAGGGAGAGATGGTGCCTATAGTAACAGTGGATAATAGTCTCTGGGAAGGGAGTGTGACTGTGGGATAGCAGGTATAGTAGGGAGAGATGGTGCCTATAGTAACAGTGGATAATAGTCTCTGGGAAGGGAGTGTGACTGTGGGATAGCAGGTATAGTAGGGAGAGATGGAGCCTATAGTAACAGTGGGATAATAGTATCTGGGAAGGGAGTGTGGCTGTGGGATAGCAGGTATAGTAGGAAGAGATGGTGCCTATAGTAACAGTGGGATAATAGTCTCTGGGAAGGGAGTGTGACTGTGGTATAGCAGGTATAGTAGGTGCCTATAGTATAGTAAGTTACTCAGCCTGTAAGCCCCATTATTACAGACAGCACTCACCATTCTACTTTTACTAATATAATGCGGAGTGACAAATAAAAAGATAGTAAGTTCTCTGGTTACATATATGATGGAGAATTAAGAATTGTCATTGATTGGAGATGGAGCTGGCAACTTGCCATAAAATAAGAAATGTAGATTTGCCAGGGAGCCTAAGCAAGTCTTTCTGCTACATAAGAAAATACCACAGATTAAGATTCCATTTAATCACGCCGAATGACAGGAGTCCATCAGAAAGTTCTTCCTCTGGGATTTTCTGCAGTCACTAGGGGGCAGTCACACAGGCGTCTCTGCTCAGCCCTCAGCAGCAGTGTGTCAGCCTGAAAGGTAATTACAAACCAACAAAATGAATAATCAGCTTTTTCCCATATTCTTACATACTGTGCTCCATTTCCCCCTCCAGGTATTTCATGAAGTGCTGCACAATATAATCCCAAGGTACAATGTCTTGCACAGGAGAAGAGCATTGTATATTTAATTTGTATAGTAGGCCAGTGAAACCAGCGACTCTACAGCTACAAAAACCAATTACAGAAACTGCATGACCAGCTTAGCTTGAAAAGAGATACTGACATCTACTGTTCCCATTCTCCTCCCGTTGCCCATGGATTCTCTACATTCTACATTGGCGTTGCTGGCAAATTTCTTGTGTAGCAGTTTGTTTTCTAACCAATAATAATTGTCTGTATTTTAAAGTTCTACAAATAAGCCTCCTTTGTATCCT
Source organism: Xenopus petersii (assembly GCA_038501925.1). Lineage (NCBI taxonomy): Eukaryota > Metazoa > Chordata > Amphibia > Anura > Pipidae > Xenopus > Xenopus petersii. Next base: position 21,635,854 of record CM076672.1, on the reverse strand, counting down.
TTTCTCATGTGTAAATTTTAATTCAGATACTGTGGGTGCTATGGGTGCTGTGGAGCTACTAGTGCTTGTTTTGGAAGGCTTGGTTCCTCCTAATTGTGTGACAATTTGTAACTGTTCTCTAATGGAACTTCTACATAGACAGTAGATAATCAGGTCAGGATCAATCATAGTATTAAAGAGACAGCAGAAGAGGAAAGACTGCAAATGCAGGGAAAATAAGCAAAACCATTAAAATATACAATCTGCCACCATTAAAAAAGCCAAAGCTGCTGTACTCAGGTCTTTTTGAGACAGGGCTGTCAGCTAAACAGCATTATAGCATCAAGAAACCATTTAATAAAATTCAACCTAATGAAGGAAAACATAAACATGCACCGAGGGAATAAACATCAGACAATAGATTAATATTCTGGGCTGTCACAAGACTCACGACGGGCTGTAATTTTTTTTTTTTCATAACCAGAAAATGATGGCCTGGTGAGACTTCTATAGGACATAGGGAAGGTTAAATTAAGACATGATATTAACAAATATATTTAGGATATACATTTTTTTTTTAAAAAAAAACCATCATGAGTTCATGCCAATTTGCTTGTGTCAAACTAATCTGATTGGCTCTTTTGAAGCCTTGAAGAGGATCAAGGAAAGGAATATATTTTAAATTTATCAGAAATGGAAAATTCTTCTTGATATTTCCCGGCACCTGTAAAATTGTCATGGAGAGATTTTTATTGCATTCTTGTATTTTATCATTTGTCACCTGAATTCTCTTGAGCACCCGACAAAATATTTCTTACATTGAGCAAGGTTCCCATAGACTTTAATGCTGTAGATTCTCTTAGATTTCCACTGATTTGAATGGTTCTCAAGAGCTGTGGGCTGCTGAATTCTTCCACTGCCATCGAGAAGATGCAAGGGAAAAAAATGATCCATTGCTAAAAATCTTGTTGGAAAAAAATCTATTTTGTAAAATAGGTTGAACTTACTGTAGCATAGGTTGAGCCTATGATTAAGTAATCTTTTTGGCACGAAACACATAACGTTTTTGTTGGTCTGGTTTGTGCCAACCTATGCAATTATGGGCTAGTGGTCTGTAAAGATTTGAGGCATGGGCACCTGGGCCCTTTATATGGTTTGGTGAGTCCACCCCAATGAGAAATTGTTGAATTTCTTTCTATATTTATAAAATCGATTTTATTGTCAAGAAAACTTCTTGACCTTTGGTGAATCGACCCCTTAGTTTCTCATATGGGGCAAATTTATTAAAGGGCGAAGTGACTAACGCTGACCAAATACGCCAGCGTGACGTCATTTCGGTACATAGACGATATACTAATAGTGATGGCGAATTTATTCACCAGACGCAAATTTGCCGTTTCAGCACCGGGGAATAAATTCATGAATTTGGCGCAAAAATTGGCTGGCGGAAATTCGTCTGCGTCGAAAATAGTTTGATGCCGGCGACAGTTTTGACACCGGCATCAACGTTTTTTTGCTGCCGGTGATGGTTCCCGACGCTGTCACCCATTTAGACGCCGGCGACAATAAATGGATGCCCATTGACTTTTTTCAGGGTGATAGGCTGCAAAAGTCCGTAAAATATTTTTGGGGTTCCCGGGTTCCCAGATATCAAATAAATATAAGGTTGTCCTTGGTGTTTAAATCCGTGTTAAGTGCTTCTCAACAGGCTGCACTCCCCGTATCGTAGTGCTAGAAATTTCCAATAGATATAGATAGTACCTGGAGAGCACACTAAAGGGGCTCATTTATCAACACCGGGCAAATTTGCCCATGGGCAATAACCCATGGCAACCAATCAGATTGCTGCATTCATTGTTCTACTTGCAGCTGGTATCAAAAAGCTAATCACTGATTGGATGCTATGTGTAACTGCCCATGGGCAAATTTGCCCAGTGTTGATAAATGAGCCCCTTTGTCTTTAAAATCTCATATCTTTATTTGAAGAAAATCATGCACTACATGTTTCGGCTACATCGGCCTTCACCTGATGAGGTGTGCTCTGACACTAAACTATGTAAAGCTGGCTATATATAGGGAAATCTGCTAGTTTGACAACGTCACCAAAAGAGCAGATCTCTGCCTAATATGTCGACTTTGAGGTCCGATAATCGGATCACAACAAGAAGAATACGGGCGGTCGGATTGAAGACTGAATCAACAAACAGACACAGTGCTCAATCCAACAGGATTTTTAAACCCGCCCGATCAATATCTGATTGCTTTTCGCCCAGATATCGATTGGGGAAGCCAGTCAGAGGGCCCCCATACACTGCCCAATCTGTCGGGGCCTTAATTTCTTAGACCACATTTTAGTTAGCAGACAACATGACTTCTGTCAGATTTTGAGCCCATAATATGGAAGATGCTGGATTTAGAATATCCAGAAATCAAGATATTGTTTGCCAGAAAATACATATAAATAACATATATATTACTTATGCTTTAAAGCGAGACATTGACAATTCCCTCCCCCTAGCAGCAATATAAAGTGTGCATGGGGGGGGAAGGGGCTGGCAGGGAGTGAGCAGGCAGTGGGGGCCCCAGAGGGGGTATAGGGGCTAGGGATGGGCGAATTTTACCTGTTTCGCTTTGCATAAATTCGCCGCCGGCGAAATGTCGCCGACGCCCATTAAAGTCTATGGGCGTCAAAAAAATTTTGACGCGCATCTTTTTATTTTGACGAACAAAGCCATAAAAGTCTATGGGCGTCATTTTTTCGGCAAAACAAGGCAAAAAAATTCGCCCATCCCTAGGCCCCGGGCCCTTGGGGTAGCAGCCCCAGTGGGCCTCGCACTAGCCGGTTTGACCCCAATAGCTAATGAAGTTTTGTTTCCTGGTACAGTGTACGAGAACATTTTAGGGCAAAGAATTGTGCAATTTATTTATTTTTTGTAACTTATTCTTTAATCTTTATTTGCTTCATATAAGTTATACATCAATGCAACAGCTTTTCCATTTGCGTGCAATTTATTTTTGAGCTTCTGAAAAAGAAATAGCATTTTCAGCTTTTGAAAATTAGCTTCAAATCGCTGCTTATTGATTTAAATGGCAGTTGTTTAAACCCATTCATGGGCCAAGCCATATTGCTTTATATTTGGGGTTTTGCTCACAATGTTCAGGTCATATTTAAAGCTGGAAGCAGACCTGGAGCAGATATCAGCCTAAAAGGCTTTTTTGGGAAACAGGTCAGGTGGCCTGGTTAGCAACCATTGTCTTTTGACACTATAGTTTTGTTCTTGCTTTGCATGACTAGGGAACATGTTTCATTAATGCCCTTTCCTTTTATCCAGCAGGTGTTTTTTTTTTCATTCTGAGCAGACAAGAGAAATGACAGAAAATGAAGAAGAATGGCCCCTGCTGGGTTCTGTGGCATCACAGAGAAGAGAGCTAATCACACGCATAGCAGGAGAATTTGTATTTTCTTTCTGCAGAACTCATTTCATTAATCTGTCAGGGTGAAAAAACATCATATTCTGTCATTCTGAAAATTATATGGTTTTGTTCCAACAGGCTGCCAGTAGTGATGGGCGCATTTGGGGTGTTTCCCTTCGCCCAAAATTCCCGAAATGGCGAAAAATTTGCAAAACGTCATCTGTTTTTGGCGTCCATTTGTTTTTGACGCCAGCAAATCTTCGCTGGTGAATTTTCGCTGCAGTTTCGCGAATTTATTCAACGGCGGCAAATCGTGGGAATTCACGCCTGGCGAATAAATTCGCCCATCACTAGCTGCCAGTTGACTACCGAAGTCTGGAAACCGGAATATTATATTGGAGCTTCACAAGTATCTTAGTCACTGTACAGACACGGCCGCTGAATTCATCTTCCACCATGATCTACATTGCACTTGCAGGAAGAGCTGTTTTGAAGATATCATCGGGGCATGGATGATTTTTAGGTGCTTCAAGTGAAGTCTGATAAAATAGAAGAATGTGGTGTTGCTTATGGTGACACAATGGTTAGCAGAGTTACATTGGAGAACTGCAGTCCAGGTTAGAGCCCTGCATCGGGTCTGATACCCATGGAATACCTGCAAACTGTCAGGTTTCAGATGGAAAGTCCCTGATTCCCTCACTATGTGGGTGATCCACCTCGGTTGACTGTAGGCTTGCAATCCCCCCACCTCCCAGAGTTAAAAGTATTTTTTTTTGCCTTGACCTGGTTAATTCACTTTCAGAATGACCCAGTTTCACAGGTCCCCAGTTGCAGGAAGTGCGGTTAGTGTCAGGTAGTGGATAAGGGGCAGTTTATAGCTGGTCAGCAGGTACAAGTTGGGTTGTGAATCAGTGGATCAGGGCTGGCCATGGGTCTGCCCAATAGGACTCTAGTCCAGGAAACTATCTGCAAGTTTCCGGGTATCTGATTTCCTCCAACACCCCAAAAACCAGGAAGGTTAACTGGCTCATGATGAGTTGCCTTTAGTGAGTATGAATGTGATAGGGACCATATATTGTAAGTTCTACTGCCTCTGATGTAAATCATATATAAGCTATGCAGTATGTTGACACCATATAAATTAAGGGTAATAACTAAGACAAATAGTCTGATTAAGGTCAATACCCTAAAAGGCCTAATGAGCTATTAAGAAGACTTCCAAACGAAACCGTTGCCGACTTATTTGTAAGCACTTGGATCGGAAATACTAAATCTGAGCTCAAATTAAATCCCTGATTATCATTTCCAATAACAACCTGGGTCTAGGGTATTGGTTTATGAAATAATTCAACTCCATCCGCTATATTAATAACACCCAGATGAAATCTTATTAAATCTATTACTGGCTCTATGGGTTGGCCTGTTAAAGGAGGCAGAGTAATTATACACAAGTTGTTAAGAATGATTGGTTTAATGAATGGGATTTGCAAAATAACAGCTACTCTACCTCCCACTGACTTCACTGGCCTAATGCTTTGAAAGATTTCTAAATATATTGTTGTTAATTCATTATCATAAAAAAACACTTAGAAGCTCTATCAACCAATGGCTACACATGTCATAATTAGGGAAAAGCCACTTCTCTTAGGGCTCTTACACATGAGCGTTTTTACCTGCGCTCCCCTGCGTTCCGTTTTTCAGCGTTCAGCCGCAGGGGAGCGCAGGAATAGACGCATTTCATTATTTCAAATGGGGCTGTACTCACACAGGCGCATGTAGGCGCCGAACGCAGGTTGAGACTGAACATGCTGCATTTTTCCTGCGTTCGGCGCCTACATGCGCCTGTGTGAGTACAGCCCCATTTGAAATAATGAAATGCGTCTATTCCTGCGCTCCCCTGCGGCTGAACGCCGAAAAACGGAACGCAGGGGAGCGCAGGTAAAAACGCTCATGTGTAAGAGCCCTTAAATGTGTCGATTTCATTTACAAGGATAATTTGGTGATGTGAGCCAGCTATAAATTAGAATTAGAATTAAGGTACCATGCATAATCACTGCAGAAAAAAAATGTGAGTACAGGTGTCGGATACATTATCCAGAAATCTGTTATCCAGAAAGCTCAGAATTATGGAAAGGCCGTCTCCCATAAACTTCATTTCATCCAAATAATCCAATTTTTTTAAAATGATTTCCCCTTTTCTCTGTAATATTAAAACAGTACTTGATCCCAACTAAAATATAATTAATCCTTATTGGAAGCAAAACCAGCCTATTGGGTTTATTTAATGTTTACATGATTTTCTAGAAAACTTAAAGGGGTGGATCACCTTTAAGTTATCTTAATGGCTAATTCTAAGCAACTTTTCAATTGGTCTTCATTATTTATTTGTTATAGTTTTTGAATTATTTGCCTTTTTATTCTGACTCTTTCCAGCTTTAGAATGGGGTCACTGAAAAAAAATGCTCTGTAAGGCTACAAATGTATTATTATTGCTACTTTTTATTACTCATCTTTCTATTTAGATCTCTTTTATTCATATTGCCGTCTCTTTTTCAAATCAATGCATGGTTGCTAGGGTCATTTCGAGCATAGCAACCAGATTGGTGAAATTGCAAACTGGAGAGCTGCTGAATTAAAAGCTAAATAACTCAAAAGCCACAAATAAAAAAAATGAAAACCAATTGCAAATTGTCTCAGAATATCACTCTTTACATCATACTAAAAGTTAATGTAAAGGTGAACAACCCCTTTAAGGTATGAAGATTAGTGATGGGCGAATAAATAAATAAATACATTTATTTTTTTGCTTCGGATTTTTCACTGGTATATTTTTGATGCAGTTTTGTGAAAATATTTGCGGGCAGTTTTGTGAAAATATCACCAGGCATGGATTCGCGGCGAATTTCCACGTTTCGCCACCCGCAAATATTTTCGCAAAACTGCAATGAAAATTTGCCAGCAAAAATCTGCCGCAACAAAAAAAATTAGTCATGCATCAAAATTATTCGAACGCCTATTGACTTTAATGCATTTGTACAAAATAGTCACGCGTATAAAATCGACGCTCGCGTCAAAAATTATCATGCATCAAAATTATTTTGAAAATTGTTGCCGTTTTGCGAATTTTTCCACCGTTTCGTGAATTATTCAGCGAAACGGGACAGATTCGCCCATCACTAATGCAGATCCTAATAAAGGAAAATCCGGAAAACCCCAGGCCCTGAGCATTTTGGTTAACTGGTCCCATACGTGTATTTTCGAAAATCAACTAAACTCAATCACCATTATATTTACCAAAAAAACCTGAATCAGAAAAAAACTCCAACGCATATAATCAAAGTTCCATAATTTAATATGGATAATTCTCCCGTTTGACCGCGTTTGTTACCTGTTACAGGATTAGCGACCCCATAAAAAAACACAAAGGAATTTCAAAAGGATCACAGATGGAAAAACGGATCAATAATAGGAATAGACTTCAAATACATTTATATGTGCCTAATCAATATGAAAGATTTATGTATTGACTGGTCTATTCCTAGGATAAGGTACACGGCAAGGGGAAAGTCTTTTGAGACTGGAGGAAAGGAGATTTCTCCATCAGTATAATTGGGATATCTGAGGCCTATGGTGAGGAGGGAATCATTGATCAGGACTGAGAGTTCAGCGCCATTATAACAGTAAGAGGAACATGTTATAATTGTTACATTCAGCAGTGATTGGTGCTATCCTGTAGCTTTATACTGAGATTAAAATCAGTGGCGGATTAAGGGCATGTGAGGCCCCTAGGCTACACTTTCCACAGGGCCCCCTCCTAGGAGTGGACCTCATTTTGGCGCGGTACGCGCCACGTTTTTTTTTTTAAAAAAAAAAACTAGACCGCCACATAAATATGCTAGCGGTTTCAAGCTTAGGCAATGGCACATGACGCTATCGTATTTACACGGCAAAACAAAAATAACAAACATTATTTCACTGTCTGCAGGAATTATTTTAAACTGTTCCAGTAAAACTAACACTAATATGATCAATATGGTTGCTCATGACATACATATATATCAATTCAGAATAATAGTTCATGTATGCTCTCAGTAAATAGTGGCACCCGTGGATGGCACAATGATAATATTTCTACCTATAATATATATGAATCATGTTCCTGTTCTGGCTACAATATATATATATATATACACACACACACACATATATATATGAATAATGCTGCTGGATTATAGAGACAGAAAAATAGAAATCAATCTGAGAAAGACAACTAGTCTTTAGTACAGGTATGGGATCCGGAAACAAGTTATCCAGAAAGCTCTGAATTACGGAATGGTTGTCTCCTATAGACTCCATTATAATCAAATAATCCAACTTTGAAATTTTTTTTCCTTTTTCTGTGTAATAATAAAACAGTAGCTTGTACTTGATCCCAACTAAGATATAATTAATCCTTATTGGAGGGTTTATTTTATGTTTACATGGTTTTCTAGTAGACTTAAGGTATGAAGATCCAAATCACAGGGTGTAAAAAAAAACGTCCTGCATTAGTCACTACAGGTATGGGATCCATTATCCAGAAACCTGTTATCCAGAAAGCTCAGACTTAACGGAAAGCTTGTCTCCCGTAGACTCCACTTTATCGAAATAATCCAAATTTTTAATACATGATTTCCTTTTTCTGATCCCAACTAAGATATAATTAATCCTTATTGTAAGCAAAACCAGCCTATTGGGTTTATTTAATGATTTTCTAGTAGACGTCGATTATGAAGATCCAAATTACGCATAAATCCATTATCCAGAAAACCCCAGGTCCCGAGCATTCTGGATATAAGGTCCCATACCTGTACTTTAAATTAATTAGGACAATGGGGAGATGATCTCTAAAGGCCTAACTAGAAACAAACCATATGTTCCATTTTATTTCATCCCCTTTGTCTACTCTGCTAAGGTCTCTGCACGGGGGATTGTACATTGTTTCCTATTATTTATTCCGTTTCTTGGGTCCAAAAGCCGAGGGGTAGTCACCAATAGCATGTAGTTCTGTAGACCAGAATCAAGGGGCAGGGCACATGGTGAAAGAATAATTAGCATTTCAGCCTTGCAGGGCTGTATTGAGTTGCTCAGCCTGATGTCATAATTCAAATTGGCTCCTGATGAACTTTGTGGCTGGGGAAAGGGAAATTAGATTGTAACCTCAACTGGGGCAGGAGATAATGGAAATGAAGATAGTTTGTAAAGTAGTGGTTACTTGATTGATACTATATAAACAAAAGCTGATAAAAATAATACTAATAATACTAATAATAAATAATAATTATAAAGTTTTGTTTATATATTTTATATATTTTTTATAATAATAATAAAGTACAAACACAAGAACTAGCTTGGTAAATGTTCCCAATTATAAATCAGACAGAAGGGATTTCATAGTCAGGGGGAAAAAGAAAAGAGAACAGGTCGTTTACCTGACTGTCCAAGTTGTAGGCAGCTCTCTTTATGTCTTGCAGGGCTCGTTGCATAAATTTAAATGCCTGACAGTCCACACAAGGCCGAGCTAAGCAAAACACGAGAAAAACATAAATATATCATCCCAGAAGCTGAATATATATGGTGCATAAATATGGATCAATATGGAGCACATAACAGTTTTGGCCGTGCTGTTTTTCCCCCACTCAAAAGAGGCCTTAAAAGTTTTGTATTTGCCCAGGCCCGGATTTGTGGCGAGGCCACAAACGCCTGTCCCTAAGGGGGCAGAATAATAGGACAGCTCCCCAGAGCTCCGGTGCAGGTGTGCATGTGCGCTCGCTTTGGAGGGGGGTATGTGGGCGGGCACTAGGCCTCTGGGCGCCCCTCCACGTAAAGGACCAGTAACATCAAAAATTTTTACATAAAAACACACAAAAAAACTGTCAATAGAGTAGCCAGGGAGGAGGGGAAGTGGCGTTTATGTAAGTTATTTCTTAATAAAGGCTTTGCTATTTTAAATTTTAAATTTGTGTTGGTGTTTTTTTTTCCGTTGTATTCTAACAAATTCTTTTGTAAAGATTTTTGATGTTACTGGTCCTTTTATCCGGCGATGTATTTGCCCCTATTGTCTGTTGCTTCCCATGGGAACCATGTCAAAAGCCAGCACCTACAAATCTGAATTCTTTTTTCTTAAAGTGGACCTGTCACCCAGACATTAAAAGCTGTATAATAAAAGTCCTTTTCACATTAAACATGAAAGCCAATTTTTTTTTTGTATTAAAGCATTCATAGCTGTTGTAAACTCATGTAAAAATCTCAGCTGTCAATCAAATATTGTCTGCCCCTCCTCCAATGGCTTAGGCAATAACTTTCACTTTCCATTCAGCACTTCCTACATGTCACTGCTTTCCCTGCATTCCCCCGTTCTCTTTACCATTTAATTGTGTAGCCAGGGCATGGGGATGGACATCAGGTCCCCCATTCTGGTGCACAAACAAGATTCTGAGATGATACAAAACTTGTCTTAATAACAGTGTCCACAAAATGGCTCCTGCCTGCTTGTTATAATTATGAATTCCCAGACGGAAGGAAACTAATTTTTTTACAGTGTAATTAAAGTCCATTTTGCTTGACTAACGTGATAAAAATAGGATTTGGAATTATTTTTTTGGGTAATGGGTCCCCTTTAACTTTTATCAGGGTCAACGATCGGATTTTGTGCACCTTAGGTGGGCCTATCGAGGGAAAGATCCCCTTGTTTGGCAACGTCACCAAACGAGCTGATCTTCTGTGCAGTGATCCCCAACCAGAAGCTTGCGAGCAACATGTTGCTCTTCAACCCCTTAGATGTTGCTCCCAGTGGCCTCAAAGCAGGAGCTTATTTTTGAATTCCAGGCTTGGAGGCAAGTTTGGGATGACTTTGACGTAGTTGGCCAGCTTAAATATATTGCAATATATGGACAAACAATCCCTGTGTTGTTTAAAGGGTAAGGCATTTTTTAGTAGCAGTATGCACAAAATGTCGCTGTCTTAAATATATTGATAATGGGTTGAGTGCAGAGGACCTCTTGTAGTTGACTATATGTATTTTGTGGTCACACCCTCATTGCACCCCCGCCTAGTGGTTTTAAAAAGTAGTGGTGAGCACAACTTTCCCTTGTTTGTTATAGTTATACAGGAGCAGTGACCAGCTCCATGTTGTAGCTCCCACCCTTCCCAGCTATAGTCAGGTGATCCCACTGGTGTCTAATAAAAGGGCAGCCAAGTATAGGGGTTTACTTTGAAAGCAGCAAGTAAGTTGCAGGTAAAACTTAGTCCCTTTGTAAAATGTATAATGAAGCAATAGAATTCTTAATGAATCAGATGAAAATTAAGCGTAGGACTGGCCAGATATGGGATGACTTTGACGTAGTTGGCCAGCTTAAATATATTGCAATATATGGACAAACAATCCCTGTGTTGTTTAAAGGGTAAGGCATTTTTTAGTAGCAGTATGCACAAAATGTCGCTGTCTTAAATATATTGATAATGGGTTGAGTGCAGAGGACCTCTTGTAGTTGACTATATGTATTTTGTGGTCACACCCTCATTGCACCCCTGCCTAGTGGTTTTAAAAAGTAGTGGTGAGCACAACTTTCCCTTGTTTGGAGGCAAGTTTTAGTTGCATAAAACACAGGTGCACTGCCAAACAGATCCTCCTGTAGGCTGCCAGTCCACATAGGGGCTACCAAATAGCCAATCACAGCCCTCATTTGGCACCCCAGGAACATTTTTCATGCTTGTGTTGCTCCCCATCTTCTTTTACTTCTGAATGTTGCTCACTGGTTCTAAAGGTTGGGGAGCCCTGTTCAAGTGTATGGCCACCTTAACAGGAGTAACTTGATATTTCAGAAGCTATACTGAATATTTAAGCGGTTATATTTAGAAAGTTTGTTATGTCCATGCGGTGATCCCCTTTAAACGGTGGTTCACCTTCAAACTTTTAGTATGTTATAGAATGGCTAATTCTAAGCAACTTTTCAATTGATCTTCATTATTTATTTATTTATTTTTATAGGTTTTTAATTATTTGCCTTCTTCGTCTGACTCTTTCCAGCTTTCAAATGGGGGTCACTCACCCCATCTAAAAAAGGCTACAAATTTATTATTATTGCTACTTTTTATTATTATAGGCCTCTCCTATTCATATTCCAGTCTCTTATTCAAATCAATGCATGGCTGCTAGGGGAATTTGGATGCTGAAATTACAAACTGGAGAGCTGCTGAATAAAAAGCTAAATAACTCAAAAACCACAAATAATAAAAAATGAAAACCAACTGCAAATTGTCTCAGAATATCACTCTCTATATCATACTAAGAGTTAACTCAAAGGTGAAGACGCCTTTAAGGTAGAGAGCAGGGAGCAGTAACAAACAGGAATATACAAGGCTTTCCTGTATTCCTTTCCTGCTGATGCAAAGCTAAACATCTGACAGTTCTTTTCTCTTTTATTTTAACCAGCCTAATCTGAAAAAAAGATGATGAGATTCTGATCTTTCATGCCAACATTAAAATCCTCTTCAATGCCGCCCCGCTGGTTTCAGGCTTTAGATTGTAACGTTCCTGCACTTTAGCAGCTAAGTAAGACATTAGGAAGTAGGCTGAGAATTGAATCTCAGAAAGATTTCTTAAAAGCTCCTAACAATTATTATACTTTATATAGTGCCAACATGTTACTCAGCACTTTATAGAGATTGTTGATCATACATACCAGTCCCTGGCCAATGGAGCTTACAATCTAAGTTACACAACACACAAACGTTAGGGTCAATTTCATCAGCTGTTCTTAGCTACCTTTTAGTGTACAAATATCTCTTTTTAAAATTGGTCTAACACAGATTGAAGTTGAAGCTGACAACACCAATTAATAATTGTGACTGTTCCTTAGATAAATGTAGGTACTTTGCAAGGAATGACATGTTAATAGCTAAGCTCTGTGATGAGAATGGATTAGAAATGTTGTTGTGCAATTTCTCTGGAGATTGGCCTTTAAGTACAGAATATTTATCATTCAAGTCTGACCAAAAAACATGAAATGCAATGATGGTACCGTTGACCCTCTCTGGTTCCTTCATAACTAGTGATGGGTGAATTTCTCCCGTTTGGCTTCGCCGAAAAATTTGTGAAACGGCAAAAAAATTTAGTATAATCTTGAAATCGGAAAGTTCACAAAAAAATCGTGAAATTCAAAAGTTTTCACGAAAAAATCGTGAAAATCTGAAAATTTTCACGAAAAATCTCGAAAATCAGAAATTTACGTGGGTGAATTTTCGCTGGAGATTCGCAAATGTATTCGCCCATAGAGAAACGCGGAGATTGGCTGCAAATTCATGCCAGGCAAATTTATTCGCCCATCACTATTGATAACATACAGGATTGGGCCATGTTTAACATCAGTAGGAAATGTAAAATAACATCGCTAATACAGGTATGGGACCTGTTATCCAGAGTGCTCGGGACCTGGGGGTTTTAGAATAATGGATCTTTCTGTAATTTGGATTGTCATACCTAAAGTCTACTAGAAAATCATGTAAACATTAAATAAAGCCAATAGGCTGGTTTTGCTTCCAATAAGGATTAATTATATCTTAGTTGGGATCAAGTACAAGCTACTGTTTTATTATTACAGAGAAAAACAAGGTTATAAAAAATGTGGATTATTTGGATAAAATAGAGTCTATGGGAGACGGGCATTCCATAATTCGGTGCTTTCTGGATAATGGGTTTCCAAATAATGGATCCCATAACTGTAAGAAGTTTAACTGCAATAAAACATCTCAATACTTGTATCACATGCTTTGGTGAAAATAGATACAGATATGCTAGAGTCTAGAATGTGCAGGTATGGGACCGTTTATCCAGAATTCTTGGGACCTGGGGTTTTCTGGATAAAGGATCTTTCCGTAATTTGGATCTTCATACTTTAAGTCTACTAGAAAATCATGTAAACATTAAATAAACCCAATAGGCTGGTTTTGCTTCCAATAAGGATTAATTTAACTAATAAATAGTTATATAAATAATTAACTAATATCTTAGTTGGGATCAAGTACAAGGTACTGTTTTATTATTACAGAGAAAAAGGAAATCAGCTTTAAAAATTTGGGTTATTTGATTATTATGGAGTCTATGGGAGACAGCCTTTCTTTAATTCTGAGCTTTCTGGATAATGGGTTTCCGGATAATGGATTCCATGCCTGTACATCTAAAAGGACTTCTGTAGTCCATGAAATAGGGTGATGCCAATGGAAAAAGGGAATGGCTTTGAGACCAGGTCATTAAAATCAAGCAGGTATGAGAAGACAGAATAGAACAGTAGTTGTTCTATTCTGGACATGATGATGATGATGTTTATCCTGTACCTTATGTGGAAAGTTTAAATGAATGTGTTAAGCTCATATTTATGGGATCTGTCACTCTAGAACAGTGGTCCCCAACCTTTTTTTACCCATAAGCCACATTCAAAAGTAGAAAGAGTAGGGGAGCAACACAAGCATAAAAAAAGTCATTGGGATGTCAAATGAGGGACTGGGAGCCTACTGGAGGCTGTATTTGGCAGTACACATAGTTTTTATGCCTCCAAGCCTGGAATTCAAAAATAAGTACCGGCTTGGAGGGCACTGGGAGCAACATCCAAGGGTTGGTGAGCAACATGTTCCTCGTGAGCTACTGGTTGGGGATCACTGATCTAGAATGTGGCCCTGCTCCCAGGCTTTTGAGCAAAACAGTTCAGTGTTCTACGTACTTTCAGCTGGGATGACACTCCCCGTTCCTGAATGGGATCCAATTGTCTTCTCATTTAGTAAAGCAACCACAGATGTACAAGCGAGCACCCAGCACAGAAGACGTGGGATCCCAAAAGATGCCATTGCCATGAACAAACAATACCTGGGAATTAAAAAAAAGTCAAATATTAGCTAGAATTCCTTTTCTTTAGTATCTGCTGTTAATAGAGTAGGTGATCCAGTTGACAGTTGAACGATTCCTTGACCTTGGCTTATCCCAAAGAATATTAGCTTGTAGGTAGTTCCAGGTCATCAACCTATTGCTGATGTTGGCTAAGGTCCAAACTGAGAATTAAAATAGGCCCTGGCGTTTCAGGTACACAGAGGACCAATCAGCCCACATAGAGGCCCAAACAGCTCCACCAGCCCACTCAGGGGCGATTCTTGCTATTATGCCACCTGAGGCGGCCTTCTTTCGCTGCCCCCACCCCTACCCACAGCACTAACCTTTACAGCGCTGGAAAGGGCAGGAGCGGTCCGTGATGCTTAGTGCAGAGAGCGCAATAGCACTCTCTGCACTAGAAGAGCCGAATTTCCGGTTTGAAAACCGGAAATTCGGCTCTTAGTTACCAGGAGCGGCATTTTTGCCGCCCCTGGCAACCAGGGGGCGCTGCTGCCTGAGGCGAGTGTCTCAACTCGCCTCATTGGTGGAGCGCCCCTGAGCCCACTAAATACTGAATTTCTATGGAACCTTATAGCAGCCCCTCTGGCATTTGCCAAAACCCACAGATTGCCAGTCTGGGCCTGGGTTGTCATTTAGCAACAGGCTCAGTGGGTAGGGGCTCTGTGGCACTCTTTCACTAAGGGCCTTTACACACGGCGGTTTTACTTGCGCTCCCCTGCGTTGCACTTTCTTCCGTTCAGCCGCAGGAGAGCGCAGGAGTAGAAACACTCATTTATTGTCAAGGGGGCTGTACTCACACAGATGCATGTACGAACGCAGGGGAAATGCAACATGCTGCGTCCCACCTGCGTTTGGCACTTACATGCGTCTGTGTGAGTACAGCCCCCTTGAAAATAATTGACTGCGTCTACTCCTGCGCTCCCCTGTGTTGCGCTTTCTCCCGTTCAGCCGCAGGGGAGCGCAGGAGTAAACTAAGAGCCCTAAGTCACTCAAAACAACCAATCAGACATGTTTTCATCTGTCTAATTTGTACATCAGCTCAAAACAATCAATCAGACGTGTTTTCATCTGTCTAATTTGTACATCAGCAATAAAAGATCATTGCTATTAGCGATGACTTGAACAGAATTGCTCCCACCTAATTAAAAGGCATGCTGGGAAAAAAGTAATAAATAATTATTGAGCCTTCACATTACATGAATCACAGTTAATGATTTTCTGGAGCTTCCAATGCTCAGTTCCCTAGTGTAAGACTGAACAAATGGAGGCCAAACGGCTAGAGATTGCCCTCCAAAGGCTTTTATGCCTCCCAAACTGCCAACTGGCTCCAAAGGCAACTGTATGACATGATTGTTTAATAGGAGCCAGCCTGTACGTTTGTTGTGAAATAATCAGTGCACTACATGGAATGATTGAGTTTTGGGATTCTTCCTTCCCTCTAAGCTACAGTAGTGAGCTGCACAGAAATTCAACTGTTGCCATGAAAGATTGAATAGATGCTGAGCTTGCGTCGGCCTCTCTGTTGTGCTAGAGAACCACAAATCTTACCGTGGAGCTCTGGATGTAGCAGTGACTGACTGGAACGTTGAGCGGATGTGACATATGGAGCATGCCCGTTTTATCCCTCCTTGCTGATTAGGTCATTTGTATAGAGAATTACCATAACAACATGGAATTCAGAAAAGACCCAGCTGCCTGAAAAGCCCCCGCTTCCCTTCCTCTTCCCCTTTAGCTTGTTTAGTGCAACGAGATGGTACAAGCCACGGGGTCTCGTGGTCAGACTGTAACGGGGCTGCTCTGCTGCACGGACTACAATGAATTTGAATTTCTTGCCATAACTATGAACAGATGAGAACAAAACACATGACATGAAATCAAGGAATTATTTCACAGAAAAGCATTACAATCTCTGATATCAGTGACTTAAACTCTATATACCAAGCGGTCTTGAGTCATGAACCAAATACATTGAAACAGGTGGTTCACCTTTAAGTTAACTTTTAGTATGTTATAGAATGCTTTTTTTTATTTGTTTTTTAATTATTTATCTTCTTCTTTTGACTCTTTCCAGCTTTGGAATGGGTGTCACTTGTAGGAGGGACTTCCAGTTTTAAAGGGGAAGTATACTGGGACCAGCACCTCCTGTCCTACTACCCAGAGTCACAGCCGGTACTCACCACACGGGACACACACATTAGAGGCTTTTCATTCCGGCACACATGTAGGTGTTGGTCCCATAATTTGTTTGTACCCACCGTATTTTCTCAAAGCGTTTGATACTGTGCCCCACAAACAACTGCTTTCTAAACTAAGGTCTGTTGGGCTTAATGAAGTCGTTGGCACTTGGATAGGAAACTGGCTACAGGATCGGGTACAGAGGGTAGTTGTTAATGGGACATTCTCTACTTGGAGTAAGGTTTTTAGTGGGGTCCCTAAGGGCTCGGTATTGGGTCCACTTTTATTTAATGTATCAGTGTTTGCAGATTACACAAAACTATCCAGCCCAATAAATTCCATCCAGGATGGGGCATCCTTGCAACACGATCTTGACAAACAAACATCTGGGCAGCTAAGTGGCAAATGAGATTCAATGTTGATAAATGTAAAGTCATGCACCTGGGATGTAAAAATATCCACTTATACCCTTAATGGGACTGCACTAGGCAAATCCATTATGGAAAAGGACCTTGGAGTCCTTGTAGATGATAAACTTGTCTGTAGCAAGCAATGCCATGCCCCATCTCTATCACTCAAACAGGACATTATTGTATTAGAGAGGGTCCAGAGAAGGGCAACTAAGCTGGTGAAAGGTATTGACAATCTTAGCTATGAGGAAAGACTGGCCAAATTGGGGTTGTTTCCACTGGAGAAGAAGCGCTTAAGGGGTGATATGATGACTATGTATAAATATATAAGGGGATCATATAATAATCTCTCTAATGCTTTATTTACCAGTAGGTCTTTCCAGCTGACAAGGTCACCCATTCCGATTAGAAGAAAAAAGGTTCTGCCTAAATATTCGGAAGGGGTTTGTTACAGTGAGAGCTGCGAAGATGTGGAATTCTCTCCCTGAATCATTAGTACAGGCTGATACATTAGATAGGTATAAGAAGGGGTTGGATGGTGTTTAGCAAGTGAGGGAATACAGGGTTATGGAAAATAGCTCATAGTACAAGTTGATCCAGGGACTGGTCCCATTGCATCTTGGAGTCAGGAAGGAATTTTTTCCCCCTGAGGCAAATTGGAGAGGCTTCAGGTGGGTTTTTTGCCTTCCTCTGGATCAATTGTCAGTTAGGCGGGTTAAAAAAAAGGTTGAACATTGAACTTGTACCATGTTACTATGTTACATCACACACACCAGCGTTTCTTTCTTCAAACACAGCAATTACACATCTGTTCATGGAACCAGTTCTTTCCTGAAGTAGGCACACCTTCCTTAGGACTTTGGATCCCACCTAACCGCCTAGTGGTCCGGTATATACTCCACCTGTATCCCTCCACTCTCCAATAGTGGTCAGATACCTTCAGGGTGATACCCCTCCACTCTTCCAAGTTAGGCCAATTTTATCCAAATCCTGGCCTGAAGCCTTGGTGTCCTTCCTACCTAGTCCTAAACTGCCACTGGTTCATTCATTTATGGAGTGCCGATAGGAAACTAATTCCACTTCCTCATTGATGGGGCCACAGCTGCCCTTACTAAATATCCTCACTGATTCGTGCATCTAGTCTGTTCTAACTTCTCCTATCTACTGCTTTGGGTCTTCACTTACCCAGCCACGTGATGCTGCTCCGGCCACGCCCTCCCATCGAGACAACTCACTTGGGCGGTGCCCCTCCTTTAGCCCTCTTTGTCTCACAGTGCCCTCTGGTGTCCGGAGTATAAATTACACTTAATTTTAATTAAAGAACTTTGCCATTTAATGGTGATTCCCATGAATTACACCCAACACACTTTAACAAATATACATTTTATAAACATGCACATTTTTTCTTCACAATCACTATACCCAAAAAGATTTTGTTTCACCCTCATATAAGAAATATTGAGATTTCCCATTTACTACGTTAAAAAGCACTTTAATGGTTTCTGCCAGAGCTGGAAATGCCCGCTGAGCTTCCAAACATACGTCCAAGCTGACAATGCAGTAATAGAAATTGAGTCAACAGAGAAAAATGTTAACTGAAAATTCTGTTATTTCAACTGCATTTCAGCAACCTCAACAATTAAAAAAAAAATCACAAACAATAATGAATTGCATAGTTTTATCCAAAGAAGGTTCTCTGCCTTTTAATGGACTGAACTGGGGTAGGGGGCTTTAAAAAAAAGGTCAGGAAATATGCTACAATCTGAAGTTGTGCGAAAGCCACATTGGAATGAATGTTTTCCATAGAAGGTGATGCTTCATTAATAGGGAAAGCTGCAAAAGAACTGACACATACGTAGGGACCCATAGGGTTAATGTGCCCGATGGCTTTATTTCCCTATCCCTTCGCTTGACTGGGCATAAGCTCATTTATCTAGTTTTAAATATTTGCATATGCAATGCTATTGGCCAGGAGGCGCTGTGACCACACCCTGTCACACTTTGGCTGCTGGTGTCCTGATCGACTGGTTGTTCCCCTGGCACCAATGTTTTTTTGTTTTTTTTAACTTATAAGGGGCCCTGACCATCAATAGCTTTTTATAACTTGTGTATGGGGGGGTTACTTTTTTAGCGCTGATGTCTGTGATATTTGGGCAGGTTGGAGTGGGGCTTGGGTGGAGTGGGCTGGTTCTGGGGTCCACAATTGGGTGCTAGTGTGGGCGGGGCCCAGGGGGGCCCCGAAAATGTTGTTGTACGGGCCCCGTGATTTCTAATGGAGGCCCTGGTTGGCTAGGTACAGTAGATGAAATTACCTGGAGAACATGGAGCTCAGAAAATGGTGTTGCTCAACCGAGTGAGCTTGCTTACACTACTTACCTGTAACAAAAGCACAATAACTGACGTTTCTATTACTACATTCCCCTAGCGATTCTCTGTGCTGCTTTAGTTTAGAATGTAAGTAGGTCAGTAGGGTAATAAAAGTGATCTAATTTACTGCTGCCAAGAAGGCTGGCCTATATAGGACAATATTTGGGGTTTAAAATAAGAATAATAAATACAGGATTAAAGTAACTGATATAAATTACTGCTGTTTTCTCTCTGGCATAAGGTCTAAGCACATGATGTCTAACCCAGGCTAGGAGAGAGTGATGACACATCTAGTTAAAAGTAGAATATATACAATGAAGAAATCCATTACAGGTTTGGGACCTGTTATCCAGAATGCTCAGGACCTGGGGTTTTCCACATAAGGAGTCTTTCCAAAATTTACCTTAAAGGGCATGTAAAGTCTAAAATAGAATAAGGCTAGAAATGCTGTATTTTGTATACTAAATATAAACATGAACTTACTGCATCACAAGCCTAATCAAACAAATTTATGCTTTCAAAGTTGGCCACAGGGGGTCACAATCTTGTAACTTTGTTATACATCTTTGCAAGACTAAGACTGTGCACATGCTCAGTGTGGTCTGGGCTGCTTAGGGATCATCATAAACAAAGCTGCTTGAGTTCTGCATGGCTGGGAAGTAAGGGGGGGGGCTCACCTGCTGTACATAAGTATGATTGTTTCCCTGCTCAGCAGTTAGGGACCATCTGACAATTCCTATCCACAGCAGTAAATGAAGGGAGAATTTCACTGCATACAGTCAGGTTATAAACGGTAAACATTTTTTAATTCAAGCATATTGGAGATAGGTTTCTTTTTCATTAAAGAAAGTAAAAATGGGATTTTATTTTTTTGCCTTTACATGCCCTTTAAGTCTACCAAAATAACTATTAAAACATTAATTTAATCCAATAGGATTGTTTTACCTCCATTAAGGATTAATTATATTTTAGTTGGGATTGAGTACAAGGTACTGTTTTATTTAGGGATGCACAGAATCCAGGATTCGGTTCGGGATTCAGCCAGGATTCGCTGTATCCTTCTGCCCGGCCGAACCAAATCCGAATTTGCATATGCAAATTAAGTGAGGGGAGGGAAATAACTTGACTTTTGTCACAAAACAAGGAAGTAAAAAATGTTTTCCCCTTCCCACCCCTAATTTGCATATGCCAATTCGGATTCGGTTCAGTATTCGGCTGAACCTTTCGCAAAGGATTCAAGGATTCGGCCAAATTCAAATTAGTGGATTCGGTGCATCCCTAGTATTATTACAGAGAAAAAGGAAATGTTTATAATTTGATTAAAATGGAGTCTATGGGAAATGGGTTTCCACTTATCCAGAGCTTTCTGGATAAGGGCAGAGACACACGGTCAGATTTGTGGAGATAAGTTGCCCGGCGACAAATTTCTTCTTCTTCGGGGCGACTAATCTCCCTGAACTGCCTTCCCGCCGGCTAGAATGTAAATCGCCTGTGGGATGGCACTCGGAGCGCTTCGTTTTCCAAAGACACCCGAAGTTTCCTCACGAGGCAACTTCAGAAAACTAAGCGCTCCGGTGATTTACATTCTAGCTGGCAGGCAGTTCAGGGAGATTAGTTGTCCCAAAGAGGAGATTTGTGGCCGGGCGATTAATCTCCCCGAATCTGACTGCGTGTCTCTGCCCTAAAGGGTTTCAGGATAACGGATCCCATACCCACCCTCTTTCTTTCCAGTAGGGATGCACCGAATCCAGGATTCAGTTCGGGATTCGGCAGAATCCTTGTGTCAGGCCGAACTGAATCCAAATCCTAATTTGCATATGTAAATTAGGGGCAGGTAGGGAAATCACGCGACTTTTCATCACAAATGAAGATTTTTTTCCACTTTTCCCCTTTCAGTTCGGATTCGGTTCTGTATTCGGCCGAATCTTTCACGAAGGATTCAGGGATTCGGCCGAATCCCAAATAGTGGATTCGGTGCATCCCTACTTTCCAGACACTTTTTATAAAACATATCCCCTATGAATCCATTCTTCAATGAACTTCTTACTCAGTTCATCTCTGTCCCAATTATTGATATAATACATATATATATATATATATATATATATATATATATATATATATATATATATATATATATATACTCTTCTCTTCTTTTAAAAGTGTCTGCTTGTGGCATCAGTCACTACCTCTTTTCTCAATGTGTATTAAATAATGACAATCTTATTTAAATAACATTTTGTGTGCTTGCCTTTTTGCTTTTTGTTCTCCACAGTGCAGCTACTCATTATTCCCATGACAACATAAACCCACATTTCCTCACTAATTATCCCAAACTGTTTTTCGTGTTTGTGTAGTTTTGTTTGTGCTTCTCAGCAGCTTCTGGCTGGCCATACATTCAGGCTTTATGGATTACCCTGAGCATAGTAAACACAGCTGCTGTATAGCCACACACGCTTGTATGGAGGTAAAAATAGAGTTATGACAAGTGATGATAGGGACTGTCTTTTAGTTTACGGACTTCAACTTTGTGGGGTGCTGGGAGTTGTGTGGGGTGCACTGTTGACACAACCTGCTGTAACAACCCAGGAACCATCACCAGGTCCAGCGTAGCGGTAGCTGCAGATTTCCCCAGTATCAGTAGGTGTATTTGTTCACCATTGCACCATTCATCACAGAGAGCCATGTTAGATGCAATTTGCACCCATATGCATGCGCAGGGGCATGTTTGGATTCAAGTGCCTTGAATTGCACCAACATATGCTCTAACTTACTGCTTTCAGTCCTGGGCACAGGATGTGCACCCACCCCCCCCCCCTCTATACTCGCAAAGTTTACTTACTGCTGCAAGATCTCCGGTGGGCTCAAGGGGGAGTGGTCCCTGCTGCAATTACACCCTCTGCTCCCCCGGTAGTTACGCCACTGCATTGCACCCATTTTGAAGTACAGGTATGGAACCTGTTATCCAGAATGTTCAGGACCTGGGGTTTTCAAACCTATCTGTAATTTTGATCTTCACAGATTGGGGGTTATTTACTAAAATCCAAAAACAGCTTGACCAAACTCCCATCCCCAATTTTGTCTTATTAACTCAAATTCATCGGAAAGGGAAAAAACTGATAAAATTGATCGAAAAACCCGAATCCTACGATTTTTTTCTGACTTTTCTCACTTTTATCCAGAATCGTTTTTTTCAGGTTTTTGCCAGAAAACCCCACATTTATAAGATTATCGGGCTAAATCCAGTGCAAATCATGACATATTCAAAATGGGAGAGGGACGTCACCCATTGACTTGACCTCCACCGGTCTGAGATGGCGGATTTTTGCATTCTGCCTTTTGCTGCATCGGGGTATAATAAATCACAAAAAAATCTAAATTTTTGCCCAACTTGACCACATAAATTTAAGTTTTAGTAAATAACCACCTAGGTCTACTAGAAAATCATGTAAACACTAAATAAGAATTAATTATATGTTAGTTGGGATCAAGTACAAGGTACTGTTTTATTATTACAGGGAAAAAGTAGATCATTTTAATTTAATTTGGATAAAATTGAGTCTATGGGAGATGACCTTCCTGTAATTCAGAGCTAGTGTCCAGATAACAGATCCAATACCTCTACCTGCACTTACAGTATTTCTGTGTTCGTAAATGGCCGATAATTTACGTACAATGCACTTTTCTCTAACGTGTTCACACAAAAGGGCCCCTCTACTACTGGGGTCCTGTCCTACCCTAAAATCATCCCTAAAGTCAAGTACATATTTTTCTGACCCAAAAATCTATCCCATATTGGACATAGGAATAAAAAATACAGTTTTGTTTTTTAAAAAGATCCCAATGATTTTATTCTAAGAACCCCGTTTACAAATTCTTGCACGCATACATGCACATTACAGTGTCAAGGTGATATATGGTGTCATGTGAAATCGATGTTCGTGGCATGGTCGGTGTTTAACCCTTTCGCTGCCGGTGGGACCTGCCAGACACTCCAATGCAATGTGCCGTAACCTCTTTCCAGCAGCAGAAGGGTTAAGGGAGAATGTCCTTGTCCAAGATGGGAGATGTTCAGCTCAAGCCCTCGGCGGTGATGCAGTCACAGAGGCTTCTCCGCTCCACCTTAAGCAGAAGGGTCTCTGTCTTTATGGGGAGAGGAAAATACATGTTGTTATTATTGTTATTAATATTTCTCCAGATTCAACTTCAACACATAGGGCCGGGCAGATTTATCAAAGGTTGAGGTGTATTTTCGAATGAAAAGAATTTAGAATTTTGAGCTATTTTTTGTGCACTTCGACTAGGGAATAGTCCAAATTTGATTCGAATTTGAAAAAAATTTGAAAATTTGAATATCTAAATTTATCATGTACTGTCTCTTTAAAAATTCGACTTTGACCATTCGCCATCTAAAACCTGCCAAATTGCTGTTTTAGCCTATGGGGGACCTCCTAGAACCTATTTGGAGTCAATTGGTAGACTTTGAAAAATCAAAGGTTTTTTGGGAAAAACTTCGATCGATTCTAATTCGGCTGAATACGGACCTATTTGACAGAAAACTGACCTATTCAACCCAAAAAAACTTTGACTTAATTTTGGTTGGTCTTTTTGAATTCGATTTTCGACGTTTTTTCAATTCAAAATTTGACCCTTGATAAATATGCCCCATAGACAGCAAAACATAGAACAGACAAACACTATATAAGTGCTGTCCAACTTCTGTGGTACTGAGGGTCGGAATTTTTCTGGCCTATGTGGTGGAGGGCTGATAATGGAAGCCAGTGGTGATCACTCAATATTTTTAACCCACACCCACTTTAAGCCACACCCATGTTACCACAAGACCATGCCCACATTAATTGTAATAGCACACCAAAAAAACAAATGTTTGGTGTTCACTGCAGGGATATCACTCATATGTGAAAAAGGTTAAGTCATATTTAGACATACCCTTAAATCCATCTGCCTCTTCCTCCACTGTGGATAACACCGTTCCCCCACCAGCACGTGATTAAACACCTTAGGGGTCCCTGAACAAACCCCTACCAGCCTCACGTCTCACAGGGAGCATAGGGCAGGCAGAGTATGACAAACACAGGTAAAGTAGGGCAGGCAGAGTAGGGCACACACAGGGAGCATAGGGCAGGTAGAGTATGGCACACATAGGGAGCATAGAGAAGGCAGAGTATGACATACACAGGGAGCATAAGGCAGGTAGAGTATGGCACACACACACAGGGATCATAGGGCAGGTAGAGTATGACACACACAGGTAGAGTAGGGCAGGCAGAGTATGACACACATAGGGAGCATAGGGCAGGCAAAAATAGTCACACACATAAAATTGTCACGCGTCAAAATTATTCGGATGCCCTTTGACTTGAATGCATTTGGACAAAATAGTCGCATGTATAAAAATTGTCTTGTGCCAAAATTGTCTTGCAGCAAAATTCAATGCTTGAATTTTTTCAGTTTTGCAAATGTTTTGGTAAATTCACAAATATTTCAGCAGAGCGCCACAGATTCGCCCATCACTTATGATAACTAGGATAGAAAGACAGACAGATATAGGATATTCCTTATACTACTGTGATATAATGAAAGATATATAGAGATGATAGGCAGACAGATAGATTGATAAAAAAAAAGTAGATAGATAATTAGATGATTGATTGATAGACAGATAGATACAAAATAAACAGAGAGATAGATAGATGATAGACATACAGACAGATAAATAATAGATGACAGATAGATAGATAGATAGACAGACAGACAGACAGACAGACAGACAGACAGATGATAGATAGATAGATGGATGGATAGATAGATAGATAGATGAAAAAAATAAACAGATAGAAAATTGATAGATAGAGTCCTATGCAGGTTCTAATGATGTGTTTTGCTACAGGTTATTGTTATCCCTTTTCTTCTTATTTATTATCCATTATTTATATAGAGCCATCATATTTCACTTCAAGACTGGGTACAACAACACAGATCAAAACAGTGATTTCGCATGATATTATCATCTCAGTAAAACAAATCAAAGGTAAATAAAGCTTAGGTGAATACATTTCTTTAAGTTGTTTATGCTATCTGAACAAAAGTCAGACTGATACCCAGTGAGAAGCAGAATGCATCAGTAGTAGACCCCTATTGGCCAATCTGCTGCTCGTGTTTCAGAATGAAGGTACAGACAGGGCCCGATATCTACCTGTAAGTCTAGAACAGGGGTCCCCAACCTTTTTTACCCGTGAGCCACATTCAAATGTAAAAAAAAATTGGGGAGCAACACAAGCATGAAAAACGTTCCTGGGGTTGCTAATTGTGGGCTGTGATTGGCAATTGGTAGTGCCTATGCGGACTGGCAGCCTTCATGAGGTTCTGTTTGGCAGTTCACCTGTTTTTTATGCAAGCAAAACTTGCCTCCAAGTCAGGAATTCAAAAATAAGCTCCTGCTTTGAGGCCACTGGGAGCAACATCCAAGGGGTTGGGAAGCAACATGTTACAAGCCACTGGTTTGGGATCACTGGTAATGTACGTGTATGTAGAAAGAGCAGTCAGCACGACTTCTTACACCTTTCTTTTAAGTTGTGGTGCAGGTTCCCCATTGGCCACTTAATCACCGGTCAATATTGAAGAAATTGTAATTGAACAGCACTACTCAGTCTTTGTAAGATAAAAAAATGCCTTTATTGCAGACTTCTGGGCATCACAGCAACGTTTCAGGCCTCAAATGGCCTTTTATCAAGCTTGATATCAAGGCATTTTTATCTTACAAAGACTGAGTAGTGCTGTTCAATTACAATTTCTTCACTGGTAATGTACCCCCATTGGCCAATCTGCTGCTCATGATCCAGAATGATGATACAGACAGAGCAGGTACCTACCCGTGAGTCCAGATTGTATGCTGTCTTTTTCAGGTCTTGCAGTGCTCTCTGCATGAATTCAAAGGCATGGCAATCAACACAGGGGCGACCTGGCAACAAATATAGTGTTTAGGCAACTTCAGTAAGTATACAGTGTTTGTACCCCAAGAATATGAGAAAACTATGATTATAGTTGCAATATCCAGGAACTGCTAAAGAACAGAGCTGAGTTTACATAACAGCAGGAGAGCGTGTTTGGACACAAACTGGAATATTGGTGGACTCATTGGTTTGGGGCCACTACCTCAAATATAGTTACTGGGTGGAGGGGGATGCAAGTGTGCTGCTCACTACTAGGGATGCAACAAATCCACTACTTGGGGTTTGGCTGAATCCCCCAAATCCATTGTGAAAGGTTCAGCCTAATACCGAATCCGAATTTGAATCCTAATTTCATATGCAAATTGGGAACAGGAAAGGAAAAAGTGGAAAAATTGTTTTCTTGTTTTGTGACAAAAAGTTATATGATTTCTCTTCCCCCTAATTTACATATGCAAATTAGGACTTGGATTTGTATTCGACACAAGGATTCGTCCGAATCCGATTCCTGCTGAAAAAGGACGAATCCTGTCCGAATCTCAAACTGAATCCTATATTTGGTGCATCCTTATTTACTACAAGTCCCCAGAACTGGAAATCTGTGGGTTCTGGCAAATGGCAGAGGGGCTACTGCAAGATGCTATATCACTATTTAGTGGGCTGGTGGGGGGTTGTTTGGGCCTCTGTATACTTGAAATGCCAGGGTCTTATTTGAATCCAAGTCCAGACCTGCCCAGGGCACACAATGGAGCTACAAACACACTAATTACTGTCTCTGTCAATACCTAAAACATTGTACTATTAACCTTGTATTTCCTCTCTTGCTTAAAAAAGTCATCCAACCCTTTCTTGAAACTGTCTAATGTATCTGCCATCAAAATATGTTTTGCTCTAAAACTACATGTTAAAAATATTGTTAATAATATACATAAACTTTTAATAAAGGACAATTCCCTATTGGCCCTGGCTGCTTCTGTCTGTCTGAAGTCTCTACAGCTAAGCTTATTATCCACAAGCACTCCACGGATTCACCTGTCTTAGTGCTATTAAATGGCATGTAAAGTGTAAAATAGAATAAGGCTAGAAATGCTGTATTTTGTAAACTAAATATAAACATGAACTTACTGCACCACAAGCCTAATCAAACAAATCATTTATGATTTCAAAGTTGGCTACAGGGGGTCACCATCTTGTAACTTTGTTATACATCTTTGCAAGACTAAGACTGTGCACATGCTCAGTGTGGTCTGGGCTGCTTAGGGATCGTCATAAACAAAGCTGCTTGAGTTCTGCATGGCTGGGAAGTAAGGCGGGGGCTCCCCCTGCTGTTCATAAGTATGATTGTTTCCCTGCTCAGCAGTTAGGGACCGTCTGACAATTCCTATCCACAGCAGTAAATGAAGGGAGAATTTCACTGCATACAGTCAGGTTTCTTAAAAAAACGGTAAGCATTTTTTAATTAAAGTATATTTGAGATAGGTTTCTTTTTCATTAAAGAAAGTAAAAATTGGATTTTATTTTTTTGCCTTTACATGCCCTTTAAGGGTTTAAGTAACCTGCATATTTTAAATCCTAAGTGCCTAACTTTACTTTTATCATCTTCCCTTTAGCTGCTCACGTCGGCAATTTGTCCAGATCGCCCAGCAAAGATGACACATCCGTATGAATGCACTCGTTCTTGGAACATAATGATGTATTACACATCCCATGCCTAGTGCAGCACTTGCACACGTGCACTGGTATATGGCTTGCTGCTACAGTGCCTCTTAATGGCTATGTCCACAAAGGCATTATAATCCCAGACAACAGTCTTTCCCATTTCTTTTTGATCATCTAGTGCACAGTGACTGCAGGGCTATTAATTACATTAGCAATTAATTGTTAGTGGCTTTAGTACCACTAAGGACCCCCAGGAAATGCTTGGTTTAGGAATTCTGCAAATTTTCAAATGATCACTTCACCACAAGGGGGCAATGTTTCCTTAGCTTATACTCCAGTGAAGCATGGCAGAATAGGGCTGCTCCATATGAAGAGAAATAACCCCCCTCATGGTTTTTTTTTTTTTTTTTTATTAAGCAAGTATAGGAAAATCGAGGCTAATAATCCCTTT
Source organism: Xenopus petersii (assembly GCA_038501925.1). NCBI lineage: Eukaryota > Metazoa > Chordata > Amphibia > Anura > Pipidae > Xenopus > Xenopus petersii. The sequence continues at coordinate 21,607,507 of CM076672.1, read as the reverse complement.
GTTTTTTATTTATATTGCTGCTGAACTCAGTATCTGACTCTCCCTTGCTGTTCTCTTCAATGCTGTTTCAGTCTAAAGGAACCACTGAAATAATGTAGCAACTATAGAAGTCATCTTTCCGTAAATAATCCGTTCCCTACTAATGGTGCACCAATGAAGGAAAAGGTAGCAAATGGGCAGGACATGGACATATTTATTTCAAAACGAGCACCAATAGGCTCAGAACATAAAAGAGAGCCCTGTACTTACTAGGGATGCACCGAATCTACTATTTTGGATTCGGCCGAATCCCCGAATCCTTGGTGAAAGATTCGGCCGCATACTGAACCGAATCCGAATTTGCATATGCAAATTAGGGGCAGTCAAGGAAAAAGTGGAAAAAAAATCTTCTTTTGTGATGAAAAGTCACGTGATTTGTCTACCCGCCACTAATTTACATATGCAAATTAGGATTCGGTTCGGCCAGACACAAGGATTCGGCCGAATCCAAATCCTTCTGAAAAAGGCCGAATCCTGGCAGTGGTGTAACTAGACGTTGCTGGGCCCCACAGCAAATTAATTTTAGGGCCCCCAACATATCCATTGTTTGTCCTGTTTTACCAATATCTGTTGAAATTGCTCATCATGGGGCCCCCTGTACCTCCAGGGCCCCCCTCTGTTTCCTCTGTAGTTACGCCCCTGAATCCTGGCCAAATCCCGAAACGAATCTTAGATTCAGTGCATCCCTAGTACTTACAGCACCTACAGGTTAAGGCAGGTGCTATAATATTGGTGTAGGGCACTAGTACAGATAAGCACAAGTAGCTGCAAGCACATTGTGATTGGATTTTTTAGGGGTGCAATTATTCACCCACTTTAATGCTTATCATTGTACCAAGCAAATGTAAATGAGCCCTTATCTGCAGTGAAATGGTTAACCTCATATGGTTCTAGGCAATAATAATACTGTAAGCCTTGCCAACGTCTGCTACCTTGCACAAAAGCTCACTGATGAGATTAAAGGATTGAAAACCACATTACAATCATATCCTCTTTAATATTCTCCAATAGGAAACAATGGAGAAGACAAGAGAAGGCCATGATAAAGGCCTACCTACCCTCTACACAGCAAGAAGCAGAGGTGTAACTATAGATGAAGCAGACCCTGCGGCTGCAGGGGGGCTCAGGAGGTATAGGGGCCCCATGAGGCCCTAATTCATATACAATTTCAATATATATTGGTAAAACAGACATTTTGGTGGCCTGAAAAATAATTAACTCTGGGGCCCAGTACTAACTAGTTAAATCACTAGCAAGGAGTAATGCACTGCACTTACTTTCAGGGGGGATAGTGGTTCCAGAGGGTTCATCTGCTGAGACCAGCTTCATGAACGGCAGCCCCATCGTTAGCATGAGGAAGAGCATGGAGTAGATGCACCTTGATGTGCTTCTGGAAGGCATTGCCTGGTATCTATAGGATCAGCACACCTACAAAGAAATATACAATGATATAGGGGGCATGTTATAACAGGATTTATAAACAGTTCCTGTTAAAGCAAAGTAATTAAATGGCAAATTATCCATGGATGGAAGCAGGGTCCCTTGGCCTATCCAGATCTCGAACACTGACTTGGTTTTCTGTTGAAGCTACAATTTATTATCCTTTATTAATAAACAGCACTTATGTCAAGGTTGCCCAGCACTATTTATAATACAGGTATAGGACTTGCTTGGAACCTGGGGTTTACTGGATATGGGGTATTTCTGTAATGTGGATCTCCATGCCTTAAATCTACTAAAAAATAATTAAAGGGATACTGTCATGGGAAAAAATGTTTTTTTTTCAAAACGCATCAGTTAATAGTGCTGCTCCAGCAGAATTCTGCACTGTTAATCGTTTCTCAAAAAACCAAACAGATTTTTTACGTTTAATTTTGAAATCTGACATGGGGCTAGACATATTGTCAGTTTCCCAGCTGCCCCCAGTCATGTGACTTGTGTTCTGATAAACTTCAGTCACTCTTTACTGCTGTCTTCACAAAAATTTCAGAAAGTTTATATAGTGTAGTATTTCCACACTCAATTGACAAACCTTCAGTGCATTTTTGTGAAGATATTTTTAAAGGCGGAGTAGAGCCTTAAACGTTTGCTGGACTTTGGGGAGACCTCAATCCTGGGACTCGACTTTATATTTGGACTCTTTACTGCTGTACTGCAAATTGTAATTATATCACCCCCCCCCCCCCCAGCAGCTTAACAACAGAACTATGGCAAGATAACCAGATAGCAGCTCCCTAACACAAGATAACAGCTGCCTGGTAGATCTAAGAACAACACTCAATAGTAAAATCCAGGCCCCACTGAGACACATTCAGTTACATTGAGTAGGAGAAACAACAGTCTGCCAGAAAGCAGTTCCATCCTAAAGTGCTGGATCTTTCTGAAATCACATGACCAGTCAAAATGACCTGAGATGCACCTCCACACCAATATTATAACTAAAATAAAATATACTTGCTGGTTCAGGAATGAAATTTTATATTGTCGAGTGAATTATTTGCTGTGTAAACAGTGTCATTTAGAAATAAAAACTACATCATAAAAAAATGACAGAATCCCTTTAAACATGTAAATAAACCCAAAAAGGCTGGTTTTGCTTCCAATAAGGATTAATTATATCTTAGTTGGGATCAAGTACAAGCTACTGTTTTATTATTACAGGGAAAAAAGGAATTGTTTTTAAAAAATGTAATTATTTGATTAAAATGGAGTCTATGGGAGATGGCCACCGCATAACTCATGGCTTTCTGTATACTGGGTTTCTGGATAACAGATCCCAGACCATTAATCTGTATTTTATACAGTAATCTATTTTAGTTAGTACGACTGCATATATTTGGTTTTCTTATTGAGAAGGGCTCAGTATAAATGACTAGTATTCATGTGAGCCACCCCCCCCCCTTATGGAGCTCTATAATTGGAGACCCCTATTGAACAAATTACTGAATCAATATTTTTGTATTGTTTTTTTCCATCTGTGAAACTGATCCTATATTAATTTGTATACCTCAGTGAAAACCCCTTTCATTTCATTTTTATTATTATTATTATTATTATTATCATCAAGCTAAGTGGGCAGTTTCAGAAGGAAAGGTAATGGGGGCAATCATCCACACAAAGCAGAGCTCAGCATAGAAATCGACCAGGATGCGGCAACCATTAATATCCCGTTGACAGAGGTTTCTGCATGATAGATAATCACAGTCTCACTGTAACAGGCCTATTTGATTTACAGTTGTCTCTTATTATAAAGCCCTATTTGATTTCCTGCACAAATACTAAGCCTCCATGTGAATCCCACGCGGATTCAAACAAAAAAGCAACAGCAGCTGCCCCTCGGCCATTAGAAAGGAAAACACAAATGTATTGTCAATGGACAGTGAATATATGAATTTGTATAGAAGAGCATATTTATTCTAGTAAAATAATAAAAGAGCTAAGATAAAACTGTAAATGAAATAGGGTCCAATAATATGAAAAACTGGAAATCACATGTGCCCCAATAGTAAGATATAACCCTAAACAAAATAGGGATGAATAATAAAGATAAAACAGGTAATAATACATAGTCCCTATTAAAAGGTAAATCTGCAAAAAAACAGATAAAGAAGGTAAACAAATATGACTAATAATAATACAAAATAGCCAATAAAATAGGGCCTAATAAGATAAAACAGGTAATTAAATAGGACCTATTATCAAAATAAAACAGGTAATCAAATAGGACCTAAAAATAAGATAAAACAGGTAATCAAATAGGACCTATTATCAAGATAAAACAGGTAATCAAATAGGACCTATTATCAAGATAAAACAGGTAATCAAATAGGGGATAAGGGTGGTGGGACACAGGGAGATTAGTCACCAAGCGACAAATCTTCGATACTGTGGGCGGCTAATCTCCCCGAAATACCTACCCGCCGGCAAGAATGCAAATTGCTGGCGGCAGGGCCGGCCTTAGGCCAATTGTGCCCCGCACCTCTGGGGGCCCTGCACCACAGGGCAGGACAGATAATATTTCCCTCAGCACATGATGCTGCCTGGCCTGCCCCCAACTTTGAGAGTCCAGCCCATCCCCAAATCCATAGGTCCAGCCCACCCTCAACTCTGATAATCCAGCCTATCCCCCAACTCCATAGGTCTAGCCTGCCCCCAACTCTCATAGGCCCAGCTTTCCTCCAACCTTGATAGGCCCTGCCTGCCCCAATCCAACCAAGCCTGCTCCCAAGCTGAATCGGCCCAGCCTGCCCCAAACTAATTGGCCCAGTCCACTCTCCTATTTCCTCCCTCTCTCTCTTACCCTGTGTGCCCCTATTATGTGCCCCTATTTCATCCCTCTCACTCTCTTACCTTGTCTGCCCCTTTCCTTTCTATTTTGTGCCTGTATGCCCTTATTTTCCTAAATACTTGCTGTGTCAGTAGCCAGCAATACTTTGTCTAGGGGCCCCGCCAACATGGTCCCAATTGGGCCCCACATTTGATAGGATCAGCCCTGGCTGGTGGGATGGCATACATATTGCTTCACCCAGGATTCCTTTTGAGACAACTTCAGATGACTTCGGAAAACAAATCTATGTGTATGCCATCCCGCCAGGGATTCGCATTCTTGCCGGAAGGCATTTGGCGTGATTAGGCGCTCGCAGTAGAGAAGATTTTTGCTTGGCGACTAATATCCCCGTATGCCACCAACCTAAAAAATAAGATAACAGGTCATCAAATAGGTCCTATTCTCAATATAAAACAGGTGATCAAATAGGGCCTAAAAATAAGATAAAATAGGTAATCAAATATTGGTCTATTATTGACATAAAACAGTTAATTAAATATGGCCAAAAATAAGTTAAAACAGGTAATCAGATAGGGCATAAAAATATGATAAAACAGGTAATCAGATAGGGCCTAATAAAAAAAGATAAAGTGGGTAATTAAATAGGGCCTATTATCAAGATAAAACAGGTAATCAAATAGGGCCTAAAATAAGATAAACATGTAATCAAATAGGGCAGAGGTCCCCAACCTTTTTTTACCAGTGAGCCACATTCAAATGTAAAAAGAGTTGGGGAGCAACACAAGAATGAAAAAGTCACTTGGGTGCCAAATAATGGCTGTGAATGGCTATTTGGTAGCCCCTATGAGGACTGGCAGCCTACAAGAGGCTCTGTTTGGCACTACACTTAGTTTTTATGCAATTAAAACTTGATTTCTAGCTTGGAATTCAAAAATAAGCACCTGCTTTGAGGACCCTGAGAGCAACATCCAAGGGGTTGGAGAGCAACATGTTACTCATGAGCTACTGGTTGGGGATCACTGAAATAGGGCATACAAATATAATAAAACAGGTAATCAGATAGGGCCTAATAAAAAGATAAAGGTGGTAATTAAACAGGGCCTAATAATAAGATAAAACAGATAATCAAATAGGGCCCAAGGCTAGGGCCACACAGCCCACTGAAATACACAGGCTGATTTCAGCCCCTAACGCGAGCAGTAGCCTCCTTCTTCTGTTCACATCCGGAACCATTGTGTTTGCTCTGGCGCAATATGCAAGACTTTGCATTTTGTGCCGAAATACGCTAAGGGTCAGATTTATCACGGGTCGAATTTCAAAGTACAAAAAACCTAAGGTCCCCATAGGTTAACATAGCACTTTAGCAGGTTTAATTTGGCGAAGTCAATGTTTTTTGTTAAAGAGACAGTACTTTGATTATCGAATGGTCGAATATTCAAACGATTTTTACTTTGAATCAAAATCGTAGTATCCTATTTGATGGTCGAAGTATCCAAAATTATTTTTTTACTTCGAAAATTCCCTCGAATTCACTTCGACCCTTGATAAATCTGCCCCTTAGTGTATGCACACCATATCCAGCACTATGGTTCCATATTGTCCTGAAACCTACTAAGTGTGTTTGCACCAGAGCCAACACAATGGTTCCGGATGTGAACAGAAGAAGGAGGCTACTACTCGAGGTACGGGCTAAAATCAACCTGTGTATTTCAGTGGGCTGTGTGGCCCTAGCCTTGGGCCCTATTTGATTATCTGTTTTATGATATTATTAGGCCCTATTTGATTACCCATTTAACTTAATATTAAGCATTTTTTTATAACAGGTAATCAAATAGGGCCTAATAATCAGTTAAAAAAAGGTAATCCAATTGGGCCTAATAATAAGATAACACAAATAATCAAATAGGGCCCAATAATAAAATATCTAAGTATAAATGTTTAGTCAGTTTCTTAGTAAAATTCCACTTTATATAAATGTAATGTTTACAAGTTTCCCTTGTTGTAGTCAGCAAGGTGAGAAGGGTCTGTCACTGTAGCTCCTTCCAAATGAGATCTACCCTGTCTGCTGAGCGGCTGAGGTTTCTCTGGCAGTCAGAATACGAGGTAACTGGGCTACATAGAAACACACGTACTATATCTGCAGGGACCTATACTGTGTCTGAAGTTAATAATGGAGAAGAGGCACCTAATATCATCCCAGTGTATAAACATATAAAGGCACCCCACAATAAACGTAATGCATATTTATACAGAAACTGATGGTTTTAGAGTATCGCTTGGGTTTTTTCAGTGAGATGTTGTATAATTCTCCTCTATTAAAGGAACAGTAACACCAAAAAATTTAAAGTAATGAAAATATCATGTACTGGTAAAACTAATCTGTTTGTTTCAGAAACACTACTATAGTTTATATAAACAAGCTGCTGTGGAGCAATGGGGGAAATTGAAAACAGCTATATGGCACAGGATAAATAATGGATAACAGATAACACCATTAGACAGACAGAGCTTATCGGCTGTGTAACTTGAGAATTTTCTCCTTTGAATGGCTGCCCCCATTGCTACACAGCAGCTTATTTATATAAACAATAGTAGTGTTTCTGAAGCAAACACAGCAGTTTTAACAGTGCAGGGCAACACTGCATTATATTTGAATTACTTTAAAACACTTTTATTTTCTTACGTTACTGTTCCTTTAACTATTGTATGGGGAGCTACATGTGATAGTTTAAAGAAAGGGTTGGATGCGTTTTTAGCAAATAAGAAAATAAAATTATGTTAGCATTATATTATAGTATTAACTGAGGGACTGGTCTGGACTATTTGATATGTTTTGCCTTTCTCTGGATCGCCTAGAACATAGATAGAAATGATCTAAATAAGAGTGTTGGAAGTGTCTTCTAGCCAACCCCTTCTACTATATATATATATATATATATATATATATATATATATATATATATATACAGTATATATGTATATATATATATATATATATAAATACATACATATGGTTTCCCAGGGGGCATTGCATATAAATCATGATTGATATAATAGTGAGTGACAAGAGCAAAGGAAATAGTCTTCTGAATAAAACATCTTCAGGCGGGGAATTTTAAAAAAACATGATCTGGCAGACACTAGAGCAATTCATTGCCAGTATAATTTATGTTACATTACACAGTGATGTGCATTCCCTTTCAGTGAACATCCATAAGAGCAATTGGACTTGTCATGCTAAGTAATGTATGACTCCAGATCCCTTTGCGCCTGTATGCCACAAGTGATTAAAGGAAAGTATCAGGACCTCATGCCATCATTCCTTTCCTTTTCCATGCCTTATTATTCCCTTTCATCCACTGTTCCAAGCTACAACTATTTATTTGCTCACTGTTGTCTAATTTCTAAGCACACACATATTTGTCCTCTGCTGCCTCTCCATCTGTTTAAAGGTGGCCAAACAAGTTACAATAACAAGATTGTTTGTTTTCTCTACTAACATTTAGAGCTAAATTGTCAGATATACAGGTGGAAAGAAAATAATTCTACCTATAGCTGACGGTTTATCATTAACTCTTGGCCAATGTTTAGGCACCTTCAAAGGCGGCCAATAAAATGTTTTCGCCTTGGCCGATCGAAGAGACGACTGATATCCAAGTCTTTTGCCTTCTCATCTCCCACCATACACACACACTGGATATTGTGTGAAACGATTATATGTGTGAGTGTATGGACCACCTGAACTCTTGTTCCATCTAATTTCTGCTGGCCAAGAGCTGATTGAGAGGTCTTCTTTCATAAATGTGACTCCTGCTTGTCGACTACTAAGGCTTTCAATTTACTTTGAGCTTGGAGCTTTCTCTGGCCTTCCTTGGCCCTTATAAAGGCTTCACCACGCTTTTGCAGAATTTGCCTTGCCATAGTGATCCCCTACCAGCTGCTTGTGAGCAACAACTCACCAACCCTTTTGGTGTTGCTCTCGGTGGCCTCAAAGCAGGTTCTTATTTTTGAATTCTAGGCTTGGAGACAACTTTTGGTTGCATAAAAACTAAGTGCACTGAAGGCTGCCAGGCTACCAATAGCCAATCACAACCCTTATTTGACACCCCAAGGAATTGTTTCATGTTTGCATTGCTCCCCAACTCTTCATACATTTGAATGTGGCTCACAGGTGAAAAGAGTTGGGTACCCCTGCAATAGAGATTCATTGTTATCTGTGTTACTTAGTTCTCTGTATTATATAGTTTTATTTGCACAGAAAGCCCTGCAGTCTGAAAGACCTGAAGGGATTACATTTGGTCAAGTCCCTTACTGACAAGGTTTTAGATACAGAAAACATGGCTAAATAATTTCGCTGGCTCATTGGCAACAATGGGAATGGTAAGGGGTTATTTAAGAGGTTTGGATGCCATGGTTTGCATGGGGGAATTAATGCTTCTAAAAAGAAAGACTTAAGAATTAATGCTTCTTCCTCATTTGCTTGGGGCAATGAAGCTGTCCAGGTTGACTAGGGCTTAGCTTGGCCCAGCACTGGATTGCACCCTGGTTGGAATCAAACCTATGACCCCAGCACTAGAAAAGCAGCAATGCTATCCACTATGTCCCTGTAAAAGCCAAACTGTACAGGGTCCCCTATTAGAATGACCCCACACTAATGCAACAATCGCCAGAAGTTTACTAGTCCAGATGCAACACTTAAGGAGTTTATCCTATTTTAGGGATTTTTAATTTTTATGGCTTTGAGCTCCCTTACAGGATAATTAGAGAACCATTTTGATGAATTTAGACTTGTGATAAGGGTTGCAGAGCTGAGCAAATGACAACATCACATGCAGAGACAGGTCACAAGCAACAATATACAAGGGCGTTAAATAAAGAAATGACCTTGCCCTGCATTGTGAGCAGCCCATGTACACTATTTATGAAGCTGCCCAAAGATATGGGGAAAAAACATTCACAGTATGGATTTTTCAATTGGTCCATAGAGTATAATACACACTGGAAGCAACAGTGGCTTTGTCTGAGACAAAAGATCACAACCGCAGTACTCAGAGATTTGCTGTGTGCCTAATTTACACTCAGTATACAATGTAGGCAAACACAATCGAATCAGCTAAGATTATATGCCATAGTTAATACTAGTATAACACTTGGCATATTACACCGCATATTATCATGCCTTTTGGCATCTTAAGTGTATATTGTGCTGGAATCTGGATCATCAACATTAATCCAGAGCTGAGATGAACTACAAGTTTTACATGTGGTCGGACTGAATTCTAGATTTGGGCATAAATTTACCCCTATAAGTCTTAGGCATTTGCCCATCTAATAATTTCAGGTTCCCCTAGATTTAATGGTGTCTGTGATGGATATTTCATACTTTCTTAACACGCACCACTGAAAGAATATCGTATGAGCATCTGGTGATACAATATATATAGATATATACTGTATAAATATGAATATGAAAGAAAAAAGAATACCTAAGATTATTCTGTGAGCACAATATTGCCATTGCCACTAGTGACTTCAAATTGGGTCACTCTACCACAGAGACAGACCTGTATGGTGTGCTGAAATTAACTAAAAAAACTAAGGAAAAAAACTAAAACGATTAATGAAAAATATTTTATTTCTTCACTTATACGTATACAGCTCCCTCGGAACTTATATGTAAAGATATGGCGAGGTCACATGAGTGGACGTTTACCTGTTTTAGCCACCTATATGCAGGCTGTAATGGGATTGTATGTAAATAGATATAGCTGGTCAGTTTGGAGCCAAAAAGCTACTCATCTGAAGTGATACGGGCAGCTTTATACATTCTCAGGATAGTCATTCCAGACATGTAGTTGCACTATACCCTCACCTTAGCAAACTTAACCCAAGATTTAGGATAAAGGCAACATAACATACATACAGTGTAAAATAATACAAGCATAAATATATGTAGTGCTATAGTAAGTTGAGTGCACCGTTCTCTACTGTGAGCTTCATCCCCCATACTGTGTTCTGGATGAGACCTTAATACTTAGGGGGTAAGCCCTCGCAAACGGTGTGGAGGCATGGGTGTAGTGTCACTGTAACTTGGTGCAAGGTGCAATAATTGTGCGTCAGTGGTTCTTATAACTTAACCAATAAACGTATTATTCAAGAACATCCACAATAGAGTGTACATATAGAGCAAGATCATAGAGTAACAGTGGATAGGCATATACTCACAGCACCTTTGGGCGGTATCATTTCCTGAAGGGAAGAGAACATGTACAGCAGTATGTACTTGGGGTACACCCAGCTTTCAGCCTTTTCCCTAAGTGGAACCTGAGGGAAATCTCTACATTCCTAGGTCTGTTCACTTAGTCCCTACTTGCCCTACTGGGTAATTAGTACCCGGGTTTATAATCCCACTCACAATTTTCTGAGGAGCCTCAAACTGCTCAGCTAAATAACCTGTCTATCTGTCACTCCTAGAGTGACCACTTAAGGTGAGTAGCCTATCCTTACTAGACCTGACCTGTTTAGGTTCCACTGGATACCCTGACTGCCTGCTCAGGCCAGAACTTGCACAAAATGGACCCAGCACATGGCTGCCCAGGACTTTATACTTTAGCACAGTACCATCTACTGGGCACTGGTTGAACACCAAGGGGCATAGCTTTAAGCAGGACAAGGTCCCCCTCCTAACTGTATTTTAGGACCCAGTTAGACATCTATAACACTAGGGGACTGCCTGCTAAATAATACTGGGAGACTTATGTACCAGTCCCCTACATATACGCAAGAGAATGGAATAAGACACTGTCAGTAGTGATTGTGTAGGATCAGCAGAATATGGACATAGCTAATGTTTCTGCAGTATAGTTACAGTGAATAGTATTTCTTAGGCTGACAAAGTAGGCAATCAAACATTGTACCTATATCCCATGTCAGGTCCCTGGAGCGACCGCCACCTCTAAAAGCTTTCAACAATCTCTTTCATCTCATTATTTAATGCCTTTTTCTGTCTTGGGCTACAATGCTTACAAACCTCAAGAAGGGGAACATTTTTATATATATATATATATATATATATATATATATATATATATATATATATATATATATATATATTACATACTTGAAGTTCTGGGGTCAGGAGGAATTGTATTTGATAATTTATAATAACCTTCTATCAATGCAGTCCTCCTTCTCTAGATGGCTAGGGAATAAACATAGGGATCACAAAAAAAAGCACACACCCGGGCAGGGAGCCTTGGGCCCTCAGTGGATGGGATTGTGTGAGTTCTAGTTCAACTATATCTGGAGAGCAGCAGGTTGAACATCAATGTGTCATGTAGTTCCCCCATCTGCTTAGTCATTCCTCTGTTATTAGAATATCTGGAGGGCCGCAGACTGAACCTTTGAAATATATGTAATTTTTTCTCCCCAACAGATGGAGCACTAAGTTTTCCTGCCTTGTCACCCAATCCTCCCCTGCCTTCCTCTGACAATACAATTTGTCATCATTTCCAAATCCGACTAATTACATCACATTTCATACTTATAACATACAGGTCTATACAAAATGCAGCCATTAATCCTTTTTTTTTCATTTGAAGGAAATTCTTTTTGGACAAATAATGTTATCGTTGGACGAACCACCAAATATGAGAAAAGCAACTGTCATCTGAATAAACAAGCCTGTGCTCATTACAATAAACACACAAACACAAATCAATACAGCATGTAAAGGGTTAAAGTGGGATCATTAACATACACCCCTCTCTCCCCCCAGCCAATAAAAAGGGTCAAAATATATAAATACGGTGTCCCTATGCAGCAAATGTAACAAGAAGACAATAGCCTGCAGTGCCATGGCATAACTGGGACTCTCTATTGTCTCTGCAGGGAAAATAATCTCCGTCATTAACTCATTCTGTGCCTGACTGACCAGTGATTATAGTATTTTAGCAGTAAGAGTAAAATCAAATACCTATTACTGTTGCTGCTTTTCAGTCTCCCGAAAAGAGGATAAGATGTTACAGCATTCGGAGGGTCTCACCAGGAGCCCATTATGTACAGATTAGAGGGGATGTGATTGGCCTCACAAAGCCACAAAGCACTCTACTAATTGCAGCACTACATTGTTTGTAATGGTGACCTAACAATGCTCAAGGTTAACATTTAGAAATGGTTCTAGTGTTAAAAACCCCCATGCCTTAATCATTTCAGCTCCCCAACATTATTACACAGATCTCCATACAATCTCTGAGTTTCCTTTAAATGTCTAAGACCAAATTCAAAATACTGTGTGTCTAATATATATATATATATATATATATATATATATATATATATATATATATATATATATGAAATATAAATATTTGTCATGAGAGGGTACCTGATAACGCCAGTCTCTCTCTCTCCTTTCCCTTTGTCGCCTCCGTGTCAGAAATGGCTGCTTCAGGCTGGAACCAGAGAAAGGCTTTCCGTACAGTGAATTAGGTGATGCTTGTTACCATGGTGAAATGTCATAGCAACAGATTACCATCGGCGATGGTACCCAGGAGAAAGCTGACAGATTTGCAGAGGGGGGTGGTGGTGCTGGGAGGATTGCACTGAGCTGGGAAAGGCAGATAATAGGAAGGTGTTAGATAAGCGCATTTCTTATAAATAAAATTAATTCAAAATCCTAAACCCAAGCCAAATCATCTTATTATCAAGTCTAGAGAGAAACAGGGGAAAGAGAAACCATGTGACTGCTGAACTACAGTTCCCATCATCCTCAGCAGAGAGATTAAAGGATTGGTATGTGCTTCTTAAAGGGGTTGTTCACCTTTGAGTTAACTTTTAGTATGATGTAGAGAGTGATATTGACAATTTGCAATTGGTTTTCATGTTTTATTATTTGTGGTTTTTGAGTTATTTAGCTTTTTATTCAGCAGCTCTTGAGTTTGCAAAAAATAAATGTTAAGCCTTACAGAACATTTGGGTTTTTTTTTAGATGGGGTTCAGTGACCCCCATTTGAAAGCTGGAATGAGTCATAAGAAGACGACAAATAATTAAAAACTATAAAAAAATAAAGAAGACCAATTGAAAAGTTAGAATTAGCCATTCTCTAACACACTAAAATTTAACTTAAAGGTGAATCACTCCTTTAATGAGGTTCAGGGCCCTTGTATTGCTTCTCATCAGTTAATAAAGCTGAGACTGCTACAATAGTGCAATAGGGAAATGGCGGGTTTGCGTGATAGTGGAGATTGCGCTACTTCCGGTGCTTGTGGTTAATGTTACATGTAATTCTTTTTGTGCAAGTCTGCTGCTCCAACTGTCTCAACCCACAGATCAAGATGGTGATATCTGTAGGCAGGGTAGAACTGGACTGGCGGGACACCGGGAAAGAACCTGGTTAGCCCTGGACCTCATGGACTTCACCAACCCAAACCCGCTCTCCTGGACTCTATAAAGCAGTCTCTGCTTCCTCTCCCCCAATCACAGCAATGGAGGAAGAGATGGATAGTGCGGAGGGCATACAGGGGACACATCATACCAAGTGGTTGTCTGCGCTGCGTTAGGAGGGAAGCCATTAAAGTCGCACCCCGTCGGTCCCCAGACACCCCATTCTGACACTGTCTATAGGGTTCCACATCGTCAAGGGGCGCACTTGCATATGATTCAACAGAAGAAGAAGAAGGACAATGCACTTGGTGCAACTATAAGAAAGTGCAATAAGCATGTTTTGATGCAAGAGGGGTCATTTATGACTGCAAGTGCAGTTGAAAGCTGATGAATTAGCTGCACTAAAATCCCATTCATTAAAGGTAACTTGTGTATAGATGCATTTATCATTGCTGCCTTCATCCTGCCTCCTGTTCTGATTCAAGTCTATTAACGCAGGGGAACCCTGTGGCTACTGTCACCTCTAAAGGTGGGGTTAGCGCCGGGGATCCAAACGTAGGCTGCATTGACAGCAGACTTGGCCTGAAATATCGCACAAACACAACATTTTGACGGCGAGGACAGAGCAAGTGCATTTTGATGCATTAGCTGCGACTGTGCAATGTGCAATTCTCCCTGGTGACTGCAAACATACTGGAATCAAGGAGGGGAAAACACTGCACTGTGGGTAAAAACATGGCGATCTTTGTCCTAAATTAAACTTTGCACACTGAACATGCACTGAACAGTAAATGACCCTTAAGGGGATGGTTCCTTCAAACATCTAGTTGGTTTCTGTTTTCGCCAGAAATAAAGAATTTTCCAATTACTTACTATTTTCTATGTGTGACTATTTTTCTAACATTGAAGTGTAAAGTTTCATTTTTCACCTTTTAAAGCAGTTCTGGGAGGGGGGGTCGCTGACCCCGTAAACTGTTCTAAATTGTTACATTAGTTGATACATTTTCTTATCTTTGTCCCTGCTAAGCAGAATTCCTGAGTTTCATTAGAGGCAGCTGTTAGAATTGATACAATAGTTGTTAATACTCCAGAGATACTGCTGAGAAATATATCAACTAATGTTGCAAAATTGTTCAGACTTGAATTGTCAGACTGAAACACCAGAGAAAGGAACATTGAACTTTAAATTTAGATTTTGAAAAAACTGAAAAAAAATGGAAAGCAATTGTAAAAAAATTTTATTTCTGGGAAACAATCTGAAATCAGTTGAACTGAAAAAAGTGTTTGGGTGGTTCACCTTTAAGTTAACTATTAGTATGTATTGGAATGGATAATTCTAAGCAGTTGGTCTTCATTATTTCTTTTTTATGGTTTTTGAATTTTTTGCCTTCTTCTTCTGGCTCTTTACTGCTTTCAAATAGGGGGGGTCACTGACCCCATCTAAAAAACAAATGCTCTGTAAGGCTACACATTTATTGTTATTGCTATTTTTTATTACCCATCTTTCTATTCAGTCCCTCTCCTATTCATATTCCAGTCTCTTATTCAAATCAATGCATGGTTGCTAGGGTCATTTTGACAATAAAAACCAGATTGCTGAAATTGCAAATTACAAACGACAAATTATAAAAAATGAAAAGCAAATGCAAATTGTCTCAGAATATTACTCTCTACATCAGTGATCCCCAACCAGTAGCTTGTGAGTAACATGTTGCTCCCCAACCTCTTGGATGTTGCTCCCAGTGGCCTCAAAGCATGTGCTTATTTTGAATTCCAGGCTTGGAGGCAAGTTTTAGTTGTATAACAGGTGTACTGCCAAATAGAGTCTCAATGTAGGTTGACAATCCACATAAGGGCTACTAAATGGCCAATCACAGCCCTTATTTGGCACCCCAAGAACATTTTTCATGCTTGTGTTTCTCCCCAAGTCTTTTTTAACTTTTGAATGTGGCTCACTGGTTAAAGGATAAGTAAATCTTTAAAATAAGTGAATGTAAAATTGATGAGTGTGTTATTCTAAGCATTTTTGCAATGTACAATCATTGTTTATTTTTCTTTAATTCCAAGATATTAAGGGATACATGTGCTGTTAATATGAATGAATTTTGTTACAACATCGCCACCTGCTGGTCATTTTCCCACCAGTCTGACCAGCAAGTAGTCAAGGAAGTTGTCAGGAAAAAGGCTGCTCTGATGTTCTTCTGCTTAGGAATACAATTTAAAACCTTTCTCACATCTTTCCTAAGCAGAAGAACACCAGAGCAGCCTCTTTCTCCTGACAAATTCCTCGACTACTTTGTGGTCAGACTGGTGGGAAACTGACCAGCAGGTGGCACTGTTGTAACAAAATTCATTCATTTTAACAGTAAATGTATCCCTTAATATCTTGGAATTAAAGAGAAATACATAATGAATGTAAATTACAAAAGGGCTTAGAATTGCACTCTCATCTATTTTACATTTACTCATTTTAAAGGTTTACTTATCCTTTAAAAAGGCTGGGGATCTCTGCTCTACATCATTTTAAAAGTTAATTTAAAGGTGAACAACCCCTTTAAGTACAGTTAATAAATGGTATCAACAAACCCATCATTTGTGTACATTTTAAAAAAACACATTTGTAAATGGTTCTTCTCATGCATTCTCAGAGCCGATCCTAAAAATTAAAACCCGCGCTTAAAAATTAGCGTCGGAGCGGGTCTAACGGGGCAGTATCGCTACTGCATTAAAGGAGAAGGAAAGCTACAAGACAGTTTATTGCCAACAGATTAGCCTCAATAGTGCAAGCTAGAACACTATATTTATTCTGTGGAATGCTTTACCATACCTGAGTAAACAGCTCTAGACACTGTCTGTTTGTTTAGGATAGAAGCTGCCATATAAACTTGGTGTGACATCACTTCCTGCCTGAGTCTCTCCCTGTTCACTTACAGCTCTGAGCTCAGATTACAGCAGAGATGGGAGGATGGAGGGGAGCAAACTGAGCATGCTCAACCCTAGCCCTGGAGGTTTAAGCTGAAAACAGGAAGTCTGATACAGATCACCCATGAGTACACAATAGAAGGAAAGAAATGCAGTGTTTCTTTTGACAGATGACTCAGAGCAGCATTACTTTGAGGGTTTACTGGTGTATTTATATAGACCTTTCTGATAAAGCTTACTTAATTTAGCCTTTCCTTCTCCTTTAATACATGGCTGGCCTGTCAAGGCTGCTTGAGGTGTAAGGAGCAAAAATAAACACAATTTTACATCCATAAAAAGCTATTCAGTGGCAACATTAGTGAATAAAAAGTAGAGCAAAGCCTTTGACCACTCAAGGTTTAAATAGCAAGAAATAATGCCCACCGCATACCCATTTACAGTGGGTGTGACATCATAGTGTATGTGCTGAAGGCATGACATCACACAACAGATGTAGAGAGATGAGTAGGTAAAGAGTCATTCATGGAAAGCTCGGCCAGTGTGAAATACAGAGAAACATATGAACACTCTTAGAGTGGGGGAGCAAGCTGACTTAAAAAGTATAAAAATCTGACTTTTTGTATAATGAAGAAAAACTACCACCCTGATGTGAGTAATAATAAATCAGCTACCCCAGTTCTGTCAGATAAGCCACATAAAATGTTCGTGGATAATATGCACAACATTATGTTCTTCAGTAGAAATTGTACGTCCCTTGTGAGGGTGTCTGTAGTCGGAAATCAAGTCATTTTCTTTTTTTTGTCACATAAGCGGCTGAAATATGTACAGAGCTACCTAGCATGTAACACTGGAATGGACAACCTAAAGCTGATTCTAAAGTGTATTTTAAAGGGGTAGTTAGTATGTTATAGAATGTCTAATTCTAAGCAATTTTTCAAAGTATATTAATGATTCTTCGGACTCTTTCCAGCTTTCAAATGGAGGTCTCTTGGGGAATTATCTTTCTATTCAGTCTCCTATTCATATTCCAGTCTCTACAAATAAGAGCATGTTTGCTAGGGTTATTTAGACCCTTGCAATTAGATAGCTAAAATTTGCAAACTGGAGAGCTGCTGAATAAAAAGCTATGTAACAACAAATAATAAAAAAACGAAAACCAAGTTGTCTCAGAATATCACTCTCTACATGATACTAAAAGCTAATTTAAAGATTTTGATGTCTAGAGATCTGAGCTTCACAGTGCTGGTGCAAAGTAACGACTCTTCTCAAGAGATAAGTGGATGGTGGTTTTTAGCCTCGCTCCTTACAGTGAGACATGGAATGGACGGCAGTTAAAACTAGACTTTCTATCATATTGAACTGTAGGACTTGTCCCTTTAGGTGGGTCAGTGGGAGCCCCATAGAGAAGCCGCTCTTGGATACCCAATAAGGGAGATATATTGTTGTTTATAGGTGGATCCAGAGTTGCACACATTGTTCTGCAGAATTCCTGGTGTGATATCTTAAGAGAAGATTGTGAACATTTACAAAACTGGTACACACGGTACTTACGACTGGGTGCACTGTATATCCTCAGTTATATTACCAGCCATGATTTCTCTTGTTAGTATATTTGTAAAGGAAATCTTTTGACGACTCGTTAACTTGTGAGTGGTGACTTTTCAGGACAATATGGGACGTGGACTAATCATATAAAATTTGTATTTTCTATATTTGCCAAAAGAGACTATTATATGTTTTCAGCCTGGTTCCGCTAAAAAAAATGTTGCCCAGAAGGGAGTTGTCACGACTGGCTCCCAAAATCCAGAACAGGTGCTAGGCTCCCTGGTCTCGGCTCCGCTTCTGCCTGTAGTAGCCGCCTTTTACTTTGGGAGGAGCCCTCCGCTAATTGGATGTCGCCAGGTCTTAATAAGAGAGGAGCCAACAAAAGTTCTGGACGAGCAAGTGGGCACAGTTGTTATAAAGTCTTTGGACGTTAAAGTACTTGGAATAGACAAGACATAGTCAGACAAGCCGGGGTCGGTGCGGGCAGAGTTCAAGAGAGATCAGACAAGCCGGGTCGGTGCAGGCAGTGTTCAAGAATAGTCCCGCAAGGGTCAATTCTGGTAGTATCAGAATAATCAGACAGGCAAGGGTCAGGATAATCAGAGTTCAGAGTAGTCAGACAGGCAAGGGTCAAAGCAGGAATCAAAACGATCAGAATAGCAGCCAGGAACTAACACGTTAGACCTAACAACCGTTTATAAGCATATAATACACACAAGCCATGAATATCTTGTAAATGATATCCTTATAAACGGTGAGTTCTGATATCATTGGTTATAAACGGTGAGTTCTGATGTCATTTCTGTCACATGACTCACTGAAACTTGTGTATTATAATAAATAAAGTACCCCAGTTGCAAAATATAAGGATATTAGAAGTTACCTCGGAGTTCCATGACCTGTATAAAAACACTTGGCCTTGTGCTTTTATATGGTCACGAAACTCCTCGGTAACTTATAATATCCTTATATTTTACAAGAGGGGGTACTTTATTCACTATATAATTTACAGGATTTTCATGGCTCTTGTGTATT
The DNA here is from genome assembly GCA_038501925.1 of Xenopus petersii. Taxonomy (NCBI): domain Eukaryota; kingdom Metazoa; phylum Chordata; class Amphibia; order Anura; family Pipidae; genus Xenopus; species Xenopus petersii. The sequence goes on along the minus strand of CM076672.1, from coordinate 21,588,293 downwards.
ATGCATCTATAAATGTTAGTGCTAGAGGAGTTTGAACCAGGGAGGAATGGGGCAGTCCTGTGGACAGATAGACCCTCCACATGCAACCTACAGTTGTGGGCCCTTTGAAATTGCCTTTAGCTTTCAATTGCCCCAGACATTCCAGTACTGTCTTTACAGAAATGGATGAGTGCTCCATTAAACCCAAACATGCCAGCAAGACCACTGCAGAAACTGGACAATGAGCATATAAACCCCAGACATCTTGGAACAATCACTGCAAAAATGGATTTAGAGCATATTAACCTCAGATATGCCAGTAATCACTGCAGAAAAGGATAGGCTCTCCTTTAACCCCAAACATGCCAGTAAGATAACCGCAGAAATGGATAAGCACTCCATTAACCCCAGACATGCTAGTAAGATCACTTCAGAAAATGGACTAAAAGCATTAACGATTGATAAACATATTAAATGACTCACACTTGCATATCCAAAATACAGCAAATGTTTTTATCTCGCTAGTATCTTGCTTGCCTTGCTATTCCCCCTGCCTTATTCTTCTTCCTGTACAAAAAATTAAACATGGACTTTCGTTCAAGAGTTCCCGCTTTGCAGTACTTCTGTGTTCCGGCTGTTTATTGCTTCTTCTTTGGAAATCCGGACAGCTCTCCTGAAAACTGGGCTGTCTGGTTGAAAACCAGACCCCAACGTCTATGTTCGGCAGGGCAGCGCATGATTGGTGGGTCCAGCACAACAGCGGTCAGTCTGCAGGGCCCTTCAGGACCTGGTCCCACTGGGATTTTTCACAGAATCCCATTGTTTTTCAGGGGACCAGTAAAAATGGTGTAAAATCCAGTAAAATGTAAAATCATGAAAATGCATTATATATCAGGGTATGTAAAATTGAGTTTTCACTGTATTTCTGTAGTTATATCTAAATTTTATTTGCTGAGAGTTAATTCTTCACAGTGGAAATGGAACGGAAATGGATCTGCTTGTAACCAGTTTAACCAGTTCATACAAAAATACAATGCATGTACTTCATGCTTATTGCTTCTTGTATAGAATTTTCAGTTCGGGCGACACCTTGTGGTCAAGTGGTAACACTTCCTTCTATGGGGCAAATTCACTAAGATTCGTAGTTGCGCCAGGCGTAACTTCGCCGCACTTCACCAGGTTACTCTTTTGTGCTTCGCCTGGTCTGAGGTGGTGAAGGAAGTCTAGCGTAAAAGTTCAGTACAATGCGCGCGTTAGTGAATTTGCGTAGTTACGTCCGTTGCGAAAATACGCCAGGCGTAAGGGTGCGAAGTAACACTAGCGAATTTACGCCAGCGTTCGTTAGTGAATTTGCGAACTAACGAAAGTGACCAATGCTAGCGAATTGACGCTAGTGTTAGGCGCTTCGGCGCTTAGTGAATTTGCCCCTATGTGGTGAGTATAACTCATTAGTCATTTTTGAAAACCTACTGTAAGTTTTCTGTCCATTAAAAAAAAAAATTAATTAATTTTCTTCAAACCTGTAATGCAACGTGGCTTTGAGAATGTCAGGATTTTTATGCAGGTTATATATAGACTTAAATAAATCCAAAGTCCCAAACCAAATGTGATACCCAGTTCAGTAACGTGTAGGATCGCTCCAACCTCCAAATTCACAATATTCCAAAGGATGTTACCGATCGTACCTCAAAAAAGGGAAAATGGGGGAAAAAAAGCAAGAAAAAATATAATGTAGCGTTCTTTTAAAGATTCATACCTCGGTCACCTGTCAAAAATATCGTTGCTCCGGGGATTTCTCCTTTGGACAAAAAAGAGTAGCATGTGCGGAAACATTTTATGGTTCTTTATTAATAAAAAATATTGCACCCAAACTGTTCCACTTTTAAAAGAATTTTAAAATAAGGCTCTCCCGCAGCGTGGCTGAGATGTCCGCAGTGTCCCTCAATCCTCACTGTGCATGTCTGTATTGCTTCCACTTACATCACCGCTGACGCGTTTCACCAAATAGGCTCTTCCCTGAACGATTAATACGCTGAACTTAAAAGGTTGAACTTGATGGACGTGTGTCTTTTTTTAACCTCACTTACTTAATATAGACTTAAATAAATCCAAAGTCCCAAACCAAATGTGATACCCAGTACAGTAACGTGTAGGATCGCTCCAACCTCCTAATTCAAAAATGTTCCAAAGGATGTTACCGATCATACCTCAAAAAAAGGAAAATGGGGGAAAAAACAAGAAAAAATATAGTGTAACGTTCTTTTAAAGATTCATAACTCGGTCGACTGTCAAAAATATTGTTGCTCTTTGAACAATAAAGAGTAGCATGTGCAGAAACGTTTTATGGTTCTTTGATAATAAGAAATATTGCACTTACAATGTTCAACTTTTAAACAAATTTTAAAACCAAATAAGGTTCTCCCGTTGCGTGGCTGAGATGTCCGCAGCGTCCCTCAAAGCTCACCGCCCATGTCTGTATTGCTTTCGCTTACGTTACCACTGACTCATTTCGCCGAATAGGCTTCTTCCTTGAGCAATGGACTTAATAGGTTGAATATAAAAGGTTGAACTTGATGGACGTGTGTCTTTTTTTCAACCTCACTTACTATGTTATTATGTTACTATGATTGCTATACATTACCTGTATATTAGAGGGGTAAATGGAAAAAGAAAAGGACATAATACATGGATTAAATACAAAACTTTTTTTTACATAAATAGTGGGTAGCACCTACTGCTACTTTGCAAATACAGGCTGATTTCTGGGTCGCATAAGACCTCAGGACTTTATACAATTACAATTATGCAATGAGAGCCCTGTACAAGAGCTTACAATAAAGGGACGAGTAACTTATGTCTCGTAAGTTTGTTGAATTCGCGATAAATATTTATGTTGACTTTTTATCATTTAGGCCTCATTGTCTAAAACATTTGTCTTTAGGCAACATTTGATGGTTTGGAGGAAATCGTAAAGGTCATGTGTGAGTATCTTTGCTTTCACATGGTCTTAGTGGTTGTGAGTTGAATTATTCCCCCAGACAAAACAATACATAATACCTTTAAAATAAGTGAATGTAAAATTGTTGAAGGGGTCTGCTTTTTCTATAGTTTGCCATCGGATGGGTCCCCTTTTCCATCCTGAAGTTGTGAACGTTAAAGAGAGCAGAATGAGAGCAGCGAGAAAAGCAGGGAGGAGAATGTGGAGTACCCCCTTTTGCTCATTTATTATGGTGACCCTGTTTCCATTACACCAGCACATCATTTCTTTTTTTCAAAAAGGGTATAATCGCCCTGGATTTATGGCATCTCTCTTTTCAGTTTATGAAAAAAACATATAGTGTTGCGCCTACTTTGGTGGATGACATGTCCAGCCACATTTAGCTGACAATACCCCCAATTCTGGTAAAATTTAAAAAAAGGGTGTAGTGGCCCTTTATATCCCATATATAACTACTGTATGCATTTTTCCTACGTGGTTGGTCACTCGCCGACCACCTATTGGCAGCCTGAGAAATGCCAGTAAGCACCAGACCCCAACCTCTTTGCCAACATAATACAGGGAAATGTACATTACATCTTCATCTACTGAGACATTGTTCAAATAAAGCCCCATTCTTACACATTTAAAAATTATTCTGGGATATATTAAAAGCTAAAAACAGATGCTGCGGTGATAGAATTGGCACAGAGCTCAAACAGCAAAAGTGCTCAGCGCTGAATCAAATCTTCTATCCCATCTGCTGTAATATTGTTCCCGTCGTTCTTAGCCATTTTACATTAGTTTCAACATTCTGCATTTTAATATCATTAATAAGGGCTGACACTATAATGGGCTGTATCCTGAGAAATGAGTTCTATTTGGCTCAGGACTTTATGGCATTGTTAGATAAACACAGTCATCTGAGAACTTCTAGCCCTACAAATAGGAATATGTTTATACCTAAGAGCCATGAAGCTTATGGCACATGTAGGGGTTACGGGGGCAAACCCTGCATTTATGAAGCACTTTAGACTGAAACAGTTCATCGTTCACATCCATCCCTGCCTGTCTAAGGATCACAATCACACTGCAATCAATCCAAAAGCACATGGTGACATACAGATAGTAGCAAGGTCAGTATTGAACTCAGGATAGCAGCAGTGCTAACTACTAAGCCACAAATATGCACCTACAACTAGTGCCATTATCACATTAAAAACTACATGAAAAACCTTAGAAAAAATCCACTTCTTCCCAAATTTTAGTATCATGTTCAGAAGAGTTACCACTGAATAACAGGGTTAAAGGGGAAACTGCCGCTATTATGGAAAAAAAACAAAAAAACAATTAAGTGTAGGGGATGTTCATTAAGGGGGTTATTTATCAAAGGTTGAGTTGTGAAATCTTGAAAACTCAAATTTTTAGAGGAAAAAAAACTTGAATTTTTCCAGATTTATTATACCCCGATACTGAAAAAAGCCCGAATCCTTAAATCCACCATCTCAAACCTGTTGAGGTCCTGTAGAAGTCAGTGGGAGAGACACCTATCCCAATCTGAAGTTATCGTGGTCTGCGCTGGGTTTGGCCTGAAAATCTGACTTTTTACAAGGTGTTCGGGAATAATTTAAAAAATTAGCGGTTCAGGGAAAAGCCACAAAAATTGTACGATTCGAGTTTTCACTAGATTTTATTGAGTTTTTTGGTTGAGCTTTTTTTTATTAATATTATGAGATACATTTGGATTTTAGTAAATAACCCCCTGAATCTGTTTCTCAAATAAGGGATTGTTTACTCACAGATCAGCAGTTTTCAAAGTGCAATTTTTGAAGCAATGGCAATGTTTTCTATCTACATGCTTTGATGTGAATTGCACTGAAAAATAATTTGGCAAAATTTTCTGAACAAATAATCGGGTGCTCAGTGTAGCTATTGTAGAATTGCAAGAAAGGGTTTTTGAAAAAAGTATTTTTAATGGATGCCATTTTCTTACAGTTGCTTAAACCGTTATCCGGAAACCCTTTATCCAGAAAGCTCCGAATGATGTAATGGGCATCTCCCATAGACTTCATTATAATGAAATAATCCATATTTTTAAAAATGATTTCCTTTTTCGCTGTAAAAATAAAACAGTAGCTTGTACTTGATCCAAACCAAGATATAATTAATCCTTATTGGAAGTAAAACCAGCCTATTGGGTTTATTTAATGTTTATGTGATTTTCTAGTAGACTTAAGGTGTGAAGATCCAAATTACAGAAAGATCCGTTATCTGAAAAAACCCCAGATCCCGAGCATTCTGGAAAGCAGGTCCCGTACCTGTATTTAAATATTTAAGTATGAGGGCTGTGTGAATTTTGATCGTACATGAACCTTATAAACATCTCAAAAACCTCAAAAACTGGTAATGGGTATAATACTTTCAGTGAAACATATCTTTGAATTTAAATGTTTGGTACTGCCAATTGTCAAAGGCAACTTTCTAGGTATCTAGGTTTTGGCACGGGGTAAAAGCACAGTAAGAGGTTAAAAGCATTTTATAGTACAGTGAATATTTATTAAGTGAAGGGGACACTATTCCTCAAAGAATATATATTCCAAATATCTGCAAAAAATAATCTGCCTACTGAGGGGCAGATTTATCAAGGGTCGAATTTCGAAGTTGAAAATACTTCCAAATTCGACCATCGAAATTACTTTGACTTCAAATATCGAAGTCGAAGTTTTTTTACATCGATTTTGGCCATTTGCGGTCGAAGTTAAATAGTTCGCTCGATTACAGCGATCGATCGAATGATTTTTCTTCGACTTCAAAAAATTTAGAAAACTGCTCTTGAAGTCCCCATAGGCTAACATAGGACTTTGGCAGGTTTAATTTGACGAAGTATTGAATTCGAAGTTTTTTTTAAAGAGACAGTACTTCGATTATCGAATGGTCGAATATTTAAACTATTTTACTTCGAATCGAATTCAAAGTCGAAGTATCCTATCCGATGGTCGAAGTATCCAAAAAATGACCCTTGATAAATCTGTCGCTGAATGTCTAATTACTTTAAATGCACAGTGCTTGGCTGCAGAGAAGCCCATGCAGTATGCATTTTTTCCCCTACCAATGATGGCTGCCTACAGACAAAGATTATTCTAGTTAGTCAGAGGATGACGGATATATCCATGTATAGCATATAAGGGATATAAGTGGGAGCAGCTATCCACTGCAACCATCTTTTCTGAGCTCTCTTACCTGGAAACCCATAACCCAGAAAGTTCTGCAATTACGGGAAGGTGATATCCTACAAAGCCCATTTTTTACTGTAAGGGGCCGATTCACGAAGGGTCGAATATCGAGGGTTAATTAAACCTCGATATTCGACTGGGAACTAAAATCGTTCGACTTCGAATATCGAAGTCGAACGATTTAGTGCAAATCCTGCGATCGATCGAAGGATTTTTCGTTCGATCGAACGATTAAATCCTTCGAATCGAACGATTCGAAGGATTTTAATCCAACGATCGAAGGAAAATCCTTTGATCAAAAAATCCCAGGCAAGCCTATGGGGACCTTCCCCATAGGCTAACATTGACTTCGGTAGCTTTTAGCTGCTGAAGTAGGGGGGTCGAAGTTTTTCTTAAAGGGACAGTACTTCGACTATCGAATGGTCGAATAGTCGAACGATTTTTAGTTCGAATCGTTCGATTCGAAGTCGAAGGTCGAAGTCGAAGGTCGAAGTAGCTCATTCGATGGTCGAAGTAGCCCAAAAAAACTTCGAAATTCAAATTTTTTTTTATTCGAACCCTTCACTCGAATTTCGTGAATCGGCCCCCTAAAAGTACTGTGTACTTGAAATCAAAAGAAAAATTTGAAAACCTGTGATATATTTCTAAAATGTTTGATGGATCTATACAGGGGTCTGACCTGATCAGTATATGTAATTAAAGAAAAACAAAGAAAAAGTACCTCGTATAAATCCAAACTCATTAAGTATAAAAACCCTATAATTATGCTGCGGCTTGCAGAATCTATTTCATGGCTTGGCAAATTTCAATCAAATTTAAATTAATTGTTGGCTAATACCTTAAGTTTAGGTGATAATTGTTGTGCTGAAGTGCTTGGTGCCTGGTTAGAAAATTAAACCACCATTCTAATCCTAAAAATCGTATATTGTTGATTAAAAGGAACTGAATCCTTAATAATTACAAAGTGCTAGTGCTTCAAAATTGAGGAGATTTAATCTATCCTTAACAATAGTGTATAGATATAAAGTGAGGGGCATTGGAATTCATTACTCTCCTTCTTCTTCCTAACTAGACTCTTAAAGGTTGCTGGATTTGTAGTCTTATCGTTTAGATAGTTTCTTACCAGACAGCTTAAAATAATATTGTGACTACAGTCCAGTATACTTTGACTGCCTTTACTTTGTTGTGTCCCAGAGATAGAAAAAATTGATTTAGGGATTGTGGGACAGCTCCACCATCTATATTTTCACTTTTCATTCTATTTAATGAATTCAAGCGCTCCAGGAAATCAATTACCCTTTTTTATGGTTATCTGAGTAATTGTATCTATACAGTATTTTTAATGAATTTTAGAAATTTTGAACTAATTAATTGAAGCACTTTACACTTTATATCTATACACTATTGTTAAGGATAGATTAAATCTCCTCAATTTTGAAGCACTAGCACTTTGTAATTATTAAATGGATACTGTCATGGGAATTTTTTTTTTTCAAAACGCACCAGTTAATAGTGCTGATCCAGCAGAATTCTGCACTATAATCCATTTCTCAAAAGAGCAAACAGATTTTTTTATATTCAATTTTGAAATCTGACATGGGGCTATACATATTGTCAATTTCCCAGCTGCCCCAAGTCATGTGACTTGTGCTCTGATAAAATTCAATCACTCTTTACTGCTGTACTGCAAGTTGATGTGATATCACCCCCTCCCTTTGCCCCCTCAGCAGCCAAACAAAAGAACAAGGGGAAGGTAACCAGATAGCAGCTCCCTAACACAAGATAACAGCTGCCTGGTAGATCTAAGAACAACAATCAATAGTAAAAACCCATGTCCCATTGAGACACATTCAGTTACATTGAGAAGGAAAAACAGCAGCCTGCCAGAAAGCATTTCTCTCCTAAAGTGCAGGCACAAGTCACATGACATGTGGCAGCTGGGAAATTGACAAAATGTCTAGCCCCATGTCAGATTTAAAAATTGAATATAAAAAAATCTGTTTGCTCTTTTGAGAAATGGATTTCAGTGCAGAATTCTGCTGGAGCATAAACTATTAACTGATGTGTTTTGAAAAAAAACAATTTTCCCATGACAGTATCCCTTTAAGGATTAATTTCCTTTTAATCAACAATATACGATTTTTAAGATTAGAATGGTGGTTTAATTTTCTAACCAGGCACCAAGCACTTCAGCACAACAGTACTGTGTACTTGGTGAATAAACTGCCATCTCCCATAGACTCACATAATTGTTTTTTTTGTTTTGTTTTTTTTTAATTATTTCCTTTTTCTCTGTAATAATAAAACAGTACATTGTACTTAATCCCAACTAATATATATTTAATCCTTAATACCTTTGTATACTTAGATATGGAAATCCAAATTACAGGAAGATCCCTTATCCAGAAAACACCCGGCCCTGAGCATTTTGGATAACAGGTCTCAAACGTGTTTTAATTCTATAGTAACTCACTACTGCCATCAGCAGGCTGGCAATCAGTGTGTATGTTGCTTTACAGAAAGAAATTTAAAGAGCACCTGCCATGTTTAGCCTTCACTGATTCATTCATATCATTTCATGGAATGTAAGTCAATTAAGAACAAGTGGCTGCCAAGATGAGATGAGGGATCACCCTTAATAAAATAAATAGAAACCAGAAATGATCATCAAGGAACTGGAGAAGATGGAGGAACTGAGAAATGTTCTGGTGAAATTGAGCCCAGACAGGAGACAGGAGACTGGGGTAAACAAAAGGCTGTATGGACAGGAGGCTACAGACATGTTACTGAATCTAAACACGACTGGGAATGATGTATTTGTATCAGGGGAACAGGACATTTGTATCAGCTTCCTGCACATACACAGAGCTTGATAGCCCACAAACACCAGAGAGATTTCAGTATATAATTGCTCAAGGAAATTTAATATCAGCTTCATCATAATAAATAAATGCAATCAATTCAAAACGCCATTGTATTGTTTCTGAAATAATCAAGTTTATCTTCACTATCCCTCTCTCAGCATCTGTTTCTCTTCATTCTGTCTTCATTCAGGAGTTGGGTGTCAGATATTCATTGACAGTTACATCCAATATATCTTATAGGGGGACTCCTTTCCCAGGCCCGGATTTGTGGCAAGGCCACATAGGCCCAGGCCTAGGGCGGCAAAAAATAGGGGCGGCATGCCTCCCAGCTGCATTATGGGGACGTGTGCATCCCCATTCAATTACACCAGCTGTGCCGGCGTTTTTTCGCTGGCACGCTGGGAAGGGGAAGTGTGGGTGGGCGAAAGGACCGCGCGGCCTAGGGGCGGCCGGCAAAGAAATCCAGACGCTGTCCTTTCCTAGCAGATGTACTAGAGCTGACTCAAATAACTGATTCCAGTACAGCTATGGGACCCGTTATCCAGAAACCCATTATCCAGAAAGCTCTGAATTAAAGAAATATAGACTCCATTTTATCCAAATAATCCACATTTTTAATACTGATTTCCTTTTTCTGTGTAATAATAAAACAGTAGCTTGTACTTGATCCCAACTAAGATATAATTAATCCTTGTTGGAGGCAAAAGCAGCCTTTTGGGTTAATTTAATTTAACATGATTTCTGGAAAAAAATACCTTCCTATATATTTATGTTTTTTCCCTTTTAATAACATTGGAATCAGCCATCGTTTTTACCAGCCAGGTGGCAACCCTAGCTGTAGACTGAGGAAGTTTCATAATCTTCATAACCCACTGGGGATTATCAGAATAAAGATGTAATAAATGAAGCAGCATTTGGTCATAGTCATAGTAGTGGCCAATCAGCATAGGTCAGCTAATTAAAAACATTTTATTGGTTGCTACAGGTAACTGATCCTGAGCAAATCGAGCACCATTTTTACATAACGCTGCACACTTCTTTCAGAACCAGTCACAACACACTCGCCCAAGTATCGCGAGACTGCGCGCCGAGACTTCCTGTGTCAGGCGTCCCGACAGCGCCAGTAGGGGGCCTCGCGGCCGTTTTTTTAGGTGTCTTCATAAAATGCCTGCTCGCGAGCTTTTCTCTTTTTTTCCAAGATGGCGTCGATGAGGGAGAGTGACACCGGCCTGTGGCTTCACAACAAGCTGGGCTCCGCTGATGAGCTGTGGGCGCCTCCGAGCATCGCCTCTTTGCTCACGGCCTCCGTCATAGACAACGTGAGATTGTGTTTCCATAACTTGTCCTCCGCCGTCAAACTGAAGCTGCTGCTGGGGATTCTGCACCTCCCGCGCCGCACAGTGGATGAGGTGAGTCCCGAGGAGGAGTTTCCCCTCTCTGCTGCGAAAGTGACAGGCGAAGGACTGACTGACAGTCTGATGCATAAAGGACTACATTTCCCAGCAGCCCTGGCAGTCCAATAGCAGTGTTTCCTATTCCTGTCAGAGCGGGGCATCCCTGCACTGCAGTCACTGCTCTCTCATCCCCAGCTGCCTGTATGACTGTGTTTTGGAGGCAAAAAGAGATATACTCTTGTTCATCCTAAAATATTACTTTTTAAAGGGTATAATAATGTAATTTAAAGCAGCTTTTCTGTTTTCTGTAAAACGAATAGCTGTTGAAGGCGGTGTCTGTTTCTATTTTGCTGCACTGCTAGTTCTGACTTCTGAATAAAGTAGCAGATACCACTTGGAGAAAAGTTGACTTCTGCCACATTGTTTTTATCCAAACCAGAGAACAGACAAGGAACAGACAAGACTTCTATATACACATGACTCCAGGGTTACTGTGCAGTTGCCTCTCTCCACCTGTTGCACTTTATTCTAGACTGCGGATTACTTTTCATTTCATGCAAGTGATTAAAGGGCAAGGAATGCTTTATTTACCAGCTGACACAAGGTCACCCATTCCGATTAGAAGAAAAGAGGTTCCGCCTAAATATTGGGAAGGGGTTTGTTACGTTGAGAGCTGTGAAGATGTGGAATTGTCTCCCTGAATCAGTTGTACAGGCTGATACATTAGATAGGTATAAAGAGTTTGTTCACCTTTGAGATAATGGTTTTCATTTTTTATTATTTGTGGTTTTTGAGTTATTTAGCTTTTTATTCAGCTCTTCAATTAAGCAATCTGGTTACTAGGGTCCAAGTTAGTCTAGCAACCATGCATTGATTTGAATAAGAGACTGGAATATGAATAGGAGAGGCCTGAATAGAAAGCTGAGTAATAAAAAGTAACAATACATTTGTAGCCTTACTGAGCATTTGTTTTTTTAGAAGGGGTCAGCGACGCCCATTTGAAAGCTGCAAATAACTATAATAACTATAAAAAATAAATAATGGCAACCAATTGGAAAGTTGCTTAGAATTGGCTGTTCTATAACATAATAAACGTTACCTTAGGGTGAACCACCCCTTTTAAGAAGGGGTTGGATGGTGTTTAGCAAGTGAGGGAATACAAGGATATGGGAGATAGCTCATAGTACAAGTTGATCCAGGGATTAGTCCCATTGCATCTTGGAGTCAGGAAGGAAATGTTTCCCCCAAATTGGAGAGGCTTCAGATGTTTTTTTTTTGCCTTCCTCTGGATCAACTGGCAGTTAGGCAGGTTATATATAGACTTAAGGTTGAACTTGATGGATGTGCGTCTTTTTTCAACCTTCTATGTTACTAAGTAAACTCCCAGATCACGTGTCTCTGGAACATTGGGGTACACATCTTTGTGGCCAAAGAATAAGTAACCGTTTTTGTAAAGGTGCTTTCTTCCCCAAGGGGTGGAATGTTATTGTAGTGGATTGATGCACCAGCACATGATGAAACAAAGAAATGAAAGGTTGCAATATCATACTCTGGGCCCCTTTGGGAAGGTATTTAGGGGTGGTGGCACAGGATCTTGTTGTGCAGTTATACAAGTATTGTATATACTGTCTCTGTTATATAGAGAGTGCCAGCCATAAAATATGGCTTTAAAGGGGAAGGAAACCTAGTCGGCGCAAACCCCCACCCTCCCTCCTCCCCCCTGGCCTACCCGTCCCGCTGGGCAAATGCCCCTAACTTGTTACTTACCCTTCTGCGCAGGTCCAGTCCAGGGAGTTCACAGACGACATCTTCTTCCATGCGATCTTCTTCCTGCTTTGAACGGCGCATGCGCAGTAGGATCATTTCGCCGGTGCGATCTACTGCGCATGCGCGTGACTTTTGGCGCATGCGCAGTAGATCCGTACCGGTGAAATGATCCTTCACAGCAGGAAGAAGATCGCGTGGAAGAAGATGTCGTCTGTGAACTCCCTGGACTGGACCTGCGCAGAAGGGTAAGTAACAAGTTAGGGGCATTTGCCCAGCGGGACGGGTAGGCCAGGGGGGAGGAGGGAGGGTGGGCAACAAACGGGAGGGGGGTGGGGGGTTTGTGCCGACTAGGTTTCCTTCCCCTTTAAAAGGCAGCTAACCGCAAATATACTGTATTTATATATGTATTTTTTGTAAACATTGTATCGATATAGGATCTATTACCTGGATTGCTAGGGATTTGGGGTTTTCCAGATGAGGAGTATTTCTGTCGTATGGCTCACCATACATACATGGATAACAGATAACACCATTATGTTCTACAGAGCTTATCTGTTGTGTAACCTGCGCCTTTTCTCCTTTGAATGGCTGCCCCCATTGCTACACAGCAGCTTATTTATATAAACAATAGTAGTATTTCTGAAGCAAACACAGCAGTTTTACCAGTGCAGGGCAACACTTTATTACTTTAAAACACAAATTTTTTGATATTACTGTCTGCCAAAAAAATTATTTAAATATCAAATAGGATTGTTTTGCCTCCAATATAGATGCACGCAGCTTAGTTGGGATCAAGTTCAAGGTACTGTTTTATTATTACAGAGAAAAAGGAAATTATTTTTTAAAAATTTTAATTGTTTGCGTAAAATGGAGTCTACAGGAGACAGCCTTCCTGTAATTTGGATCTTTCTGTATAACAGGTTTCTGGATAAGGGATACATGGTTTAGTGAGTAGCTTTGGTTTTTGGCTTAATGTCAAACAGTTCTAGCGTGCAGCTTACCTGTTTGTAGCAAGTTCACCTTTCCATTAACATTTTGGAAACTTTTCTAATCAACGTTTTAACTGGTGTTCATTATGTTGTTGGGTCAGTGACCCCCCCCCCCCACAACAAAACCAAGCATTAAGTTATGTTTATCAAAAAGTGAAGTTAGAGATCACCACAGTCCTCTAGAGTGAAATTACACCACTCTCCATTTATTTCTATGGGATTTTTAAAAAAGTATTTATCAATGGGTGAAAGTTCATCCTTTGATAAATACCCTTTTCAAAATCCCATAGAAACTATCTGTGGCGATCTCTAACTTCACTCTTTGATAAATATACCCCATTTACTATAAGGCTCCAGTTTGGCGGCTGTTTGTAATTTTTACTGCCTATTTTTCTTTTTAGGGCCATCTACTACCAGACTGCTGTTTAAATTCCAGCGCCAGTAAATGTAAATAATTTAAAAACCACCAAAAATTAAAAAAAAAAAAAAAAAAAAGAACCAAATTGTCTTAGAATTGTACTGTTACTTTTAAGAGTGGTTCGCCTTAAGTTAACTTTTAGTTTATTATAAAATAGCCAATTCTGAACAACTTTTTATATAGTGTTGTCATTATTTTGCTTTCTTTCCAGCTCTATATCACTCTCTACATCATACAAAATTTAACCCAAAGGTGAACAATCCCTTTTAGTTGAACTGCCCTTTGAACCCATATTCCCACATGAAGGAAGATTTGACATTTCTAGTTTTTTAACCCATTAAGGGCTTTGCTTATGCTAGAAACCTGCCGCACTGGTAAAGGGTTAAACCATGCTGATGGCTATTTATACACAGGGAATTGGTGGTTGATTGAGTTATTGTCAGAAAGGAAACGCCAATAAGTAGTTTGTCTGCATGTGGTTAATTGTCAAGTCGTATTGATGGCGCTCTTCACATGCAAATAGGAGTTTGGCACCATCTGGGTTTAGCCAGGCGAGACACCACTTTGCATGGGAGAGTTGGAAATTAAATATTCTGTATTTACTGTTGTGCGGCTCAGTGAGGATCCTTAAAGGAGAAACAAACCATAATAAAAATTTTTAAAAAAACCCCTAACCCCACATAGACTCCCTCCTCCCCCAGCCTAGCTGGTACCCCGGGGCAAATGCCCCTAAGTTTTTACTTGCCCCTCGGTGCAGATTCAGGGATCGGAGTTCACAGCAGCGATCTTCTGTATCTTCTGTAATTTGAGAATGAGACCGACGTGGTGGCGCATGTGCACAATTTCCCAGTTCACGACAACTGCGAATGCGCCGAAATTGCCAGAAAAGACCCGGAAGATGGCTGCCGTGAACTCTGATCCCTGAATCTGCACCGAGGGGTAAGTAAAAAAATTGGGGCATTTGCCCGGGGTAGCAGCTAGGCTGGGGGAGGAGGGAAGGGGGGGGTCTATGTGGGGTAGGGTTTTTTTTATACACGGTTTGTTTCTCCTTTAAAAGAGGCTGTTCATCTTTAAATTTACTTTTAGCATGTTTTTGAAAAGTGAATTGAAAAGTTGCTTAGAATTGTCCGTTCTATAGCATACTAAATGTTAAAGTAAAAGTGGACCACCCCTTTAATATCAGTGAGTGTGCCTGTTTCTGTGTGATTATTTGGGGAATCTGCTTGTTCTGCACACGTTTGTGCAGTGAACCCCTGTCTGCTGGCTCTATTAAAGACCAGAAATAAAAGTTTTTCAATTATTTTCTATTTGTGACCTTTTTTCTACTATTGCAGTAGATTCTTATGTCTTTCTGAAGCAGCTCTAGGATGGGGTGGTCACCGACTCTAAACTGTTCTAAATCAATCCATTTAGTTGATCCATTTCTTATCTTTGTCCCTGCTGAGCAGAATCTATTGAGTTATAATAACAGGCAGCTGTTAGACTTGATACAATAGTTGCTGATACTCCAGAGATGCTGCTGAGAAATGGATCAACTAATGGAGCAAAATTGTAACCGTTCAGAAGCTGCACCTGAAATTGAATTACTGAGCTGCCAGACTCAAACACCAGACAAGAGCATTCAACTTTAAAGGGATACTGTCATGGGGAAAAAATGTTTTTTTCAAAATAAATCAGTTAATAGTGCTACTCCAGCAGAATTCTGCACTGAAATCCATTTCTCAAAAGAGCAAACAGATTTCAATTTTGAAATCTGACATGGGGCTAGACATATTGTCAATTTCCCAGCTGCCGTAAGTCATGTGACTTGTGCTCTGATAAACTTCAATCACTCTTAACTGCTGTACTGCAAGTTGGAGTGGTATATCCCCCTCCCCCCCCCAGCAGCCAAACAAAAGAACAATGGGAAGGTAACCAGATAACAGCTCCCTAACACAAGTTAACAGCTGCCTGGTAGATCTAACAACACTACTCAATAGTAAAAACCCATGTCCCACTGAGACACATTCAGTTACATTGAGAAGGAAAAGCAGCAGCCTGCCAGAAAGCATTTCTCTCCTAAAGTGCAGGCACAAGTCAGATGACCAGGGGCAGCTGGGAAATTGACAATATGTCTAGCCCCATGTCAGATTTCAAAATTGAATATAAAAAAAATCTGTTTGCACTTTTGAGAAATGGGTTACAGTGCAGAATTCTGCTAGAGTAGCAGTATTAACTGATGCTTTTTGAAAAAAAAACATGTTTTCCGACGACAGGATCCCTTTAAACTTAGATTTTGAAAAAATGGAAAGAAATTGAAAAAAGTCTTTATTTCTGGGGAACAAACTGAAAAAAGTGTTTGGAAGGTGAACAACCCCCTTTAATGTTATTTGTATATATAAATGCAGTTGTCTGTGCCTTTCTGCACTGCTGGTTCTCAGTGTTATAGCAGTAGTCAGTCGTGCATCCCTCTTCACAGCGCTGTGACCTCAGCTGACTTCTGATACATTGTTTCAGAAGTCAGAACTGCCATGGCACAAATAGATAGACAGATGTTGCTTTCCGTGGCAAGTATATTTACAAGTGACTTTTAAACCACTGAAAATATGTAAAATGTTTATTGGGAAGTTGCTTAGAATGACATTCTTTTCATTCTATAGTGTTTTAAACGTGGGGTTATATCCCCTGGTAAGCACTGGGTCACACTAGTAATTCCCTGCTCCCTAATTACAAATTCCTCTGTAACCAGCTGTGCACTCTAAGATCACAGAGAGAAGGTCTGTCCTGTTCATTGGATCAGAAGGGGTTTTGTCACCATCTCTGATGATCAGAGCAGCTATTCAGCACTTTAATGTGTGATTGCCTTGGATCAATGCTGAGAATGGGTGCAGTATCTAACATTCTGCTATAATAATGAAACCTCATTCTGTATCCCCACCATCCGCATCACAGCAATTCCTACTAATAAAGCCAGTCAGATATTAGGAATTGCAGCACCTGAAATCAAAATCGCTGTTCCCTCTATATTGGGTTTAAAGGGGTTGTTCATCTTTTAAATAAACTTTTAGTATGATAGTTATATTCTGAGACAATATGCAATTGGTTTTCATTTTATTTGTGGTTTTTGAGTTTAGGTTTTTATTCAGCAGCTCTCCAGTTTGCAATTTCAGCTGCTAAGGCCCAAATTATGTAGCAACCATGCATTGATTTGAGTAAGAGACTGGAATATGAGTAGGAGAGGCCTGAATAGAAAGATGATCATATTGGTAAAAAAATAAACGTGTGTATTATAATAAAGTACCCCCTGTTGCTAAATATGAGGATATTATAAGTTACCTCGGAGTTCCATGACCTGTATAAAAACTCGACCTTCAGCTTCGTGTTTTTATATGGTCATGAAACTCCTCGGTAACTCATAATATCCTTATTTTACAATAGGGGGTACTTTATTCACTGTATATATAATGAAGACCAGTTGAAAAGTTGCTTAGAATTGGCCATTCTATGACATACAAAGTTAACGCGTTTTTTGAGTCATTTAGCTTTTTATTCTGCAGCTCTCCAGTTTGCAATTTCAGCCATCAGGTTGCTAAGGCCAAATTACCTTAGCAACCATGCATTGAATAGGTGACCGGGATATGAATAGGAGAGGGATTGAATAGAAAGATGAGCAATTACAAGAAATGTGTAGCTTTACAGAGCATTTTTTTTAGATGGGGGTCAGTGACCCCCTTTTGAAAGCTGGAAAGAGTCAGAAGAAGGGGGCAAATAATTAAAAAACTATAAAATATAAATAATGAAGGCCAATCGAGTAGTTGCTTAGAATTGGCCATTCTGTAACTTACTCAAAGTTAACTTATAGGTGAGCCCAGGCCCGGACTGGCAATCTGTGAGTTCTGGCAAATGCCAGAGGGGCTGCTATAAGGTCCCATAGAAAGTCAGTATTTAGTGGGCTGGTGGGGCTGTTTGGGCCTCTATGTGGGCTGATTGGGCCTCTGTGTACCTGAAATGCCAGGGCCTATTTTAATTCTCAGTCCGGACCTGGGTGAGCCACCCCTTTAAGCAAGTTATTGCTCTGTCCCTGTGATTGAGCCCTTTCCCCAGTTCTTGTACCGATTCTAGACGACTTCTGAACCCATTAAACACAAGGGCAAGCAAAGACACAGACCATATTGGCTGTAATATGCTCTTAAGCGACACAGGCCTCAGACATATTAAGGCTCTTATCTAGGGCTTCATGTGCCTTTGAAACAACTGGGCCCACGTGCAGCTCTAAACAAATATTTTTCTCCCGGTTGTGGGTAACGTCATGGAATGATGCGCCAGCGCATGATGAAACTGAGAACTGAAAGGTTGCAATATTATTCTATATATATTATACTAACCTCAAAGGAAATCTTATTAGCATACTATGTAAATAGAAAGCCTAATAGATACATCCATGGTTGCTACCTGTGATAGGAAACACCTCTGCATTGTGATCTCCTGTGCCATTTGTTTTATTGTCCATTTATAAGAAAATGTCCCATTTAAATGGAAAGTTTATGGCAGCAATGAGGTTTTCATCTCAGATCTCCCCCCAACTGAACATTAAGCTGAGTTTCAGGTGTATCCAGGAGAATAAGCCATTCCTCAAATATTGTGCTAATTGGCCTTTAGGATGAGCCCCCATAGGGGGTCAGTGCTTCTGTGAACTGCTGTTTGGCTTCCTTTGCTTAGAGGGGTTGTTCACCTTAATTTAGATTAACTTTTAGTATGATGTAGAGAGTTTGTAATTGGTTTTAAATTTTTATAACGTGTGTTTTTTTTTAGTTATTTAGCTACTTATTGAGCAGCTCTCCAGTTTGCAACTAACTGGTTGCTAGGGTACAAATTACCCTAGCAACGATGCACTGATTTGAATAAGAGACTGGACTATAAATAGGAGAGGCCTTAAAAGAAAGATGAGTAATAATAAGAAGCAATAACAATACATTCGTAGCCTTACAGAGCATTTGTTTTTTTAGATGGGGTCAGTGACCCCCTTTTCAAAGCTGGAATGATTCAGAAGAAGAACGCAAATGATTAAAAAATATGAAAAATAAACCATGAAGACCAATTGAAAAGTTGCTTAGAATTAGCCATTCCATAATGTTACAAAAAGTAGCTTAAAGGTGAACTACCCCTTTACGTGGTATTGTCAAGCCTTGATAGCTATGTTCTCATCTGTGCTTTAATGACACTTCCCTTGAATATTAAAAAGTCCTAAACTCTGGGGTGGTCGAAAAAATGTGTGCAGAACACCCCCTTCCTTTTTGTCCTGCCCTACTTCTGAGGGTATTGACATGTTTCATTTTGATATTCTGTAATGTTTGTTTGGTGCAAATAGACATTTATATATATAAAAAAAAAAAAAAAAAAGTCCTAAACTTCTTATGTGGTATTTATTGATTTTTCTGTGATTTGGATCTTCATACCTTAAGTCTACTAGAAAATCATTTAAACATTAATTAAACCAAATAGGCTGGTTTTGCTTCCAATAAGGATTAATTATATCTTAGTTGGGATCAAATACAAGCTACTGTTTTATTATTACACAGAAAAAGGGAATAATTGAAAAAAAAATGGATTATTAGGATTAAATTGAGTCTATGGGAGATGGCCTTTCCGTAATTCGGAGCTTGCTGGATAAGGGGTTTCCAGATAATGGATCCCATACCTGTATTAAGAAATACATCAGGCTATTGTGATGAATTTATTTGGAGAGCAGTTGGTGTAACTGGGCCATCCTTAGCTATTGGCCCATTGTGCAATTAAAGGCCCAATTTATTCTTTAAAGGAACGGTTTAGTGTAAAAATAAAAACTGGGTAAATAGACAGTTATGACCCAAGGGCCCCCCCCAGGTCACTGATTGGTTACTTCCTGGTAACCAATCAGTGGAAAGCAAGAGAGCTGCAAAGCAGGAAGTAGTGTTCTGGCTATTATGTTATACATCCAGTCACTCCAGCCTTTATACATTATAATTTTAGCTAACTAACTATATTGGAAACATTTTTTATTTTGCACAGCCTAATCTATTTACCCAGTTTTTATTTTTATACAGAACAATTCCTTTAAGGCTTTCCATTTGTAGGACCCTTACCTTGCAACTCTTCAATATTTTTTCAGATGAAAGGCGCACTGACGGAAATCATTCAGCTCGCCACTCTAGACTCTGACCCCTGGATACTGATGGTAGCCGATATCCTGAAATCCTTCCCTGACACAGGATCCCTGAATCTTGATCTCGAGGAACAGAATCCAAATGTGCAGGACATATTGGGAGAGCTCAGAGAGAAAGGTACAATTGTTGTCTTTAAAATTTCTTTATCTGTGACACTCTGCTCGGCACATTCCCTTTTCTTCATTGGTTGGTTAAATACATGAAGCTAGGCCATGGGATCCGCTAACCAGAAACCCGTTCTTCAGAATGCTCCGATTTATGGCCGTCTACCATAGACTCCATTATAAGGAAATAATCCAAATTTTAAAAAATGATTTTCTTTTTCTCTGTAATAATAGAACAGTAACTTGTACTTTATCCAAACTAAGATATAATTAAAGAGGTGATTCACCTTTAATTATGTTATAGAACAGTCTATTCTAAGCAACTTTTCAATTGGTTTTCATGATTTCTTTTTTATAATTTTTTATTTTTTATAATTTTTAGCCTTTTTCTTCTGACTCTTTGCAGCTTTCAAATGGGCTTTGCTAATTCCCTTCTAAAAAACAAATGCCCTGTAAGGCTACAAATGTATTGTTATTGTTAGTTTTTATTAGTCATCTTTCTATTCAGGCCTCTCCTATTTATATTCCAGTCTCTTATTCAAATCAGTGCATGGGTGCTAGGGTTATTTGGACCCTAGCAACCAGACAGCTGAAACTGGAGAGCTGCTGACTAAAAAGCGAAATAACTCACAAAAAACACAAATAATAAAAAATGAAAACCAATTACAAATTGTCTCAGAATATCACTCTCTACATCAAACTAAAAGTTAACTCAAAGGTGAACAACCCCTTTAATCCTAATTGGAAGCAAAACAATTGGGTTTATTTTCTAGTAGATTTAAAGGAGTGGTCCTCCTTCAAGTTAACTTTTATCGTGTTCTAGAATAGCCAATTCGAAGCAACTTTCCCATTTGTCTTCATTATTTGTTTTTTATATTTTTTTAATTATTTGCCTTCTTCTTCTGACTCTTTCCAGCTTTCAAATGGGGGTCACTGAACCCCATCTAAAAACAAATGCTCTGTAAGGCTACACATTTATTGTTATTGCTACTTTTTATTGTTCATTTTTCTGTTCAGGCCTCCCCTATTCATATTCCAGGCTCTTATTCAAATCAATGCATGGTTGCTAGGGTAATATGGACCCTAGCAACCAGATTGTTGAAACTGCAAACTGGAGAGCTGCTAAATAACACAAAAAAACACAAATAATAAAAAATGAAAACTAATTGCAAACTGTCTCAGAATATCACTCTCTACATCATGCTAAAAAATAACACACAGGTGAGCAACCCCTTTAAGGTATGAAGATCGAAATTATCCGTTATCCGGAAAACCCAGGTCCCGAGAATTCTGGATAACTGGTGCCATACCTGTACAACAATGTGTAATTAAAATCAAGAAACCTTAGCAGGCCAGTGAAAGAACAAGAGATTCAGTGGGTAGGTCTACGTTTGTGTCAGCTCATGATTCTTTTTCAAATGGTAGTGTAAATTCCACTCCTAAGAACTGCAGAATGAAAATGGTAAATAGTGTAAAAACCTTAAAAATAGACAAACAATTGTAATTTCAGCCGACGGCATCCTTTTTTGTAAATAAGCAGCAGGGAGAGGGATTAAGCACATATAAGCTGGCAGAGAAACATTACAGGCCTCGATTTAAAGGCAATCTTCCCTTTTAACTTCTACTAATTGTTTCTTTTTTCCCCTCTCACCAGTCAGTGAATGTGAAGCATCGGCTATGCTGCCACTCGAATGCCAGTACCTCAACAAAAATGCCCTGACTACCCTTGCTGGACCTCTCACGCCCCCAGTGAAACATTTCCAGCTAAAACGAAAGCCAAAAAGTGCCACACTCAGAGCAGAGCTCTTACAGAAATGTAAGTCGTGCGTTGTTTTAAAGTGACAAACCTTAACGGCAGACTTGATTGTTGTTATGGCTTATTCTAAGAAGGGAATGTAATCATTTCTAGAATTATAATGGCTAAAGACACATTACCCTCAGAATTGTTGGGCAAGGCCTGGATGTACTGACTAATATAAATGAGTGTGTGGAGAACAGCTATGTTAAAGGAACTATAAAAATAAAAACTGGGTAAATAGACAGCCTGTGCAAAATAAAATATGTTTCTAATATAGTTATTTAGCCAAAAAATGTAATGTATAAAGGCTGGAGTGACTGGATGTCTAATATAATAGCCAGAACACTACTTCCTGCTTTTCAGCTCTCTAACTCTGAGTTAGTCAGTGACTTAAAGGGGGGCCACATGGGACATAACTGTTCAGTGAGTTTGCAATTGATCCTCAGCATTCAGCTCAGATTCAAAAGCAACAGTTATGCCCATGTGACCCACCCTCAGGTTAGTGCCTGGTAATCAATCAGTGGAAACCAAGAGAGCTGCAAAGCAGGAAGTAGTGTTCTGACTATTATGTTACACATCCAGTCACTCCAGCCTTTATACATTACATTTTTGGCTAACTAACTATATTGGAAACATTTTTTATTTTGCACAGCCTGTCTATTTACCCAGTTTTAATAATGAACAATCCCTTTAAGATGACTTATAGAGTTAAATAAAGGTTGCTGACTCTGCCCCTCCATACCAGGTCGACTGTTTATTGCTCCAAGTATGTTGTCCTCCGTAGGCCCTGCCTGCAAAATTAGCCAAATACTAATTGGCAGGTTTAAAAATCCTGTCTGGCAAGGACAGCATCATTGCATTGATGAGGTCCTTTGGGTCTCCATAGGCCCATATTATGATGCATTCTGGCCCACCACTTTCAGTGCCAAATTGGGTAAAGATTGGCTCGTTTGGCCTACTTGCCATTAATGTCCAGCTATGATTGAAACAGTTTTTGATGTATACAGCTGCAATCTCATAGTTATTCCAGAATAGCAGTTATATACAAGGACCACAGTAAAAAAAAAAATGGAAGTTAGGGGGCGGGGATGTTTTTGCTGAATGAGGATAAATAGAACAGAACACAACTTCCTGCTTTTCAACTTTTCAGCTAGTCAGTGACTTTAAGGGGGGCCATATGGGAGTAGGGATGCAATGAATCCACTATTTTGGATTTGGCCAAACCCCTGAATCCTTCGCGAAAGATTTGGCCGAATCCTAATTTGCATATGCAAATTAGGGAATGGGAAGGGGAAACATTTTTTTGCTTTCTTGTTTTGTGACAAAAAGTCACACTGTTTCCCTCCCCACTCCTAATTTGCATATGCAAATTCAGCTCAGCCGGGCAGACGGATTCGGCCGAATCTGAATCATGCTGAAAAGGGCAGAATGCATTCAATGCATTCCTACATAGGACATAAAGTAACTGTTCAGTGAGTTTGCAATTGATCCTTAGCATTCAGCTCAGATTCAGAAGCAAATGGCTATGACCCATGTGCCCCCCCCCCTCAAGTCACTGATTGGTTGCTGCCTGGTAACCAATCAGTGGAAACCAAGAGAGTTGCAAAGCAGGAAGTAGCGTTCTGGCTATTGTTAGACATCCAGCCACTCCAGCCTTTATGCATTACATTTCTGACTAACTATATTAAAAACATTTTCTATTTTGGACTGCCTATCTATTTACCCAGTTTTTATTTTTATACTGAACTGTTCCTTTAAAGGGGACATACTTTGTTTACGAATATCACCTTAATTGTGTCGGTAATAGTTAATAATACATCACACCTGATTTAATTTTGGTGCTAGAAATGATGCCTTTGTGGGAGCTCCCTCTCTCCTATGATATAATATTAGTGAGTGTTTCCTTTTTCATAAACATGGTAATCTCTCAGTAGCCAATGACAGCTCTGCCATCACACATGAAACACAAAACTTCAGTCCTGTATCAGGTCTGCCTTGCTGCTGGCTCCCGGTCCACCAGATAAGGGATTGGCTGGAATCCTGTATTACAAATTGCAGGGTGCTGATAACTCTTTCACAGTCTAAAAAAGCAGCCAAACAGAGCAGCTGGCTTGTGCTAGTAGGGTTTTCATGGATATAATGACTTTTTTTTTTTTTTAACTGGAAACTTTTTCTTTCAATAAAAGCAACAGAAACTGCACAGCAGCTGAAGAAAACTGCAGGGGTTCCATTTCACTCAAAAGGACGAGGTCTGGTCAAAAAACTGGACACAACAAGTGAGTACATGTGTTTCCACTGTACCCATGCCAACGAGTGCTGCCCAAAAAGATACTTTAAGACAGGAGCAAACCTTGACTTAAAGGCGTAGTTCACCTTTAAAGGGGAACTATCGCAAAAATGAAAACTTTATAAATATAATCAATTAAACATTCTGTACCATTTTCGAAATAATCAAGTTTATCTTCATTATTCTTTGCATCTGTTTCTCCTCATTCTGTCTTAATTTAGGAGATGGGTGTCCAATGAATGATCCAATATATCTTATATTGCCTAGAAGATGTATTAGAGCTCACTCTATTAAACTCACCAGACATCATGTCTCTCTACATGCAGAATTTGTGCAAAAGGCAGTTATTTTGTTAGATTTTGTTTGTACTGGAATCAGTTATTTGAGTGAGCTCTAATACATCTGCTAGGAAATTACCCCCCCCCCAAGATATATTGGATAATTCATCTGACACCCAACTGCTGCATGAAAACAGAATGAAGATAAACAGATTCTGGGATAGTGAACATAAACTTGATTATTTCAGAAACAATGCAGAATTGTTAATTGATTATATTTAGAAAGTTTTTTTTTTCAGTATGAGGAAGCTTATATTAAATTTTAATTTTCTCCAAAGTTCCCCTTTAACTTTTAATATATATTGTGGAATTCCCTATTCTTCAATTAGTCTTCAATTACTGAATTCTTTGCCTTCTTTCTATTTCATTCAGGGGGTGGGGGGTCTCTGACTCCAGCAGCCACAAATCTATTGCCCCCTGAAGCTATAATGTTGTAATTGCTACTTTTATATTTTTGAGGCCTTTCCTATTCATCTTCTAGTCTCTTCATTCAAACCACCGAGTGATTGCTAGGCTAAATTGGATCATAGCAACTAGATAACTGCAATACAAAGCACTAAAAAATTTTTGAAAAAATAAATGAAGCCAAAAATATCATTGAAATCATACTAAAAATGTATTTATAGGTCAACTACAGATTTTAGCACTTACTTTGAATATTGAGTTGTGGGACTTCAAAAAACCACCAAGCTTTTCAGCATCTGCTACCAGAAAAAAGTAGGAATGCACCGAATCCAATATTTTGGATTTGGCCGAACCCCCGAATCCTTCACAAAAGATTTGGCCGAATACTGAACCAAATCCTAATTTGCATATGCAAATTAGGGATGGGGAAAACATTTTTTACTTTTATTTGTGACAAAAAGTCATGTGATTTCCCTACCTGCCCCTAATTTGCATATGCAAATTAAGATTTGGGTTCGGCCAGGCAAAAGTATTTGGCCGAATCCTGCTGAAAAAGGCCGAATCCCGAACCGAATCCTATATTCGGTGCATCCCTAGAATAAAGACCCTTATTTGATCCCTGCCTCTAATCATCTGTTGAAGTTGTACACCAAAAGTGCTGCCTCTGCACACTAAAATAAGCACCACTATTTTGGACAGATTATCATAGCAGGAAGCCGTCAGAAGTTTGTTATTCCCAGTTTATTGTTGACTTGTTTACAGGGTATGTCAGGAGACTACTATCAGAACTTTCCAACAAATCGTTAATCGTTAATCGTTTTTTAATATTCACTTTGGTTATCTATTTCTATGTGGCAGCTCCTCTCAAAGGTATACCAAAGCAGGCACCATTCAGGAGTCCAACCACACCAAGTGTATTTAGTCCGACTGCTAACAGAGCACCTATAGCGCCCTCCAGAACGCCCTTGCGCAAGGAGAGAGGTGTAAAGGTCTGTCTGCTTCTTTGTTTTTTATACATAACCTCTGCTGCTTCCATTAGTGCAAAACAAGAAAACTAGCTTTCTTTTTTGATGGTAGCGTAAGATGTATGTACAGGTATGGGACCCTTTATCCAGAATGTTCGGACCTGGATTTTCAGTATAATGGATCTTTCCGTCATTTGGATATTCATACCTAGAATAAGGCTAGAAATGCTGTATTTTGTATACTAAATATAAACATGAACTTACTGCACCACAAGCCTAATCAAACAAATCATTTATGATTTCAAAGTTGGCTACAGGGGGTCACCATCTTGTAACTTTGTTAAACATCTTTGCAAGACTAAGACTGTGCACATGCTCAGTGTGGTCTGGGCTGCTTAGGGATCGTCATAAACAAAGCTGCTTGAGTTCTACATGGCTGGGAAGTAAGGCGGGTGCTCCCCCTGCTGTTCATAAGTATGATTGTTTCTCTGCAGAGCAGTTAGGGACCATCTGACAATTCCTATCCAAAGCAGTAAATGAAGGGAGAATTTCACTGCATACAGTCAGGTTTCTTATATAAACGGTACACATTTTTTAATTAAAGTATATTGGATATAGGTTTCTTTTTCATTAAAGAAAGTAAAAATGGGATTTTATTCTTTTGCCTTTACATGCCCTTTAAATCTACTATGAAATTATTTAAATATTAAATAAACCCAATAGGCTGGTTTTGCTTCCAATAAGGATTAATTATATCTTAGTTGGGATCAAGTACAAGCTAATGTTTTATTATTACAGAGAAAAAGGAAATCATTCTTAAAAAATTTGGATTATTTGATTATAATGGAGACAGCCTTTCCGTTATTCAGAACTTTCTGGGTAACGGGTTTCCGGATAATGGATACTATACCTGTATAAGCGTATGAAGAAGACTATTAATTAGGGATGCACCGAATCCACTATTTTGGATTCGGCTGAATCCTTCGTGGAAGATTTGGTCAAATATTGAACCAAATCCTAAAGTGGAAAAAAAATGGTTTACTTTCTTGTGCTTTATCTTTTACTTTATATTTTTATTGAGGTCTCTCCTATTCATCTTCTAGTCTCTTCATTCAAACCACCGACTGATTGCTAGGCCAAATTAGCAACCAGATAACTGCAGAACAAAGCACTAAAGATTTTTTTTTTAAAAAAATAAATAATTAAGCCAAAAATATCACTTAAATCATACAAAAAAAGGAAATAGTTCTTAAAAATTTGTCCTTTCCCACCCTTAATTTGCATATGCAAATTAGAATTGGGTTCGGTAATCTTCCACGAAGGATTCGGGGATTCGGCCGAATCCAAATTATTTGATTATAATGGAGTCTTTAATGGAGACAGCCCGGATAACAGATCCCATACCTGTATGAAGAAGTCTATTAATTAGGAATGCACCAAATCCACTATTTTGTATTCAGCCGAATCCATCGTGGAAGATTTGATTGAATACTGAACCAAATCCTAATTTGCATATGCAAATTAGGGGTGGGAAAAATGTGTTTACTTCCTTGTTCTGCAACGAAAAGTCACGTGAAATCCCGCCCTGCCCACAATTTGCATATGCGGATTCGGTTCGGCCAGGAACAAGGATTCGGCCGAATCCAAATCCTGCTGAAAAAGGCCGAATTCTGGATTCAGTGCATCCCTACTATTAATCAAGGAGAAGCTATCCTCTGAGAAATGGTAAATAGAAATTTCAGCTTACTACTGGAGAAAAATGCCAACTCCAGAAGTATTAAATAGTCTGAAAACATCAATCAATTTGACACTGGTTATTGGGATAGAAGATGATGGTGTACCCCACAAATGATCTAGGCGTTTGTAAAAAAAATAAATACATTTTTATGTATATGTATATGTATGTATATATATATATATATGTATGTGTATATATATATATATATGTATGTATATATATATATGTATGTATATATATATATATATATATATATATATATATATATATATATATATATATATATATATATATATATATATATATATATATATATATGTATGTATGTATGTGTATATATATATATATATATATATATATGTATGTGTATATATATATATATATGTATGTATATATATATATATATATATATATATATGTATGTATATATATGTATATATATATATATATATATATATATATCTGGAAGCAGGCGAGCACACACAGGTCTTAGTTGAAAAACAAAAGGTGTTTATTAAACAAAAAACTAACGTTTCAGCTAGCACTCTAGCCTTTCTCAAACTTTGAGAAAGGCTAGAGTGCTAGCTGAAACGTTAGTTTTTTGTTTAATAAACACCTTTTGTTTTTCAACTAAGACCTGTGTGTGCTCGCCTGCTTCCAGA
The DNA here is from genome assembly GCA_038501925.1 of Xenopus petersii. Taxonomy (NCBI): domain Eukaryota; kingdom Metazoa; phylum Chordata; class Amphibia; order Anura; family Pipidae; genus Xenopus; species Xenopus petersii. The sequence goes on along the minus strand of CM076672.1, from coordinate 21,560,193 downwards.
TATACATTACTATTTTGCTGTTAGCACCCAGGCAACAAGACTTTTTAAACGAGCTGTGCTGGCTTTTTTTGCTCTTTATATATATATATATATATATATGTATGTGTATATATATATATATATATATATATATATATATATATATATATATATGTATGTATGTATGTATGTATGTATGTATATATATATATATATATATATATATATATATATATATGTATGTGTATATATATATATATATATATATATATATATATATATATATATATATATATATATATATATATATATATATATGTATATATATGTATGTGTGTATATATATGTATGTATGTGTATTTGGATCCTGGGGCAACAATTTCTGCATATAGTGCTAATTCACTAGAAGAAGCTGAAAAACCTATATTGGCAAATATAGGAGACAATTGTAAGCAGAAGGCAAAGATAGCAGAAAAGGGGTATAACTTATAAAACAGTTCATGGTTTTAAAACCACGAGAGAGAAAGGGAAAATATTTACAGGATCCTAAACCTAAAATGTTACAGATGTAACAAAAAAGGGTCATGTAAGGAGGAATTGTAAAACTCCATACAAAGACATCCCAATTAGAACTAAGTCTGTATCATCCTATTTATTTTTGTTTTGGTATCAGTTATTAGACATATCTGAGCTTGACATGGTCGGAGGTGGTCGGGAAGCGAAGAAGAGAAGAAAGACTGTCGGTATGTGTTGCTGGAACTCTGTCTGTTGCACATTTAACCCAATCATCTGAGTGTGTGTGTAACTTGATTTAATGTTTTTTTTTTTTTTTTTTTTTATTAGAAGCAGAAGTTGTTGAGAAACCACCAAAGGAGGAGACTGTATTGGAAAACCCTACTCCAGACTATGCTGCTGGCCTCGTCTCTACACAGGTTAGTCTTTGAATGCTTGAGAATTCCATTGCTCATTTTCCCCAGCAGCCCGACCCTTCCCCTTTACCAGCTGCAGAATTCTTGCCTTGGGTGTGGTGGGTTTGTTGGTGTCAAGGGGTATTTGATTGACAGGTCTGCCTGTTCCCCTAACCTTATTACTGTACAGAAGTTAAAGGGGAACTACCGTGAAAATGTAATATAAACTTCATCATACTGAAAAAATAAACTTTCTAAATACAATCAGTTTATTGTTTATGAAATAATCAAGTTTATCTTCACTATTCCAGCATCTGTTTCTCTTCATTCTGTCTTCATTCAGCAGTTGGGTGTCAGATATTCATTGACAGTTAGATCCAATATATCTTAAAGGGGGGCTCATTTTGCCTAGAAGATGTATTAAAGCTCACTCTATTAAACTCACCTGACTCTCTACATGCAGGATTTGTTCGAAAGACCGTTATTTTGTTTGTACTGGAATTGGTTATTTGAGTGAGCTCTAATACATCTGCTGAGAAAGGAGCCCCCATAGTTATATTGGGTTGGGTGTCAGATATTCATTGACAGTTAGATCCAATATATCTTATAGGGGGGCTTCCTTTCCTAGCAGTTGTATTAGAGCTCTCTCTACATGCAGAATTTGTGCGAAAGGCAGTTATTTTGTTAGATTTTGTTTGTACTGGTGTCAGTTATTTGAGTGAGCTCTAATACATCTGCTAGGAAAGGAAGCCCCCCCCCTATAAGATATATTGGATCAGATGCAGAATTGTTAATTGATTGTATTTACAAAAAGTTTCTTATTTCAGTATGATGAAGCTTATATTAAATTTTAATTTTGTGATAGTTCCCCTTTAAAGTTGTGTGTCTGCAACATGTCACCATTTTTATTACAATTTCATCTTGATCATTCTGTATAAAACGTTTCGTGGAATGCCACATCTGGCCCACAGGCCTCCACTTGGTGATTCCTGCAAGTAAAATAAATGGCACTAAAGAATGTGTGTAAAATACTTAATGATATTATGAAAGGGAAAGGGGAGTGATGTCAGTCTCTTGTGACTCCATAGAAACTGGGTGCCTTGAACAATGAGAGTGCACTTCCATCTACAAGCTATTTGCCAGCAACACCCAGTGTGGTGCCTTCCTCCTCCTACATTCCAACGTCTGAAGCACAGCAAGGTGAGCAATGAAGCCAAGTTTACCGTTAGTCTCTAAGTCAAGTAGAAGTAGCAGAATTTCCCAGTATACTTCTGTGAATAAGATTTAGTATGCCTTAAAGGAGAACTAAACCCTAAAAATGAATAGGGCTAAAAATGGCATGTTTTATATACTGAACTTATTGCACCAGCCTAAAGTTTCAGCTTGTCAATAGCAGCAATGATCCAGGACTTCAAACTTGTCACAGGGGGTCACCATCTTGGAAAGTGTCTGTGACACTCACATGCTCAGTGGGCTCTGATTGGCTGTTGAGAAGCTAAGCTTAGGGCTCGTCACTAATTATCCAGCAGAAAATGAGCTTCCCCTGTAATATAAACTGATGCTACAGGTTTTCTGATTATTAAATCCTGATGCTAATTGCACTGGTTTCTGTGCTGCCATGTAGTAATTATCTGTATTAATTACTAATCAGCCTTATATTGTGACATTTCTATTCTATGTGTACTGTATATTGTGAGTGGCTCCCTAAGCTCAGTAAGTGACAGCAGCACAGAGCATGTGCAGTGAATCAGCAGAAAAGAAGATGGGGAGCTACTGGGGCATCTTTGGAGACATAGATCTTTATTGCTAAAAGGCTCTGGTTGCCTTGGGCTGGTACAGAAGCACAAAACATAATGTACAACATTTCTAGCTACTTCTTTAGTTTAGTTTAACTTTCCTTGTTCTTTAAAAGGAGTAGCCACACAGAGACGCTGGCTTTCACACAACCCCTTGCCTGACGTGGGATTTATTAGGCAACGTGCTTTTCCCATAGTGCAATCTTTATCTCCCAAACGTAGGAGCAATGTTGTTGGCATGGAAAGGGTTAAAGTAGCATTCAAATTTGAATGACCATGTCCCAGACTTTGTCTGTGTCTTTTTTGTAAAGACATCCACTTAAGATAAATGTCATATAAATATCATTAAATGCAAGTAGTCTGCTACGTGACCAGTTCTGCACACATCTGCTTACATGGCTGATATTCATAATTCACTTTTGTTTCTTTGTTTACATAATTTTCCACACAGCTGGACCAGTTCGGGAAGCCTTGCAAGCCACACGGCAGCCAGAGGAGCCCACAGCAGCCAACACCACTCTTCCAACACAGTTTAAACAAAGGACACCGATGTACCACAGTAACCCAAATGCTGCCACCACTACTCCTTCTCCTGCAGCAACCCCTACCTCTCCATTAACTCCTGCCGCAACTCCGGCAGCAACCCCAGCAGCGCCGGCTCCTCAGCTAACCACTCAAACGCAGCCTCAACCCAAGAAGAGCCTTTCTCTCACAGTAGGGTCTCCTCTATATGATAATGTCATGCTCCTTGTAAAATGCTTTCTTAGTTTTTATGTTCTTGTTTGTGTGTAGTTGTGTACCTGGGAAGCCCTGACTTGTGCTAAACAAGATCTTTGATCAGACATGTCAAAAGTTGCTTAATGTCTTTACCTGTATTTGCTGCTGACTTGGCTTATTCCAGACACCGTTTGCAGCTTATCGACCACTCACATTGGGTTGAACTCTCACTACCTTCCCCAGCCCATTTCCCGAGTAATCCGGGGAATAGAGATACTGAGCTCAGTATAAAAGAGTTATGGGAAGGGAGGTATTTGTGGACTGGCAATTGATAAACCGACTTCTACTCCTCCCTCCATTGCCTTGAAGAACCAAGAAGTTCTAAATTGAAAGCACTTTCAGTATTACTGTTTGCCAAACAACATACCATAAATATGCTGATTTTTATCATTGCTGCCTTGCATCACACGGCCTTGTGTCGTAGTCTAGGGCACGGTCCTAGTCACTGTCAACAACACCTCTAGTTTGACAGTTTTTTAAAGCAGAAGGAAAGGTTAAAATGAAGTAAGCTTTATTTGAAAGGTCTATATGAATTGGGGATGCAACGAATCCACTATTTTGGATTCGGCCGAACCCCCGAATCCTTCTCGAAAGATTTGTCCGAATACAGAACCAAATCCGAATCCTAATTTGCATGTGCAAATTAGTGGTTGGTAGGGGAAAGCCTTTTTTTACTTCCTTGTTTTGTGACAAAAAGTCACATGATTTCCCTCCCAGCCCCTAATTTGCGTATGCAAATTAGGATTCTGATTTGGCCGAATCCTGCTGAAAAAGGCAGAATCCTAGATTCAGTGGATTCCTAATATAAATACACTAGTAAACCCTCAACATAATGCTTCTCTGAGTCCTTTGTCAAAAGAAAAATCACTTTTCTTTCCCCCTATGGTATACACATGGACTTCTGTATCAGACTTCCTTCTTTCATCTTAAACCTTCAGGGATAGGGCTTGAGCATGCTCAGTTTGCTCCTCTCCCCCTCCCTGCTCTAATCCGAGTCCAGAGCTATGAGTGAGCAGGGAGAGACTCAGACAGGAAGTGATGTCACACCAAGCTAATATATGGCAATATCAAGTAAGGAGGCACAATTTAGAGGTGCTAATCCAAAGGATGTTCCCCATGTGGGTCTCCAGAATTAACATGCATGAAAATCAAAAGAACGGTTGCACTCTCAATTTGAAAATAAAAAATATTTATTAATAATAAATAAATGAATAATAAATATTTGTTATTTTCAAATTAAGAGTGCAGTCTTTCTTTTTGATTTTCACACCAAGCTAATATGGCAGCTGCTATTGTAAAGAAACAGAGATCGTGTCTAGAGCTGTTTACACAGGTATAGTAAAGCATTCAAAAGAATAAAAATGCTGTTCCTTCTCATTTAAGCGAAATAACTGTGCCAGGTAATGGTTATTTCAGTCTCTCTTGCAATAAATTGGCTTGCAAATGGTTGTTTTTAGAAGAACAATATCATGGTGTTTTTTTGTGCTTGATCTTGGGTGTTTATCGAACGCATTTCATTTACAGTACGAGAGTGTGTATGAGGAAATGTATGCAGGCCGCTAATGAGCAGCTTTTTGTGCTTCCTTGTAGAGGGAACAGATGTACGCTGCACAGGAGATGTTCAAGACGGCAAACAAAGTCACAAGGCCAGAGAAGGCTCTTATTCTTGGTTTTATGGCTGGATCCAGAGGTATGGCCAAATGTGGGGTCCCACTACAAAATGCGCTGTTCTGGGGACACTAAGGGATGTCCTGTTACATTACAGCTTTCTTGGCAGTTTCATTAATGGAACAGTAACCTCAAAAAATGAAGGTGTATTAAAGTAATACAAATATAATACACAAAAGCTATGAATATCTTATAAATTATATCCTTAGAAACGGTGAGTTCTGATGTCATTTATGTCACATGACTCACTAAAATGTGTGTGTTATAATAAATAAAGTACCCCCAGTTGCAAAATATGAGGATATTAGAAGTTACCTCGGAGTTCCATGACCTGTATAAAAACACAACTGCAGCCCAACACTTAATTCAGTGTCTTGGATGATGATGGTGTCTCTCGTGGAACATGAGCCAAGCCTATAAGTTTCTTGCCTGCTGATCCTGTTAAACTTCTGGGTGATGGCACTCTGTATTTATCGAATTGTTTAAAGGAATTGTTCAGGGTAAAAATAAAAACTGGGTAAATAGATAGTACGTGCTAAATAAAAAATGTTTCCAATATAGTTAGAAAGAAATGCAGTGACTCTGAGCAGCATTACTTTGAGGGTTTACTGGTATATTTAGGTGGACCTTTCTGATAAAGCTCACTTAATTTTAACCTTTCCTTCTCCCTTAAAGGTGAACCACCTTTAAAGAAACAATTCAGTGTAAAAATAAAACTGGGTAAATAGGCTGTGCAAAATAAAAAAAATTCTAATCTAGTTATTTAGCCAAAAATGCAATATATAAAGGCTGGAGTGACTGGATGTGTAACATAATAGCCAGAACACTACTTCCTGCTTTTTAGCTCTCTAACTCTGAGTTAGTCAGTGACTATAAGGGGAGCCACATGGGACATAACTGTTCAGTGAGTTTGTAATTGATCCTCAGCATTCAGTTCAGATTCAAAAGCAACAGTTATAACCCATGTGGCCCCTCAAGTCTCTGGTTACTGCCTGTAACCAATCAGTGAAAAGCAAGAGAGCTGCAAAGCGGGAAGTAGAGTTCTGATTATTATGTTAGACATCCAGTCACTGCAACCTTTATACATTATATTTTTGGTTAAATAACTATATTAGAAACGTTGTTAATTTTATATCTATTTACCCAGTTTTTATATACTGAACTTTCCTTTAAGGTGACTATACTGGCCAATTAGTGGGACAATGAAGGTTCATCCTCCAGTAAATGCAAGTGATTGACCTATGAGTCCAGATACTCATGAAATAGTAAAATTCTCTTTGTTTTGCCTTCGCAGAGAATCCTTGCCCAGAACAGGGCGATATCATTCAAATCAAACTCAGCGAATACACAGAGCAATTGCCAAAGGCTGACGGTACGGGCAGCACCACCATGTTAGTGGATACAGTGTTTGAAATGAACTATTCTACTGGCCAGTGGACCAAGCTCAAGAAGTACAAGCCAATAACCAACGTCTCTTAGGAATTCCCACAATCCTCCCATGGACCAAAAAAAAAAGTGACTGATGATAATAAAACAGGTCATTATTGAGCAAGTGAAGGACATTTCCGATGCCTTCCAACCCTGATGGATCTCAGCGTATTCCCCACAATTCATACAGGACTTCTTAACGGTGATTGGCCAGTTTTTTTTTTTTTTTGTATTAAAAGAACAACGTTTTAATGTTAAGTTGGATGCAGATGCGTTTTAAAGGGGTTGTTCACCTTTAAGTTAACTTTTAGTATGATATAGAATGGCTAATTCTAAGCAACTTTTCAATCGGTCTTCGTTTATTTTAATTATTTTTCTCCTTAGTCTTTACAGCTTTCAAATGGGGGTCACTGACCCCATCTAAGAAACAAATGCTTAGTAAAACTACACATTTACGGTTATTGCTACTTTTTCTTGCTCATCTGTCTATTCAGGCCTCTCCTATTCATAGTGCAGTCACTTATTGAAATCAATGCATGGTTGCTAGGGTCATTTGGACCCTAGCTACCAGACTGCTGAAATTGCAAACCGGAGAGCTGCTGAGTAAAAAGCTAAATAACTCGCAAAAACCACAAATAATAAAAAATGAAAACCAATTGCAAATTGTCTCAGAATATCACTCTCTACATCATACTAAAAGTTAACTCAAAGGTGAACAACCCCTTTAACTGCCTTTCTTGGTGATGTTACCCCCTACTCCTGCACTACACCCCCTTCTGTTGCTTCTTGTGAGCTCCCTAATCGAATTGCCTTTAGGTATGCGCCAAATCTACTATTTTGGATTCGGCCGAACCCCAGAATCTTTCATGAAAGATTCTGCAGAATCCGAATCCTGCACTACTACTGGGAAGGGGAAAACATTTTATACTTCCTTGTTTTGTGACAAAAAGTCATGCAATTTCCCTCCCAGCCCCTAATTTGGATATGCAGATTCGGTTCAGCCGGGTAGAAGGATTCAGTCGAATCTGAATCCTGCTGAAAAAGGCAGAATCCTGGCTGAATTCTAAAGCGATTCCTGTATTCGGTGCATCTCAAATTGCATTACACGGTTTCATCCTGCATTTTTTCTTAACGCAAAACTTGCACCAGAATATTCTGATTTGATTCCCCCTCCCTCAGTAGCCAGAAGTGTCCTGTTGTTCTGCAGCAGTTAAAGGAACATCTTGCCTGACTTCTCCTGTGTATTACACTCTCATCACTCTTGTTAAATGTCATGTTTTTTTCGGCATCTTTATGCTGGTCATTGGATGTCAAGAAAAGCCCCTTAGTTAAAATTAGTGCCACAATATAGGACTGTTTCAGGGATGCCGGACTCTCAGCCTTTCCGAGGAGACCTGGGAGTATTTTGCAACGAGTGTGATAATCCCTGAAGCTTTATATGTTGCTGTCAGACTCTTCCCCCTGGCCATGTTCCATTTTGTTTTTATAGCTTTTTACTGCTAGAGAACAATCACAGTGCATAGCCACAGCAATCTGATTGTTACTCTAAGTGGTGGGGGGTGATTTGTACCCCAATCATCATCTTATTTGTTCCCCAATCATATTATTTGCTCCACTGCCAATAGCAATGGGTCAGAAATAGATTCACATAACAGGTGCATTTGTCATAGGGAGCTGACACTGGTTCTGCTCATGTAAAAGCACAACAGGGATTTATACTGAGCAACTGCTCCACCTACTGGTGACTCCGCTGCTTTGCTGGTGTTGCAAAGGTGAACCAGATATACAGTCCAGTGTCCTCCTGAGCAATAAATCTGCCAGTTCCACTTGTATTGAGCACTGACACTCCCATTAGTGTTCTCAGTATTTTACATCCCCCGCCAGTATTTATCTCAATCCCATGTCTGTGTTGGTTCCCTGATCATTTCCGCCTGCTGCACTCAGGGATTTGGGGAGATTAGTTGCCCCGGTGACAAATCTCTTCTACGGGCGACAATCTCCCCGAACCGCCTTCCCCTAACTTCCCGCCGGCTTAAATGAAAAATCGATAGCGGGACGGTACTCGTGTCGCTTCGTTTTCCAAAGTCGCCTGAAGTTTCCTCATGCGGCAACTACAGGTGACTTTGGAAAACAAATCGATATAATGAAAAATCGCCAGCGGATGGCACTCGTGTCGCTTCGTTTTCCGAAGTTGCCTCACGAGGAAACTTCAGACGACTTCGGAAAACGAAGCGCCGCGAGTGCCATCCCGCTGGTGATTTTTCATGATATCGCTTCATTTTTCGAAGTCACCTGTAGTTGCCTCACGAGGAAACTGCGGCGACTTCGGAAAATGAAGAGCCACGTGTGCCATCCCACCTGCGATTTATAATTCTAGCTGGCGGGAGGCAGTTCGGGGAGATTGTCGCCCCAAAGAAGTGGTAGATTTGTCACCGGGGCGACTTATCTGCCCGTGTGCCTTTACCCATAAGGGCAGATTTATCAAAGGTTAATAATAATAAATTCTAATTTCGAACTATTTTATGTGTACTTCGACTAGGGAATAGTCCAAATTCAATTCGAAAATTGATCAATACATTTCGATATTCGAATTTTCAGTCAATTGGTGGACTTTGAAAAATCGGCCAAAAAAAAAAAACTTCAAATTGATTTCGGTTGGTCTTTTTGAATTCGAATTTCGAAGTTTTTTTGAAACTTGAAATTGGACCCTTGATAAATATGCCCCTAAGTGTTCTCTAGCATTTCCAGCTTATTACAGACTGAGCTGTAGCAGGTGGCAGTTGCTGTCTGTGAGCACATCCAACCTAATCCTGTAGAACCCAAACAAAGCTAAAATCGTCTAAAACCACCTGACTGTGATTATTTCTGCATCAGAAACCCAGTGCTGCCTTTAATTTCATTGGTACCCCTTTAACCCACTTCACCATTAAACCAGATATTCGGGGCTATTGTGTTTTTAGGAGAAAAAACAAAAAAAAAAGGGGGGGGGGAAACCAATACTTGTGTATGTATATTTTTCTTTTAACTCCTTCCTTCTTCTTATTGGTTACAGCGATGGTGATGTAATATTGAACTTGGGACTTTTAAAATGGCTGCCACAACACATGCTTTTAGTCTTGTTACTGAAGTGGTTACACAATCCGCCAGTTGTGTATTTTATTCACACGTGAGCAAGGGAAAGAAATAACCTGTTTTGTTCCCCCCTCCCTTCTTTTTTATTTTTAGTTGCAGAAAATGTTGTTCTTGTAGTTTGCTAAGCGGCTGTGTATATAGTGAGTGCAATTGGATTTAGGGATCTAAACTCTCAAAAAGTGCTCCCCCTGAGTACTTCTAGAATCTGTTATGGCTGCCCAGTGCCCGGACTCTCAAGCGTGGCCCTTTCTCTACTCACACAAGTCCTGTTTGACTCCATGTGGTTATCTTGTGTGTTTGGTGCCAGGAGAACTGAACCCAGACAATTAGAGCTGCGGATTCGTCCCTTCCAGACCATCATGGCCGCTTATTGCCCAGAGCATGCCAAAGTCCTGTCCTGCTGATACCTGGCAGGTAAGAAATTTACATTGCTGGGTTCCTCTACTGTTGCGTCTACTTATGATCGGTTTATTGTAGGGATGCACAGAGTCCAGGATTCAATGCAGGATTCGGCTGAATTCTTCTGCCCGGCCGAACCAAATCTGCATCCTAGTTTGCAAATGCAAATTAGGGACGGAAGGGAAATCGCGTGACTTTTTGTCACAAAACAAGGAAGTAAAAAAAACGTTTTCCCTTTTCCACCGCTAATTTGCATATGGAAATTAGGGCTCGGTATTCACGAAAGAATCGAGTATTCAGTCGAATCCAAAATAGTGGATTTGGTGCATCCCTAGTTTATTGGCCTGGGAGTCCAAACAATCAGATCAGCCGAATTTGGCCCGAATCTTGATGGCAAATATCCACTTGTTTGACAACCTGGTGAAACCAGTGGATCATCTAGTGACTAGTCTATGCTCACCTTTACTGCTGACGGGACATGGTACCCTTGGATAACTAAACATAGGAAAGTGTAGATCCTATGAAATATCCAGACTTATACGTGTATGGAGGAATGATTTCTGCATTGCCATTATGGTAGTCCACTGTGACAATTGTGTTATTAAAGCGGTTGTTCGCCTTTAAATTACCTTTCAGTATGAGGCATAGATTGATATTTTGGGACAAATTGCAATTGGTTTTAATTTTTTTATTATTTGTTGGTTTTTGAGTTATTTAGCTTTTTATTCAGCTGCTCTCCAGTTTGCAAAATCTGGTTACTGGGCTCCAAATGACCCTAGCAACCATGCACCGATTTGAATATCAGACTGGATTGTGAATAGGAGAGGACTGAATAGAAAGATGAGCAATAAAAAAGCAGCAATAACAATAAACTTGTAGCCTTACAGAGCATTTGTTTTTTTAAATGGGGTCAGTGACCCCCATTTGAAGAAGGCAAGTAATTAAAAAAAAAAACTATATAAAAATAATAATGAAGACCAATTGAAAAGTTACTTAGAATTGTCCTATAATATACTAAAAGTTAACTTAAAGGTGAACCACCCCTTTACGGGCATGGTGACATCACAATTGCCTAATGAAGGCACAATCACTGTCACTGCGCTGGACACCTAAACACAAAGGTGCCACTGATCACACAAGATAACTAGATGGACCACTTGCAGTGCCAGCAGGGTTGTGATTGGAGGATCCTGGGCGCATGTGTAATCAAGGAACAGCTCCATCACAAAACCACAAGGCAAGTGTTTGGCTCAAACAAGAATTACCCACCAATTTACAAACAAAAGTCGTTAAAGGAAGTGCAGATAAGCTCAGGAAACTGCTATTCTCCTATAAAAAAAAAAAAGACTGTCCTTGAGTCCAGCATTAGCCTGGCTGTGAACATTTTAGATACTGTAAACCTTGCAGAAGCAGAAAAATCTGACACTGCAGTAAAATGTGCGATGTCTCTTTAAAGGGGAACTATCGCGAAAACGAAAATTATGCTTCAACATACTGCAATAAGGAACTTTCTAATTACAATCAACAGATGCTGAGACTGATAGTGAATATAAACTTGATCATCATACTTGCATCTTCACTATTCCTCTCACGGCATCTGTTTCTCTTCATTCAAGAGTTGGGTGTCAGATATTCATTGACAGATCCAATATATCTTATAGGGGGGCTCCTTTCCTAGCAGATGTATTAGAGCTCACTCAAATAACTGATTCCAGTACAAACAAAATCTAACAAAATAACTGCCTTTTGCACAAATCCTGCATGTAGAGAGACATGATGTCTGGTGAGTATAATAGAGTGAGCTCTAATACATCTTCTAGGCAAAAGGAGCCCCCCTATAAGATATATTGGCTCTAACTGTCAATGAATATCTGACACCCAACTGCTGCATGAAGACAGAATGAAGAGAAACAGATGCTGAGAGAGGAATAGTGAAGATAAACTTGATTATTTCAGAAATGGTACAGAATATTTAAAGGGGAACTCCGGCTTCCAAACCAAAATTTGATAGAGGACCACATAACACAGAAGCCCCTAATATATCCATCACACTTATCTGTTTCTTCAAAAAGTATGAATAAATGCCATTTTCTATGCTGAAATCCAGCTGTGTAACAGTTCTTCTCTTTCTGCATAATTTGAAATCCTGGCAGGGAAGGAGGGACTAAACACTGATATTACAAATTGTAACAACTACTCCACAGTTTACAGACAGCATGCAGGAACTACATTACCCACAATGCATTGCACTGTCATGTTCCTTATTGAAATCACGTGTGCAGGGAATTGTGGGGTTTAGAGGATGCAGGCTAAGGACAGATGGCTGTTGATACAAAGTAACAGTAGTCAGACAGCTCAGCAAAGGAATCAGACAGATCAGCAGAAGAGCAGGGGGCTAGGCTTAGGGAACTCTTCCAAACCATTAAAAATCATAAAAAGTCTGCATATTTTTTAATTGATGTATATTGCAAAGTTGCTTGAAATTATGTTTACTTTTCAAAAAAACCTATGTTTGTGGAGTTCTCCTTTAATTGATTGTATTTACAAAGTTTCTTATTTCAGTATGCTGAAGCTCATATTAAATTTTCATTTTCGCGATAGTTTCCCTTTAAGATACAACAAATCAACCTTGGACCTGTCCTGATACTGATAAAGGATCTGTAACATACGATGTTATCTCTGCTTTTAATGCTTCAGTGGGTGGAGCCTTGTTGTCGGGTTTTGAGTTGCATGTAAATGTGTCTTTTACTCCTCCTCGCGCTGGTTACTTATTTATATCCCGTATTCACGAGATACACAGCCGGACCCCTCTGAATGTACTGCTGCCGCTCTCACTGGACTTGAGGGAACAAAGGAGAATTGCAAAAGAAAATGCAATCATTTTGGAATCCAAAGCCTTCGATAAGAATTGTGGGTTTTTTTTGTACAATATTACTTGTGTAGCTTAGCCTCTATGTTTTCTTTTTGTACAGTTGTAAAGAGTTGCTCTGCTGTCTTCTGCTACTCAGTGTATCACCGTGTGTATAATAATATAATTTAGGTTTTCTAATTAAATCTTGTGCGACTTTTACATGCGTTTTATCCCAAGTGCGGATGGAAAGAAGGGAGACAAGAAACGAGATTGTGACACTGGAGGATTTGGGGTAATCTGAATTCCTAGAATAGGTATGGGACCTATTATCCAGAATGGCCTGGACCTGGGGCTTTCCAGATAACAGATATTTTTGTAATTTGGCTCTTCATACTTTAAGGGGCTGATTTATCAAGGGTCAAAAAGTAAATTTAATTTTTTGAGGTTAAAAATTCACACATTTGAATTTTACTCCCCCTAGTCAAATATGAGATTGATCACCCCTCGACCATGGAAACAGTCCTAATTCAAATTCAATGGCGGAGGTCCCTTGAGCCATTTGGAGATGTTATTGGCCTTCCTGACATTTGTTTTTGTTCAGGCAAAAAGTTCAATTTGTATGAATCGAATACTATTCAAATTTTCCAGTTGGAACTAGTGATGGGCGATGATTAACGGACGCCCATTGACTTTAATGGGTGGCAAATGTCGCTGAAGTTGTTGCCGGCGTCCATTTTGATGGCAGCAAATTGTCAAAATTTGTGTTGCACGAATTTCGTGGCGAAACGGGACAAATTCGCCCATCACTAGTGGAACCATGCGATCTAATATTTCCCATTCAAATTTTTTCTTAAAGCGGACCGGTCAGCTACACATAAAAAGCTTTATAATAAAAGTCCTTTGCAAATTAAACTTGGAACACAAATTATTTTTTCCATTAAAACATCCATACCTGTTATAAAGGTGTTTAAATATCTGAGCTGTCAATCAAATATCTGCCCCGCCTCTGCCTGAGGCATATTTACTTTCACTTCCTATTTAACACTTCCTACATATCACCGCTCTCCCCACATTCCCCTTCCCTCCTCAGGTTCTATAATTGTGTAGGGCAATGTGTATGGCCATTAGTTCCCCATTCTGGTCCATACACAAGATTTTGGGGTGATACACAATTTGTCCACAAAATGGCTCCTGTCTGCTTGCTGTGATTGTGTAATTCCAAAACTGAAGGAAACCAAATTTAAATAATAAAGTGTAAGTAAGTTTATTTTGCTCAACGAACATGATATAAAATAATTTAGAATCATTTCTTAGCGTCACACGTCCCCTTTAAAAAAAAACTCCACATTCAAATTGTATGTTCGAATTTTAAAAAAAAAAAAAACTTACATGAATTTGAAATTTGACCTTTGATAAATGGGCCTCCTATTCTACTAGAAAATCATATAAACATGAAATAAACCCAATAGGCTGGTTTTGCTTCCAATAAGGATTAATTATATCTCAGTTGGGATCAAGTACAAGCGACTGTTTTATTATTACACAGAAAAAGGAAATTATTTTTAAAGATTTGGATGAAATTGAGTCTGTGGGAGGTGGCCATTCTGTAATTCAGAGATTTCGGGATAATGGATCCCATACCTGTATCTGGCTGGTTTGACATGGACAAATTGGATCAATGTGATCAGATTGCTGACTGGGTTTCTGACTGGACCCAGCAGGAGACTGCAGCAGGAGATGGTGTTCCTCAAAATGGATTTTCCTTGTTGGAGAAACCAGTTCATCAGGCAACACAACAGAACAGAGGTTAGCCAGTCATTGGTCAAATGGACCTGCCTGAGTTTCAGAAGATCTTCATTTGAGGTCAGTCTGGGATCATTCCCATGAAACCCTTTTTTTAAAAATTTTCTACCATATGCCTACTTAAAGTATATACAGTATCATTAGTCACTGTCTCCATCTAATTGTTGCGAGAGTGGCTCCTACATATCAGGTTCTCTAGGGGCCCCAGTCTGACCCTTCTCTAAGGTGTGACGGGAAGACCCACTCAAATCTATCCACATTGTCTTCTAGAATAGGGCATAGTAAGGAAACAAATAAAGACTGAACACCAACACCGAAAGAATTTATTAGGGATGTTACTTTTGGCCAAACTGTCTCCAGGAAGCAATGTCCGCCCAAGAACTATAAGTAGGGCCATAGATTGTGAGCAGACAGAATATTACTGTGTACAATGTCAGGCTGGAAATGATTGTTCATGAGTCAGAACTAGCATGTCACTATCTGCCAGTCTGCTGGATGCTGGGAGGACACTACCTGCCTGAATGAATGCATAAAGGAAAAGGTAAAGTTTAGTGAAGGAGGTGTAATGGTCTGCAGCAGGTTTCAATATTTCGGGGGTCCTGGTTCCCATGAAAGCATGTCCTAAGGAGACCTCATACAATCATGTTCTTGTCAGCTCTGCCGTTTCTGCTTCTGGTATCTGTCTGGGTAAGTCTCTTTCAGCACAATGATGGCCCCAAGGCGTGGGTTTGGTAAGATGGAGAGTAAGAATATGTCCTGACCTCAACACAACTGAACCCCTGTGGGATTAATAGGAAATCCAACCATGAACCCCCCCCTCCAACATCAGTGCCCAGCCTCACTAATGTTATTGTGGCAAAACACATCCCACCAATAACATTTCAACATCTAGCGGAATAGTCACCATTCCTCTCTCAGCATCTGTTTCTCCTCATGCAGCAGTTGGATGTTGGATATTCATTGACCGTTAGATCCAATATATCTTAGGGGGGGCTCCTTTTGCCTAGAAGATGTATTAGAGCTCTCTCAAATAACTGACTCCAGTACAAACAAAATCTAACAAAATAACTGCCTTTTGCACAAATCCTGCATGTAGAGAGACATGATGTCTGGTGAGTTTAATAGAGTGAGCTCTAATACATCTTCTAGGCAAAAGGAGCCCATCTATAATATATATTGGATCTAACTGTCATTAATATCTGACACCCAACTGCTGCATGAAGAGAGAATGAAGAGAAACAGATGCTGAGAGAGGGAGAGTAAAGGTAAACTTGATTATTTCAGAAACACTACAGAATATTTAATTGATTATATTTAGAAAGTTTCTTATTTCAGTATGAGGAAGCTTTAGTCATGTTCATTCCCTTGATTTGGAAAGAGATGGGATGGTTTTGGCCATATACTTTGTCAGGGGTCCCCAAACTTTTTATTTATTTTTTTTTACCCATGAGCCACATTCACATTTAAAATTAATTGGGGAGCAACACAAGCATCAAAAAGTTTCTGCTATGTGCCAAATAAGAGCTACAAATGGATATTTGGTAGCCCCTATGAGGACGGGCAGCCTACAGGAGGTCTGTTTGGCAGTACATCTGGTTTTTATGTAACCAAAACCTGCTTTGAGAGCAAAATCCAAGGGGTTGGTGAGAAACTTTGCTTTTGAGCCACTTGTTCGGCAAACTGTTAAACAAAAACAACATCACCCAACATGCATTGGGAGACGCAGGCCTGGCACATTAGGGCAAGAAAAAACTTTGGCTGGTTTCCAAAGTACAAACCAGCCAAAGGCCCAAAAAGTAGCCCAAATCTGTAACTTGGCTTGTTTGTACTTTCAAAACTCACTGGCCTTTAAAATAGTAGCCCAATTTGGCTGGAAAACTGGCAACCCTGATTACATGTAAAATATGGTCATGGAACTCCTCAGTAACTTATAATATCCTTATAATATATATATATATATATATATATATATATGCTGACGGTATATAAATAAATGTTAATAATATAAATAGAAATCCATTTGCCACCTCTAGTGTGTGCTAAAACCTGCAGTTGGCCACTAGATGGCAGTTGTGAGGCGCACCCTGTACCAAGCTGTTCCATAATTCTAAATACTGCTGGAATCATCTATTTCATTGGCTTTTCATTAAATGGTTTCGATTTCCCCCTCCCCCTACTTGTGCAAGCACAGAAACAAAGCAAGTAATGCAAAATCTCTACGGCTTCATCATTGTTCGGCTTTCAATTCCTTCTGACTTTATCCCTCGAGGGAATTTACTTCTGTGTTTATTAGGTGATAACATTAGCTCAGGTGGGATCCTGGGAGTTGTAGTTCATAAATAACTCTTAATAGGATCTCTTCTTTTTCTCAATCATTAATTGCCCCCTCGATCCTTGTTGTTATTAACATGTAAATATATAAAGCACCAACATAGTCTGCGGCGCTGTACAACAGAAGGGTTTATACATTGAATTAATACAAATGACACACACACTGACTGATACAGGGGGAATGAGGGCCCTGCTCATTGGAGTTCACATAATTAGGGATTAGATATGTCCCTGGTTTTTCAGAAGATCAGGTAACCTAACCCCAGGGGCTCATGGGTAAAAGCCAATCCTGTCCTTCCCTAAATGCAGCCCTAACGCACCATGTCTCCCATGCTAAACTCCATATTAATAACCTGTATAAGTGATCTGTCATACGGAGAGGAACAGCAGCAACAATAAAACACTTGGATTAGGGGCAGGGAATGATAAATGACGATCTGGCTGGTTATATAAGTGGCACGTGAGCTTGCAATTAAAATACTGATTACAAATTTAATTAGTAGCCCCACAATACTGTGTGCCCTACTTAGAGTTGTCACCCGGCCGGTATTTTACTGGCCTAGCCGGTAAAACACCTGCCAAGGCCGGGGCCGGTATTACAAATTTACCGGCAATGCAAGTGCCAGTCATTTGTAATACCCTTTAAAAAAAGCCCCTGGCCTGCCCCCAATTAGCAAAGATCGCAAAGAACCTTTTTTTCAGCGCTGTGCGATGTTGCTCCGCCCCTTTTGTATCACGTTATGTAGCTCTGCTCCTTTTTGGTACCCACTGGCCGGTAAATTTTTTTAATAAAGGTGGCAACCCTAGCCCTACTGCAAGACTCGGTACAGGTATGGGACCTGTTATCCAGAATGCTCGGGACCTGGGTTTTTCCGGATAATGGATCTTTCCGTAATTTTGATCTTCATACCTTAAGTCTACTAGAAAATCCTGTAAACAATAAAAAAAAAAAAAAACAATAGGCTGGTTTTGCTTCCAATAAGGATTAATTATATCTTAATTGGGATCAAGTACAAGCTACTGTTTTATTATTAATAAACATAAAAGAAGGGAGGTAAAATTGGATCAGCACCTCAAACGCTATTTTATTATTACAGAGAAAAAGGAAATAGTTTTTAAAAATTTGGATTAAGTGGAGACTAATTCTGAGCTTTCTGGATAATGAATTTTCAGCTAACAGATCCCATACCTGTATAAAGTCCAGTATTAGTGGCTATTGTTGCTGTGTTGCAATTTTGATATGACCAGATATTATACGGTATTAGCCCACAGCAGGTCCGGACTGAGAATTAAAATAGGCCCTGGCATTTCAGGTACACAGAGGCCCACTCAGCCCACATAGAGGCCCAAACAGCCCCCACCAGCCCACTAAATACTGACTTTCTATGGCACCTTATAGCAGCCCCTCTGGCATTTGCCAGAACCCACAGATTGCCAGTCCGGGCCTGGCCCACAGTGTAAGTCTTTAGTCTGTTGATGTCACAATTGTTGCTACGTATGATTGGGCAGATCTTCATGTCTCTTGTTAGATAAAGGCCGTGCTCATACTCATCAGAGTTGTCACATGAACAAGAACCTGGTCTGTGCCCCCACTCCTCATATTCACCCAGTAGGCCCCCAGTTACATTATATTCTCTGCCTCATCGAGATTTGTTATACCCCGATGCTGCAAAAAGTCACAATACGAAAATGCGCCATCTCAGACTTGTCTAAAGCTGGCCATAGATGTTGAGATTTTTAAAAGATCAGATCCTCATCGTGAGACCACGATCTTCTCAGAACGATCGTACGATCATACGAATTTACCATCAACTAAAAAGACCAATTTGCCAGGAAAACAAAGGGGAGCTGTCTGCCTGGCCCTGCAAACATAGATAGATTGCACTGGGACCGATTTTTTGACCTGGCCGATCAATTTCCTGACAGATGTCGGCCGAAAAATCGGAAACTTGTGTAACTGATGACATCAGAACTCACCGTTTATAACTGATGACATCAAGAAGATATTCATGGCTTTTGTGTATTATATCCTTATAAACGGTGCTTAGTGCTGTCATTGGTTATAACCGGAGCTTAGTGATGTCATTTCTGTCACATGACTCACTGAAACTTGTGTATTTTAATAAATAAAGTACCCCATTTTCAAAATAGGAGAGTCTTCAGCCTCGTGCTTTTATATGGTCATGAAACTCCTCTGTAACTTAGAATATCCTTATATTTTACAAGAGGGGGTACTTTATTCACTATATATAATTTGGAGCAGTCATTGGGCAGGGGGTGTAACTGTAGGGGTGTCTGTGGCTGGTGCATGTGGTTGTGTTTACATATTGTGGGTGGAATTTATTATGCTCCAGTCATATGATAAACTGAAAACATTTTTTTTTTTTGCACTCAGGGTTATGAGAAGTGAGAACGATACTCAGATAAATAATGACACTTCCCACATGGGAGACTAAACTTAGTCTGTCTACGGGGGGGTTATATAATGTTCCACGTTGGCTGCTCCTTTTATCATCTGACAGACGGATCATCACTCTGGAAGAACAATGAATCATATATACAATTTTATTAAATATAACTTGGTGCATCATTGGGGTGACTGTGGCCAATCACTGCTCTTCATTACAGGCAGCCAATAGAGACTCTCACTGGATTCTTCAACTGCAACTTCAGCCATTAAAAACCAGAATGTACCATGACAAAGGATTGGGGGGGGGGATAAGCCGTTGGTAGGTTCTTGAGAAGGGTTGGAAGTGTGAGGGGGACGTTAGGAAGAAAAGAGTGAAGCAATAAAATAAAGGAAGGAAATAAGCCATTAAAGATAGTGAATCATCCGCCCGTATGATAAAGTTTGGTGGTAGATATTTTGCGGTGGGCTTGGCATGACATAGGAACAGGCCACAGTCACATTATCAGCAGCTCAATCTGAAAATAAAAGAGGAAGGAAAACTCTCGGACATGTGGCATCTCAGTATTGCTGAACAGACTGTGCTAAATATTGTGACACATGAAAATTAAAAATACCAAAAGAATCCCAAACCGAATCTATCCCAAGTCCAGCAACCGATCAGGCTCTCCTCTGCCTTCAACACAATTCCAATAAAGGTCACTGTAGTATATGGGGAAAACGGAAAAAAAAAGAACAAAATATACTGTATCGATCCCGATTCAATCGCACACCCAGTGTTTTTGATATTTAGAGAATCAGTTTATTCTTATTAAGTCTTATTAGTGAATATTGCTCTTATTAAACATTACTAGTGATTGACCAGAACGGATGATTTTGTTAGGAGGAAAAAGTATTGGAAGTTGGCGGTTTACAACGTTTACTCTGTGAAGTGCAAGCGGTTTTTATATGTTTGTGAGTATAAAACACCACCAGTGTAGGGATTAATAGCGACGAAATCTTTGGGTTACATCAGGAACGCTACACTATATTTTGTTCTTTATTTCTGTTTTGTCTCATATCCTTTTAAGGGATACAGTGACCTTTATTGGAATTGTGGTGTGTGGCTTCTCCCTTGGCACAACTTGGATTTCCACCAAGTAGTCACCGGCTGAAAGAGCAGTGGATGAGTTCAGCCCATTATATTCCCCCACACACACCTTGGCAGTCCCCTTACAAACTTTCTCATCTTTAGGGCTCATACTGAGGAGCGTTTTTACCTGCGCTCCCCTGCGTTACGTTTTTCTGCGTTCAGCCGCAGGGGAGCGCAGGAATAGACGCATTACATTTTTTCCAATGGGGCTGTACTCACACAGGCGCGTGTAGACGCAGAACGCAGGAAAAATGCAGCATGTTGCGTCTCATCCTGCGTTCGGCGCCTACACGCGTCTGTGTGAGTACAGCCCCATTGGAAAAAATGTAATGCATCTATTCCTGCGCTCCCCTGCGGCTGAACGCAGAAAAACGGAACGCAGGGGAGTGCAGGTAAAAACGCATGTCCGTAAGAGCCCTTAGAGAGTTTTATTATCCAGTTTCTCATTAGAGAGACCCGACTATTGATAAGATTGGACAGCTGGGCATTTTGGGTGTCGATGTCCTGAGTTTGAGACTCACTGGTTCCAGGTTTTTGTGTATTGTGTGGCCTCTACCTTGGCCTAGAACGTGGGGCAAATGATATACAGTAATTTTGATATCAGCTGAGTGCAAACTGCAACCCAGTGTCTATTGGCAGATAAGGTGTATGGGGTTTGTTTTTCGTTGTTGTACAGAGATATCCTCAATAAAGTGATTGTCAAGGAGTTTCCC
Source organism: Xenopus petersii (assembly GCA_038501925.1). Classification (NCBI taxonomy): domain Eukaryota; kingdom Metazoa; phylum Chordata; class Amphibia; order Anura; family Pipidae; genus Xenopus; species Xenopus petersii. Next base: position 21,538,869 of record CM076672.1, on the reverse strand, counting down.
AGCAGCTCAGGAACGCCGGAGCCTCATGGAACCACTTGTGTAACTGAAACTTGCTTATTGCCGACTAATTGAATTTAAGGATTGTATGTAATTATGAAATCTGATTAGCTAATTACTCTTGATTCCCCTTGTCAAGGGCATATTGAGGAGAACAAGGAGCCGCTTTAGGGCTCTTACAGACGAGCGTTTTTACCTGCGCTCCCCTGCGTTCCGTTTTTCTGTGTTCAGCCGCAGGGGAGCGCAGGAATAGACGTATTACATTTTTTCCAGTGGGGCTGTATTCACACAGGCGCGTGTAGGCGCCAAACGCAGGTTGAGACACAACATGCTGCATTTTTCTTGCGTTCGGCGCCTACATGCGCCTGTGTGAGTACAGCCCCACTGGAAAAAATGTAATATTCCAATAAAACCGCTGTGATCATACGTTTGCCATTGGCCAAGAAATATCCCTTTGAGTTTGTATTTGTTTGCGCTGTGTCTGTAAAATCTGTGAGTCCCCGCTGAGAGTCTCATTCACTTTAAGGAGACCAGTGTGGGGTCATTCAACTGATTGTGACATTTAGATTGTAAGCTCTGCGGAACAGGGACCTTTTTTCTCCTGACTGTAGATGTATTTCTATTTATTGCAATGATTGTCCCCTTGTTTGTATTGTGCATACACAGCTCATTTTAGAAAAGAAAAGAGGCACCGGCAGATAAGAGCCAATGGGACTGTCCAAATCGCAAACCCCACCCCACTTGAGGTGCCAATATATTTGCACAGCTAGCAGGCGGTCAGGTACAAGTGTCCAGCCACATTGCTGCATACATAGCCACCTTAACTCACTAGGTATGTACCAAAGAATATTTCTGCCCGGCTGAATTGAATCCGATTTCTGCGGGGAGGGAAATCGGGAAATTGCGTAAATGTTTGTCACAAAACAAGGTAGTAAAAATGTTTTCCCCTTTCCACATGCAAAAAAATAGGGATTTGGGTTCGGTATTCCACTGAATCTTTCATGAAGGATTTGGTGGTTTGTCTGAATAGTTGATTCGGTGCATCCCTATTACAAATTCTGCTAGACTTGACCAACAGCAGAACTTGCACCCAAACTGCTCATTGGGGGGGGGGGTGCCCAATGTAGTTGGACCCTGGGCTTTAACCTTTCTCTGCAGGGGAGGATTTTCTTTCCTTTGGTGCAATTTAAAGGAAAGTAAAAGAGTGTTTGTTCTATAACCGGTTTCAGAGCAAGTGGAGGTAATGATTTAATAGAGATCTATTGTTCTGCAGGGAACTCCCAGTCGGGTCACTTGCCAAAAAAGTCTTGTGACTGAGTCTCTGATGCTGCCGCCTGGTTACCTGGTACTTTCCCCTCAGCCCAAACTGCCCCAGCAATGAGGGGCCCGTACTACTGAGGTGGCCGGGCTTTCCAGGTTAATAGCCCGTGTCCCACCCAAGTCTCCTGGTTGTGTGAGCCCTGCCAACAAAATAGATTTTTCCCCATTTAAAAAAAGTGGTAGCCTAAAGTGTTAGAATGGGGTGTCTGGGGCCCATTAACCCCCTATTGTGGGTAGGGTTGCCCCCTGGTGGCCAGTATTTTACAGGCCTGGCCGGTAAAAATGATGGTTGATCCCAATGTTATTAATAGGGAAAAAAGATAAATATATAGGAAGACCGGTATTTTTTTCCAGAAAAGGTGGCAACCCTAATTGTGGGTGGTCACCACCCCAGCCATGGAGCACTGGCTAGATCACATCCCTGGCACATTTATAGTCATTCTGACTCCTGTACACAGATACATTCAAGTGCACATTATTGGCAGCAACATCACACTGGAGGGTCTCAGACCCACTGGGGCTTCTACCACAGGGGACCCTCTGGGCCACAGTCGCACCCCCCTCGCATACCTGTTCTCCTTAGGGTTGCCACCCTTACCGGCCTTCCTATATATTTATCTTTTTTCCTATTTATAACATTGGGATCAACCATCATTTTTACCTTCTAGACCGGTAAAATACCGGCCAGGTGGCTACCCTAGCAGTCCTGCTGCGGCCATGATAGGGGCCAGAGGGAAGTTGGGGCCCAATGGGTTTTTTCTCTGTGTCCCACAAGCCCAGTCAAACCCTGACTGCCAGTAGTCATAACTAATGGCTTTCATGCCAGCATCTGGGACAGTTGGTGGCAATCTATTTGCAGGCCCGGATTTGTGGTGAATCCACAAAGGGCCGGGCGTAGGATGGCAAGGTTGTAGGGGCAGCATGTTGCATTCTAAGGAGCACTAATCCCCAGCACTCCGGAGGTTGCGTATGAAGGTACTAGGACCCTGCAGCCTGGGGTGACCAAGACAGAAATCTGAGCCTATTTGTTATATTGGTATTGGGTTTCATTTAAAGGTTCATTCCAGTCTACCAGCAAATCATGGGGAATGTACTGAACTGGTCATGTTGCAACATTAGCCACATTCTTTAGCCTCCTAGCCCGGGGCTGCAGACTTACAGCTTTCTTACATCTCAACAACACAAACGTACCCGACAATGTCATGGACACAAAAGTGATTTCCACACCAGGCTGTACGGCTGCTGCAGTGTAATACAGGTCTATAGAAACAAGCCCTTTGTATGTTAAACAGGTTGTTCACCTTTAAGTTAACTTTTAGTATGATGTAGAGAGTGATATTCTGAGACAATTTGCAATTGGTTTTTATTTTTTATTCTTTGTGGTTTTTGAGTTATTCAACAGCTCTCCAGTTTGCAGTTTCAGCAATGTGGTTGGTAGGCTCCAAATTCCCCTAGCAACCATGCATTGATTTGAATAAGCGACTGGAATATGAATAGTAGAGGTCTGAATAGAAAGACGAGTAATAAAAAGTAGCAAAAACAATACATTTGTAGCCTTACAGAGCACTTGTACTTCAATGGGGGTCAGTGACCCCCATTTGAAAGCTGCAAAGACTCAGAAGAAAAAAGCTGCAAGGCAGCCATTCAAGCACAGGATACACAGTAGATAACAGGTAAGTACTACTATAGTTTATATAAATAAGCTGCTGTGTAGCCATGGGGGCAGCCATTCAAGCACAGGATACACAGTAGATAACAGGTAAGTACTACTATAGTTTATATAAACAAGCTGCTGTGTAGCCATGGGGACAGCCATTCAAGCACAGGATACACAGTAGATAACAGATAAGTACTACTATAGTTTATATAAACAAGCTGCTGTGTAGCCATGGGGGCAGCCATTCAAGCACAGGATACACAGTAAATAACAGGTAAGTACTACTATAGTTTATATAAACAAGCTGCTGTGTAGCCATGGGGACAGCCATTCAAGCACAGGATACACAGTAGATAACAGATAAGTACTACTATAGTTTATATAAATAAGCTGCTGTGTAGCCATGGGGCAGTCATTCAAGCACAGGATACACAGTAGATAACAGATAAGTACTACTATAGTTTATATAAACAAGCTGCTGTGTAGCCATGGGGGCAGCCATTCAAGCACAGGATACACAGTAGATAACAGATAAGTACTACTATAGTTTATATAAACAAGCTGCTGTGTAGCCATGGGGACAGCCATTCAAGCACAGGATACACAGTAGATAACAGATAAGTACTACTATAGTTTATATAAATAAGCTGCTGTGTAGCCATGGGGCAGTCATTCAAGCACAGGATACACAGTAGATAACAGATAAGTACTACTATAGTTTATATAAACAAGCTGCTGTGTAGCCATGGGGGCAGCCATTCAAGCACAGGATACACAGTAGATAACAGATAAGTACTACTATAGTTTATATAAACAAGCTGCTGTGTAGCCATTGGGACAGCCATTCAAGCACAGGATACACAGTAGGTAAGCTCTGTAGAACATAATGGTGTTATCTGTTATCCACTATTTAACCTGTGCCATATAGACTTTTTTTTTATCAATTTCCACCATTGCTACACAGCAGCTTATTTATATAAACTATATTAGAGTTTCTGAAGCAAACACATCAGTTTTACCAGTGCAGGACAACACTACATGATATTTTCATTACTTTAATACACTTTAATTTTATTGGTGTTACTGTTCCTTTAAAGGGGAACTATCAAATATTTTATAAAACCCTTCATGCTGTCGAAGGAAGAAAGTTTCCAGATCTGCTAATCAGATTGAACATTCTGTGCGGCATCTGAAATAATCAAGTTACTTGTCACTGTCTCCATCTCAGCAACCCCTGCCCAGAAGAGCTTACAATCTAAATAGATAAACAATGACATTTATGCCTCATTACTCTAATATGCAGATTATTCCACACAATGGGCCAAATGTGATATACCAAATATTCAGAGGCCAAAATGAGGATGTAGCACTTAGTGTGCGGGGCCCTTAGTCTGTACGAGGGCTAGAAAATCCCTTGGTGGGTGTCAGGGCCCCCCTACCCCCTTTACCTCTCTACAGCTGCAAAGAAAGACCAATACAGAATGGCAGAGAGACAAATCTGGGAATAAAATAAACATAAATCTTATATCTGGTTAGAAATCCGCTCGTTTGGCGACATCGCCAAACGAGCGGATCTTTCCCCGATATGCCACTAATGGCATGGCTATATCGGGGGTAATTCAAACCGAATCGGGGGTAATTCGATCGAATTACGATACGCGAAGGGGCTCCGACGGGTTGGTCGGTTAAAAATCAAACCTTCCCGATCGATATCGTGGCCAGATATCGATCGGGAAGACCCGTCGGATGCCCCCATACACGGGCAGATAAGATGTGGAATTGGTCTAAACGACCGATATCGGCAGCTTTATCTGGACGTGTATGGCCACCTTAAGTCAGGTCCCCGTGTGCCATAGGATCATGGGTGGCAGTTTGGAGAAACCTATTAGAATGTACTGGGAACACACTGCTAATGACTGTGATGGTGTTGCTGGCAGTTAGGAACAAACTGTCATGGCCCTGGGAGTAGATTGATAATTACAGCTCTCAGTGGCTGCTGTGGAACTTGCAGGGAGTCCTGGCTCAGTACAAACAGCACATGATCAGAGTCAGCTGATGATGAATGGGAAGGAGAACAGCCCGGCAGAGGGGGAAGTTCTGTGCTCCAGGGAGACTTGCTCAGTACTGTGCAATGAAAATGAGCATCTACACCCCCCTGAGTCTTGCCTGTGCTGTCTGCCTCCTAGGTGAGTGATTCCCTTGTCCCTCATCTGCTCCCTCTTCTTCCATTAACAATGCGATGCAACTGTCAGCTGTGGACCCCTGCAGCACTTACTGACTAACTGCTACTTTATCACAAGCAAACTAACAGAAGCACCGATTTAGATGGAACTTTGTGTGTGTTTATAAATCACTTGAAAGGGTTGTTTTAAAGCCCCCCAGTCTGTATTGTTCCATATTAGGGCTGGGACACACTGGGCGATTTGGGGATATTTAGTCGCCTGGCGACTAATCGCCGCGACTTTTCCCCCAGAATGCCTCCCCTCGCTCTGCGCCTGGCTAAAATGAAAAATTGCCTGCGCTAATCACACGCGGCGATTCGTTTTCCGAAGTCGCCCGAAGTTTCCTCATGAGGCAACTTCGGGCGACTTCGGAAAACGAATCGCCGCGTGTGATTAGCGCAGCCGATTTTTCATTTTAGCCAGGCGCAGAGCGAGGGGAGGCATTCGGGGAAGATTGGTCACGGAAAGTCGCGGCGATTAGTCGCCAGGCGACTAAATATCCCCAAATCGCCCAGTGTGTCCCAGCCCTTAAAGGGTAAGTTAGAGTTAAAAAAAATATAGAACGATATTTGAAATATTCTCCCTTATGTCGACATTTATCAGCCTCTCTTTGAAATGAACTTTCAAGCTTCATTCTTCTTGTTCTGAGGCTGAATATTTGTTGTTATCCTGTATTTTATTTTAAATAAAGTTTCCAACTCAAACACCTGCCTGGTTACTAGTGATTCCAGCGCATGTCATTTCCAAAGTGAAAATAATTTAAAAAAAAAAAAAAAGCACAAGAAGTTATTTTACGAGCGTTGAATTCCTTTGTCTTTGTCAGACTGAGAAGTTATTATAAAGTAAATTCCTCTTTTACTACAGAGCAATGTCCTAAGTAAACATTTTGTTAAAGGCGAGAGTTAGCCGCATTAATTGATCCGAAACGTTTACAAGTAGAAACTAACGTTGAATGTTTTCTTGATTTTTCATTGAAAGCAAACTCCAAAACCCAGAAATAGTTACATGATTATATAGTAACTGAGGATGGAAAAGGACAACTGGTCTATCCAGTTCAAACCTGAAATAACTCCTCTAATGTTTGTGCAAAGACAACACCAGTCATTTCTGTCAGCAAGTCGGCATGAAAGCCAATTAATTGTATAGGTAAGAGATATGCAAATCCCAGCCCTCACCTTCTCCTTTTGAGTTCTGTTAATTTCTGGGAATGGGAATAGAATTAAGAGCCGGCCAGTGGTTCAGCTGATTGTATTGGGTCCGGCAGTCGGACATCACATTCACAAGGTGTCCAGGTCAGAAGACAAGATTCATGTTTTCTTCCATAGGGCAGTGTTTGTTGAGTTTTGTCTTGGAGGTCCAGTCTTTGTTCGCTGAGTTGATAACATGGTTACACAGATAGGAAAACAATGGTGTATCATCCAGAGTTACAAGAATATCTTTAGACAGCACATGTTTCCACCCCAAATCTCACCATAAATGGCCTTTAAAGGAATTGTTCAGTGTAAAAATAAAAACTGGGTAAATAGATAGCCTGTGCAAAATAAAAAATGTTTCTAATATAGTTAGTTAGCCAAAAATGTAATGTATAAAGGTTGGAGTGATTTGATGTATAACAAGTCAGTCAGATCACTACTTCCTGCTTTTCAGCTCTCTTGGTTTACACTGACTGGTTGCCCTGGTTACCAGACAGTAACCAATCAGAGACTTGAGGGGGGGCCACATGGGTCATATCTGTTGCTTTTGAATTTGAGCTGAATGCTGAGGATCAATTATAAACTCACTGAACAGAAATGTCCCATGTGGCCCCCCTTCAAGTCACTGACTAACTCAGAGTTATAGAGCTGAAAAGCAAGAAGTTGGATTCTGGCTGTTTTATTAGACATCTGTTCACTCCAGCCTTTATATATTACATTTTTGGATAACTAACTATATTAGAAACACTTTTTATTTTGCACAGCCTATCTATTTACCCAGTTTTTATTTTCACACTGAACTATTCCTTTAAAGCTGGGATTTAAATGAAGGATTGGGTGGGCTAAGCCTCCTCAATTATACATGGAATTGGCACAATGTTTATCCCATTGTGTGTTTTGGGGTATTGTACATGGGATTGGCACTGTATTTATCCCATTGTATGTTTTGGGGTATTAGCAATTGAATTGACACTGTATTTATTCTGCCATGTGTTTTGGGGTATAATACATGGGATTGGCACTGTATTTATTCCGTTGTGTGACTTATTCAAGGATAGTTTTTATCAATTCGCAGAGCACTCAACTAATATATATATATATATGTGTGTGTGTATCCGCCAGTGCCAGCACTAAATCCAAGACAAAGCCAGGGGTGCACGATCAAATCAGTAGTAATATATGAATAGAAGATCAGCCCTCTGTATGGTTTGGTGAAAAAACATTTTGGTCCCACATGGGGACCTTTCTCAAGGATACAGTGCAGCCTGTAATAGGCAAAGAAGATTAAGGATGAACTGGCACTCCATATATGGACTTATGACATCACTTTTGGCGCCCAAAATTCACTGGTGGGGGTGGGTATTTATTTGTAACACTCAAACTGCACTGGTTCCTTGAGAAACGTCCCCATGTGGGACCGAAACGTCGGATAACATGTGAAAGTGTGTGAATAAATTGACACGTTTTTTCACCAAACCATACAGAGAGTGCTGATTACACTACTCACAAGATTGAGTGGTGCAGGAGACAGACATTTTTTTAATTATGATCAAAAGTATCTCTCAATCTGCACACTGTAATTTCACTTCAAAAATATTTATATTTCAACTAACAATTACTTACATAGACAAACATCTCGGCAAAAAACGATCAACATGACCTATAGGTAACTTTTAATTAGGGATGCACCGAATCCAGGATTCGGTTCGGGATTCGGCCAGGATTCGGCCTTTTTCAGCAGGATTCGGATTCGGCCGAATCCTTCTGCCCGGCCGAACCGAATCCGAATCCTAATTTGCATATGCAAATTGGGGGCAGGGAGGGGAATTGCGTAACTTTTTGTCAGAAAACAAGGAAGTAAAAAATGTTTTCCCCTTCCCACCCCTAATTTGCATATGCAAATTAGGGTTCGGATTCGGTTCGGTATTCGGCCGAATCCTTCGTGAAGGATTCGGGGGTTCGGCCGAATCCAAAAAAGTGGATTCGGTGCATCCCTACTTTTAATGTACATTCATATTTCAAAAAGTAGTTTTTTAGTGTCAGTATCACTTTAAGAAACTGGGATCTTGCATAATGGAAGGAAAATACAATGTGCATTTGGAAGGAACCATTGCAGAATCATGAGAATGTGGGTCAAGGAAAAATACTGGATTAAGTATTTCACTGGGCCCCAAGCTACACCATTACTAGAAAACCCCTTTTAGGGACAAACCCCACACTATGGGCTTTACCAGCTTGTTTGGTAAAATACTACTTGGTGCCAATGTTATTAGTAGGGAAGAAAGATAAAAATAAACCATAATTACAGCATAGGCTCCATATTAATTGTTGCTTCTTCATTCTCTTTTTTTCTTTCAGCTTGTTCAGTCCGTAGCCAACTCCTCAGCACTCAGGTCCCGGGCAACTCTACTTGGGCACCGATAATTGGGACAAACTGCAGCTCGATCAATACATCGCAGTGCACAGCCTGTCCAGCAGGGACATTCCCCAGCAATGGTAAGTAGGGATGCACCGAATCCAGGATTCGGTTCGGGATTCGGCCAAGATTCGGCCTTTTTCAGCAGGATTCGGATTCGGCCGAATCCTTCTGCCCAGCCGAACCGAATCCTAATTTGCATATGCAAATTAGGGATGGGGAGGGAAATCACGTGACTTTTCGTCACAAAACAAGGAAGTAAATTTTTTCCCCCTTCCCACCCGGTTCGGTATTCGGCCGAATCTCTCACAAAGGATTCTGGGGTTTGGTCGAATCCAAAATAGTGGATTCGGTGCATCCCTAATGGTAAGTACAGTCTGGGCATCAGCCAGTGGGATGGGAGTCATTTTAAATTATTTTAAAGGACAAATAAACCATCAGAATTGTTCTTAGTACAGGGATCTGGCATCTCTCCCTTAAGGGCTATCACTATACAAAATTTGGGGGTTGTGGAAGCACTCTTAAGGCTAAATCAAGGTGTGTTTAAGTATAAGGGAAGTGCTACTTACAATGCACTTCCCTGGGCCCCTGTCTCATAAGCAATTCAATATAAATGCAAGTGCATGTGTTTACAAAACAGGGGTTTGTAGTTACAAAATTATGATCATAAAGTTGAAAAGCCACCATACCACGTCAAGGTAAACCCCATATGGCGGTCCCTAACTTATTTATCTCAGGTCATAGTATAAAAAGACTTGGTTCTCTGCATAATAGCATTACCTGTATTCACTGTGTGTTGAACATTGGTTTCAGTCTGAAGGCTAAATCCTCCCCCGCCCATAAGGGCTTTTAAGAGAGAGAGAGAGATTGGCCAAACCAACGCAGGGCTATCACTGTCCAGCTCCTTGTTAGGTTTTATAACACAATAGGAAAGCTTTTTACACCCCAGTGACTACAGACTTTGCATTGAGATGCTGGTGGGCTGTAATTCTATTTATTAGACCACTGTGTGTTATTGTGGTTTCGATGCTCAAAATCCCAGAGGGGAAGTGCTGGTTTGTGTTAAGAAAGGTTAGGGCCACGTACTGATACTGAGGGGTTTTTCTCAGTTTGGTAAATCCCACAGCATTGAACAGGGATTCCCCTCACAGGTGGGGTTCACTGATGTGTAAACCTGACTGCAGCACTTAATAACTGGCTTAAAGGGTTTTCTCTCTAATAAACATTAAGTTCATTATATAAAATACAGCATTTTTAGCCATATTCATGTTTAGGGGTTAGTTCTCCTTTGAATTAACTTTTACTATGATGCAGAGCGTGATATTCTGAGACAATTTGCAATTGGTCTTCATTGTTTATTATTTGTGTTTTTTAGCTTTTTATTCAGCAGCTCTCCAGTTTGCAATTTCAGCAATCTGGTTGCTAGGGTCCAAATTACTCTAGCAACAATGCATTGATTTAAATAAGACCCTGGAATATGAATAGGAATGGGACTGAATAGAAAGGCGAGTAATGAAAAGTAGCAATAAGGATAATTTGTGGCCTTATAGAGCATTTTTTTTTTTTAGATGGGGTCAGTGACTCCCCATTTGAAAGCTGGAAAGAGTCAGAAGAAGAAGGAAAATAATTCTAAAACTACATATAAAAAATAATAAAGACCAATTGAAAAGTTGCTTAGAATTGGCTGATCTATAAAATACTAAAATGTTACTTACAGGGGTGGTTCACCTTTAAGTTAACTTGTAGTATATTATAGAATGGCCATTTTATTTGAATAAAAAAAATGATACTAAAAAAGCTTATTCTCTCACACACACCACTAGGTGCTCCAATTCCTCAGAGGGTCCTTTCTACTTAGCAGAGCAGCAGCCAATGGGCAGCGAGTAAGTGTTTGTTACTGCAGAGCATACTGGCTTTAGAGTGCCCTGCGTTCATCAATTTTAATTGGCTGCTGTTCTGCTAGGTAGATGGCAGCGATTGGTTAAATAAGGATATAGCCTATGAATGTTCCAGTGCCCTGATTGGCTACACAGTGGTCTGTTCTACAGAAGTGATGTGATTGGACCCATAGACACAACCTCATGGCCTTGGGCCCCCAGCAGGCAAACAAACACGGGTCCACTCTACCTGTTGTGTGTTCCGGGGGTCTGAACCCTCATCCACCATAAATACCTGCATCATCCCCAGTCCTCCCTGTTATGTTCATTCCTTTCTACCAAACCTTCTACCAGTTCCGTTCACTGCCCCCTCTCAACACTGACCAGTCAACTTGATATTCTCCCCAACTGTCACTTTTGTATCCGTACCAACTCTGCCTATAGATTGCTAGCTGTGCTGACCAAACACCCTATATCACAGTCATTCACTATCATGTCCACTCCCCCTCTGTTGTACAACACTGTGGTATATGATGCCACATTGTAAATGCATAGCAATGACTGAAACACCAATTTTGATTTCATTAAAATAAAGTCATACCAATCTCATTTTCCTTTCAGTTCAGGAAAGACTATCCTATGTTATTTAGTGATTTCCCAGGGCTCTGCTCCCTCTGTAACGAATGCCTTTATCCTGATATTCTGCTGAAACAACCTGAATTTGTGTTCATGACTGGGGGAAATGTAGGGCACTGTTAGTTGAAATTCATATATACAGATATGGGACATGTTATCCAGAATGCTTGGGACCTGGGGTTTGTCTGGATAAGGGATCTTTCTGTATTTTGGAGGAAATGCTTAAACTAAGCTTTATCAGAAAGGTCTATATAAATACACCAGTAAACCCACAAAGTAATGCTGCTCTGAATCTTCTGTCAAAAGAAACAGCATTTCTTTCCTTCTATTGTGTACTCATGGGCTTCTGTATCAGACTTCCTGTTTTTAGCTTAAACCTCCAGGGCTAGGGCTTGAGCATGCTCAGTTTGCTCCTCTCTCCCGCTCCCTCTCCCCTACCCTTCTCCCTCATTCCTCCTCCCCCCCTGCTGTAATTTGAGCCCAGAGCTATGAGTGAGCAGGAAGTGATATCACACCAAGCTTATATGGCAGCTGCTGTCCTAAACAAATAGAGAGCTTCTACAGCTGTTTACTTAAGTATGGTAAAGCATTCTGCAGAATAAATATAGTGTTATAGCTTGCACTATTGTGATTAATCTATTGGCAATAAACTGCTTTGGTAGCTTTCCTTCTCCTTTGTCTACTAAAAACTCCTATAAATATTAAATAATATTTTATATATATATATATTTATTTATAGTCCATCCCGAAGCCGGCACTCTCGATAGCAGGTTAAGGTTGCCTGGGTGCAGTATCAAAAATTGAAATGTCCAACATACAAGCAAGATCCGCACTCACAGGTCTTAATAATGAATAAAAGTTTTTATTGTAAAGGGCTAATGTTTCGGCCTCCGAGGCCTTTTTCAAAGTACATAATGCACAATACACACGCATTAAATACCCAGGTTGGCGGGAAAACAGGCCAACTTGAAAATGACGTATACACCTCATCATCAGAAATCGACTACTATTGAGTTGTCACATAATATACATTTTTCACATACTAATCTGCCACATGCAACAAATAACAAAAAACGACAAACTATTTGATACAAGTTAAAATCAAGATACTGTGCAACAAACTTCCTCACTTCCTTTTTCGATTATTATGGCATTCGTGTTGCTATCCATGTTACACAATGTATCAACCTATTGAAAAGAGGTGTAAGGTCTGCCCTGGGGCTCTCATAGTCTTAAACATGCTCGTATCCTTATAGTATACTGTCCCAATAAACTAAAATTAAACCATTTTGTTAAAAATCTTACAGATGTTACCCGCCAGCTACTGCTATGTAAGAAACCCACTGAATGAAACTATCAACCCTGCAGTATTCTCCAATCCCTCATATATTGCGTGTCATCCCCCAACCATTAATAAAACACTAACCGTCCCATAAGTGCCCTGTGGTGACTGTTAAATATTTACCCGGACAATATGTAAACCCTTTCAGTGCCACTACCGGCCCACACCCTAACCATAAAAGGATCCTCACAGATTAGCTCCAAACTAAACAGTGCTATAAAAAATACAAAATATAAAATAAATAACTATTAGACAGTGAAAAACATATGCATAGAAATAAAAATAATAAAAAATAGAAGATAAATATATGTATTATTAAATCACCGTGTCACTAAACATAATATGTATAAGTCCCAATGAGAGTCCAATGGGACAGTATACTATAAGGATACGAGCATGTTTAAGACTACGAGAGCCCCAGGGCAGACCTTACACCTCTTTTCAATAGGTTGATACATTGTGTAACATGGATAGCAACACGAATGCCATAATAATTGAAAAAGGAAGTGAGGAAGTTTGTTGCACAGTATCTTGATTTTAACTTGTATCAAATAGTTTGTCGTTTTTTGTTATTTGTTGCATGTGGCAGATTAGTATGTGAAAAATGTATATTATGTGACAACTCAATAGTAGTCGATTTCTGATGATGAGGTGTATACGTCATTTTCAAGTTGGCCTGTTTTGCCGCCAACCTGGGTATTTAATGCGTGTGTATTGTGCATTATGTACTTTGAAAAAGGCCTCAGAGGAGGCCGAAACGTTAGCCCTTTACAATAAAAACTTTTATTCATTTTTAAGACCTGTGAGTGCGGATCTTGCTTGTATGTTGTATATTTATCTATCTATCTATCTATCTATCTATCTATCTATCTATCTATCTATCTATCTATCTATCTATCTATATATCTATATATATATATATATCTATATATATCTATATATATATATATATATATATATATATATATATATATATATATATATCTCTGTTTCTCACTGTTACATGGATAATTGCATGTTGTGCCTCTATGATCACATGTAATGAAACATCGCTTTGTAACTTTATGAGAATGTTGTGGGTCGTTGCACTTTATAATTCCTGGCTCAGAGGTCATTCGGACAGATGGCAGTTTGTGCGTTTATAGACCAAAACAGCCTTTTATTAAATCAGATGGTAGATGCTCAGCACGGCAGCCTTTAATCTGTAGGACGTTGGGACAATTATTATCTATTTCTGTAGTGAGAGCTTCCATTGTGAACAAGCTGCATTTGTGCCTGAATAACTGGCGGATGAATGAGATGCGCTTCAAGCACAATGAAACATACACAACATGCTTATTATGAGCGGTTATTGAAAGGGAGGAGGGGCTACTCCTCTGTTCAGCGGCTGGTCCAATTAGAAGCCTCGCTACATTTATCAAGAGTCTCATTTTAGAGGTTTGTGAAACCATAAATAAACTCATTTTCTCTAAAACCACGAATGGCACGTCATTTATTATAACATCTGAATATAAAAAGCACGAACAATAAAATCAGAACCATCTGAATAAGACAACTTTTAATTCTTCCAGTGCTATTAGTAGCGAACACCTCTAAAAAGCCAGATTGAAATAAAAATGTGAAATTGTATAAGAACAGCTCCCATGGACTTCTATATGACCTCGACCGCTTTTAGACGGTAACATTTTGTATTAGTGTTTTTCGTATTTTTTTTCTTTCAACAAATTAGTTTTTGTGGTTTAGAGTAATTTAGTATGATCCACGATTTGTAGTGCTATAAAATACAATTCAGGGGAAAAGAAAAAGATACAAAGATTAGTAAATCCGGTCCTTAGTCCAGGTATGGGATCCGTCATCCAGAAATCTTCCAATGACCTCTCCCATAGACTCCTTTTTATCCAAATGTTTAAAAATGGATTTCCTTTTTCTCTGTAATAATACAACAGCGCCTTGTACTTGATCCTTGATTACTTATTGGAAGCAAAACCAGCTTATTGGGTTTAATTAATGTTTTCATGATTTTCTAGTAGACTTAAGGTGTGAAGGTCCAAATTACGGAAAGATCCGATATCTGGAAAACCCCAGGTCTCGAGCATTCTGGATAACGGGTTTCATACCTGTAATGTTATTATCGCTTATTTATCAAGTGGCAACATAATCTACAGTGTTGCACAACAGAAGAGTCTGTACCTCGCAAATGCCACAAAGGGCCTTGCTCAATAGAGCTTACAATCTAAAGGTGGCCATACACAGGCATACTTTTATCGTTCTGCAATGAACGATCGTGTCGTTAAATGATCATCTGACGATTATTTTACCATACAATATGCCGTCTACGGAGAACAATTATATGAACAGATATAACCGTATTGTTTGCTTTGTGTACGGACGAAGGTTTTTCAACAAACGAGGAGTGGTGCCAGCATTGTGTCACTGTCTGTAGTATATAGTCAGTTTCTCCTTCCCTGCTCTATGCAGACATATGGATTTATGCTACGGCATAATAAACTTCTTTCACATATGAGTAGGGATGCACCGAATCCAGGATTCGGTTCGGGATTCGGCCAGGAATCGGCCTTTTTCAGTAGGATTCGGCCGAATCCTTCTGCCTGGCCGAACTGAATCCTAATTTGCATATGCAAATTAGGGGGTGGGGAGGGAAATTGCGTGTCTTTTTGTCAGAAAACAAGGAAGTACATTTTTTTCCACTTCCCACCCCTAATTTGCATATGCAAATTAGGGTTCGGATTCGGTTCGGTATTCGGCCGAATCTTTCGCGAAGGATTCGGCCGAATCCAAAAAAGTGGATTTGGTGCATCCCTACATATGAGGTGATATTCCTGCAGTCAGCACCAATTTATTTCTTTACATAGTTCATATGGTTAAAAATGAAGCTTTCAGCAAAGAACGTTCGGGTCCTTATATGTCCGTTGTTCTGTATAAGTTCCTTGGCTTGTGGCTTGTCGTCCGAAGATCGTACGTACACCATCAACCATCCGATAGGTAATCGATACTATCAGAACGTTCTGAAATCGGTCGTTTGTAAAGATCCTTTATACAGTAACTAACACAGCCAACAAGTGTCCATTCAGGGCATTAGAATCACCAATGAACTGCAGCATTCCTAATAATAATGATGATAATAATAATAATAATGCTACAACTCTTTTTTTCTTTTCTCCCAGACACTGAAGAATGTTCTTGTTGTACAAGTGGCTCCTGTGTAAACTCCTCCAGCTGTCTGTCCTGCCCAAATGGCTACTACCAGCCCCAGAGTGGCCAACAGCTTTGCCTCCCGTGCCCGCAAGGATTCTATACCAAGTAAGTCCTATGGCTTTTCATTCTTATTTCCATTCCCCGTTATTCCTTTTATAAGATCAACATGTTAAGCAGGTTTGGAGTAAAGGTGGCCATACACGGGCCGATAAAAGCTGCCGACAGACCGTGTCGGCAGCTTATTGGCCCGTGTATGGGGGCCCCCGACGGGCTTCCCCGATCGAGATCTGGCCGAAAGTCGGGCAGATCTCGATCGGATGGGTTTAAAAATCCCGTCGGATCGCGGCCGCATCTGTTCGTTGATGCGGTCCCGCGATCCGACCGCCCGTTTGTGAGAAATAGGACGCGATCGTTGGGCCCTAGGGCCCACGATCGGATCTGCCCGATATTGCCCACCTTGAAGGTGGGCATATCGGAGGGAGATCCGCTCGTTTGGCGACATCGCCAAACGAGCGGATCTATCCGTGTATGGCCACCTTAAGATTCAAATTAGGCCTTGGCATTTCAATTACACAGAAGCCCAAACAGCCCCCCCAGTGGCCCAATAAATAGTGACTGTGGCATCTTATAGCGGCTCCTCTGGCATTTGCCAGAACCCACAGATTATCCAGTCCAGGCCTGATGTTAAGGGTTTATACAAATATAAACGATATATAGATATTCTATTTTTTTTATTTCTTAATTAAATATATCTATTAAATATTATGAATATATAAATTAAATAGAACTATAAAATATCTAAATGAAATATGATATAAATATATACATTAAATCTATAAATTAAATAAAAAGTATTATATAAATATATACATTAAATATAAATATATAAATGAAATATATACATTAAATAGAAATAAATAAATATAAAAATTGAATAGAAATATTGTATAAATATATAAATTAAAAATATAATATTTATGACTGCCATCTATTTCTTGTTTAGTGCCACCCAAAGCTCCGCTTGCCATTCGTGCCAGTCAGGCTACTATTCCAATCAAACGGCCTCTGTCGTGTGTGAGCCGTGCGACAAAGGTAAAGCTTTATATTTAATATTATGGCTTAGTATGTCACTAAGGGGCAGATTTATCAAGGGTCGAATTTTGAGGGGTTAAAACCCTCGAAATTCGACCATCGAATTGAAATCCTTCGAATATCGAACTCAAAGTATTTATCGCTAAAATAGCGATCGATCGAATAAACGTTTAGTATGTTATAGAATGGGCAATTTCTAGCAATTTTTCAGTTGGTCTTCATGATTTGTTTTATAGTTTTTGAGTCATTTGCCTTCTTCTGACTCTTGCAGCTTTCAAATGGGGGTCACTGACCCCATCTAAAGACAAATACTCTGTAAGGCTATACATGTATTATTGCTACTGGTTTTAATTATTTATTTTTTTAATTATTTGTCTCCTTCTTCTGACCCTTTCCAGCTTTCAAATGAGGGGTCACTGACCCCACTTAAAAAAAAAATGCTCTTTAAAGGGATACTGTCATGGGAAAACATGTTTTTTTCAAAACGCATCAGTTAATAGAGCTGCTCCAGCAGAATTCTGCACTGAAATCCATTTCTCAAAAGACAAAACAGATTTTTTTATATTCAATTTTGAAATCTGACATGGGGCTAGACATATTGTCAATTTCCCAGCTGCCCCAAGTCATCCCCAAGGCTCCAAATGTTTTGTTATTGCTACTTTTTTATTACTCCTCTTTCTATTCGGGCCTCTCCTATTCATATTCCAGTCTCTTATTCAAATCCGTGCATGGTTGCTAGGGTAAAGTGGACTAGGCAATTCCTAAACGAAAGATTCGGCCGAATACCGAACCGGATCTGAATCCTAATTTGCATATTGTTACTTTCTTACTTTCTTGTTTTGTGACAAAAAGTCACACGATTTCCCTCCCTGACCCTAATATGCAAATTAGGATTCGGATTTGTTTCGGCCGGGCAGAAGGATGCGGCCGAATCCAAATCCTGCTGAAAAAGGCTGAATCCTGGCCAAATCCCGAACCGAATCCTGGATTCGGTGCATCCCTAATTTGGACCCTAGTAACAATATGCTGAAAATGCAAACTGTAGAGCTGCTGAATAAAAAGCTAAATAACTCAAAAATGAAAACCAATTGCAGTGGTCTCAGAATATCAGTCTCTACATCATACTAAAAGTTAACACAAAGGTGAACAACCCCTTTATGGGTTCATTTACAATCACAGGTGTGGCTGCATAAAAATGGATGCAACTGTTGCATATATTGACAACATGCTTCTTGTACTTGCACAATTTTGCGGCAAACGCCATTGTTCCCTCCCCAACATCGGACTAGGGGTCGGGGTCCCACAGGAGCTGCTATCTCAGGGGCCCCCCTGCAAAGCCTTCAGACCCCCCTGCCGTATGTTTATAAATGACCCCTAATTTACTGCGCTTAATATATCAGGACTAACCGTTTATTCGTTGCACTGGGGAAATGTCCCTGTTTATGTTGTTCAAGTGAATTTTGGACAATAATTTTTTCTGATAAAACCCAAAAGAAAAGCAATTACAATCTGCCGTCCTGATCGTGTACATTTATAGAACTAAAAGGCTGATATAAAACTGTCAGTTTAACATGTTTCTTTCTGAACAGGGTTTTACTCCGCTCATGAAAACGCTACTTCATGTGAGCCGTGCCCTCGGGGGTCCTATTGCAAGTAATAACAATTCCTTCTATTTTATTGCTAATAACAGAATGGTGCTCCGCCTCTCATTGGCTCGGCCATACACACATTTATTAAGCCCTGGCCTAGAATTTGGAGAAGGGATGGTGGGTGGGGTGAGAGAAATTTAGTACTCCATAACATTTACTAGTATAAAGACAAATTTGTACTGGATCTTTCTATATTCTTTGTAAGGTCGAGCTGTTCTCCAGTTGGAATGGTAATGTTTCTAGGTGCTGCTTAAGGGCAAAGACGCACGCAGGTTCAGGGACATTTAGTTGCCTCTTCTTCGGGCTACTAATCTCCCCGAAAAGCCTTCCCGCCAGCTAGATTCTAAATCGCAGACGGGATGGCACTCAAATGCTTCGTTTTCCAAAGACGCATGAAGTTTCCTCGTGAGACCGACACGTCAGCGATTTCGATTCTAGCCGGTGGGAAGGCAGGTAGGGGAGATTAGTCGCCCGAAGAAGAGGAGATTTGTCCCCGGGCAACCAAATCTCCCAGAATCTATGCGTGTCTCCCCACCCAAAAGAGTTGGTTGACATTTAAGATAACGTTTAATATGTTACAGAATGGCTAATTCTAAGCAACTTTTCAACTGGTTTTAATTATTTATTTTTTTAATTGTCTCTTTCTTCTGACCCTTTCCAGCTTTCAAATGAGGGGTCACTGACCCCACTTAAAAAAAAAAAGCTCTTTAAAGGGATACTGTCATGGGAAAACATGTTTTTTTTTCAAAACGCATCAGTTAATAGTGCTGCTCCAGCAGAATTCTGCACTGAAATCCATTTCTCAAAAGAGCAAACAGATTTTTTTATATTCAATTTTGAAATCTGACATGGGGCTAGACATATTGTCAATTTCCCAGCTGCCCCAAGTCATCCCCAAGGCTACAAATGTTTTGTTATTGCTACTTTTGTATTACTCGTCTTTCTATTCAGTCCTCTCCTATTCATATTCCAGTCTCATATTCAAATCACTGCATTGAAAACTATATTTTTGGGACTTGGTGTTGACAGGGCTGATCCTATCAAATGTGGGGCCCAATTGGGACCATGTTGGCGGGGCCCCTAGACAAAGTGTTGCTGGCTACTGACACAGCAAGTATTTAGGAAAGTAAGGGCATACAGGCACAAAATAGAAAGGAAAGGGGCAGTGCGGGGCCCCCAGAGGTGCGGGCCCCAATTGGTCCAATTGGCCTAAGGCCGGCCCTGGGTGTTGAGATAGTGTTGAACATTGTGAGCATTGGCAGAACCTAAGAAAACACTAAGGTCTCAGAGCAGGTTTAGGGAAAACATACAAACTCCCTGTCCTGCATATGCTTTTTCGAGCACAGTTACTTAGTTTGCCTTTAATCCTCTGGGATTCAAGTTATGGCGGCCTGTTGCTTTAATAAACTAACCCCTCTGACTTTACCCGAGCCAGAGAAAGTAAACTCACTGTGATGTACAAATATTTTGTTGGATTTTGCCCATTGGACGGCTACAATCCTGCAGTCTCTGAGTGTCCTAGTTCAAAATGAACAAAAATGTGAAATTAAAAATATTCAAATGAAACAAATGACAAAATATATACAAAAATAATCAAGCGGATGACAAAGAAAGTTCTTAAAACAAATCGGAATCACAGACTGACATTTGTTCTACACACGGAGAAACTTAAAATATTTGATCCCTGTTTCTGGAATCTTTAAAAGAAAGAGACGATGTATGACTTGAATGACTCTGAACCTGTTTTATTCAGATTTAACTTCTTGCCAACTAAATTGGTTGAGTTATATATAGTGATATCTGTTATTGAGGGAAGATTCCTTTTTTTTTAGCCAATAAATAATTAATGCTTTTTTGAAGCCGCCATTATGTCAACTCACTCTTGTCTCCTTCACCAGCACCACCAGCTGCATCACTTGTCCTGTCTGTCCCAATGGAGAGGAAGCCTTAGTGCCAGGTTCCACCGAGTGTTCTCTTTGTTGGCCTGGTAAGTCTCATCTTTGTTGGGTTTCAGGACTAGTCCTATTGGCTAAACAGTATATTCCACTAGGGCTGGCAGGAAGCCAGTCTATAAGCGAAGGGAATCTCACTGGTTATAAGCGAAGGGAATCTCACCTGTTAGTTGTGATAAGTACAACAACCACTGTTCACTGAGAAATAATTCAGTTACTCCTGGATTGTACCTCTGCATATTCTGTATGTAACACGTTTCTCATGTCTTCAGGTTCATATAAAGAGTCTGGTGACCACATGTGTAAATCGTGCCAAGACGGTCAATATCAGTCCAAATGGGGAGCAGCAAATTGTAATGTTTGTCCTGAAGATCATTATTGTCCTGTAAGATTTGTTTTGCTTTGGGTCCAGGTACAGAAGGGGGAGGTGGATGATGTTCCTGCTGGGTATGAGGCAGAAAATGAAGAAGGTAGAAGGGATATTTAATAACTAAAACGTCCTTGCAAGGCAAAGCCAACCAATTCCAGAGGACAGATATAATAAATATATTAAATTACTGTTATTATGGAGTAGTCGGTCCATAGCAGAAATTCTAGTAGTTAACAGTATAGGAATGTTCAATAATGAATCAAATAATTCACCTGCAGCATCTACAGTAGCAGTGAAATAATAGTCTCTGGGAAGGGAGTGTGACTGTGGGATAGCAGGTATAGTAGGGAGAGATGGTGTCTATAGTAACAGTGGATAATAGTCTCTGGGAAGGGAGTGTGACTGTGGGATAGCAGGTATAGTAGGGAGAGATGGTGCCTATAGTAACAGTGGGATAATAGTCTCTGGGAAGGGAGTGTGACTGTGGGATAGCAGGTATAGTAGGGAGAGATGGTGTCTATAGTAACAGTGGGATAATAGTCTCTGGGAAGGGAGTGTGACTGTGGGATAGCAGGTATAGTAGGGAGAGATGGTACCTATAGTAACAGTGGGATAATAGTCTCTGGGAAGGGAGTGTGACTGTGGGATAGCAGGTATAGTAGGGAGAGATGGTGTCTATAGTAACAGTGGATAATAGTCTCTGGGAAGGGAGTGTGACTGTGGGATAGCAGGTATAGTAGGGAGAGATGGTGCCTATAGTAACAGTGGGATAATAGTCTCTGGGAAGGGACTGTGGGATATATAAGGGAAACAATAAACCTAGACTAATAGGGTGTAATGAGTTGTATTTTAACAAGAGGTGATATGGTTTAGACATTTCCACTTTGCCTAAATGATAGCAGGTCGTTGTGTTTTGCCCAGGGCTGAATATTGGTTAAGTAGAGCAACTCTAGTGAAGGTAAATGTATTCTGCTTATTTCAGAGCCCAGACATAAACCCGATTCAATGCCCAGAAGATGCTTTTTGCCCAGAGGGAAGCACAGAGCCGAGTTACTGTATGGAGACTTTCTTCCGTAAAGCCGGAGATACGTGTAAAATTGCACCGCTTACTATTATATTGCTGGTCATTTTTTGCGCATGTAAGTCATTTCTGCTTTGTTAGAACAAGAAGGGGTGTAAATGTATCACAACTTATTGTAGCCAGGTGATCGTGATTGGGGTGAGAAGATCCTACAACTACAATCACTGAGGCTCCTATTGATGCCTAGGAAATACAGGAATCCAAGGATTCCACAGATTCCAGTTAAAGGGATTTTTATGATGTAGTTTTTATTCCTAAATAACACTGCAAATAATTCACTCTACCATATAAAATTTCATTCCTAAACCAATAAGTATATTTTTTCTAGTTGTAATATTGGTGTGTAGGTGCATCTCAGGTCATTTTGCCTGGTCATGTGATTTCAGAAAGAGCCAGCCCTTTAGAATGGAACTGCTTTCTGGCAGGCTGTTGTTTCTCCTACTCAATGTAACTGAATGTGTTTCAGTGGGACCTGGATTTTTTTCTATTAAGTGCTATTTTATATCTACCAGGGAGCTGTTAACTTGTTACGTTCCCATTGTTCAGCTGTTGGGTGGCGATATCACTCCAACTTGCAGTAAAGAGTGACTGAAGTTTATCAGAGCACACGTCACATGACTGGGGGCTCCTGGGAAACGGACAATATGTCTAGCCCCATGTCAGATTTCAAATTGAAATATAAAAAAATCAGTTCACTCTTTTGAAAAATGGAATTCAGTGCAGAACTCTGCTGGAACAGCACTATTAACTGATGTTTTCTTATGACCATATCCCTTTAAGAAGCAGCCATGATTTATATGTCCTAAAGATCCTGCTACTGATTTGGCCTTCCATACATCTCTGGCAGGACCGTATTTTAAGCACTCGAGGGCCTGTGCCTAATGTCACAGCCTATATAATAATAATGTGACATCACTTTTAGCAGTAGTGATGTCATGCGCAAGGGTGTGTGTGTGATGTCACTTCCGCACACTGGGGCACAATTAGGTCAACATGTTCTAGAGACTGCTTGTAGGCCGTACAATACAGTATTTATTTAATATATGGAATATGAAGCCACATTTATGAAAGACAGGTCAGTTATCCCAGTGTTTTTCCTCTCAGGTCTGATCATTCTCATTCTGTTTGCCGTGAGGAAGCAGAAAGCGAGAGTAGAAAGAGACGTGAGAAGGTGCAGTTCCAAGTCCCGGCTGCTGGAATCCCAAAGGCCCCCTAGTTATCTGTATGGAGTTACTCACGATACGGAGCCGGTGTATGCTGGATGGTGACCCTCACATTCTGCTTTATATACATTTCATCAGAATATTTTTCCTTTTAAAGGGGAAGTGCAGCTTCTCAAAACTTATTGTTTTCAAATATCAAAATTGCTTTCTGTATTTTTTTTGTGCTAAAACGTATGTGATAAAATGTGTTCCCGGTAGCTGAAGCAACTCGCCGGACTGTTACAGTTCAATCAATGACTTTGCTGGTGTCTCCTTCAAGCAGCTTTTTAAGGAGAGGGAAAGTTAAATTCACTGGTGGGGGTGGTGCAATATGTTAAGGAGACCACAGGCAATACAGTCTGTTTTTTTCCCCCTTTGCTCCTCCAGCCTGTGGAAATAACTAAAATAGCGCCGCCATTTTTCTTTCATTTTCCATGGAACCTCCACAGGTAGATTAGAATCGAAAAAAAATGTGACTCCACTGCCTAAGCCCAAACAAGGGGTGCCTGGGGCTCGAGTAAGTTTGGCTCAGTGCTTATTTTTTTTCCCAACAGCGCCAGCCCAGGAAAAGAAACACAAAAGAATACACAGGGCAGAGCCCAGTGGCATTAACAATCCCGGGCCTGGCCCCCCACAAAAAATATTTGAAGGGCCGCAGCACAGCGTCCTGCCTGCTTGTTCGACTGCCATTGCAGACGCGCAAATTCTCCCAACCACGGGGTCTGCTTCTTCTATAGTTACACCATTGGGAGTGACTTTGACCCCACCCAGTGAATTAGCCTTTACATTTACTATCTGTCCCTAATGAGCATGCTCAGTGTGAGACTGGCCCACCGGGATACCAGGAAAACTCCAGGTGGGCCCAGGTGTCACTGGGCCTCTTGTTTCTACATTTGGCCTATTTCATGGTCATTCCCTATTTCTTTATGGGGGAAAATGCTTAATAATGGAAGAATATTGTAAGTATATATATATAAAAAAACTAGAGAGGTTGAGTGAGGAGGAATAATAGTTTGGAAAGGTCCACAGGTCTTAGGTATTCTGGTGGGCTCACAGTTTTAGTTTTTCTGTTGGACTGGGATGCCAGAGGCCCACCAGAAAGCCTTAGACCTTGGGCCCTTCACTGAGCATTCTCCCAGCTAACACCAGATGAACATAGCGCAAGAATCCGCCCCTTCCTTGCCTGAACCTGTAACCACTGCATCAATGCGGGTGCAGGATGCAATGCGCTGCTTGTCTGCACCCGGCATGCTCTTGTTGCGCCCCTGGTCCCAGATGCAGGAAAAGGGACTGATTCTCAGCCTGTTGATAAATATCCATCACATGTGGTATTAGCCTAAGCATTTGGCAGGTCAGTGCCCAGGACTACTGAGAAGCTACTGGGGAAAATTAAAGCAACAGGTACAAATGTAGGAAACAGAAATGACTATTTGTGGTACTATTTGGAACCAATCAGATTTGTGCAGGAGACACGTTGCAGCTTTTTTAAGTAACGTAAGTGGCTCATGTCGAATTCTATTATTTGTTCTGTACAGTTTTTATGACGGAGGTTTCCTATCTCATATATATATATATATATATATATATATATATATATATATATATATATATATATATATAGTGTACAGTGAGGTTTAGATATGTTTTGTTATATAATTTAACTCTGCAACACTCTGCTTTGGGCTTAGAGGATGATATTGTTAGTTGTGCAGCTTGTAAACTAATGGAAATGTAAAACTGATGTTTTCAATCAGAATACTGAGAACTATGTTCTTTCCTCCCATTAAAATGTTTTGTTTTTTCAGCCGACTTTTTATTTTATTTTTTTTGTTCTGAGAATCCTGTGCCGTGATACTGATGTTTCTGATGAATATCAGGGAGGGAGGTCCTGGCAATAAGCTTCTCTCTCTAATTAGTCATCTGATCACATAGAGGACTGGGAGGGTCATGATTGGTTCCAATATGTTCATAAAGCAATATACAAACTGTATAACAGTTAAAATTGCAAAAAAAAAAAAACAACAAATATTTGCAAGATTTAAAGGAAAAGTAAACCATCAGAATTTTTTCACAGTTCCTCCACTGGTTCATCAAATCAAGATACAATTATAGATCAGCTCCACAGGCTATGGGGAAAAAAAAACCAAATAACAGAACCTAATGCAACATTAATATTCACTGCAGTCACCAAAGTGTTACAACACTAATCTGTGTGTGTCTATGCACAGATTTTTCGTGTGTGTGTTTTAGTGCTATAGTGATTTCAACAAGGCGCTATTTCCAAAATAAAATGATAATCAAGTCAAACAAGGTGCTTGTAGTGCTTGCCTCAAAATGTAAAATGAATTAAAAGAAGGTGCAGTGATATTTTCTTCAATCAGTAAAAATCAGCACTCTGGTGCGATTGGCAATTTACAAGATTCCTTGTAATCAACATCAACTCCAGAGTATTCCATTTGTAATGTCTGTAAAGACATTAAAGGGCATGTAAAGTCTAAAATAGAAGAAGGCTAGAAATTTAGTATACTAAATATAAATATGAACTTACTGCACCACAAGCCTAATCAAACAAATCATTTATGCTTTCAAAGTTGGCTACAGGGGGTCACCATCTTGTAATTTTGTTAAACATCTTTGCAAGACTAAGACTGTGCACATGCTCAGTGTGGTCTGGGCTGCTTAGGGATCGTCATAAACAAAGCTGCTTGAGTTCTGCATGGCTGGAAAGTAAGGCGGGGGCTCCCCCTGCTGTTCATAAGTATGATTGTTTCCCTGCTCAGCAGTTAGGGACCATCTGACAATTCCTATCCACAGCAGTAAATGAAGGGAGAATTTCACTGCATACAGTCTGGTTTCTTATAAAAACGGTACACATTTTTTAATTAAAGTATATTGGAGATAGGTTTCTTTTTCATTAAAGAAAGTAAAAATGGGATTTTATTTTTTTGCCTTTACATGCCCATAGTGTAATTTGCCTGTTTTGTTTTTTTTTTTAAAAGGTTTTAAAACTTATTGCACTTACATAAGTCACACTTCTGAGCGTGTATCAAACAATCGAGTCTTTTAGTGCAGATCATAGAGGTGAACCTTTGCAATACAAAGAGATGAGTTCGGCCGGCGCCTCCCTCTCCCGTATGTTCCACCTGTACAACCACTCACGGCTGAGATTGGAAGTGATGTCACACCTGATGCGTTTGGATGAGGTCAGCTTCTTCAGAGGTGGGTTTCCTTTCCCTGCTATTTCCCTTATATTGCCATGTGTTGCCATGGGTACACTTCACATTTCTTTTGCAAGTCCATTCAGTGATCTGGTAACCCCTCCCCCATAAAGTCCATATAGACACCAGGTTAAAAATGTTGTTTATACTACAAAAGGACTAGATTTGCCTTTTATTGATTGAAGAAAACACCATTGCAACGTATTTTAATTTATTTTGCCTTTTGAAGCAAGCACTCAAAGCACTTTGTTTGACTTCATTATAATTTTATTTTGGAGATCGCACCTTGTAGAAAACACTATAGCACTTTAAAACACATACGAAAAATCTGTGCATAGACATTCTATGATTCAAGACACACACAGATTACACTGAATATTAACAATATTGCACTAGGTTTGGTTATGTTTTTTTCCATAGCCTGTGGCGCTGATCAATAATTGTATCTTGATGTTCATAAAGCAGGTCATCTTCCCCAAAAAAGTTTTAGCTGTCATGCTCAGTAATTCCTGGGATTCCCATAATGCTCAGCACTTGCAACATGCCAGCCAATCAGCAGCTAGTCGGACCTGGAAGGAAACTGAAGTTCATATTGCCTTGAATTAAGACAGTGCTGTGATTGGTTAATCATGTCCTACTGAGCCTGTAAGAAAGGACCATTAGAACATGCCCACTGCTCATGTGTAACACACAACGGAGCTCAGATTATAAAGGGCAGTGGTTGGTCAAGCCCCCTCCTTGGAGGTCAAACCTGTGGTGAAGGCTCCATAAGTGGAATGTAGAATTGATGAGGCTGCTGTTCTAAGCACTTTTGCCATTTACTTTATTTTTTAATTCCAAGACATTTAAGGAGAACTAACCCACCCCTATGAGATATAACAACCCCCTCAACTGCCCCCAAACCTCTCCCTGCAACCACAGTGTATTACCTATATCAGCGCTACTATTGGGAATCCTGAATGCAAGAAGCAGCACAGCGGGGTCACTTGGCACCATCTTCTGTTTATCTTATTCACTTTGGGTCTCTTCGCAGTCCCAGAGGCTGCAGTCACATGCACAGTTGAAGTGGATTCCGGACTATCCCCAACATTGCCTGCAGGCTCCTTGTCAGGGTACAGATCCAAAATGGGTATGAATGGAAAGAAGATGCGCCGAGGGACCCCATGGTTTCTTGCACTCAGGATTCCCAATAGTAGCGCTGATATAGGTAATACACTGTGGGTGGAGGGAGAAATACAGGGGGCAGATTGAGGGGGCTGTTATATCTCAGTGGGGGGTTCAGTTCTCCTTTAAAGGGGTTGTTCACCTTCCAAACACTTTTTTTGAATTGTTTTCAGATAGTGCGAATACACTTACGATACTTGTATAAGTTGTGTGCTGCAGGCTCTGCGTGTCTCCTGATCATGTGACTCAACAGGATGCATTCAATAGTAGAACAAAAATAATGAAGACGCGATGCCAATGCGGGCAATAGATATTGCAATTTAGAGTCTAGCCGCTGGGGAGGCAGTTCGGGGAGTTTAGTTGCCTGAAGAAGAGGTGATTTTTCGACAGGCAACAATCTCCCCGAATCTTCTCATCTGTCTCTGCCCTTAGGGTCAGGCCACACTGGGCGTTTTGGGGAGATTTGGTTTCCTGGCGACTCATCGCCTCGTTTTTGCGGCAACCAATCACCCCAAACGCCTTCCCTGACTCTGCAGTGGCTTAAAATGAAAAAATGCCGGCACTGATCACACGTGGTGATTAATTTTCCTCGTGAGGCAAATTCGATCGACTTCGGAAAACAAACCGTCGCGTGTGATCAGCATCGGCATTTTTTCATTTTAAGCCGGCGCAGTCAGGGAAGGCGTTTGCGGCAACCAATCTCCCCAAAGACGAGGCGATTAGTCGCTAGGCTGCCAAATCTACCCAAAACGCCCAGTGTGGACCTACCCTTAAGGTATGAAGATCTAAATTACAAAATATCCATAATCCAGAAAAAAAAAAGTCCCATACCTGCAGAGAGATATGATGGGATCATCCGTCCACACATGCTGAATACCTGACAACATTTTAGGAGATTTTATCAGTACACGTATGTACAGTTTTAGACTTGAGTGAAGCTGTGCAGCGAGTAGAAAGTATGGGGTATGAAGAAGCACCACAGAGAATCATTAGAGGAAGCTTTCACTGCATGCCAATGCTTTCCCTGGCCAATATCAATTTAAAGCGTGACAATAATCCCAGGCAGATGTTTTACATGGGACCATCCTCAGTAGAACATCATTTTTGAAAGAAAACCTGCAGAACATCCAGTCACTATGTTAAATGTCGGCAGTAGTGATGTGTGGGTCAGCTTTTCCCCAACCTGCGCGCCCCTTCCTTTTATAGACCCACCCTACCGATAACGTCACAAAGCAGGTGCGCACCTAAAAAAGTTCAACCTGGAAGTCGGAAGCTAGCATTTGTAAAGGGGGTAAAACTGTGGGTCCCGGGCCAGCCCGCACTGTTTCTGAAAAGCTTAAAATTATAGTTGGAAAAATCTCACCTGGTACCACAACCATCATCCAACACAGATCAACAATGAATCCGTTAGAATTCCTTCACCAAATGATGGGCTTCTTCCCACTAAAGGGATTTGATCTGTTCCTCCAAATATTCCCCAGGTAGTTATCGATCTTCCATGCAGGGCATTCTCCGGGCTGCTGTTACTTACCTGAGCTTAGGGACATATATAGATATATATATATATGCGCAATAGCTAACTTCGGTAGCTTTCCTTCTCCTTTAAACCTATGCCACATGGGGATATTAATTGTAGCTGTCTCAGGTGGAAGACACCCATAATAGCTTTGCTTATGGCTCACATCAAAGGCCAGAACCGTTATTGTGATACAAGGGAAGAAAATTATATATATATGCACCAAAATGTCTAAAAAAGAAAAAAATGAGGTGGATAAAAAAGGGAGGAAATATATAAAACTGAACGATGTGTGGACCTATATGTGGATATGAATAAAGTGCATCTTTTATATTCATCACTATATGATAATCAAATTAGAGCAGGGGTCCCCAACCTTTTTTACCCATGAGCCACATTAAAAAATAAAGAGTTGGGGAGCAACACAGGAATGCAAAAAGTTCCTGGGGTGCCAAATAAGGGCTGTGATTGGCTATTTGGTGGCCCCTATGTGGACTGGCAGCCTACAGGAGGCTCTGTTTGGCAATATACCTGTTTTTTATGCAACCAAAACCTGCTCCAAGCCAGGAATTCCAAACTAGGCACCTGCTTTGAGAACACTGGGAGCAACATCCAAAGTTGAGTCCGGCATCATGTCGGGTACCCGCGGGTTACCCGCAAAAAACGTGCGGTACCCTGCGAGTTGCTGGTATAGACGTTCCGGGGGGGGGGGGGGGAGATAGACGCGGGTCGGTGGTTCTCCAGGTTTGCAGGTCTTCTCAATTGCGAGTTTCACTCCTTTTTTTCCTGTTTTTCCTGCCCACGTCTATGTCCAATGATGTCACTTCCGGTTTACAATGGCAGTGTTTCCCATTTTACTCCTTTTTTTCGGATAACGCCAACTTCCAATGACGTCACTTCCGGTTTACTCAATGACAGCACTTCCTGTTTCTTGATGGTCAGCGGGTCACGGATCAGGTACTTACTTGCGGGTCGGGTACTTGCAGGTAAGGTTGGGATTAACAAATTGGTTCCGCGCAGGACTCTAATCCTTGGCGTTGGAGAGCAACATGTTGCTGGTGAGCTACTGGTTGGGGATCACTGCATCGGAGGAAGTTTCACAATGCAAAAGAGGAAAGAATGAACATGGATAAGTAGTTTGGATCACTCGTAATCTCTATGAGAGGGGAGTCTCCTGGAGGCTTCACAAGGTACATGGTACTTGATTGCTAAGGATCTGCTGTAGAACCCAAGATCTTATTTATACATTTATTAAGAATGTGCCTGTTGGCACGGACAAACAGTCTATACAATGAACATACTGTAGAATACACACAGCACTTTTGCAGGAATCATATCAGTACTCTCAATGTACACGAGTAAAATCAACAACGGAGGTAAAATTTTTCAAGCGGAATTGTAACTTAAAGGGATACAGACCGTTTTCTAAAATTGCCGTCATGCCCGGGTCTCAAATATTTTTGATTCATTTTTTTTCCCCCAAATCACCTTATTTGTCATAGCTACAAAAAGAATTCTCCCCCACTGGGGCACTCCCATAGAAGAAAGTAGGTAGCACTTGCCCTAGAAATTAGGGATGCACCGAATCCAGGATTCGGTTCGGGATTCGGCCTTTTTCAGATGGCCGAACCAAATCCGAATCCTAATTTGCATATGCAAATTAGGGTCCGGAGGAAAATCACAGTACTTTTTTTGTCACAAAAAAGTAAAAAATGTTTACCCCTCCGACCCCTAATTTGCATATGCAAATTAGGATTCGGTTCGGTATTCGGCCGAATCTTTCACAAAGGTTTCGGCCGAATCCAAAATAGTGGATTCGGTGCATCCCTACTAGAAATAAGAGTAGCTATAGCTCCAAAAACAGGAATAAATATCCCATTGTCAGGGTATCGGGTCATGTTCAGGGCATATCAGCAATTGCACAAAATAAAAGTGACGGTATCCCTTTTAGAGCACGGCTGCATATTTTTTTAAGAGCAAAAATGTCAAAATAACCACAGAAAACCTTGGCATATGTAAAATATTTGATTCACACGGAACACTTATTATCAAACAAGAGTACATACATTGATTATCCTTTTTTTAAGAGAAGATTGCCTATGGCTAAATGTTATTTTTATGTGCAACGCTAAAAGTTATATTAAAGGGCTATGTGTTATAGGCTCGTTCAAGTAGAAACTGGAAAAAAGCTTTTAACCCTTTCATAAATGCCACTACCACAATCATCTCCACATTTCTTAAAACTAGACAACTTTAAGCACAAGGGGCTTTATAACGGGGAGGGGTCAAAGCAACCCTGGAAAAAAAAAACATGAGGATGGTTTGTTATTTCTATTTTGATTGGCTTGCTGCCTGAGTGAAGCGTGCAGAAGGCACTTCTTACAGTGAGAACAATGAAAGAGCGCTGGTCACGGTTAAACCAGATGAGGTAGCAACTGTGCATTTGTAAAACATGGGAGATATAAAACCGCACCGCTTTAAAATTCTCTTCCACGACAGAAAATGCAGTCATACCTGAAAAGTCGACGCTCACAAGCATGACTTGTCTCGGCCTGTGAGCGTCGCAATTTTGTTTTACTGAAATTTAAAATAAAGAAAATCCCCTGAAAAATATTAAAATAACATTGAGTTATAAGTAACATTATCGTATAAAAAAAAAAAAACGAGGGATTACACAGACGCATTGTCTGTACAATAAAAAAGTAACTAAATGATCTAGGCGCTGTTTAGCTGGAGCAATAGTGTCTTTGCTCTTTCGCAATACGCATGTGTTGTATCGTGTTCTCCATCTGTAAACCTCAAACCAATATTCTTGAGAATTTAAAGGAGAAGGAAAGGCTAAAACTAAGTAAGCTTTATCAGAAAGGTCTATATAAATACACCAGTAATCCCTCTAAGTAATGCTGCTCTGAGTCCTCTGACAAAAGAAACACCACATTTCTTTCCTTCTATTGTGTACTCATGGGCTTCTGTATCAGACTTCCTGTTTTCAGCTTAAACCTCCAGGGCTAGGGCTTGAGCATGCTCAGTTTGATCCTCTCTCCCTCCTCTGCTGTAATCGGAGTCCCGAGCTGAGTGAGCAGGAAGAGACTCAAGCAGGAAGTGATGTCACACCATGCTTATATGGCAGCTGCTATCCTAAACAAACAGAGAGAGCTTCTAGAGCTGACTGCTCAGGTGTGGTAAAGCATTCTGCAGAATAAATATAGTCTTATAGTTTGCACTGTTGTGGCTAATCTATTGGCAATACACTACTTCAGTAGCTTTCCTTCTCCTTTAAACCTATGCCACACGGGGATATTAATTGTAGCTGTGTCAGGTGGAAGACATCCGTAATGGCTTTGCTTATGGCTCACATCAGAGACAACAGACAGGCCAGAGTTTGCCAATCGCTGCTATGGATGCTTTCGACTTGAATGCAGCAGTGGCCAAGACATCTTTCCATGTGCCATAAAGCATAACTGTAATGCTGTGTAAAAAAATTTGTTTTTTTTTTCCCTGACAGTTTATGAACTGCAACTATCACGGTTCAGTATCAGTGCAGAGGCAGCGGCTCAGCGATAAAATTTTTGTCCTGAATTGAAGTGTGTACTCTAGTTGTACAGTATAAAATGGAAAAATGTGCCTTTGCCCTTATTCACATACTGCTTTGTATGTACACACTAGTGTTGGCAGCTTAAACTGCAGTCCTTTTAGATCAACAAAATAAAGCTTACTATCGAGTCTTTTTGTTCTTCCTTTGTTTTGCTTTCTTCTTGGGTTGATGTTTAAGAACTTCACTTTCAACAGCCTCTTCCGGGTCATGCTCCATGCAACACAACTCTCCGTCTGCAGTCCTTGTGAACTGATTATCATCACAGTGAGCTTTGCAGAAAGAATTAGGGCACAACGAGCAGCAGGTCAACGAAGCCTTTCCACACACATCACAGTGATGCCAAGGACATTCCCATTTTCCTAGGGTAAAACAAAGAGGCAATCAGAGTTATATATTACTAAAGAGATGAATAGTAAAAGCATAAAAATGCCATGGTATTAATATGAAATGTAATATGGTATAAAGGAATGCGTATAAAGCACTTCTCCAATATATGCCATATAGAGATCCATCCATCTCAATCTTCATCTATCCATCCATCTCGATCTGCATCTATCCATCCATTTCTATCTTCATCTATCCATCCATTTCTATCTTCATCTATCCATCATCCCTATCTTCATCTATCCATCATCTCTATCTTCATCTATCCATCATCTCTATCTACATCTATCCATCATCTCTATCTACATCTATCCATCATCTCTATCTACATCTATCCATCATCTCTATCTACATCTATCCATCATCTCTATCTACATCTATCCATCATCTCTATCTACATCTATCCATCATCTCTATCTTCATCTATCTATCTCTATCTTCATCCATCCATCTCTATCTTCATCCATCCATCTCTATCTTCATCCATCCATCTCTATCTTCATCTATCCATCTCTATCTTCATCTATCCATCTCTATCTTCATCTATCCATCTCTATCTTCATCTACCCATCATCTCTATCTACATCTATCTATCCATCTCTATCTACATCTATCCATCTATATCTTCATCTATCCTTCCATCTATATCTTCATCTATCCATCCATCTCTAGCTTCATCTATCTATCCATCCATCTCTATCTACATCTATCCATCCATCTCTATCTACATCTATCCATCCATCTCTATCTACATCTATCCATGCATCTTCACCTATCCGTCCATCTCGATCTACATCTTTCCGTCCATCTATAGCTACATCTATCCATCCATCTCTATCTTCATCTATCCATCCATCCATCCATCCGTCTATCTTCTACACATACACCCAAACACATGCATAAAAGCTGCTGCCATAGGGCGCAATAGCAGTAAGTCTCTAGTCTAGTCTAGTCACAAAATACAGGAATGTAGATCTGTCAATGCAAGGTTGCAGGGCCACCATCAAAAATCACAGGACACTATGCTATTAGTTGGACGGCCACTAAATTCATAGCCATCCCAGCCAGAGTGCTTGTGGGATGGGCTCTACCAGATAAGCAGAAGCAATATTAATGGCAAAAAAACAATAAAGCACGTCCCTCTGCTTATTTAACTATGCCCCTTCATGGTCAAGCACTTCCCCTTTTTCAGTCCTTGATTCAGGACCCCTCAAAATCTCCAGCTGGCAGCCTTGCATGGTTCTCAAACAGTAACATCAAAAAATGAAAGTATTTTAAAGTAATAAAAATATAATGCAGTGTTGCCCTGCACTGGTAAAACTGGTATGTTTGCTTCAGAAACACTACTATAGATTATATAAATGAGCTGCTGTGTAGCAATGGGGGCAGCCATTCAGAGGAGAAGATGCTCAGGTTACACAGTAGATACACTCTGTAGAACATAATGGTGTTATTCACTATTTAACCTGTACCATATAGTATTTTTCAATCTCCACCATTACTACACAGCAGCTTGTTTATATGAACTATAGTAGTGTTTCTGAAGCAAACACGCCAGTTTTACAAGTGCAGGGCAACACTACATGATGTTTTCATTACTTTAAAACACTAATTTTTTAGGACTTACTGTTCCTTTAAAAACTGTACATTTCCCCCCCTGTGAACAAATCTGGGCAACTGTTAATTGCACATACATTTATATTCCAGGGATTCCCCAAAAGCGGTCCTGTAAGTGTTACTGTTAGCGATACTTTAGCTCAAGCACACATACACATCACTAATACGGTATTAATGGATTAATGATTCCTTTTCTGGAAAAAAATACCCCAACCCTAGCCACAGCAGAATTTTAAATAAAGGGAATTTATTTACCAAAAGGCCTCTTGGTTAAAGACAGGCAAGAAAGGTGATAGGCCTTCGTGCAAAATTTCCTGTCACATAAAACAAGTTCTCCGCCATCATTACAACGGAAGCAGTAATCTTCAGATTCTTTTCTCCCTTCTGTCCTCGTGCGACGCCTCTTCAGTTTTTTCTTGGGCTTTTTCACTTTTTCTTCATGAGATGAAGCAGAGTTGTTCTACAACATTACGAAGGATACAGTTTAGTTGGATATTAATGAACAGCCTTGCAGAATTATTCATACCATTGACCATTATTCCAAATTAACAAGCGAGTCACCAACATTAAAGTGCTGGTTCACCTTTAAACTAACTTTTAGAGGCACATTTATCAAAGGTAGAATTTTCAAATTTATGTGAGTTTTTTTATTTTTTTTCCAAGGGCAGGACTCCATGGACGATTGCGGCGCGCTTCGCAAAAACACAGGCGTACGGAAATAAGGTAAGTAATTCTATTGTCGGATCGTGTCGCAGCGTTGATGCGACTGCCGGATGCAGGCGCTGCGTCTGCATCTGACAGTCGTGTCACATCAACAATGCGACACAATCCGACAGTAGAATTACTTAACTTATTTTCGTTGCATCCCACGTGACAATTCCGCAGCGTGTCGGATCGCAGCAGAACCGTCCACGGAGTCCTG
Organism: Xenopus petersii; assembly: GCA_038501925.1. Classification (NCBI taxonomy): domain Eukaryota; kingdom Metazoa; phylum Chordata; class Amphibia; order Anura; family Pipidae; genus Xenopus; species Xenopus petersii. The sequence continues at coordinate 21,503,231 of CM076672.1, read as the reverse complement.
CCCTAATAAATTTCAATATACTCGAAATTCTATTGGGTGGTTATTTAATAAAAAATTGAAGAAAATTGAATATCTAAAACTCACAGTAATTTTACCAACTCAAATCTAATTCGACTAAACTCGATTTGAGTTTTTTCTCAGAAAAAAACCCTCAAATGTCAGGAAGGTTATTAATTATTGATGCACCGAATCCACTATTTTGGATTCGGCTGAACCCTTCACAAAAGATTCGGCCAAATGCCAAACTGAATTCTAATTTGCATATGCAAATTAGGGGTGGGAAGGGGGAAACATTTTTTACTTCCTTGTTTTGTGACAAAAAGTCACACAATTCCCTCCCCGCCTCTAATTTGCATATGCAAATTTGGAATTTGGTTCGGCCCAATCCGAATCCTGAGGTTTTAGGTTGCGAATAGTCAAATTCGTATTTTTAAAGGGCCAGAGTGTGAAAAATTTCAAAATCCGAATTAAAATTTGAATTGAGTTTGGATAATTCACAATTTGAATTTAAGCGTTTGGAACATAAAAAAATGTTAATTTTTAATTCATCCCTTAATAAATCTGCCCCTTAGTATGTTATAGAATGGCCAATTTTAAGCAACTTTTCAATTGTCTTTCATTTTTTCTTTTTTAAAGTTATTTTTTAAGTTTCTTCTGACACTTTCCAGCTTTCAAATTGGGGTCACTGACCCATCTAAAAAAAAACAAATGCTCTGTAAGGCTACAAAATGTATCGTTATTGCTACTTTTTCTTTTCTGTCTGTCTCTCTCCTATTCCAGTATTTTATTCAAATCAGTGCATGGCTGCTAGGAGAGTTTGGACCCTAGCAACCAGATTGCTGAAATGGTTAGCTGCTGAATAAAAAGCTTAAAAAACCCACAAATATTAAAAAATTAAAACCAATTGCAAAATGTTTCGGAATATCACTCTCTGCATCATACTGAAAGTTTATTTAAAGGTGAACAACCCCTTTAAGAGCTGTGTTTAAGATTAAAGATTCCTATCAGGTTGAAGCAATGGAAATTCTCAAAAAAGGAAATATTAAAGCAAACCTTCGGCCTGTCTCCAAGGAATCCACTGCAATTCGGGGCACCACATCTGCAGATGGTCTTTTCATTACCTAGGCAGTCTAAGTTGTAGTTAAAGGTCAACTCCTCTCCTAACAAGAAAGAAAACATCAGATCTCAATATCTGAGTAACAAAATTAACAGCGGTATGAATTTATACAGCCGCAGAGCATTCGAAAATCATGTGCATATCCCTTTAATCCCTTAAAGAAATATGATCATGGGCGTTATTAGCAACATTACAGGTTCAGGTTTTGTATAGTTACGTGATTCAAAGGTTTATTATATATGCGTTGGGGTGCCCGACTGTGTTTTAACTTCTAGTTACTTTTCGTTTACCTGCAGGAATATCACGCACAGCAAAGAGACCTACACGTGTATCTCCATTCACAGACCATTTCTGGGTTTCACAGTTTGGCTGACAGCTGTGATTCATAAATCGGGAAAAGTTTCCCTTGGGACCTGCATCAATAATCCTATCCTAAAAGAGAAAGAAGATAAAGCTCTGAAACACATGCCAACAAACTAATTTCTTAAGAAATAAAATATATATCCGCCATACTTGATTTATTCTCTTAATTGCATTTGCCAATAACTACAATGGCTGCTGTTGATTTAATTCGTGGCCACAAAGGCTAAAAAAAAGCAAGTGTTTTATAGAGCACTATAAAAAAGGTATTATACAGATACATGGATGAATCTAGGCCTGTCACAACATAGAAACCAAACCTGTTGTTTTGATAACTGTAGTGTCATTATAAAGCCATACCGACATGTTCCTATACAAATCATAGGTAAGTATCAGTCTCAAGTAAATGCTGCACCGGGAATAGTTTACTTCAAAGTCGCCCCCAGTGTGTAGCCGACCCGCTGACACTACTAACAGAACATTCCGTATTGCTTCAGTGACGCTGGGCTGGGGGCGGAGTGATCCTTCCATAGGCTGAAGTCCTGTTTTCATTCGTAATCAGCCATAAGAAGATCATTTAGCAGTGTCGGAGGCAAACTATTCAGCATTTACTTGATACTGACAAGTTATAGGAACATGTTAGTATCGCTTCAAGTTAGAGCACAGAGAAGGATCGGCACACAGACATTCATTTGCAGCGTTACCTGCTCGTTTATTGTGCGGACTGCAACGTTTCGGGGTCACGCCCCTATGTCATGCTTCACAAAGGGGCGTGACCCCAAAACGTTGCAGTCCGCACAATAAACGAGCAGGTACCACTGCAAATGAATGTCTGTGTGCCGATCCTTCTCTGTGCTCTAACATAAGGGAGGCTGCCGGATCCTTTGGGATTGTGCACTGGGCTGATCTGGTGAAGAGTATGCGTCGGTTCTCTCTACTCTGGTGAGTATCGCTTCAAGTGACACTGCCAATAACAATACATTTAATATAGCTCAATCCCTTGCACAATATGTAACATGAAATAGGGAAGGGCTGTTGGGACTGAGCATGACGTTAAAGGGGTTGTTCACCTTCCAACACTTTTTTCAGTTCAATTGGTTTCAGACAGTTCACCAGAAATAAAGACTCTTTCCAACCACTTTCTATTTGTCACCGTTTTTCTAATATTGAAGTGTGAAGTTTCAGGTTTCACCTTATAAGGGTAAGGACACATGGGCAGATTAGTCGCCCAGGCCACAAATCGCCTCTTCTTAGGGGCGACAATCTCCCCGAACTGCCTTCCTGAGGAAACTTCGGGCTATTTCGGAAAAGGAAGTGCCGCGAGTGCCATCCTGCTGTCGATTTTTCATTATAGCTGGCGGGAAGGCAGTTCAGGGAGATTGTCGCCCGAAGAAGAGATTTGTCGCTGGGGCGACTAATCTCCCCGAATCTGCCAGTATGCCCTTACCCTTAAGCAGCTCTGTGGGGGGTCCCGACCCTCTAAATTGATACATTTAGTTGATACATTTCTTATTTTTGTCCCTGCTGAGCAGAATCTCTGGGTTTCATTACAGGCAGCTGTTAGACTTGATACAATAGTTACTAATACTCCAGAGATGCTGCTGAGAAATGTATCAACTAAATGTTGCAAAATTGTCACAGTTCAGAATCTGCTTTGATTTTGAAAAAAGCAGTAAAAAAATAAAAGATGGTTCATTGAAAAAAAATCTTTATTTATGGGGAACAATCTGAAAAAATAGAACTGAAAAAAAGTCTTTGTAAGGTGAACAACCCCTTTAATCAAACATGGAAAACATTTTAAAGTGAAGTACCTTGTCAATCGTCAGCATGTAAAAGTGTGTGATGTCATTCTCCTGTGCGCGGCGGATTCTGTCCATGCATTCTTCTTCATCTACAAGTTCACCAATATATTCATTTACAAACTCTCCCTGTTAAAAAGGGAAACAATTACCAATATATTAATACGGATGTGAACTGGATTGTCCAGACTAATGTCACAATATGCTGCACCAGTACAATCATTTGAATGTGATTGCAGTGTTTACAGGTTCATCTCAATCCTGCACCAATAATTGTAGCAGCACAAGGCAGGGACACTATTAGTACACTTGTACCCCCCCATACATGTCAGAAGGGCACCCCCCCCACACACACACAATTAGCCCACAGATCACCAGACCCCCTAAACAATGGGCCAAGACAACAAGTAGAAAGGAGCCCCAGTTATAAAGAAGGCCCCATTACTTACTACAGGCACTTCTTGTTACACCTCTTCCCACGATCCATACAAAGCCCAAACCACCCCCACCAAGCCCCACCCACATTTCAGCCACAAAATTTTTCTGTCTCTTGGTGAGCCCCCTCTGCCACAGACTGGTGTACCCCTCTACCACCAGATGGTGGGCCAGGCACTAGTCCTTGGGTAGTCAGTATAGTATCAAAATCAGCCCAAACATGCAATAGCCCCCTCTGCGTGTACATCTTAAAGGGATACTGTCATGGCAAAACATGGTTTTTTTTTTCCAAAACACATCAGTTAATAGTGCTGCTCCAGCAGACTTCTGCACTGAAATCCATTTCCCAAGAGTAAACAGATTTTTTTTATATTTAATTTTGAAATCTGAAATGGGGCTAGACATATTGTCATTTTTCCAGCTGCCCCTAGTCATGTGCTCTGATAAACTTCAGTTACTCTTTACTGCAAGTTGGAGTGATGTCCCCCTCCTTCCTCCCCCCCCCCCAGCAGCCCAGGCATCAGCAGAACAATGGGAAGGTAACCAGATAACAGCTGCCTGGTAGATCTAAGAACAGCACTCAATAGTAAAATCCAGGTCCCACTGAGACACATTCAGTTACATTGAGTAGGAGAAACAACAGCCTGTCAGAAAGCGGTTCCATCCTAAAGTGCTGGCTCTTTCTGAAAGCACATGACCAGGCAAAATGACTTGAGATGCACCTACTAACCAATATTACAACTAAAAAATACACTTGTTGGGATAGAAATGAAATTTTATATTGTAGAGTGAATATATGCAGTGTAAACAGTGTAATTTAGAAATAAAAACTACAATAAAAATCATGACAGAATCTATTTAAAATAAACAGAATGGTGTAATAATTAGGGATGCACCAAATCCACTATTTTGGATTTGGCTGAACCCCCAAATCCTTTGCTAAAGATTCGGCTGAATACCGAACCAAATCCTAATTTGCATATGCAAATTAAAGGTAGGAAGGGGAAACCATTTTTTAATTCCTTGTTTTGTGACAAAAAGTCACCCAATTTCCCTCCCCGTCCCCCCGAACCGAATCCTGCCTGAATCCAGATGCTGGATTCGGTGCATTCCTTAATAATAATGATTAGTCCACGGCACTTGCCATAGAACCGAGATATTTATTTGGCCACCGAAACCCACCTTTTTTATATCTCTTGTTGCAATGAGCCCCCATCCTTTCCCTTCAGTTTTGATGATCTTGGTTTCCGGATACTGGCGCTTGTTGAAACACTGATTCTGACAGCTGTCTCCAGCAGGGCACACTTGAGGGTGGCATTCATACATCAGCATGCGGTTTAAACATTCAGAGTCAAAGCCACAGGGTTTTTCACTGGAAGGTTTGCAATTGCATTTGGGAATTTCAGAGATATCGGCTGTGTAAACCTGAACTTTTCCGTAAGGTCTATTCACCTGTTTAAACAATATTTCAAGTAAGTAAAAATATGGCACCGACATAGATCTTTAGTGTTCTATTGGATTAGCTGTGTACCTTGATATGTTTATATGGGGGTGGCTTCTTTTCATTTTCCTGAGAAACTTTTGCTTCCCGCTGACATGTAATCTCACAGAATCGGGCCTCCGCTTCTTGCAGAGCTAAGGCAAAATGCAGATACAAATTTAAAAAATTGCACAGAAAATCCTGAACCATGAAAATTGCAAATATGTACAGTATTTGTTGAGATTTCAGAAGGCTTTTTTACAGGTATGGGATCAGTTATCCAGAAAGCTCCGAATTACAGAAAGGCCGTCTCCCATAGACTCCATTTTATTTAAATAATCCAAATGTTTTAAAATCATTTCCTCTTTCTCCATAGTAATAAAACAGTAGCTTGTACTTGAAATATAATTAATCCTTATTGGAAGCAAAACCAGCCTATTGGGTATATTTAATGATTTTCTAGTAGACTTAAAGTGATAATGACGCTAAAAATTTTCTTTTCAAAATATTAATCTACGTTAAAAGTTATCTATAGGTCATGTTGAACATTTTTCGCTGATAATTCTGCTTTCGTAAGTAATTATTGCTTAAAGTTCCTAAACCTGACTGTTTTGCCAGCTGGACTGCAGCGGGTCAGGTACCCGCAAAAACCTGCGGTACCCTGCGGGTTGCAGGTAGGAGTTTCGCGAACGGGTATAGATGCGGGTCGGCGGTTCTCTGGGTTTGAGGGTGGCAGATCGAGTCGCAGGTATTCTCAATATCGAGTTTTACTCCTTTTTTTCTGATCACGCCTACTTCCAGTGATGTCACTTTCGGTTTACAAGGACACCACTTCCTGTTTCTTGATGGTCAGCTGATCGCCGATCGGGTTGCGGTTAAGGGTGGGGTAGCGGGTAAGTATGCAGGTTGGGTTAGGGTTTAACAAATTGGTTCCGCGCAGGACTACTGGACTTTCCCTTCTCAAACGTCAGTTATGAGTTTCTAATGCCAACGACCTCGTGCTGCACAAATATGGCAGCCCCCTTCAGAGGAACATGGGGGTAAGAAAAGTAATTATAACTAGCATTCAGATAATGTTATGATCAATAATAAAAAAAGGTTATTTTCTGGTGTCAGTATCTCTTTAAGGTATGAAGATCCAAATTACGAAAAACTCCAGGTCTCAAGCATTCTGGATAACAGGTCGTATACCTATATACTCATATATAATACATTGTTTAAACATGCAGAGATGTAACGTAAACAAAAATAAATAAATAAAATACATAATGATGACTTGGGGGAGAGGGCAATAAGAACCTACCATTTTTGAACACTTTGCCAATGCTTTTGCCTCCATGATGTTTACTACCCCTGTCTCCTTCCATATATGGAAAGACCCGAGCTTGGTGAGTCCAGTAATAATCCTTGGACCCAAAAAAGAAAACAGGGAATTCACCAATTGCGTGTTTCATTTTCTGGATATTTGGAGGCACATTCTTCGGATGACACACTTCTGCAGGCCACCACCTATCACATAAATAATAAAAATGTCATAGAATATCCTCACAGACTAGCAGCAGTTTTAGTTATAACAAAATAGGCAAAACAATCTAAACCCAATTCCAAGCACACACCTATAGTTCCCCAGCTTCACCCAAACAATGTCATTGAATCGTGGTTTCTTCCCTAATCTGCAGTCATTGCAAAACCAGCTGCCATCGGGCATTTCGATATTCAAGCAATCAGGGTGAAAGGCTGCTGGGCAGGATTCACAGCATAGCAGGCTCCCTCCTGTGTTAAACACAAAAACGTTATATTACACAATTGTAGAAATACACACAGTCTTCTTGAAATCTCACAGATATCACAGACTTGACTGGCAGAAATAATGCATAATCATCACTCTACTATTTATACTATATATAACAAACAAGGGAAAGTTGTGCTCACACACACACACATATATATATATATATATATATCTATAATAATAAAATCCAAGTGTCTCTGCGTCCAGTCCGTCCCTGTGTCCGTGGAAATGCGCTACTGCGCATGTGCAGAACGGACCGTCTCCTAGCAACATAGCAACAGCAGACTCTCCACACTCCACCGCAGGTAGACAAGACGCAAGGGAGAAACGATGACACTTCCCACTCTGTCCTGGGCCGTGGTGGAAGAGCTGCCTGGGTGTATTGTGGCCGCTCGGGCTATCCTTCAGCAGTGAGTAATCCGGCCCGGTGCGCCCACGTCACGGCTCCGCCCCCTTTGCTCACAGATACTGTGCCGGTCCTGGAGACGGGAGCGAGCGCTGGTAGGTGAGATAGGAGGAGACGCAAAGAAGCGTATTGGTAGAGCTGTGTGCGTGTGTGGGATCGATGCGCGCGCACACTGTGTCTTCAGAGGTTCCCGCCTCCTCGCGTTTGAAAGTGGGCGGGGACTATGTGACAGATCTGACAGATGTCAGTCATTGGTGTGGGAATAAGTGGGCGCCAATGTTTTTTACACACTCTTATTATTTGGATTATCTGGCAACAGCCTTCCCTCTCAGTCTGCGGCTCACTGAAATCCAAGTAAGTGCACCTCTACACCCCCCCTAAACACCCCAAACCTAGGGGCCCAGAGAGGAGTGCTCCCCCCCTTCCACCGATGGCGGCTCTGACCAGAAGGAAACCGGTGACACTCACCCCTCCTCTTCTGACCACCTCACCAGCATCCCCATTAGTATCTCCACCGCCGCCAGGCGCTAATTTATTCGCATTTCGCACAAGGGAGCTCCTAACTAGCAGCTTGCTCATCTGCAGCCGGGCAACAAACAGTTAAACTCAGGAACATACACACTCGCTACACTCCCAACATATACACACTTCTAACAAACACACACTCCAACAACTCTGTACAATCTATCACACCAAGGCTTACACACGCACTCACACAATCACACACTCACTCACTCACTCACCACCAGCAGCAGCAGCACATACACACACTGTCTGTCTCTAACATCACACAAACAGACTTTCCTTCTGCTTTAATGAATTATTCTCTACAACTATTGACTGACTGAGATCTGTTACAGGCAGTTTCTGGGTAGAAATATGCTGACTATATAAAAGACTCCTGGCTAATCGTATGTTTCTACTACACAACATTAAAAGTGAAAATCGATGGGAATTTTTTCCCCAAAGACTAACTGCTACCAAAGGTGCCCTGAGACACCAACTCAGAGTGACATATGAAATAACCTTCCATAGCTTCCCCCATTTATCCTTCGGCATTCACTGCCTTGGGAGGAAATGTTTTCTAAATTAGGAAAGATGTACGTAAGATTGTAACAAGGGCTATGTAGTTCTAAATCCACTGCCAAAGCACTAACCTTGCTGTCTGTTATAGGGATTTTCAAATGTAAATGTAGGAGCAATAGACAACACATTAAACATGGAGCATTTTCAGTCAATATAAAATACCAGTCCCTGTGTCCGTGGGATTGCGCTACTGCACATGTGCCCCACGGACCGTCTCTCGCGCATTTACGCTAGCGAAGTAGATAGACGCGCAACTTCGCACCCTTACGCTGTGGCATGTTTTACCATTGTGGGTGATAGTCTGAAAAACGTAAATACGTTACCGTTCACCGACCTAGAACAATTCTGTTTTTATAAATGTTTGACTACATATGTTCTAGCGCCCGTTAATTTAACGGGCTTAATGTCTAGTATATATATATATATATATATATATATATCTATATCTATATATCTCTATATATATATATATATATATATATATATATATCTATATATATCTCTATATATATATATATATATATATATATATATATATATATATATATATATATATATATATATACACAGTATATAGATAGATAGATATACTTACTATCCAAGAAGAAAGGTGCACACCAGGACTTTTAATAAGTTAAAACTTCATGTTTATTAGATAAATTAAAAAAGAACCAGCAAACGTTTCGGTCTGTCTCTAAAGCTGGCCATAGACGCAAAGATCCGATCGTACGAATCAACGTATGATCGGACTTTCCCATCTCCCGACCCTCCATTAACCATTCAGATCAAAGTCTTACCATTCCGATCACATAAAGTAGTAAAAGAACAGATCAGCCGATGTTCTGCCCCTGACAGCAATCGTACGAAAGTTTATGTCTGACAAAGCTAGTGACAGTCTCCCTCTGAAAATCGATACGATCGGCAATACACGCAGAGATATTATCGGCAGGCGACAGAAATTTTCTAACCTGTCTGATCGACCAAACGACCGAACTCCGTAGGACGAAAAATGATGGGACTCTCCACACATGGTCCGAAAATCGTACGAATCCACGGATCGTTGCGTCTATGGCCAGCTTAAGTCCTTTATCAAGACTATCTAAGGTCTTAGACACAGACCGAAACGTTGGCTGGTTCTTTTTTAATTTATTTAATAAACATGAAGTTTTAACATATTAAAAATCCTGGTGTGCACCTTTCTTCTTGGATAGTGAATACAGCTTTTTTAAGGTAGCTTCCAGGTAGATGTTCTAATCTTTAATTTATTGATGGATGGTGTGCGTTAGGTTTTTGGACTTTGGTCTTCAATATTTATTGCTTTATAGTTTTTGAATTATTTGCCACCTTCTTCTGACAACTGCCAGCTTTTAAATGGGGGTCACTGACCCCAAATAAAAAACAAATGCTCTGTAAGGGCTCTCACGAGCGTTTTTACCTGCGCTCCCCTGCGTTCCGTTTTTCGGCGTTCAGCCGCAGGGGAGCGCAGGAATAGACGCATTTCATTTTTTCAAATGGGGCTGTACTCACACAGGCGTGTGTAGGCGCCGAACGCAGGAAAAATGCAGCATGTTGCGTCTCAACCTGCATTCGGCGCCTACATGCGCCTGTGTGAGTACAGGCCCATTTGAAAAAATGAAATGCGTCTATTCCTGCGCTCCCCTGCGGCTAAATGCCGAAAAACGGAACGCAGGGGAGCGCAGGTAAAAACGCTTGTGAGTAAGAGCCCTAAAGCTACACATTTTTTGCTATTGCTACTTTTTATTACTCATCTTTCAATTCAGACCCTCTCCTTTTAATATTCCAGTGTCTCATTCAAATCAATGCATGGTTGCTGGGGTAATTTGGACCCTAGCAACCACATTGCTGAAATTACCTGCCAGATAAAAAGCTAAATAACTCAAAAACAAATAAAAAATGAAAACCAATTGCAATTCATATCAGAATATCACGCTCTACATCATACTGAAATTTAACTCAAAGGTGAACAATCCCTTTAAGACGTGGCTGTAAAAGGTATGGGACCTGTTATCCAGAATGCTTGGGACCTGGGGTTTTCTGGATAACAGATCTTTCCGTAACTTGGGTCTCCATACCATACCTCAAGTCTACTAGAAAATTATGTAAACATTAAATAAACCCAATAGGCTGTTTTTTGTTTCCTATAAGGATTAATTATATCTTAATTGGGATCAAGCACACAATAATGTATTAATATTACAAAGAAAAGGGAAATCATTTTTAAAGATTTCCGTAATTAGAAACTTTCTGGATAACGGGTTTCCGGATGACTGATCCCATACCTATATATATTGGAACGTGTCTTAGAATTACTTTGTCTTCCAGTAGACAAATTTTTATTTTTGGGGTTGACATGCTCTTTAATTACTAACAATGACTAAATAGATATAATGCAGGAGCTTTACCGTTGGAGCACACAAAACACCAGCTAACATTGATGTGTGCGTGATGGCTGTTTGCTTTGCTAGCAGCAAAATGAGCAGAACAGATGATGCTGGTAGGAGTTAACACTGTACATCCAGCAATGACACAGGATTCCCCTCCATGATAAGCAACTGGGCATTGAACGCATCGGATCATTTTACCTGCAACAGATGAAAATCAAAAGTTTAAAAATGTATATTCATTTAGTCTTTTGTTTTGTGTCAGTAGAAACATTCATTCCGTAGAATTGGTACAAAAAAAGAAGATCAATCTTGGGTGCCTGTGAAACCTAAACCTTGGAGAACGATTTGATCTTGTTTTAACATAACAACAAGACTGCTGCCAAGGGAGGGCTGACACTATACCTATTACCCATTAAGGCTCTAGATTTGTACAAAAAATACAAGAGGCTAAAAGTCTTAACTGAAGGAACACACACAGAACCATTCGTGCTGCAGTACACCTTCTATGAAGTCAATTTCATGGATCTTGGCATAGTGGAGATTAGCTGGCGAGTCTAGTTTCTGTGTTAAAGTTATATTTATGCAAATAAGATGATAGATACTGCTTCATTTACAAGGTACTTCCCAGCAATTTGACATGCAGGCAAGGCAGTACAGTATCTGGAGGACAGACACCATGAGTTATGGAGTTGACTTTTAAAATATTCCGGTAGAAAAGTCCTGCACAATGTCCTGACAGGCTGTATGACAATAAAATACTGCTTGGCCTGCTAGACAATCCAGCTCCTGCCCCTCAGAAGTGCAATGCTCTATTTTTCTTAAAGGAAGAGTAACACCAAAATATGAAAGTGTTTTACAGGGAACCTGTCATCGGAAAATATATTTTTTTTCAAAACGCATCAGTTAATAGAGCTACTCTAGCAGAATTCTGCACTGAAATCCATTTCTCAAAAGAGAAAACAGATTTTTTTTTATATTCAATTTTGAAATCTGACATGGGGCTAGACATATTGTCAATTTCCCAGCTGCCCCAAGTCATATGACTTGTGCTCTGATAAACTTCAATCACTCTTTACTGCAAATTGGAGTGATATCACCCCCCCCCCCCCCAGCAGCCAAACAAAAGAACAATGGGAAGGTAACCAGAAAACAGCTCCCTTACACAAGATAACAGCTGCCTGGTAGATCTAAGAACAACACTCAATAGTAAAAACTCATGTCCCACTGAGACACATTCAGTTACATTGAGAAGGAAAAACAGCAGCCTGCCAGAAAGCATCTCTCTCCTAAAGTGCAGGCACAAGTCACATGACATGGGGCAGCTGGGAAATTGACAAATTATCTAGCCCCATGTCAATTTCAAAATTGAATATAAAAAAAAAATCTTTAAGGATGCCCATGTGGCTGATTTGCAGACTTGTTCTGCCTCAAAGCCCGTGATACCTCTTGAAGAATGTGCTCAGATTTGTGCTGGCAGGTTCTGCTCTCTGGCCACATACGCTCTACAAATGGCCTCCCGGATAAACCTGGTGGTTTTTGACACTGGAGATCCCTTGTTTGCCCGAGTGCAGTACAAACAGGGGGTGTGACGTCCGAATGTCCTTTGTACGATCCAGATAAATTTAGTGCTCAAACAGGGTCAAGGGAGTGTAGAGCCATCTCCATAGGTGACCTTGGGCGTGGGCAGAATGAAGGAATGGTAATGTCCTGATTGATGTAGAAGTTTGAGACCACCTTTGGCACAAAGGAAGGAACAGTGCAGAGGACTGCCCTGTCAGAGTGAAACACCAGGAATGGAGCTTGACAGGACAGGGCACCCAGTTCATACACCCTGCGTGCTGAGGGAGATTGGTCAAGGTGATTTGTCGCTGGGGCTGCCCGTGTGTCCTTTTTTTGGATGACCGATCTGCTGACCACAGTTTTAGCCAGATGAATTGTGATACTGGAGCATCAACTGATGGAGGGTTAACCAATTTTTCCGTGCTCTCTCTAGGAATGGGAAACAGTCGTTGGAAACGACAGTTGGCTTGGAACCTTTTTTCTGGATGATCCCACTCCACTTGGATAATGTCGTGTAATTGCGGATGGGAAAGGAAAATTGACACATGACTTTTTCTGGTGTTTAAATAATGACAGAGGATTTAGCCGACTTATCAGGCTCTTTTGGGTTGAGGCATTTTATTACAGAGACGATCAGGTTATCTAAGGCAATTCTTCTTCCTCCTTCCCCTGGTCTGAAGGGATCTCTCCTTCACTAAGTGAGTGATCCTCGTCCGAAGGAAAATAAGTAATCGATTCGCATTCACTAGGGCCTGTCTCCTGTTGAAATGCCTTACTTTCCCTCCCCTTATAGGCCTCTGTGTCTGACCAGTAGTCTGCTGCTGTGTCCAAGATGGAAAGGGATAACCTCAGTATTCGTCTAGATGTCTCTGATTGGAGTGCTCTGTTAGCAGCAGTTATGTGCTGCCGATTACACGCGGAGAGTAACTGGCGTTTAGCCTGCTGTCACAAGCTCCCATTGTGCTGTGGAGCAACGGGACTCGCTGGAAGTGATGTCACACCGTCTGGGCGAAGAGCAAGGAGGAAGCGAATCATACGCGGAGGTGATCCCTGTGGAATGCATAGATGCTCTTTAATGCGAACAAGAGGAATATACCGGTGCAAACACAGAGGAGCCAGCGAGGCGGACACAAATAAGCTAGGGGCAAGGGCTCAGCATTGGATCCCTAGGATCCTGAGTGAGACAGAGGGTAGGCTGCTGGAGGACTTCTGTATTGAAGGGGGTAACCATAGACCCATAGCCCCCAAGTAAAACCAGGTCTTTTAAGGGCTGGTGATACTCACAATATGTACTTCACAATTTGTCTGGGGATCCGCATGCACTGGACAGCAGGGCTCAGAGACCATAATAGCTATGTGGTTTGCTCTCAAGGAGGCTTACTAGCCTTTGTGCAGCGATCCACGAAGGGGGCAGCCTGATCAGAGAGATGTTTCTGTTGTAATAAATACTCCAGGACAGCCCCTGTTGCCAAGACTGAGTCTGGCCACTGATTTGTTAATGTCACTGAATCTTCTGAAGGTGGCCATACACAGAGAGTATGTCGATGCTGGTTTGTTGATGTTGCCAAACAGATCTGTCCCCTATATGCCCACATGAGGTGGGCGATATCGGACTGATCCAATCGTGGGCCCTAGGGCCCAACGATTGGATCATAAAGCAGCAGCAGTACGAGCAGTCGGATTGCGGGACGGCATCAACGGACAGAAGCAGTCCGCGATCCAACGGGATTTTTAGCCCTGCCCGATTGACATCTGCCTGCTTTTCGGCCAGATATCGATGGGGAAGCCCAAAGGAGGGCCCCAATACAAGGGCCAATAAAAGCTGCCGTCTGTCGGCAGCTTATATTGGCCAGCTTTAGAAGGAGTGATAATGTCCTGTCTCCTTGAGGACACTAGAAAAACTGAAGTCCTCCTTGGGAGTTAGGCTTCTTATTCTAGTGTCCTGAATCCTGGTGGTGGATACACCTGCAAGAGAAACACCATCATGTTCTACAGCAGGGCTGTCCAACTGGCGAATATCGACCCCCCCGTTGTGTGGCCCCCGACCTATCTGCTATGTTTAAATGGTATCACTACAGAGATTAACTGGCCCCTGCATTGTTTAAACCTCAAATTCCGACTAATCCACTGTATTGTTATCCAATGGGAAGATGAGGCATATGGATTTATGGTTATGTCTTAATATGACAACTTTTTTCACATATGAGTGATAAGTTATATCTCTGCAGTGAGCACCATTTTGTTTTTTTGGTGTGCTGCCACAATTAAGGTGGACATGATCTTGTGGTAACATTGGTATGGTTTAAAGACAGGGAGTGGTCAACACTGGCTTTCATTATTGGCCCTCCACTATGTAGGCCAGAAAAATTGCGGCACTCAGTACCACAGAATTTGGACAGCACTGTCCTACAGAGTTTATCTGCTGTGTAACCAGAGGCTTTTCTCCTTTGAATGGCTGCCCCCATTGCTACACAGCATCTTATTTATATAAACTATAGTAGTCTATCGGAATAATTTTTTGATGTTACTGTTCCTTTAAGAACACAAAATAGGAGACATGCTTGCCCAACAGTGCTTGAATAGTAAACCTGAGCTTACAATGACCCCATGTGGTTCCTTTATAGAAACTCGTAAGAAGGCAACTTTGTGGACGTTGCTGTATGGATTTTTAGAAGTAATATCCTTGACAATGCAGCAGTCTGGTTGTAAAAGCTGCACGGACCAGGACTATAAGATAGTTCAAGAAAACTACGTATTCGTTTGTACAATGGGTCCTTTTACCTTTAGATGTTCTAGGATTGGAAGGGTTTGAAATGTAACAACTAGCACAGCGGTGTAGGGGACAACGAAAGCCTCTACTCTCAAACACAGCGAGTGGATACTTTCTCAAACAAGATTCGTGGTAGAATTTTCCACAGTGGGACACAATACACCGCTTCACATCTTTGTTAATCTCCTTGCACACAAAACATGAATGGGCACCTGAAAAACAGAACATAAAAATTTACATATACACGTGTGCAAAACCTTTACTCTCCAACTTTTAGTTTACAACAGTCACCTCCACCATTCTCTAGACAGATACACAAGCTGGAACTTTCCAGGAGAGATAAATAATGCTTAAATAAGTAAAAGGTTGAACCCATTTTAGGCGAGAGTGTGACTCGAGTCAGACAGATCTGATCTAGGTCAGCTTTTCTGATTGCTACAAAATCAAACCTAATGATCTGGAAGAGCTCTATAGCTCATATGTGGAATGACCGGGCTTATGTCAATGCCTGCCTAAGCTTGGCAGAGATAAGAAAGCTATTCCTGTCTCAGAGACCAGTAAATTTAAACCAGTTTTCTAAATCATGATGTTCATGGATGTCAAAACACATTTTCAATCAAGGTTACTGCAACTGAGGTTGAAGAATTGCGGGCAGACAAGCAGAACACCAAGGGCAGATTTATCATGGGTCGAATTGAAAACTTTTTTCTATGGTCAAAACTGTCAAATTCGACTAGGGAGTTATTCAAATTCAATTAAGAGTTTTTTAAAAAAATTCAAATTAGTTTTTCGAGATTGATCATACTCTGGCCCTTTAGGAACTCGACTATTCGCCATCTAAAACCTGACGAATTGCTGTTTAAAGGGCATGCTGTTTACTTTTTTAATGAAAAAGAAACTTCCCTCCAATATACTTTAATTAAAAAATGTGTACTGTTTTTATAATTAACCTGACTGTATGCAGTGAAATTCTCCCTTCATTTACTGCTGTGGATAGGAATTGTCAGACGGTCCCTAACTGCTCTGCAGGGAAACAATCATGAACAACAGGGGGAGCCCCCGCCTTACTTCACAGCCATGCAGACCTCAAGCAGCTTTGTTTATGATGATCCCTAAGCAGCCCAGACCACACTGAGCATGTGCACAGTCTTAGTCTTGCAAAGATGTTTAACAAAGTTACAAGATGGTGACCCCCTGTAGCCAACTTTGAAAGCATAAATTATTTGTTTGATTAGGCTTGTGGTGCAGTAAGTTCATGTTTACATTTAGTATACAAAATACAGCATTTCTAGCCTTATTCTATTTTAAAGTTTACATGCCCTTTAAGTCAATGGGAGAGATCCAGGGATCAAATCAAATTGGAAACGAATTATAAAAAAACTCTATTTGAGTTTTTGGGTCGATTCCATTCATCAGAGTTTAAAAAATTCTATTTATTTTTTTTTTTTTAAATGAATTTTAGAAATGCACCAAATCCACTATTTTGGATTCTGCCGAACCCCCGAACTGGTTCGGCAAGGCAGAAGGATTCAGTCAAATCCGAACCGAATCCTGGATTTGGTGCATTGCTAAAAAATTTCGATTGGTCGAAATTTAAAATTATGGGAGTTTAGTGGAGTTTTTAAAAACTCACATGAACTCGAAATTCAACATTTCATAAATGTGCCTCCCTGTGTCTTTTTCCACTGGAATTATATAGTCTATCTTATATTAGAAGTCACCAAGGAGTTTTGCTCTTGACTATATAAAAGCACAAGGCTTTGTTTATGCGGGTCATGTAACCAAGATGGCTTCCCACCTCTTTATAAATGTTAATTGGGGCAATTCATTTTTAAAACTTCTATAAGTGTGTCTATTTTGTTGAGAATGATTTATGGTTGTGTATGATTAAATATATAGTTACTTTTTTTAAAAAAAAATTTTTTTACTCTGAAATAAAGTTACTGGGACCCTTAGGAAAGAAGGTCATAAAATCAACATCCTTTATGGCTTAAATCTTTATAATAGAACACCTCATAGATAGGAGTTAAGACACCACCAGTGCATGTGTCCCCTAAGGAAACATTTTAGGAACATTAAGGGGCAGAGTTATTAAGGGTCGAATTGAAAATTCGAATTTGTCTAAGGAATTATCCAAACTCAAATTGAATTTTTTAAAAAAGTATAAGTTTATGGGAGAGGTCCAGTGACTAATTTGAAGATGTTTGCAGCCTTCCTGACATTCAAGTTTTTATTTGAGAAAATACTCGATTCGAGTTTGGTCGAATTTGAATCGAATTCGATCAGAGTTTTCGGGTCGGTAAAATTAGTTTAAATTTTACAAATTCGATTTAAATAAAAGTAAAATCGAATTCATGCGAAAAACTCATATCAATTCAAAATTTGACCTTAGATAAACGTGCCTCCCAGAAACAATGAAGGGGATTGCTCCTATTGCATCAATAATGAAGAAAAATTAATGAGAAAGTTGACTAGAACAGGCAAAGCCAACCTGATGTGCATTCATCACACAGATATTTCCCAGCCGGTCGCGTAGAAAGGCCAACACAGGACAAATGAAAGGCAGAACAACACACTCCTTCACACAACAAAAGGTCTCCAGCCTTCTCACAGACCTAAAAAAACACAAGAAAAGGAACTTCAGACAGTAAGTTATTTAAAAAAAAAAAACAAAAAAAAACAATTCACCAGGGTTTGAGATGGAAAGTTGGAAAAGTAATAAAAATTATTATAAAGGCTGTTTAAAATAATTATTACTAAAAAAGGAATGTTCAATTATCCAGGGCCCTTTTCACCAGCTGTATCAATTAGTATAGTACATCATTGGTTTGTTTGATGTACAGTCATATGAAAACGTTTGGGAACCCCTCTTAATTTGTTTGTTTATCATTGGCTGAGCTTTTAAGTAACATCTTACTGTACTTTTAATAAATAACGCCTTATCAAAACAGTAGTATTTCAGCAGTGACAAAGTTTATTGGATTAATAGTAAATATGCAATATGTATCATACAATTAGACAGGTGCATACATTTGGGCACCCCAACAGAGATACTATATCAATTTAGTTGAGCCTCCATTTGCAAATGTAACAGCCTCTAGGCGCCTCCTATAGCCTTTGAGGAGTGTCTGGATTCTGGATGGCGGTATTTTTGACAAAATCTCTCCAGTTCAGTTAGATTTGATGGCTGCTAAGCATGGACAGCCTGCTTCAAATCATCTCATAGATTTTCCAGGATATTCAATTCGGGGGACTGTGACGGCCATTCCAGAATATTGTACTTGTCCCTCTGCATAAATGTCTTTGTAGATTTCAAAGTGTGTTTAGGGTCATTGTCTGCGTAACTTCAATTTTGTGACTGATGCTTGAACATTATCCTGAAGAATTTGTTGATATTGGGTTGAATTCATCGACCCTCGACTTTAACAAGGGCCCCAAACCCTGAACAACCCCTACAGCATGATGGAACCGCCACCAAATGTGACAGTAGGTAGCAGGTATTTTTCTTGGAATGCGGTGTTCTTCTTCCGCCAAGCAAGTGCTTTTTGTTATAACCAAATAATTTTTGTCTCATCAGTCCAAAGCACTTTGTTCCAAAATGACTGTGACTTGTCTAAATGAGCTTTTGAATAAAACAAGCGACTCTGTGGCGTGAGTGCAAAAAGGGCTTCTTTCTCATCACCCTGCCATACAGATGTTCTTTGTGCAAATTGCGCTAAATTGTAGAACGATGTACAGATACACCATCTGCAGCAAGATGTTCTTGCAGGTCTTTGGAGATGATCTTTGGGTTGTCTGTAACCATTCTCACAATCCTCCGCATATGCCTCTCCTGTATTTTTCTTGGCCTGCCAGACCTGTGTTTTACAGCAACTGTGTCTGTGGCCTTCCATTTCCTGATTACATTCCTTACAGTTGAAACTGACAGTTAAAACCTCAGATAGCTTTTTGTAGCCTTCCCCTAAACCATGATACTGAACAATCTTTGTTTTCAGATCTTTTGAGAGTCAAACAATGGACAACTTGCAATTGGTCACCTTAAATATCCTTTTCTCATGATTGGACACACCTGCCTATGAAGTTCAAGGCTTAACGAGCCAATGCAACCAATTTGGTGTTGCCAGTAATCAGTATTGAGCAGTTACATGCATTCAAATTAGTAAAATTACAAGGGTACCCAGTTTTTCACATTTGATTAAATTTCATACAACTGAATACTCCTTCTCTAAAAACCCCAGTACTCAGATGTTCCTGGAAATGGAAGACATACCACTGTTATCTTTTTTGTTGAAAGTGGAGTAAACTATTATGCAGGCTGAGAGGAGTTCCCAAACGTTTTCATATGACTGTATACACCCTATTGTACTGTGCTTTGGAATACATTGGTGCTTTATTAATATGTTTTTATTATAATCATGCAGCACTGGAATGTTTAGTTATTTATTAAAATTGCCACTAAGCCCCTGGCTAAGTCCTGGAAGCAGAAGATAATGAACTTCCCCAAAGTGAAAACGAAACTAGATTGGATATTTTTCAACTAAAAACTCACGTGTATAACATTAGATAAACGCGCCAAATTTAAAAAAACCTGGCAACCTTGGATTATCTACTAACATACTACCAACTTCCTTACTGTACAATAAAGCATTTTTATTTTATATAACACAAGCTTTTATTTCTTATCCTTATGCTCAGTATGGAAACTTACCATTGATCTACACTGGATGCAACGTTACCTACAATATTTTATGCAACCTTTCATGTTAACACACAGCATAACTAGGGTTGCCACCTGGCCGGTATTTTACGGACCTAGCCGGTAGAAATGATGGTTGATCGGGAAAAAAGAAAAATATATAGGAAGGCCCTTTTTTTTTTTTTTTTTCAGAAAGGATGGCAACCCTAAGCATAACTAAGTACTAAACAAGCTTGAAAATCAATAAAAAAATTGCCACTAAGCCAATAACAATTTAGCAGAACTTAGGGCACTTCTGACCCCTGTGCTGCCAACACTAAAGACAGAAAATGCCCTCCCGCAAATCTTAAAGGGATACAGTCATCCATTTCTCAAAAGAGCTAACAGATTTTTTTATATTTAATTTTGAAATCTGACATGGGGCTAGACATATTGTCAGTTTTCCAGCTGCCCCCAGTCATGTGACTTGTGCGCTGATAAACTTCAGTCACTCTTTACTGCTGTACTGCAAGTTGGAGTAATAATAACACCCCTCTCTTTCCCCCCAGCAGCCTAACAACAGAACAATGGGAAGGTAACCAGAGAGCAGCTCCCTAACACAAGATAACAGCTGCCTGGTAGATCTAAGAACAGCACTCAATAGTAAAATCCAGGTCTCACTGAGACACATTCAGTTACATTAAGTAGGAGAAACAACAGCCTGCCAGAAAGCAGTTCCATCCTAAAGTGCTGGCTTTTCTGAAATCACATGACCAGGCAAAATGACCTGAAATGCACCTACACACCAATATTACAACTAAAAATACACTTGCTGGTTCAGGATTGAAATTTTATATTGTAGACTGACTTATCTGCAGTGTAAACAGTGTCATTTAGAAATGAAAACTACAGAATCCCTTAAGGGTAAGGCCACAATGGGTGTTTTGGGGAGATTTGAAAAAACGCCGGCGCTAATCACACGCGGCGGTTCGTTTTCCGAAGTTGCCCAAACTGTGTGATTAGAGCCAGCGTTTTTTCATTTTAGCCGGCACAGAGTGAGGGAATGCGTTTGGGGAGATTGGTCGACGCAAAGATGGCCAGTGTGGCCTTACCCTTAAACCAACTGTCATTTAGGACTATTTCACACAACAAAAGAACAAAATAAGAATACATTAAAACTAAGTGGCTTTCCACAAGTGTATGGCAGTTAAGCCCCAATGTACGCCTTCTTGGCACAATACATACGAAAAAAAGCATGCTCATTTAAGAAGGCAGTCTGTTTTCAAAATTGTCAACTTTAGTTATCACAGACATAGTAAGTTAGGTTGAAAAAAAGATACATGTCCAACATATGGTTATTTGATTACCTAGAAACAATGTTGATTATCTATCTATCTATCTATCTATCTATCTATCTATCTATCTATATATATATATATATATATATATATATATAGTGTGTCAGCATCCCTTTAGAGAGGCCAACCGTGACCCCATGTAGATCGAGGCTGTATGTTTTAAAAGTATTTATTGTTGTTTCAATATCTAACCATCTGATAGTTAACCTTAGTTTAGACAGCAATGCGTTTAAAACTGCCATTTTTTTTTAAAAGGGGTTGTTCAGCTTTAAATGTACTTTTAGTATGATGTAGAGGGATAGTCTGAATTTTTTTATTATTTGTGGTTTTCCAGTTATTTTGCTTTTTTTTTTTTTAGGAGCTTTTCGGTTTGGAATTTTCAGCCATCTTGTTGCTAGGATTCAAATTACCCTAGCAACCACACATTGATTTGAATAAGAGATTGGAATATAAACGGAAGATGGCTTGGACAGAAAG
The DNA here is from genome assembly GCA_038501925.1 of Xenopus petersii. Lineage (NCBI taxonomy): Eukaryota > Metazoa > Chordata > Amphibia > Anura > Pipidae > Xenopus > Xenopus petersii. The sequence goes on along the minus strand of CM076672.1, from coordinate 21,481,511 downwards.
ATGAGGAATACAAAGTAGCAATAACAATAAATGTGTAGCCTTACAGAGCATTTGTAGATGGGGTCAGTGACCCCTATTTGAAAGAAGAAAAAAACTTTTCTGGAAGGGTTTTTGGGAGCAGTTCAGGATTATGTATAATCTGAGGCTTTACTGAACACAACAGACTGGTGAAACTTTGTTAAGACAACAGACACAATATGGCCAAACACATAGAGAAACAAAATTAGACTGCAATTAAAACAGGACTTGTGTTAAAGGAAAACTATACTCCCAAAATGAATACTTAAGCAACAGATAGTTTATATCAAATTGAATGACATATTAAAGAATCTTATCAAACTGTAATATATATTTACACAAATATTGCCCTTTTACATCTCTTGCCTTGAACCACCATTTCGTGACTCTATCTGTGCTGCCTCAGAGATCACCTGACCAGAAATACTACAACACTAACTGTAACAGGAAGAAGTGAGGAAGCAAAAGGCAGAACTCTGTCTGTTAATTGGCTCATGTGACCTTACATGTGGTTTGTATGTGTGCACAGTGAATCTTACGATCTCAGGGGGCGGCCCTTATTTTTTAAAATGGCAATTTTCTATTTATGATTACCCAATAGCACATACTACTAAAAAAGTATATTATTATGATAATGGTTCATTTACATGAAGCAGGGTTTTACACATGAGCTGTTTTACTCAGTATCTTTTAATAGAGACCTACATTGTTTGGGGGGTATAGTTTTCCTTTAATGGGATTTTTTTTTTCTTTTTCACATACAGGATATTAAAAAAATTACATGCAAAGTAACTTTTATTTTTTGTTTTACTGGTCCTTTAAACATATGCATCATTTTGTGACCATGTTCTGCTGGAATAAACTGCTACCTGTTACCACTCACTTATTACCTGGCACACCAATTCTTTTTTTGTGGCTCCTCTCTCGGACTTCCTGGAAAGCATTGATATTTCTGCTTGAGACTCGTCAGCGCTCTCTGAAGGGGACTCTGATCTTTCATCCCCCTGACTGTCAGAGACCTGCAATAGAGTTTGCACTACAAACATTAAGATCTAGGTAACCGGAGATAGATTTAGCTTTAAAATGTATACATATTTCAAATAAAATGTAATCACTGATTTATCCTCAAGACTGTGGTTCAACATGAATTGTTTCAAAGGGGCTAAACTGTCCGTCTTTCTTAAACCCTTTCATATTTTTTGTTAGTATTGTCTATTGCAAACAGAAACACCACTGAATTAAAAAGCATCACAGGAACCTGCCTGAGCTAGTATGTGGACGCAGGATTGGGTCCTGACCCATAAGATAAAAATCACTGTGCAGGAAAAGTTACATATGACTGCATATGTATGTGGATCCCACATAGCTAAACCATCCTGTTACCCCACTGAGCTTCACCCAGTCTGTTCATACAGAATTGTCCAGCCGAAAATGCAAACGTGACAGTGACAACATACGTTATTAAAAAGTTCTGCTGGGCTTGAGGAGTGTAATGGTTAAGCTGAGCTCAGAAAGGTGGTTAGGAGAAAAAAATAGGATCAGACAGCGAAGGTTTCTGCGGGAACCAGAAATACTATTTATTTTATTGGTTGTTAGACTATAGGGTGTGTTAAGTAATCTGAGAAGAACTGAGCATGCTCATGAGCCAACAGCCAAAGCAAATTCCTGAGGGAGGGGGCTGAGTGAGTTAGAAGAGGAAAAGACATTCTAAGTGATGCTACAGCCTTACTGTTAAAGGGGAACTAGTGTGAAAATTTAATATAAGCTTCCTCGTACTGGAGTGAGAAACTTTCTAAATATTATCAATAAAAAATTCTGCATTGTTTCTGAAATAATCAAGTTATCTGACACCCAACTGCTGCATGAAAACAGAATGAGGAAAAACAGATGCTGGAGAGGGATATTGAAGATAAACTTGATTATTCCAAAAACATTACAGAATATTTAATTGATTGTATTTCAGTATGATGAAGCTTATATTAAATTTTAATTTTCGCGATAGTTCACCTTTAACATCCATAGTGGCAGGCATCTAAAGATTTCAGAGACCGTTCGCATGCACATGTATGTGTGTTGCATGTCCTTTTTGTAAATTCAGGATGGGAAAAAATCCTTTAATACTCTAGCTCCCGGTAGTGATAACGTAAACCGTTTATTGCGAAATATATGGCCATTCTACGTCACTGATAAGTTCTGTATTGACACAAAAGCATGACACCACAGGCAGAATGATTTTCATAGGGAGAGAGTACTACTGTGTATTTAGATTCTGTTCAACTGGTAAAAAACGGGTGCCTACAACAGAGCTGTTTCTACCTCATTCTCAGTCAGTGAAGCAGGAGAAGAACTTTTGCTCACAGGTAGGGCAACTGAACAAACTGCAGAACTCCTGTTCCTCTTCTTCAAAGGCTTACATGCATCAGACAAGTTGTACACTGCTGAAAAACATTTAAAAATGAATTCAAAAACTATAAAAAAAAGAAAAAATGAAGACCAATTGAAAAGTAGCTTACAATTAGCCATTCTATAACATACTAAAAGGTGAACCACCCCTACAAGGACTGGTAAGGGGCAAGTCTAATAAAGATTGTCAGGTAACACGGTTATAGAGTTTAAAGTGTCACTTAAATAAACAATAATTCTGCATGTTCCTTCTTTCTAGCAAGAAAAATGGATATTAGGCACTTAGGAACTGTATAATAAGTACTTTTCAAATTAAACATGAAATCCAAATTACTTTTTTATTAAAGCATTTATAGCTGTCAATCAAATATTGCCTGCCCCTCCTCTATGCCTTAGGCAATTACTTTCACTTTCCATTCAGCACTTCCTACATGTCACTGCTCTCCCTACATTCCCACAGTTCTCCACCATTTAATTGTGTAGCATGGGCATGGGGATGGACATCAGGTCCCCCATTCTGGTGCACAAACAAGATTCTAAGATTTTACAAGACTCGTCTTAATAACAGTGTCCACAAAATGGCTCCTGCCTGCTTGCTATAATTATGAGTTCCCAGACGGACGGAAACAAGATTCAAATAATTTATACAGTGGAATTAAAATTAATTTCATGACTAAAATGATAAAATAGGATTTGGAATAACTTTTTCTGGTGACGGGTCCCCTTTAATGCTTTAACAGCATTCGTGCAGGTAGCCAAGCCATAGCATTAATGTCAATTGAAGAATTAATGAGAATTGTGCAGTCGGCTTTTTTTTTTAAAGGGGAAGATAATACTTCAATAAACTTTTAATATGCTGCACATAGAAGAAACACAAGAGGTCTTTGCAAGTGGTCAAACTAAGTAATAAAAGAGAAACATCGTGAGACTAGAGTTTGATTTTTTTTCCCATTATTAAGCTTTTAACCTTGGATGCCAAGGTCAGCGAGTCTAGCCACCATATGATTTCAATTACAAACTAGAGAGCTGCAGAACAAATAATGCAACCATATAAATGAAGACCAGCTGCAAATTATCTTAGAATGCCCCCTGGCTAAATTATTTTAACTGTTAATCTCAAATTAAAACAGTCCCTATATGGCAAGACTATCCGACTTACATCCCTCTTGGCTATAGCTCCAAAATGTCTCAATCAGTCATCAGATACCGGAGGAACCTGCGATGCACAATAGATGGACAAGTCCTAACTAGGCCCCTCCTACATAAAATTACATGGTACAATTTAACCCCAAGTACCTAGGTATTGCTAATAGAAAAACCCAGTGGTGCCTTAATTATGCTAAACAGGAATGAACTGAAACACGTAATGTGTCCTCTTACAAAAGCAGAAAAGGGTTGTGGCTTTTTAGAGATCGAGGCCACGGGATGCCACAGAGTAGCAAGATTATTGCACAGAATGTATTCATGAGTCGTTACCTGTTGAGTTCTTTACTGGGGCAGATGCTCGGGCTTTTGGAGGTTTGCAGCTTTCCCTTTGCTACAGGAGAAAAAGTAAAGGCTATAAGCTATGCATATGTACATATTCTTTATACACTCCCCCCTAGGCTAGGTGCATTTGTATTATATATATATATTTATTTTTCTTAACACCTCTGTGTAACCGCTGAAAATTATATAAAAATGAGAACGAGACCCGAATGGCACACATGATGAATACAGAGACAGCCTTTTAAAGGAAAAGTGTAAAGGAATAAGGACAGTGCAGATCTATGTACTCTAATATCATATTGCGGTGCTGAACTGGAAAACGATCACGGGGAAAAAAAATGGAGCTTATAAATAGTCACGACTACTCCTAATTCTAAAAAGGCTGATTTTCGATGGATTGCTAGAGTTCGAGCATATTAGAGGTGTTTGCATGCCCTCTAGTGGAAACATTCATAGTAGCAGAGGGCACTGGAAATCAGGGAGAAAAGTAATGTTTTATTTTATTTTAAGCTTGGGTGCCTGAGAAATATTTATGTCTACGAGTGTGCTTGGGGCATCCAACCACCAACAGTTACAAAGGAACATTGTTCTAGAGTGCTCTGAACAGAACCAACTATTTTATATGGTCTCTTTCTTTGAAGCAGACTGCAAGATCCAATAGGAGAGGGATATTTGTGCAGAAAAAGCCATGCAATTACTCAACCTGCCAAAGCATTATGTTGTTTTGTTATATATTTAGAAATTACAACGAAGCACTACACCACCGCTAACATAAAATATTTATATGTGGGCTTTATGCTTTAGTCTTTTATGGGTAGAATAAGCAATTTGCATATTAATGTGTGTTTACAGCTCATTTAGCTGGACGAACTTAAGTTACACAGCTACAGTGAGAAATATTGGGGTAGGGAATGCTGATCCTCTGCAGATACTTTAGCTAGATTAGTGTTCTTTTGTGGAGAATACTGGGAGTTTTAGGGAGAAAGGAATATTCTTCTCACAGCTTTCTTTCCTCCTTTTGCTAAATAGTCGCATGGGAGTTAATTAATGCTACAAGGCGAGCTGGAATCAGGAGGGGAAAAATTGAATTTACCTTTCGATTGTGGATCCGGAGCCTTTTCCGTGGTGATTCTTGGATTTCCGCATCTTCGGTTTGATTGTGCGTTGTCTTTAAGTGGTTTCTTTTGTGTCCATGCAAGCTACCTTTAGGGGGGAGGGTGTGAAATGCGTATGAAAAGCTAAGGAGTAATATGCTTCCCCCCAGATTAAAATGTGACCTAATCAATCGTGGACTACGGCACACTTTGAAGGGCTTCTCGTTGGGGAAAGAGGGGAACACTATAAGCAGCTCAAGACCCACTTTCAACTGAAAAATGGGGGTCCAACTCTCCCTTTTTTCCCCAATGGGAAGCAGCTTGTTGCATTTACAACCATGAAACCCCTAGTGTACCATATCACTGATTTCTCACCCCAAAATGATGAAACAAACATGATAAAGATGAAACAAAGCTTTCCCTTGGACATTAAGAAAATGTGACTGACAAGCTACCTACTACTGGAAATTCCCCATCATCAATAATACAAGCCCAAATTAGGAATTAGTCATTTTTGTGCAGAGTTAAAAGTAGTTCTAAAGAGAACAACACTAGATTTAAAAAAAATTTTTTGTAGGACCCCAGTCCCCCCAAAAAAGCCCAGCATGCTAGAGCAGCCAACAATTGTGTATAATTACTCAGCGGACAGATGTAATAATTTGTTTATTATGAGACACAATATTTGCAATGAAGTGCCCATACATTTACCATTGAGTGTTAGAACAGTCACTGTGCTGATAATTAATGTTTCATTACAACAGGTGTGACTTTGCATAATCAAGGAGAATCACAATCCAAGTATTTACAAGGTTTTCGGCTGAACGATTAGTGTTATACAGATGTGCTGTTTGTGAGTACGTATGTCAAAGGTGCTTGCAAAATTGACCACAAACAGAATCGACAGAGTGTTTCTCACATAGACAGGGAGGAACGTTCAGTACTAGATTATCCACCAGAGAAGCAGTTAAGTCTATTCTGGCTTCTTGGAATAAACTGAAAAGGATATTTGCATGAATTGAAAAGGCTGCACAACAAAGAACTTATAACTAACCACAATGTATTTTTATGGTTTTTGTATATTTATACATGCAGTTCTGTTTTTTTTCAGGTAAAACCAAAAATCATCACTACACCTACAATATAATCTGTTAAAAAAAGTTAAAATCTGGAATAACGTTCCTCAGAACCAAAAAAAAAAAAAAAAAATAGAAGTCTGTGCACCAGATGAAATTCAATTATGTCTTGATTGAGATCTCCTCTTTGGTTACTCTTGGAGCACATTCCTCTTGGTTTCCCCGATGTCTATCGATTTAGAGATACATTTTTTTTTTGTAGTTCCCCAATACTCATTAAAAATTTTACTGGACTATTTCATAACAACTGGAAACAAAACTTAAAGTGAAATCTTCACACATATATTCATATAAAAAAATGCTGAAGCACATCGGGATTTTTTTATGAATTGGCCCTAGGCTTATGATCCTATAAGTGTGTGCCTAAGATCTCTATTGCATATATATATATATATATATATATATATATATATATATATATATATATATATATATATATATATATATATATATACACACACAATAGATATGGCATGTTTATGACAGCACCCAGGCACTGCCCAAGACGTTTTGCACCAGACGAAGTAATAGATATAAAAAGATATATATATATATATATAGATATATATATATATATATCCCAATTGTTTTCTTTTACATTATGTCTCACAAGAGCATTTATATGGAAGAAGTATTATATGCAGATAAATGTATAATCCATCTGGAAGCTCTGCAGTGTAAAAGAAGCAGTTTGCAGGTAGGTTGCATTGCAAAGACGCCAGTTCACCATGATTAAACTTCATTTAGATTGAGAGCAGAGTGCTTAATAACAGCAGCGTGCACATAAAAATCTGTTGAACATACTTCAATCCCTGCAGACCTGTGTGTGCCCCATAATTGCACAGATGAACAGGATGCCTTTAACAACTTGCCTCATCTCCAGAGAGCACGCGTAACAAAACAAAGGCTTTCTTTAAAAACTCAGCAGGGAATCCTAAACCTAAATAATAATAATTACAAGCTACCACTCTATGTCGGCTGTTATTATAGCCATGGGGTTATTCTGAGACCTCTGGTGATGTTTGGAGGGCACATATGGCTGCTCAATGCTGCCCCATGATAACTGTTTGGGCTCCTACAACAATAGGAGCAGAATAACAGCAAGCCTTTAAATGCCAATGCTGCATAATGTACTCGTGTTTAATAAAAAAATATGTGCTATGTGAGCAAAAGCAAGATCTATTTGAATTGTAAGTGTGGATTAACAAGTTACGACCAACTTTACTACAACCTACTTTATATATATAAAAAAAAAAAAAAAAACACCTCTAGAGCAGGTTAGGATACTAGTAAATATAATAAAACTATGCTCTAATTATGTTTGAGCCAGATTTATTCTTAACTTTCCAATTTTAAGATTACATTCGAGCCAATGTTTTAATTCACTGCTGTGCAGCTTCTTCGCAAAGGAGGGCCATAAACTGACGGACTCAAGTGCTGATGGGCTAAGCAGGTCAAAACAGCTGGTTCTACCATATGGTAAGAAACCCTTTTCAGTGCCTACATAAACATAAAAATGTTTATGTTGAAATAGCAAGGACCTCAATTTGTATTTATGCTGCATCCTTTTTTTTCTTCCTATTTATATTATAGAAATGATCCCACTTAAAGGAGAAGGAAAGCTACGGAGGCATTTTATTGCCAATAGATTAGCAGCAATTGTGCAAGCTAGAATGCTATATTTATTCTGTAGAATGTTTCATTATACCTGAGTAAAACGCTCTAGAAGCTCTGTTTGTTTAGGATAGCAGCTGTCATATTAGCTTGGTGTGACCACTTCCTGCCCGAGTCTCTTCCTGCTCACTTATAGCTCTGGTCTCAGATTACAGCAGAGAAGGGAGGGAGGGGAAAGAGGAGCAAACTGAGCATGCTCACGCCCGGGGCAAGGAGGTTTAAGCTGAAGGCAGGAAGTCTGATACAGAAGCCCATGAGTACACAATAGAAGGAAAGAAATGCAGTGTTTCTTTTAACAGAGGACTCAGAGCAGCATTACTTTGAGGGATTACTGGTGTATTTATATAGACCTTTCTGATAAAGCTTACTTAGTTTTATCCTTTCCTTCTCCTTTAAAGGAAAACTATACCCTTCAAACAATGCATTGCTTAAAACAGCTCATATGTAAAACCCTGCTTCATGTAATTAAACCATTTTCAGAATAATATACTTGTTTCTAGTATTATGTGCCATTGGGTAATCATAAATAGAAAACTGCCATTTTAAAAAATAAGGGCCACCCCCTGGGATCATATGATTCACGGTGCACACAAACATACCAAACATACTAATTGACATGAGCCAATTAACAGACAGAGTTCTGTCTTTTTTTTCCCCAGACTTCTTCCTGTTACAGTTAGAGTTGCAGTATTTCTGGTCAGGTGATCTCTGAGGCAGCACACAGACATCACAAAATGGTGGTTCAAGTTAAAGATATAAAAGGGCAATATTTAATTAAATATATATTCCAGTTTAATAAGATTCTTTAATATGTCACTTAATTTGATTTAATCTGTTGCTCGAGTATTTATTTTGGGGGGTGTGGTTTTCATTTAACAGTAATTCTACATGAATAGCAGGAAGTCCAAGGGCTTTGATAAAACTGGGCCACCAAACTTCAATATCTGCTGTTTTGCTTATTCACAATGTTCACCTTTGCCCGTCATCTAGACGACTAATAAGGTAATAACACTTCTAATGTTTTCTCCACCCCCTCTCTGTAAGCTGCTCAGGGCTGAACCAGATCATACACCACAAGGCAAGTGCAAGGTCTGCTGTATATCCAGAAATCAGCAGGAGGAAGAGGCAAGGTGTACAGTGTATCCAGAGATGAATAGGAAGGAACGGGTAAGGATAAAGAGAATGTTGCAGGACAAAGAGCAAATTGAGAAAGTGTGCGGGAAATATAAAGAATGGCAACTAAAGAGGAAGAATTAAGAGAACAGATTATAATGAATTAACCTGTGTATAATGAGCTACAGACCAATAGATCAGAGTAGTCCGAAAGAGACCAAAGATCAAGTGGAGATGGCACATGAGAGATACAATAGAAATAGAGCGTAAGAGAGACACACACACAGGCATTAGCTTTCTCTCCAATTTTCTCATGTTCCTTTCCCAGTCTAACAGGTTGGCAGGTGCCTCTACCTCATAGGCTGAACAAATCAGAAACTGTCAGCAAATCATTTTTGCTCTCAGCTGGCCCTGCCTTTAGTAAAAACAATGTATTGTGCGGAAATTCTCAAAAAAAAAAAAAGGCCTCTCTAATGGCAGTTTTATAAGAACAGTTCAGCGTACAAATAAAATCTGGGTAAATAGATAGGCTGTGCAAAATAAAAAATGTTTCTAATATAATTAGTTAGCTAAAAATGATATGTATAAAGGTTGGAGTGACTGGATGTGTAATATAATCGCCAGAACACTACTTCCTGCTTTTCAGCTCTCTTGCTTTCAACTGATTGGTTACCAGGCAGTAACCAGTGACTTGAGGGGGGGGGGGCACATGGGACTGGTATCCAATCAGTGGAAACCAAGAGAGAGGCAAAGCAGGAAGTAGTGTTCTGGCTATTATGTTACACAACCAGTTACATTACTAACTATATTAGAAACATGTTTTATTTTGCACAGTCTATTGTTTTATTTTTATACTGAACAATTACCCTGGGCCAGGGAAATAATACATAATCTACACTATATAAATGTAACTCTGCACTGTTCCAAGTCAATCTGTACTTCCAAGATGTGACACAGAGATGCAGACACACAACCACATCTTGGATGCAGCCATGGGGTGATAGACTGTGCTATATCAGCAACAACACATATAGAAATCTACTCATAAGGTTTTTTTTGAAGACTTTTTGTTGCAGTATTCTTCTGTATAATGTGCAACTCATTAGGGCACTAATACTAGATACCCACATTCAGGAAGGTCAGTTCCTGATAATGCTTACTTAGCGAAAATGTTTTTTTTTTTTTTTCTTCAAATGTTATGTCGAGATAAAATCAGTACTGCAAAAAAAGTGCACATTGAAAAAAGGATGGCTTTTCTGGTTATTAAAAATCTGTTCTGCGCCTGTACCAAAACAAAGAGAGGGAACAATGACCACAGCTATCACAGGTCAGACATATACAAGAAAAGTAGTAAATACAAGTTAAGCTAGTTAAACTGGGTTAGTAGAAACACAGCTGATTTTTTTTTTTTTCCTTTAAAACAATCGAGATACAGATTAAATTCCCTTAGATAGTGTGGTTTCATGTTTACCAGAGTCTTCTTCTGATTTGGGAGAGGTGAGAATGGCAAACTTTGTGTTATAGCGAGCTTTTTGTTTATTGCTGAGCATATTCCACTGGGATTCAAGCAATTCTTCAATCTCTTCATCAGAAGCATCTGGGTGTTCATTTATTACCTAGAAAAACAGACAACATGACTACCATTTACAAAACTACCTTCAACATATAATTGTTGCCCATATATTTAACTACTGACTTTTTTCAGAATTGATTTACAATTTAAAACTCAATAGAGATCGATCCTGAATTGATCCTGCATTTAATCTAAATTTGGGTAGTAAATGCTTATAAAAATTAAACACACTGCCACCTGTCAATGTATTTAGCCTTCAGATATTCAGTTGCACCACATTTACATGTAAAAATAATGATGGGTTACTTAGACAAAGCTTTTTTTTCTGATAAGCAGGAGACAACATAATATTCGTTTTCTAAGCAGTTTAAGACGAAACATACTTAAAACTTCAAAAATGAAAAGTACTAAAAGTGTAATGAAAACATATTTGATTGATTTTATTTTCTAAAGATCTGCAACTGTACACAAATAATTTGAGGTGCAGAAATGGGGCAAACACCTATTTGCCCCCCTGACACTGGAAGAAATCAGGCAGAGTATGGAGCAGCACCAGGAACAGGGCTACCTGTATCCCCCCCCGAGGGAGAAATCACTGGGGTCACACGGAGCATACGTGAGTAATATTTTCATCTTCTACTCACACAATGCCAGGGTTGCTCTCCCCCAGCCAGCATCTAACACTGCGATGTACCCTCCCACTACCTCCCGGACGATGCTTAAATAAAAATATTATATATATATATATAGATATATATATAGATATATATATAGATATATATATATATATAGATATATATAGATATATATATATATATATATATATACACACACATACATACACACATACATACACACATACATACATACATACATACACACATACATACATACATACCACACACACACACATACATACATACATACACACACACACATACATACACACATACATATATAAATGAGTATCTGCATTCCAAGTCAAATAACGTCAGCAGGGAGGGGTGCACGGTAATTATGTATACACCAATTATTCTCAGACCAGCACCTGTTATAAGAATCAATTATTTTATTGTTACATCGTATCAATGCCTGACCCAATGTAACAATAAAATAATTGATTCTTATAACAGGGACTGCTGGTCTGAGAATAATTGGTAGATAGATAGATAGATAGATAGATAGATAGATAGATAGATAGATAGATAGATAGATAGATAGATAGATAGATAGATACATGTGTGTATATAAAATAATTTCTGCACTTGCCTCTTTTTTTGCTCTCAGGCATAATAATAATAATAATAATAATAATAATAAAAAAGCTATGACCCACTATAGTGAGGGCATATAATTTAAATCCTGTTATGCATCAACTTGTCTTGTAAAAACATTTTAGCCCCTCCATGATTGCCTTTATCTACACTACCAAATATAACACATTTTAAAATCATCGAACACAAACCTCATCTTTGTGCTTCTGACAAAATACAAGAAACTGGTTCATGGCATCTCCCTTCCTGCTCCTTGGGGTATATGCCCCAGACCGTTTTTTACTTGCAGGTGAAGTCATCCCAACTTTAAGGTTTGAGGAGTTCTCAGGTCCTTTTGTAGTAGTGGTTTTATCAGCAGGATCAACCTCTTCACTAGCAGCTGGGGTTCTGGACACACGCCTTCTCTTGTAGGATGAAGACCCCTCTTTTTTTGGGCTTTCCATACTTTTCTCTGGGGACTCCACTGGGATACCCACTTCAGCAGCCACTTTGGGATTGAGTTGAGGACGGTCTTTTATGTAAATAAAAGTAAACTTTTCTTTCCTTTCTTCGAGAGTCATCAATATGGCTTCTTTGGCCTGCTCTATACCGATGTCCCACTGAGCCCGGATTTTGCCAGTTATCGGTTTTAAAAGCTAAAGGGACAAGAAAAGAAAAATTGTGTGTTTAATTAGGGACAGTTACCATAAATAAAAAAATTTAAAAAAAAAAAAAAAAAAAAAAAAAAAAAAGGCTGCAAAACTATATATTGATTAGAAACATCTCAATATATAAAAAAGATTTTACACCTTAGTTTTTTCTGCTTTGGTATGTGCCTGCTTTGCACTTTCCTGGCACAAGTGATCGTATTCATTTTCTCCTTTGAAGGGCACCATACTCTTTTCGGATATCCACGCTCTCTCAGGGGCATTACCAAAAAACTGTACATGATACTGCCTGACATTCTTTTTTTGTCCTGGAAAGAATTGAGAATTTTTGATATTAAGGCAAAAAGAGACTTTTAATGTTTTTATATTATGTGCTGACAATACCAGGTTTGTAAAAAAAAAAAAAAAATGTGTATATATATATATATATATATATCTCAAAATTCATGGCAGTGCTTTAACCATTACAATATCAAGTTGTATGAATAAAGTTCCTTCAAGATCTTACCCGTATATACTCGAGTATAAGCCGTCCCGAGTATAAGCCGAGGTACCTAATTTTACCTCCAAAAACTGGGAAAGCTTATTGACTCGAGTATAAGCCGAGGGTGAGAAATGCAGCAGCTTCTGGTAAGTTTCAATCTCGTTTTTGGATGACTATTCTTAGGCGCCGGCTACTATTCTAAGGCGCCGGCGAATATTCTTAGGCGCCGGCGACCGTTTTTGCGCTTGACCCGAGTATAAGCCGAGGTAGAGTTTTTCAGCATATTTTGGGGGCTGAAAAACTCGGCTTATACTCGAGTATATACGGTAAGCTAAATAAGATGTCTGCATGCAAGATATAGCAGTGTGATGTATTTGGCTACAGTAAACATAGACACAGGATGCTCCCTCTTTTAGAAAAAGAATATCAATGATATTTTAACAATTAATATTCCTTAAAATGATAGAAGAAATTAACATACCCTTTACTTTTGTGTGGTTATACAACAAAGGGTCAGATGTCACCATACACGGCCACCATGGATAACCAGAGACCTTGGACCACACTACATCTCCAACAGAATACTTTAACGATAAGTCCTCTTCAGTTGTGTTCTCTGGGAACTCGGATTCTGATACAGACTTAGAGAAATGAGAAAAAAAGAAGGGGTGGTGGAATTAGGGACATATATGAAAAGCCAGATTTAGCTCCAACACTAATATGCTGGACCTTTACATTCTTTTTATTAGGGATGCACCATATCCAGGATTCAGTTCGGGATTTGGACTTTTTCAGCAGAATTCGGCTGAATCCAAATGCCTGGCTGAACCCAATCTGAAACCAAAAAGAATCATGCGATTTTTCGTCACTCCAAACAAGAAAATCAAATATCTTTTAACCACGCACGCTTTCCCCTTGTTTCCCTGATTTACATATGCAAATTAGGGTTTGGATCCAGTCGAATCTTTCACATTGGATTCAGTGGAATTCTAAAATATTGGATTTAGTGCATACCTACTTTTCTATATTCTTGTATACCCTCTATTTCAACACTGGTTCAACGAATAAGGAACTGGGATGAACATCGTTTTTGCTTAGTTTTAATTAGAAATTAGATTTCCGGTTATTTCTTACTAAATAGGTGAAAATCTGAAATTGAAACCACGGACGGGGACGGAAATCATGTGACTTTTTGTCAAAAAACAAGGAAGCAAAAAATTCTCTCTCCTTCCCACCACTAATTTTCATATGCAAATTAGGATTCGCTAGCTGTTAAGGAACTACAAGTCCCGCAATGCAATTAAGGAGTCTAATGAAGGAGTCTAAAGGCAAATGCATTGTGGGACTTGTAGTTCCTTAACATCTGGAGAGCCAAGGTTGCAGATCCCTGCGCTAGAATCTTTCGCGAAGTATTCGGCCGAATTCAAAATAGTGGAGAGGTGCATCCCTAATTTTAACCCATGCAACTACATCTGACTTGTAGAATGCAATCTGAAAACACCATTCTACAACATCTCCAGTCTAGTTTAGCCCAAAAGTCAAATTCTAAATCTGGACTCGCATGAGAACAATCGGAACAAATTGGCAGTTAGCGGAGAAGCCACTATAATGAGCTGCCGAACAGGCTGTAGATGGGGCAAGGGAGGGGGTTTCTTTGTAGAAAAGGCTTCTCAGTAGACTGCTGAAGTGTTTTGATTGTGCTCATATAAGTCAGGAAAGCACAAGGTGACTTGATAGTTGCACAACTCTACTTGCATAAACAATGTGGATCTTTCCACAAGAAGACAGAGAAAGATTGTTGAAAGGCAGCAGCATGGTACTGTTGACAAATGTGAAGGATTATAGTATTGTTATGATGATGTTAAAAAAGTATGGATGCACTGAATCCAGGATTCGGTTTGGGATTCAGACTTTTTTTAGCAAGATTCGGATTTGGCCGAATCATTGTGCCTCGCCGAACCGAATCCACATTTGCATATGTAAATTAGGGGGTAGGGAAATCACGTGACTTTTCGTCACAAAAGAAGTATTTTTTCCACTTTTTCCTTTTCTGCCCCAATTTGCATATGCAAATTAGGATTAGGATTCGGTTTAGTATTCGGCCCAATCTTTCACAAAGGATTTGGGGATTTATGAAGAACTTAAAATAATTGTAAATGAACTGATCTGTACTGGAAAGTTGCCTACAATCACTTTTTTTATACCGGCTACTTTAAATGTAAAAGAAGATCATTCAGCTTATTATGAAAATCGACATAAATAACGAATAACCATATTTTGTCACCTTGGCTTCAATTACATGCTTCTTCTGCTGAACGAGCAGCCAAGTACCTAGTCTTCCCCTTTCTCTCCTTTTGCTTAAAGGGATGGTTCATCTTTAAGTTAGCTTTTAGTATGTTATAGAATGGATAATTCTAAGCAATCTTTCAATTGGTCTTTTTTTTATAGTTTTAAAATGATTTGCCCTTTCCTTCTGACTCTTTCCAGCTTTCAAAAGGGGGTCACTGACCCCATCTAAATATTCTGTAAGGCTACACATTTTTTGTTATTGCTACTTTTATTACTCAACTTTCTGTTCAGGTCTCTCCTATTCATATTCCAGTCTCTTATTCAAATCAATGCACAGTTGCTAACTTAAGTTGGACCCTAGCGACCAGATTGCTGAAATAAACTGGAGAGCTGCTGTATAAAAAGCTAAAATAACTCAAAAACACAAATAATAAAAAAATGAAAACAAATTGCAAATTCCCCCGGAATATCACTCCCTATATCATAATAAAAGTTAACTCAAAGGTGAACAACCCCTTAAACTATATTTCTTTATTATCTGTTTTGTGTTGAATTAGGCTTTTGTTAGAAATGTGTTTTCAATATGCTCAGCTTGAACACAAGTTAAGAGTCCTGCGTGAGTCCATTTTTTGAAACCCGTACCCGACCCTGCAATTTGACCCGCATTTTCCCGCTACCCGACCCACAATAGCCCAAATAACCTTTCCGACCAGGGGACACGAAACCGGAAATTACGTCACTCCTGTACAGAATTTTCACAGAAATATTTTAAATTTGGAAGAACCACAAGGGTGGGCGGGAGGGTTCAAGCCTGCACCTTTGTTGGGTACCCAATCGGGTTACCAGCAGATTGTCCGCACTGCCAAGGAATCATGGGGCTTTTTGCATGAAACCCGACCACCTTGCGGGTATTTTGCAGGTACCCGGCCCAAAGTAGGACTCTTAACACGAGTACAAATTGCCCATTTAAATGAACAGTAACACCAAAACAGTAACACCAAAAAATAAAATTGTTTCAAATTAATGACAATATAATGTACTCTTTTCCTGCACTGGTAAATCTGGTGTGTTTGCTTCAGAAACACTATTATAGTTTATATAAACAAGATGCTGTGTGGCCACGGGGGCAGCCATTCAAGCACAGGGTACACAGTAGATAACAGATCAGTACTACTATAGTTTATATAAACAAGCTGCTGTGTAGCCATGGGGGCAGCCATTCAAGCACAGGGTACACAGTAGATAACAGATAAGTACTACTATAGTTTATATAAACAAGCTGCTGTGTAGCCATGGGGGCAGCCATTCAAGCACAGGATACACAGTAGATAACAGATAAGTACTACTATAGTTTATATAAACAAGTTGCAGTGTAGCCATGGGGGCAGCCATTCAAGCACAGGATACACAGTAGATAACAGATAAGTACTACTATAGTTTATATAAACAAGCTGCTGTGTAGCCATGGGGGCAGCCATTCAAGCACAGGATACACAGTAGATAACAGATAAGTACTACTATAGTTTATATAAACAAGTTGCAGTGTAGCCATGGGGGCAGCCATTCAAGCACAGGATACACAGTAGATAAGAATGTATACTAAAGAGCTTATCTGTTATCTGATGTTTATCCTAAGCCTGCTTTCCTTTTCCAGCTTTGAATGGCTGCCCCCATGGCTACACAGCAACTTGTTTATATAAACTATAGCAGTACTTATCTGTTATCTACTGTGTATCCTGTGCAGGGCAATATTATATTATATTTTAATTACTTAAAAGCATTTAAATTTTTTTTTTAATTTTGAGTTACCGTTCCTTTATCACAGCCAAAATCAAACATTAACACGCAGTACAACCTAAACACGTTTAATCATGCTACATATTAGCTACATTTAAAACTGCAGGTTTTAAAAAATCCCTTACTTTGTCAAATGGGTTCTTTCACTGAGGGAGGCCATTCTGAGACTATAACAGAGGCTATAACATGCAGATTTCAGGAGCATGCTCAGATTGTAGCACTGCTTTGAGTATTTTACCCAGAATGCCTTGTTTTAGTAAACTCCTCCACTAGAAGTATCAGGAGATTTCCCTATCTTGTCCCCTGCTGGTGATGTTATTATGCAAATGAAGGGCACACACTAACTTCCAGCAGGGGGCAGCACTACTGAACAGCAGCTAACACACAGGTCTGGCTGATTTGAAAATAGCTTAGAAGGGTTGATAAGCAAACAAGGAATTTGAACTGAGCATGTGCGAGATTTCAGAGCTACAGTTGGCTGGGAAGATATAGGTAGGAGGAGCCAGTGAAATCCAAGATGGCTGCCTCAGCTAGAACTGCAGTGGAGATAGGGGAGATCTTGCAGAAGGAGTGAGCTGATCATTTACATTATACAAACAATTCTGTTTTAAAAATCGGATTTGAACTTTCACATAGTGTATTTGCTTAGGAAATGATTTTAGTTTTGATTCGTGCCCTTTAAGCAAGAAGAATGTGGCACAATTCTAATCTGTTTAAAGAATAGCACAACCGTAAAAATGTATACCTGCATTTTGGAAGATTCCGGGTGTGCTGGCATTTCATGGCTCGACTTCTCATTGGCTTCAGATGTGATAATTTTTCTTTTCCTTCCTCTCTTTTTCTTCTCCTTTGCCTCAGGTTGAGACTCTTCCTCCCCTCTGTCACCACATATAGAAGATTCAAACAAGGGCTTTCCATTCATGTAGGTCTTGGTGATTTTCAACTTTATTTCGGGAGATCCGTTTTTAGTAGGAGTAGTGCTGGGTGGCGTCTCAATACCTTGAACCTCCTGCGCCTCAAAGCGCACTTTGGCTTCCTGAGCTCCAGACTCTCCATTAAACACGCGGGAAGTGAGGTCCTTTAACTTCTCGGTTGGAATGAACGGCAGGGAATCATGGCCATTGAGCTTCTGTATTACCCCCTCTTGGAGAGAGGCCGAAATCTGAGCTCTTCCAAGCAACACAGAACACTCTCGACTCACTTCTGGATTGGATGGCTTCACAGCTGGACTTGCAAGGATATGAGGTACTTGTTTCATTTTGCGGAGGTGGTTTCAGGCAATTTAGAGAAAAATAAAGTATTTCTCACAAATTTCACGCTACTGCAAATTAAAAAATAAAAAATAAATTAATTAATTAAATTGATCAGCTTTCTGATGCATATGATAACCAAAGCTACCATGCATAAACATTGTTGTAGGGCACTCAATTTATTGGCAAAAACTGGTAATTTTAGGTCATTTGCAGACTCTCCCTTCTCCGTAAATGGTGAAACAGCACACATGCATATTACTTTTTTGGGAAAAATAGAATGTCTAAGAAAGGTTTTTGTTTCCATTTTCAATTGTGGTTAATGGATAATAAGAAGTTCATATACAGGGGAGTCAATTTGTAGTAGGGATGCACTGAATCCAGGATTCGGTTCGAGAGTCTGCCTTTTACAGCAGGTGGGGAAGGGAAATCAGGTGACTTTTCGTCACAAAACAAATAACTTGACTGTTTCCTTTCCAGAAATAACTTGCATATGCATAGGAGTTGGATTCGGTTCAGTATTTGGCCAAATCTTTCACGAAGGATTCAGCCAAATCCAAAATAGTGGTTTTGGTGCATCCTTACTTTGTAGGGGACGCACCAAATCCAGGATTCGGTTTGTGAATTGGCCTTGTTCAGCAGGATATGGATTCAGCCGAATCCAAAAAAAAAAAAAAATCACAAAAACAAGGAAGTAAACACATTTTTTTTAACCATGCACTTCATTTCCCTAATTTACATATGCAAATTAGGGTTCGGGTTCAGTTCAGTATTTGGCCGAATCCTAAAATAGAGGACTTGGTGCATCCCTACCTATTTGTTAAGCATCTCCAAGCGAGCTGAAATTTCTTCCTCAGGCCAGTGCACCTCTTTTATTAAAAGGAACCGGATGCTGGGGTTTCCTTGGCTGGAGAGCATCAAGCCACCATATTGTCCCCATTACTAGGTAGTCAATGTGATCCTTTGGGGTGAATGCAAGCATAATACACCAAGGCCTACCTAAATTGCTATACAGAGTGCGTGCCAAGCCCAAGAAAATTGAGTTTTTACAGAAGATGAACACCAGCTCTGGGCAGAAGGTTAGAGTTTTGGGTCATTGGGGGTGCCCAATTAATTGGCACCTTTAAGTGAGTTTCCTTGTTTTTTATAATTGTACACCTTTCACTTTATTTGAAATCAGATTATGATTTAAAATTCATTTAAAAGTAACCACTGGCAAGAAGGGCTTTGCTTCCATCCTGAACTGGCTTGTAAAAGTTGTAGATATTCAGTTCTGAAGAACTACTAAATTCCTCGGACCATTCAATCTACAACTAGATGAGTGCAATGGAAAGAGTGGAATATATATATTCCTTGAGACCTTTGTCAAAAATGACTCAAGGAAGACCAAAACGTTGGAATAACAAATAAACGGTAACTCTTTTTCACCGTATTTTAAGACCTGTGAGTGCCTTGCTTTACATGATATTCTATATGACTTTTCTGTGCACACAGGCTTTTATTCCAGATATATATATATCTATATATATCTATATCTATAACTATAACTATATCTATATATACACACACACACACATATACATATACATACTACTTGGAACTGGGTGCTGGTTTATAAAAATCATAGTAACTTGAAGAAAAAAACGCACCAAACAGGTCTTAGCATAGTGTCAAAAGAAAGAATTTATTATCGACATTTCGGCTCTGTAGATGAAGACGGCTCAATCTACAGAGCAGAAACGTCGATAATAAATTTTGTTTCTTTTGACACTATGCTAAGACCTGTTTGTTGCGGTTTTTTCTTCTAGTTACTATATATATATATATATATATATCTATCTCGTTTGGACGCACACCTTAAGCCAACAACTTAACCTGGGTGCTGGTCGAAAAAAATCAATCAATAGTCATGCAATGTGACAGCACTCCAAGGCATTTCAAAAAAAAAAAAAAAAAAAAAGTTTTTTTTCCCTAATGAAAGCTCCAATATGGAGCTGAAACGTCGGATCTAATAAAACCTCCTTTGCATCACTTTTTTGTTTGAAATTCCTTGGAGTACGGTCACATTGCATGAATATGAATATGAATATATATATATATATATATATATATATATATATATATATATATACACACACATACATATTTAAAAATTAGTGGTGAGCACAACTTTCCCTTGTTTGTTATAGTTATACAGGAGCAGTGACCAGCTCCATGTTGTGGCTCCCACCCTTCCCAGCTATAGTCAGGTGATCCCACTGGTGTCTAATAAAAGGGCAGCCAAGTATGGGGGTTTACTTTGAAGGCAGCAAGTAAGTTGCCTTAGTGCCTGCATACACACATTACAGAACTCCAATGTTCGTTCCTCATTAGGACCTTTTTCAAGGTCAATAATTTTTTTTTGTTGTTCACCCCTAAACTCATGTGTGAAAGTATTAATCCTACTCATTCACCAGACAGACACAGTCCTGCCCATAAAATACAGCGCCAAACGAACAGAAACGAAAGGTTTGCGTGTATTAAAAGGATGGTTCACCTTTAAGCTAACTTTTACTATGGTATAGAACGGCCAAATTCTAAGCAACCTTTCAACTGGTCTTCATTATTCTTTTTTTTATAGTTTTTTTTTTTTTTTTGTTAAATTGGGCCTTTTATTTCTGACTCTTTCCAGCTTTCAAATGGGAGTCACTGACCCTATCTAAAAAAAAAAAAACAAATGCTCTGTAATTCTACAAATTTAATGTTATCGCTACTTATTAGGGATGAGCAAATTGTTTTGCTGTAGAAATGACACCCATCGTCGGCAAATTTTTGGCGACGAGAAACGAGTCAAATTCGCCCGTCCCTGCTACTTAATTATTACTTATTTTTATATTCAGGCCTCTCCTATTCATACTCCATGCTCTTATATAAATCAATGCATGGTTGCTAGGATAATATGGACCATTGCAAACTGGAGAGCTGCTGAATAAAAAGCTAAATAAATTAGAAACCACAAATTATAACAAATGAAAACAAATTGCAAATTGTCTCAGAATATCACTCTCTGTATCATAATAATTTAAAGGTGAACAACCCGATTCAAAAGGAACAAGCATTTGATAGTACAGGTATGGGACCTGTTATCCAGAATGCTCGGGACCTGGGGTTTTCCGGATAATGGATCTTTCCGTAATTTGGGTCTTCATGCCTTAAGTCTACTAGAAATTCATGTAAACATTAAATAAACCCAATAGGCTGGTTTTCCTTCCAATAAGGATTAATTATATCTTAGTTGGGATCAGTACAAGCTACTGTTTTATTTTTACAGCTGAAAAGAAAACAATTTAAAAAAAATGTGGAGTAACTACTAATGGGAGACAGCCATTCTGTAATTCAGAGCTTTCTGGATATCGGGTTTCCAGATAAGGGATCCTGTATTTGATTTCTGCCACTTAATTACGCTTGTGGGTCTGACAGATATTTTTTTTTAAAACTTGCTTTTAAAAAGAAAAAAAAAAAACCACACACAATGTAGAGGCAAGTTGAAAGTGTATCATTATGAAAAATTGCTTCCTGTGTCTTCTAATCACATAAGAAGACATTTCTGTAGAATATCAGATATATCTACTGGTTTCCATATTACAAAACCTACCTACTCTTCTCACTTCCTGATTGGCATTAGCACAGAGAACAGAGTTGGCAAAGCTGCTGCATGCTTAAGTGCCATGTGATAAAAATTAAGAAATTTAATAAAAACAATTAAAGATGATTTATGGTTTCTGAAATAATTAGGTATCAAGCAAGTTAAAGTCTAGTTTCAATCGATACTCCCCCCTCTTCCTCCATGATGTATTTGAGCTAACGGACTTTAAAAAAAAACCATCTCTGACACAAAGCCTGCAGGTAGAGAGACAGAGCCTGGGAAGGCTGTAGTAAATGGATTATAGTAAAACCTTTTAATTTTACATACATGATTTTAGTTTTTGTTTTTTTTTTTTGAGGTCCCAATATAGAATGCTTTTCCCTGATTTTACATCTTCCCTTATTTTATACCATTTCATTCAGGTATAAAATGTATTTTGAAATGGTACATGGTGATAATAATGAATTCTATTTAGGTTTCTTACTTAATTTTCATGATATTTCGTTAACTCTTTTTAACTAAACTCTAGTTCTTGAACCACCACATTTAAAATGTAAAGGCTCAACGTGAGATATGAAAGGGGTGGTTCACCGTTAAAGGAACAGTTCAGTGTGAAAATAAAAACTGTGCAAAAAAAATAAACACTGAAAATTGATTTACAGGTTTCTAGTAGGGATGCACTTAATCCACTATTTTGGATTCGGCCGAACCCCCGAATCCAAAGTGAAGGATTTGGCCGAATACCAAACCGAATCCTAATTTGCATATACAAATTTGGGGTGTGAAGGGGAAACCATTTTTTACTTCCTTGTTTTGTGACAAAAAGTCAAGTGATTTCCTTCCTCATCCCTAATTTGCATATGCAAATTAGGATTCGGTTTGGCCGGGCAGAAAGACTCGGCCGAATCCTGCTGAAAAAGGCCGAATCCCGAACCAAATCCTGGATTCGGTGCATCCCTAGTTTCTAGTTACCTTGGACCCTTTCTCATTTGACACTTAAAAAAGGGTCCTATGTGACTTAAAACATGTTATTCTGGGTGCACAACGTTAATATTATGAAAATCGCATTTGTATTTTGTACATACGTAGAAAAATACCAAGTCATAAAGCAAAACATAACACAGATAAAACTGAAATACATACCAGCTTATGATCCAAAAATGAAGAAACAGCCACATGGACAGAACAAAGCTTATAAACAGTCATTAAGACCCATGATACATCAGTATTTGTTGCTCCACAGGGACTCCACCTTTCAGCAATGAGGCCAACTCATTTGGTGGCTGTATTTCACTTTAAAGGGATACTGTCATGGGAAAAAATAAAAATTTCAAAACGCATCAGTTAATAGTGCTGCTCCAGCAGAATTCTGCACTGAAATCCATTTATCAAAAGAGCAAACTGATTTTTTTTTATATTTAATTTTGAAATCTGACATGGGGCTAGACATGTTGTCAGTTTCCCAGTCCCCCAGTCATGCGACTTGTGATTTGATAAACTTCAGTCACTCTTTACTGCAAGTTGAAGTGATATCTCCCCCTACCTTTCCCCCCTAGCAGCCTAACAACAGAACAATGGGAAGGTAACCAGATAGCAGCTCCCTAACACAAGATAACAGCTGCCTGGTAGAAAAAAAGAACAGCACTCAATAGTAAAATCCAGGTCCCACTGAGACACATTCAGTTACATTAAGTAGGAGAAACAGCCTGCCTGTTCCATCCTAAAGTGCTGGCTCTGTCTGAAAGCACATGACCAGGCAAAATGACCTGAGCTGCACCTACACACCAATAATACAACTAAAAAATACACTTGCTGGTTCAGGAATGAACATTTTATATTGTAGAGTTTAACATTTGCAGTGCGAACTGTAATTTAGAAATAAAAGAAAATCATGACAGAATCCCTTTAAAGGAGAACTAAACCCTAAAAATGAATAAGGCTAGAAATAGCATATTTTATATACTGAACCAGCCTAAAGATTCAGCATCAATATAGTAGCAAAGATCCAGGCTTTCAAAGTTGTCACAGGAGTTTTCCATCTTGGGATTTTGTTAGAAGTGTCAGTGACTGCACTGCAGTAGGCTCTGAGCAGCTGTTGAGAAGCTAAGCTTAGGGGTTGTCACAATTCATCAAGCAAAAAATTAGGTTTGCCTTTCATATAGCTGATAATACAGGGCTGATTATTAAATTCTAATGCAAAGTGCACTGGGTTCTAAGCGGCCATGTACCAATGATCTTATTTATTCACTAATCAGCCTTATAGTGTGACATTTCTATTCTATGTGTACTGTATATTGTGAGTGGCTCCCTAAGCTCAGTAAGTGACAGCAGCACAGAGCATGTGCAGTGAATCAGCAGAAAAGAAGATGGGGAGCTACTGGGGCATCTTTTGAGACACAGATGCTTTACTGCTAAAGGGCTGTAGTTGCCTTGGGCTGGTAGACAAGCCCAAAATAATGTATAGCATTTCTAGCCTACTTCTTTAATTAAGCTTTAGTTTTCCTTTAAAAACACCTGGTGGGCCATTGGTGCAACACTCAAGTAAAACTGATTTTAGAACACTGAAATACCCATACCAATATAAGTTTCCTATTAAAAGTTATGAGAATGCCAAAGTAGTTGGGTTGGCTATGGAAAACGATAAAGCATTAATTAAGACCCCCAGCCGACTGGCCACATCCCATGGTATCACACCGCACCCCTTTTCTCAAAGCAGATTATAAACATTACAGCTGCCCAGTGGATGTGATAAGTAGGGATATACCGAATCCACTATTTTTGATTCGGCCGAACCCTCGAATCCTTCGCAAAAGATTCGGGCGAATACCGAACTGAACCCTAATTTGCATATGCAAATTAGGGTGGGAACGGGAAAACATTTTTTACTTCCTGGTTTTGTGACAAAAAGTCACGCAATTTCCCTCCCCGGCCCTAATTTGTATACGCAAATTAGGAGTCTGATTCGGTACAGCTGGGCAGAAGGATTCGGCTAAAACCGAATCCTGCTGAAAAAGGCATTCTGGCCGAATCCTGAACCAAATCCTGGATTCTGTGTACCCCTAGTGATAAGACATGCCATTGAGCCTGTGGCTGCTTTGACAAGGCTACTTTTAATGAAAGAAAATTTGCATAAAGGTGGCCATACATGGATAGATCCGCTCGTTTGGCGCCAAACGAGCGGATCTCCATCAGATATGCCCACCTTGAGGTGGGCAATATTGGGCTGATCTGATCGTGGGCCCTAGGGCCCAACGATCGGATACTAGCGTTCGCAAACGGGCGGTCGGATCGCGGGACCGCATCAATGAACAGATGTGGGCGCGACTGATGGGATTTTCAATCCCATCCGATCGAGATCTGGCCGACTTTCGGCCAGATCTCGATCGGGGAAGCCCGTCGGGGGCCCCCATACATGGGCTAATAAGCTGCCGACTCGGTCTGTCGGCAGCTTTATCGGCCCGTGTATGGCCACCTTTAGGCTAATAAATGAGGGAAATAAAAATAACAAGTACAGTGGTCCTTTAAGTGGCATGGCTATGCACGTGACGATACATAACTCAAGTTACGCACTGCAAAGGAGACACGTTAAACACATAGATATGTCTGACAACTACACTATTTTCCCCCTTTAATGTATAGACGTGATCAATCACAGTAGAGAACACAGGCAGTCATCTTATATACTCATTCCCGCCCCTTTCAGTGACATCAGAGATGGGCGGGTCAGTCATGAGCATATGCAGCGCCTGTTTAAGAGATGGCGGGTTAGGGTTGGTCACGGGTCAACTATTTGCAGACTACTGCATCACTAATTTAAAACTATTGTGCAGGGAACCCCCAAATGGTCAGCAAATTCAGTCAAGAGCATTCAACAACACAGCACCAGGATTGAATAGCTTTGACCCAATGACATGCTCTCTGTAACAAAAATATACCTCTACAGACATATATTAGTCTATGCCAAAATGATATGAGGTATACAGCAGGGATGGCACAGATTCGATCAAATCTAAACCCTTAGTTCACACTTTCTAAAGCTCTGGACAACTGAACTCAATTGTTTGTTCACATTTTCCTCAAAACGTTCTCAACTTTAAAATGTGCAAATGAGGGGTTGTTAACCTTTAAATTAACTGTTCGTATGATGTAGAGCTGGGGTCCCCAACCTTTTTTACCCGTGAGCCACATTGAAATGTAAAAAGAATTAGAGAGCAACACAAGCATGAAAAAAGTGCCAGTGTGTGCCAAATAAGGGATGTGATTGGCTATTGGTAGCCCTTATGTGGACTGGTAAACTACAGGAGGTCCTGTCTGGCAGTACATCTGTTTTTATACAACTAAAACTTCCCTCCAAGCCTGGAATTCAAAAATAATCACCTGCTTTGAGGCCACTGAGAGCAACATCCAACATGTTGACCATGAGTCACTGGTTGGGGATCACTGATGTAGAGAGGGATATTCTGAGACAATTTGCAATTTGTTTTCATTTATGATTTATGTTTTGTAGTTATTTAGCTTTTTATTCAGCAGCTCTCCAGTTTGCAATTGGAATTGGTTGCTAGGGTTCACATTTTCCTAGCACCCATGCACTGAATTGAATAAGAAACTGGAATATGAATAGCAGAGGCCTGAACAGAAAGATAAGTGATAAAAAGTAGCAATAATTTGTCCGTAGAGCATTTGTTTTTTTAGATGGGGTCAGTGAACCCCAGTTGAAAGTTGTGAAGAGTCAGACGAAAAAGGCAAATTATTCAAAAACTATAAAAAATAAAATAAAAAAAAGACCAATTGAAAAATTTCTTAGAAATCGCCATTCCATAACATACTAAAAGCTAACTTACAGGTGAACCACCCCTTTAAATTTGTTTAAATGGGAGCTCTACAAAAACATAAGCTCTTGGAAAAGTAAACAATTTTAAGCAACTTTGCAATATACATCAATTTATGATGCAGACTTTTTATGATTTTTAATGGCAGTTCCCTAAGCCTAGCCCCCTGCTCTTCTGCTGATCTGTCTGACTACTTTGCTGAGCTGTCTGACTACTGTTACTTTATATCAACAGCCATCTGTCCTCAGCCTGCATCCTCCAAACCCCACAATTCCCTGCACACGTGATTTTAATAAGGAACACAACACCCCAGTGCAATGCATTGTGGGTTATGTAGTTCCTGCATGCTGTCTGTAAGCTGTGGAGAAGTTGTTACAATGTGTAACATCAGTGTTTAGTCCCTCCTTCCCTGCCAGGATTTCAAATGATGCAGAAAAAGCAGAACGGTTAAACAGCTGGATTTCAGCATTGAAAATGCCATTTATTCAGACTTTTTGAAGAAACAGGTAACTGTGATGGGTATATTAGGGGTTTCTGTGTTATGTGGCCTATTTATCAAATTTTGGTTTGGAAGCCGGAGATACCCTTTAACGCTTTCGGAGGATTTTGTATTCAGCCTAATGCAAAAACTATGGCTTTTGTGCATCCATAATATAGAGAGAGACGCTACTAACAACATGCTACAAAAATATTGTAGCTATCACCTGTCCCAGCTCGGTTTTAGATGTTATTGGTCCTTATCCAACAATAAGACTGGAGAAAAAAACCCTGCCCTGATCAGGTGACGAATTCATAGCCCAGTGCTAAGATTGCATAACAACCGGGCATCTCTTAGTATTAACTATTATGTATAATCTCAAAAAATGCTCTCAAAAATTATTTCCATTTTGTACAAAGCAAATACATGGCATGTGGGGGGGGGGGTCAGGCTGGAAAGTTCAGTTGGCAGTTGAGATTTATGAAATGATTTAATGTAAGAGGAGGACAAAGTGCTCTCACAAGCTTGAGTCACCAAAGAAAAAAATGATATCATTTGAAATAATATCCTCCTACTAGGGATGCCATTTTTCCTTGTAGTGGGCTAATTATTCCACCCACAAACTGTATAACTGGAAATTCGGCTCAAAGTTTCCAGAGCAGCTTTTTTCTGCCTCCGGTTATTTGCGGGTCACTGCAGCCTTAGGCGAGTTCATCAACTCAGCGTCCCTGCTAGTGGTGTGTGGGCCGGCCCAAAACAAGTGGGCCGGGCAGGTTCGGGATGACCTCACGGCTCCTCTTGTGACCTTAAACTGTCAGCTTCTGACTTCCTGTTTTATAGGCTTGCCCCGCCGATGACATCACAAAAGGGGCAGGTTGTCACAGGTCTATAAATGATTGGGAGGAAGGCAGTTTGGGTCGGTTTTTCTCGACACATCACTAGTCCCTGCACTAAATCTGGCCATTTACATGTTTTTATCACCCAGTATGTGTTGGTCTCTGTGCCAAGTGATTTTAGCAAAGTTTAGCTTCCTGGGTAATCAGCTGCCCCTCAACTGCACAGACCCTGATCTTCCTTAGCAGCCAAACGGGACATTAGGACTAGTGATGGGCAACTTTGGTGCATTTCACTTCACCGGAAAATTCTCTAATTTCCCGCTAAATTTGCGAAAACTGCAAAAAATTTTGTAAACAACGCCGGGAACCATTTTTTTGTACGCTGTTTTTGTCTAAATTGCGCCGGCATCCAAAAAAAAAACCAGACGTCAGCGATTTTTCGCATCAGTTTTGCAAATGTATTTGCTGCAAATTCACGCCTGGTGAATAAATTCACCCATCACTAATTAGGACACGGGATCGACCGATCCATAAATAGCATAATTTGCCCATCCACTTGCCAGACCAAACTGTATTCACCAGCAAGCTCTTGGGTCAGCTGGCATGAGACCAACTTATCACTGATGAAGATGGGTACAAAATAAAAATCAAAACTCAAATCAGCGGATGGGCAGGTTTACCAACATTAGAGATAAATATCTGGAGAGATTTCGTGAGATGTTGCCCATGGCAACCAATCAGAAATTAGATTTAAACAGCTACATATAAGTTAAAAAACAAAAGCAAAGATAGGAGACTGCCTTTCTGTAATTTTGAGCTTTCTGGATAATAGGTTTCCGGATAACAGATCCCATACCTGTATATGGAATAAAAATCTAAGCCGTTGATATCCAGAGTGTGTTACAGGCTCATGAGATTCTGTCCATATGCCGCTAACAAACCAAAACAGACAAATTCCAAAACAAGCAGGGCCCTCATTTCTTGCATTAGTCAGTTTTTAATAGGAATGCACCGAATCCAGGATTCTGCCTTTTTCAGCAGGATTCAGATTCGGCCGAATCCTTCTGTCCGGCCAAACCAAATCCTAATTTGTATATGCAAATTAGGGACAGAGAGGGAAATCGTGGGACTTTTTGTCACAAAACAAGGAAGTAAAAATGTTTTCCGTTCCAACCCCTAATTTGCATATGCAAATTAGGATTCGCGTTCAGCCAAATCCAAAATAGTGGATTGGGTGCATTCCTAGTTAACAGTAATCTGTATTTTGATAAACATAACCGACACAAATAATTAAGTCTGGAACAACAAAATCTTTTTACACTAGAATAATACTGGCACTGTGCTAATCAAATACAAAAAAACAAAAACCAGTATAGGAATTAGGGATGCACCGAATCCAAGATTCGGTTCGGGCTTTTTCAGGAGGATTCGGCCAAATCCTTCTGCCCAGCCGAACCCAATCCTAATTTGCATATGCAAATTAGGAGCGAGGAGGGAAATCTTGTGATTTTTTTGTCACAAAACAAGGAAGTAAAAAATGTTTCCCCCTTCACACCACTAATTTGCATATGCAAATCAGGATTCAGATTCAGTTCTGTATTCAGCCGAATCTTTCACGGAGGATTCAGGGGTTCGGCCGAATTCAAAATAGTGGATTCGGTGCATCCCTAATAGAAATCATGCATTCACAAGCCCCATTTATGCAAATGGTTTCTGTGATGAAAGTTGCTAGATATTTCTGTTAAGCAAAGGCACGAGGTTGTTTGATCAGCTCATCGTGTTGAGGAATAGGTTTCCATTATGTTCACTCTTTAACCATGATCCACTATGCATATTAGCATTCTCATCCAGCAAGAACGGATTTAAATTACCTTACTCACACAGTGACTGAACGGCTATGATGAATAAATGTGATTGAATATGGCGGCCTCGACAGACACTGCCAAAATAACAGCAATGAATGGAACGGGTGGAAACAAAAAAAAAAAACCGTAGAGAGGAATGCGGAATAAATCACAGGCACAAAGATAAGTGGCACATGTAGGTAACCACCCCTTTCCCAAAGAAGGGATTAAACCACAAAAAACAAAACACTAACCCTTCAGTGTCTGACCTACAAAATACCCTTGTATGAAATGCAATCATTGTTGTTATGTTTATGTGAATGTGGAGATCGAACTTTACAGACTGTGGGTCCAACAGAAAATAACTATGAATGGCAACATTTCTACAGTTTGGTTTAAGGGTCAGGGCACTCGGGCACAGGGTTGGACTGACCCGGTGGGACACCGGGAAAAAACCCGGTGGGCCCCGACCCTAATGGGCTCCCGCCTGACCAGACCCCCTCTCCTGCTATTCAGTTTCTACAAAATTGTTTGTTTTTTTCAGCGCCGTGCAGCGCCTTCTGAGCATGCGTGACTGCCGACGTTGTTTGCACGTGCACGTCGAACGGCGCCTTCACTTTACAGTAGAGGGGCCACAGCAGTTAAGGCTGGGCCCCCCAGTAAAACCCTGCACAGGCAGATTCGGGGAAATTAGTCCCCCTGGCGACAAATCACCTCTTCTTCGGGGCGACAATCTCCCCAAACTGCCTTCCCCTACCTTCCCGCCGGGATGAAACTTGCGGCGCTTCGTTTTCCGAAGAAGAGATTTGTTGCCAGGGCGACTAATCTCCCTGTGTGCCCTTACCATAAGCGAATAGCACAAACAATAAGAACTTCCGACCCATCACTCATTGGTCAAAACGGAATAAGCCTGTCCAATCTGCAAGCCAGCGTCAGACTGGGGGTCATGGGTGCAACAGGCCAACCCACCCTCCAATTGTCTCCTGTAGTGATGGGCAGGTCAAGAAAACCTCAAGCCCCACCCGCCTTCGTCCTGCACATAGACCCATGTCGCCCTGCAGATGATGTCACAAAAGGGGCGGGGCATGCACAAGCCTATAAAACAGGAAGTAGGCAGAGAAGGTCGCGCTCAACCTGAATCCACCTCGAAGAAGAGCAGCGAGGTTGGTCCAAGCCGTGGGCCACTAGCCCCCTGCGAGTACCCTTTTCTATCAAAACCAGGTGACCAGGCCCAGAAGGGGACGACAGAGAGCGGGCCTGGTCACTGCCGTGAACTGACCAATGTCAAGGGCATTTACATACCAGTGTCAAACGTCTGCCCGACATTTTATCAGCATGCTTATGGCCAGCTGTAGTCTTAAAGGGGCTGTTCACCTTTAAATTAACTTTTAGTATGAAAAGTTGCAATTGGTTTTCATTTTTAGTTCTTTAGCTTTTTATTCAGCTCTCCAGCAATTACAGCAATCTGGTAGCGAGGGTCCAAATGACCTTAGCAACCATGCATTGATTTGAATAAGAGTCTGGAATATGAATAGCAGAGGCCTGAATAGAAAGATTAGTGATAAAAAGTAGCAATAACAATAGATTTGTAGCCTTACAGAGATGGGTCAGTGACCCCCATTCAAAAGCTGGAGTCAGAAAAAGGCAGCAAATAACAATTAAAGGGCATTGTTCACCTTCCAAACACTTTTTTCAGTTCAGTTGTTTTCAGATTGTTCCCGAAATAAAGAGTTTTTTCAATTACTTTCCATTATTTATTTTTTACTGTTTTTCCAAAATCTAAGTTTAAAGTTGAATGAATAAAGTGTCATTTTCACCTTCTATAGCAGCTCTGGCAGGGGGTCGCTGACCCCCCAAACTGTTCTAAATTGATACAATTAATGGATACGTGTTTCAGTCTGGCAGCTCAGTAATTCAGGCGAAGACTCATTTAATTGATACATTTCTCAGCAGCATCTCTGGAGTATTAGCAACTATTGTATCAAGACTAACAGTTGCCTGTAATAAAACTCAGGGATTCTGCTCAGCAGGGACAAAGATAGAAAAACGTATCCATGAAATGTATCAATTAAGAACATTTTGGGGGTCAGTGACCCCCTGCCAGAGCTGCTTTAGAAGGTGAAAATGACACTTTACACTTCAATATTAGAAAAATGGTCAGAAATAGAACCAGCAGCTGCTGTTTTGGACACATTCTGCTGGCTGAAATATGGTTATGGAGATGTCCCATGTGCCACAGGCCTAAAAGAACAAACTCTCACTAGAGAAAGAGCTAATAAACGGTTAAAGGGTAGCTCCCCTTTAACATTAACATTTAGTATGCCAATGTCCTATTAGTAACTTTTCAACTTGTCAGTTGTTTCTGAATTACAGGAGGGTTGTGGGCCCCTGCAGCCAAAAATGATTGCTCGGTGAGGCTACAATTTGAATGTAACTTTGTTTTTTGGTCATCTTCTAGTCTCTAAATCAAACCATTGCCCGGTTGCCAGGTAAGTGGGACCCTAGCAACTGGATAGCCATCGAAGTTCTAAACTGGCGAGTTGCTGAACAAAGAGCTGAAAAAATAATAAACCACATAAAACTGCAAATAGCCTCAGAATCTTGCTGTTTACATAATACTAACCAACCATAGCTAATTGTCTAAGTATATCCTGGTCCTTATTGATCAAATTTCTCCTTTCTAGGCAGTGTTAATGTTATCAAATTAAATTCTCAATACATAAAGCACAAAATGGTGGAAAAAAGGTCCAACTGCACAAGGCCAGCCTCATAAATGAATACATGTCACTAAGATGATATTCAGGATAAAAAAAAAGTATCGGTGTTACAGCTACTCACTGTTTATACAACCCAAGACCTCATGCACTTTTGTATGCTGCAATACAGCTCAACTCTGTGCCAGTCAGGTTACGTCTCCTTGCAACATAATAGTAACAAACACTCAGATGTGGGCAAGCCCTAAGAAACACACACAAAAATAAATATTCACACTTAGGTCAGAACTGAATCCACACAAGTTTTTAGCTTTGATACTGAAATAAAACACTTTTCCCTAAAATTACACTAATTTACCATTTTATTGCTGCAACACTTATTGGCACTTTTTCTGCGTGCAAGAAGAAATCCATTTCCTGTTACTCATATGACTAATTCTGCTTCATTTCTGGCAAGAGGACATCCAATCTTGCTTTATGGCAGGAATTCTACAAATACTCTCAGAAACATAAACCCTTGTCGTGTTGGTGCTGAAGTGCCCCCTTACACTGGGCTGTTGGGATACAAGGGGTGGTTTACCTTTAAGTTAACCTTTAGTATGTTATAGAATGGTGAATTCTAAGCAACTTTTCAATTGGTCTTCATTATTTATTTCTAATAGTTTTTGTTAATTAGCTGCCTTCTTCTTCTGACTCTTTCCAACTTACAAATATCACTCACTGACCCCCCCATCTTAAAAACAAATGCTCTGAAAGGCTACCAATGCATTGTTTTATTACTCCCCGTTGTATTCAAACCCTCTCCTACTCATATTCCAGTCTCGTATCCAAATCAATGCATGGTTGCTAGGGTAATTTGTTCCCTAGCAACCAGATTGTGGATACTGCAAACTGGAGAGCTGCTGAATAAAAAGCTAAATAATTCAAGGAACTATGAATGAAGCCTGACTCAATGTCTCTGTATAACATGTAAAAACAATACATTTTCAAATTTCAAAAAAAAAAAGCTAAATACTTCAAAAACCACAAATAAAAATGAAAAACAATTTCAAATTGTCTCAGAATAGCACTCTCTACATCATACTAAAAGTTAATTTAAAGATGAACAACCACTTTAAAACCATGTTGGATATAGCACCCAGACCTGACCCGCATTTTTACCCACTTTGATCCGCTACCCGACCCGGACCCGCAACTGCCTAATCCGCAACCGGCCAAAAAGTAAGTGATGGTGTTGCAAACCCAAAAGTGGGCAGTTACAGAAACAACTTTTGTAAAACTTTAAAAAGGAGTAAAATAGACAATACATCTGATAAGAAATTTAGATGAGACCCGCAACCCGCAGGTATACCCACACCTGAAAATCCTCCCCTCGTTCCGCAGGGTGCCCGCTTCTTTTGCGGGTAACCTGCAGGTACCCGACCCGCTGCAGGACTCTACCCAGAAGGCTCCATTTGACAATATCCTTAGGCTGATGGCACACTGGGCCGACCCAAAATCACCACCTCCTGCCATCTCCCATTAACCTGAATACAGCCAGTGGAACAGTCAAGTCAAAGGAGCACTTTTAGGAGCCATTACTATTTGGGTCAAAGGATAAACAAGACTTAACATATACTACTGGGCCCAATATATGAGACATACTTTAGACCCTTAATCTATAGGCCGAGAAAACCACAAAATAGGTCCCTGTGCTATTAAAGGGAGTACAACCCCCCATGTGATACAATAAATGTTATAATAAAATGAGGGGATTACATTATTTTTTTTTTACTTTTATATGGTGCCAGCTTTTTTCACTCATTGAGTAAAAATATATTTGGTGAGGAAATAGTGATGAGTGGGTTCACCCAGCCAAGGGTTCGGACAGTTTCTGGGTCAGAACTTCAAGTGTGGCCCTTCACTAATGGCGGCTGACATCATCAGAGGGAGGAAAGATGTCATAAAGCGGAAGAGTACTTCTGGGCAGGTCGGGAAGCAATGGGTTAGGTCCAAAGTGGATTGAAAACATTTCTGATACATCACTGTCAGAGCTGACTAGCATGCCCTGATTCATGAAATAATGATTTAAAAAAGAAAAATGAATTAGCTAATGATTATTTCACACCAACGAATCATCAACTCGGAATTACTGGGGGGCTCCAAACTGAAGAAGCATTATAGCCGAAACCACTTGCAATCCCAATTAATCAAATAGGAAATGAATGTTCTTCAAAGTCTCTATCAATGGCTCAAGCACAAAGTGGCGCTTAAATGGGAACTACCCCTATACATTGAGTTATTGGGCCCTATAAATGGATAAAGGTATTTAGGCTCTACCACTGGTAGAAGTTCAGAATTGCACAGAAACGGGAACCTTCGGAAAGCAGCAGAGCCAATACCTGTATGGTGCAGCAAATTGGTGACCCCAACATTATTACATGATATATGAATATGAAGTGAAACGGAAGCCTGCCACATATGGCAAGTTATTAGGGCCCTATCAATGGCATAGTTACTATTAAATGGCAATTACACATATTTAGGGCCCTATCCATGGCATTAAATGTGAATTACACATATTTAGGAAGTTATTATGGCCCTATCAATGGCATAGTTCCTATTCAATGGGAAATACCCTTATTTAGGAAGTTATTAGGGCCCTATCAGTGGCATGAATACAATTAAATGGGAATTACATGTATTTAGTACGTTTATAGGGCCCTATCAATGGAATTAAATAGGAATTACACATATTTAGGAAGTTATTAGGGTCCTATCAATGGCATAGTTACAATTAAATGGTAACCACAAATATTTAGTATGTTATTAGGGGCCTATCAATGGCATTAAATGGGAATTACACATATTTAGGAAGTTATTGGCGCCCTTTCAATGGCATAGTTACTATTAAATGGGAATTACACATATTTAGGAAGTTGTCAGGGCCTTATCAATGGCATAGTTATAATTAAATGGGAATTACACAAACTTAGGAAGTTATTAGGGCCCTATCATTGGCATAATTACAATTAAATGGAAACCACAGATATTTAGAATGTTATTGGGGCCTTATCAATGGCATTAAATGGGAATTATACATATTTATGAAGTTATTAGCCCCCTATCAATGGCATAGTTATAATTAAATGGGAATTATACATATTTATGAAGTTATTAGGCCCCTATCAATGGCATAGTTACTATTAAATGGGAATTACACATATTTAGGAAGTTGTCAGGGCCCTATCAATGGCATAGTTATAATTAAATGGGAATTACACAAACTTAGGAAGTTATTAGGGCCCTATCAATGGCATAATTACAATTAAATGGGAACCACAAATATTTAGAATGTTATTTGGGGCCCTATCAATGGCATTAAATAGGAATTACACATATTTAGGAAGTTGTCAGGCCCTATCAATGGCATAGTTATAATTAAATGGGAATTACACAAACTTAGGAAGTTATTAGGGCCCTATCATTGGCATAATTACAATTAAATGGAAACCACAGATATTTAGAATGTTATTGGGGCCTTATCAATGGCATTAAATGGGAATTATACATATTTATGAAGTTATTAGCCCCCTATCAATGGCATAGTTATAATTAAATGGGAATTATACATATTTATGAAGTTATTAGGCCCCTATCAATGGCATAGTTACTATTAAATGGGAATTACACATATTTAGGAAGTTGTCAGGGCCCTATCAATGGCATAGTTATAATTAAATGGGAATTACACAAACTTAGGAAGTTATTAGGGCCCTATCAATGGCATAATTACAATTAAATGGGAACCACAAATATTTAGAATGTTATTTGGGGCCCTATCAATGGCATTAAATAGGAATTACACATATTTAGGAAGTTGTCAGGCCCTATCAATGGCATAATTACAATTAAACGGGAATTACCTGTATTCAGGAAGTTATTAGGGCCCTTTCAATGGCATAGTTACTATTAAGGACAATATTTGAGACCTATCAATGAGATCGGTGCAAGGTCTGGCTGAAATGGGAAATATCCTTATACAGTAAGTTAAGAGCTCGGTACAAAGTGTGAGTGAAATGAGAAGCACTTTACACATGAGCAAGTTATCAGGCCCAGGTCTATGAATGGCACTAAATAGGAATGAGCATTTGCAGTAAGTCATGAGCTTGTATGTAGTATCTGCTGATGTCAGTAAATAATGCTTGTGCCACACACACATATTAAAGCCACGGATCTATAACTTATGGCCCCCCAGCTGCACAAGACAACACTGCACGGCATGATACTGGGACAGAGAATTGGACAATAAGTAGTGAGACATAAGACAACTAACCGGGAGCATCTAAAATTCGCTTCATTCACCTGCCCTGTGGCTGCGCATATGCACCGCTGAACTACAATACCCAGCAGCCCATGCGTGCCACTCAAACACGGGATCTCGGGCTGATTGTGCTCAGGCTCATTCCATGGCAGCAGCACAGGATAGAGAGCCCACCAGCCCGTTATTAAACACTACATGCTCATTCCCACAGAGCTGATCCCGCCAAGTTTCAGGCCCAGCCGCCCACTCCCCTCCCCTCTTGTAACACAGAGCCGCCGGGGGGCCCGGCTCTGGTCGGTAGGAGACAGACACACATACACACAGACAGACGCACGATTTAGGAGGTAGAGGAAAGATAGGAGAAGTGACCTGTTTGTCGCATCCTGACGCGCGCGCTTAGGCTGAAAAAAAAAAGCTGCTCCTGGCTGGCGATCAATGGAGAGACAGGCACACCGCAAACGAGGCTCCTCCCACCACCCGAGATGGTCACGCCCTCCAGTGCCGTCAAGACACGCCTTCTGCCTTCGCGTCGGCCCGCGGGAAAATCCATGACCTCTGATTGGCGCTTAACTCGGGGCGGGCCGCCGGTGATTTCAAAATGTAGTTGAGCCGAGTCAGACCCGAAGAGACCGGGAACTCCTCTCTCTGTGTGGGCCGGGCCCTCAACGGTTTCCCTGGGGCTGCTGTAGGGTGGTGCAAAAAGCGCGTTTGCTTTGGCTTCACAGACTCAGGAGCCAATGTCGCTGCAGGGCAGAAACAGCATTTATCCTTCCTGGGCATCCACTATATTAGGGGCCCCTTGGGCAAGGGTACTGTGTGAGGGTGGTACATGGCCCTCCTGGAAGGTTGTAGGTAAAACATTCCTGAGTTCGATGATTTTTGCAGATTAAGGGACAGATTTATCAAGGGTCTAAGTGAATTTGAGGGAATTTTCTAAGTAAAAAAATTCGAAGTCATTTTTTGGATACTTCGACCATCGAGTAGGATACTACGAATTCGAATATCGAAGTACTGTCTCGTTAAAAAAACTTCCACTTCAATACTTCGCCAAATTAAACGACCAGTAACATAAAATTTTTTTTAAAAAATTGTTGCTATACAACGAAAAAAAAACACCAAGACAAATTTATAGCAAAGCCTTTATTAAGAAATAACTTACAGAAACGCCACTTCCGCTCCTCTTCAGAAATGGCGATAGGGTGACCATCCATCCTGCGATGCTCGATTTCTCCTCCCTGGCTTCCCTCTCCCTCACTCCTCCAGCTCATGCCGCTCTCAAAACGTGGCCACACCGGATCGGGGACTGAGCCAACAGCCTCTCCTCCCGGGCCGAACCTGTCCCTGCTGATTTGATGTGGTTGTCTTTCTTGGAATAGTAACAGGCAGTCTATAATGTGCCCCCAGGGGTGGCTGCCCCCCTCCTAGGAGTCAGTGTCCTTTCCGGGCCTAACCCCTTCAAGAATGAGTTCGGGGGATTCAGACCTCGGGGTTTCCAAGTTGCTGGCATCTGTGTCTCTGTCTGTTCCCTTTTTGCCCCCTCCACCCCTGTTGTGCGTCTTGAAATGGTCGCTGTGCATGAAGTGTTGCAGACAGGGCAGGTAAAGCGCGTCTCTCCAGTGTGGGTGCGCAGGTCCCGATGAAGTTCGTTGGAGTGAGTGAATCGCTTGCCGCAGAAGAGGCAGTTGCAGATGATGGACCTCTCCCCGGTGTACCAACGCAGATGCGCCTTCAGGTGAAACATTTTGCTGTAAACTTTACCACAGCCAGGATTGTGACAGCTGTGCAACCTCTTCCTCCTCGGGCTCGCCCCAGCTAGTCCCAGTCTTTCTGCAAAGTAGTTATTGCTCACGCACACCTGTCTGTGCAGATAATTCCAAATTCCCTTGGTGCACAGTGATAGAGGTAATCGGCAACCTCAAATCTGATACTAAGAAAAGGCACACTGGCACACAAGCTGTGAATGCAGGTGAACACCTTGCAAAATTTTATTACCGGAAGTGCAACGTTTCGGGGCAAGCCCCTTTGTCAAGCATCCAGTCTTTCTGCCTCATGGCAGTTGGGGCAGCGGACTACATGCGGCGGCACATGGAAGCCTTGGGCAGCCCGCGGGCCAATCTGAGTGCAGTGGAGAGACTGGCGGCTGATAAGGCAAGTACTTGAAAACTGCCCAGCAGCAGTGCTCCCTTATGTGCCGGGTCGGTTTTGGTAAACTGGGGTCACTGCCTGTTACTATTCCAAGAAAGACAACCACATCAAATCAGCAGGGACAGGTTCGGCCCGGGAGGAGAGGCTGTTGGCTCAGTCCCCGATCCGCAGTGTGGCCACATCTTGAGAGTGGCATGAGCTGGAGGAGTGAGGGAGAGGGAAGCCAGGGAGGAGAAATCAAGCACCGCAGGATGGATGGTCGCCCTATCGCCTTTTCTGAAGAGGAGCGGAAGTAGAGTTTCTGTAAGTTATTTCTTAATAAAGGCTTTGCTATTTTAAAATGTAATTTGTCTTGGTGTTTTATTTTTCGTTGTATACTAACAAATTTTTTTTAAAAAATTTGATGTTACTGGTCCTTTAAACCTGCCGAAGTGCTATGTTAGCATATGGGGAAAATCGTTTGAACAATCAATGAAATCCTCCGAATCGTTCAATTTTAATTCAACTGCAGGATACCCGAATTCGCTGAGAAAAACTTTGACTTCGATAGTCGACGTATTTAAATTAGATGGTCGAATTTCAAAGCATTTTTGACTTCGAAAATAGGTAGGGTTGTCACCTTTTCTGGAAAAAAATACCAGCCTTCCTATATATTTATCTTTTTTCCCTATTGACATTGGGATCAACCATCATTTTTACTGACCAGGCCAGTGTTTGACCGATTCAGCAGCTTATCTGCCCATGGTTGAGGGCTCCCAACAGGTTCTCCCGATCGGTATCAGGCCAAAAATCGGGCAGATATTGATTGGTCAAGTTTGATTATTTTGTACGATCCAGGACCGCATCTGCTAGTTGATATGGTCCTGCGACCTGTCGGCGCCCATTCGTACTATTGTAATCCGATATTGCCCAGCCGTTAGTGGGCATATCGGGTTAAGATCTGCTTCTTTGGCGATCTTGCCAAACGAGTGGACCTTATAGTGTATGGCCACCTTTAGGTGCTTAAAAATATCTGCCCACCCCCATCGTGAATAGGGTTGCCACCTTTTCTGGAAAAAATTACCGGCCTTCCTATATATTTATCTTTTTTTCACTATTAATAACATTGGAATCAACCATCATTTTTACTGTTTTACCGGCCAGGCCGGTAAAATACCGACCAGGTGGCAACCCTAATCTTGAATGAAACTGTAATTCATAAATGTGCAGATCTGCTCGTTTGTAGGGGTCGCCAAATGAGTGGATTTTGCCCCGATATGCCCACCTTGATTGGGCCCTAGTACCCAACAATCGGATCACAACTAGAGGAATGAAGAAGGTCTGTTCGAGGACCACATCAACAAACCAATGCGGTCCTCGATCCAACAGGATTATTTTAACCTGCCTGATCAACATCTGGCCGCTTTTTAAGCAGATATCTGCTAGGAAAGCCCAACTGAGGGCCCCCATACACTCGCCAACAAACTGCTGGTTTGGTCTGTTGGCAGCTTATCAGCCTGTGCATGGCCACCTTAAGCCCCTGGGCTGATCACATGGTCAGCCTGTGCAGATCCATTGGCCAAACACTGCTGGGCTGTGGATTTTTGCGCAGGCCCAATTAGGGTTGCCACATTTTCTGGAAAAAAATATCGGCCCTCCTGTATATTTATCTTTTTTCCCTATTAATAACATTGGGATCAACCATAATTTTTACCGGCCAGGTGGCAACCCTAGGCACAATCAATACCTGAACCATCATTTTAGGACCATACAAAGACAAAAAAACCTATAATTTGGTCAAGTGTGACTAAAGGTGGCCATACACGATAAGATCTGCTAGTTTGGTAAGGTTGCCAAATGAGCGAATCTTTCCCCCAATATGCCCACCAATGGTAGGGTGATATCGGCTTAATCCGAACGTTCAACCCTAGGGCCAAACCATTGGATTTCAAGAAACAGAATGGGCGCCGAGGAGTCGTAGGACCGGATCAACTAGCCAATGTGGTCCTCGATCACCAGAAAAATCAAACCTCTCCAAGCAATATCCGGCCTATTGATCGGGGGGAGACCTGTCGGAAGCCCCCATACACTGGCAGAAAAGCTGCTGAATCGGTCTACAGGACTGATATCAACAGCTTTATTCTGCGCGTGTATGGGGGTTTCCGACAGATCTCCCCGGTCGATAACCCAGGAGATTTTCTGGTGATCGAGGACCACATCAGCTAGTTGATGCGGTCCTACGACCCATAGGTGCTCATACTCCGATTGTCTGTCCCTAGGGCCGAACATTTGGATTAACTCGATATATCCCTTCTGTTGGCAAACTAGCGGATCTTATGGTGTATAGCCACCTTTAGTCACATTTGACCAAATTGTAGGTACTTTTTTAGTAGTATTTGCCATTGGGTAATCCTAAATAGAAAATTGCCATTTTAAGAATTAAGGGCCACCCCTGGGATCCCACGATTCAAAGTGCACACAAAGCATACATGTTAGATGACATGTATTAACAGACTTAGTTCTGTCTTTTGCTTCCACACTTCTTC
This sequence comes from Xenopus petersii, assembly GCA_038501925.1. Lineage (NCBI taxonomy): Eukaryota > Metazoa > Chordata > Amphibia > Anura > Pipidae > Xenopus > Xenopus petersii. The sequence continues at coordinate 21,439,975 of CM076672.1, read as the reverse complement.
CTGTTACAGTTAGAGCTGCAGTATTCTGGTCAGGTGATCTCTGAGGCAGCACACAGACCATCACAAAATGGGGGATCAAGGCAAGAGATGTAAAATGGAAATATTTACAGTAAGTTTCTTCTAAAAGTTCAACTTTTAGTATGTTATAGAATGGCCAATTCTAAGCAGGTTTTCAGTTGCATTCACTCTAATTTTTTGTAGCTTTTTTCATTATTTGCCTTTTTCTGACTGACAACCATTGAACTGCTCCTATCACATTCATACTTTTCTATGGACATAAACAATTCTTGTACAAATGATGCTCAAATAAAAATAATTTTAAAAAATGTAGAGAAGTACACTGTAGTACTGAAAACATACCTCCCCAACTGTCCCTTTTTAGGAGGGACAGTCCCTCTTTTGACAGCTCAACCTGCAGTCCCTCATTTGTACTGGAAAGTCCCTATTTTCTTTGCACTGGCAGCCAGAAAAAGAAACAAAGTTTCTAACGTAATAGGCTTTTAGCAGAGAGCACAGAACAGGTAACAGGTGCAAATAAGATACTTTGTAACTTTTGATACTTTTGACACAAAAAAGTTTAGATAAGGAGAAATATTTTCAAACTTTCATAACCTGCGAAATTTTGTAAAATGAACATGGTTATTAGGGATGTGGCCACAGAAAGGGTCATGGTCAAAAAAATTGCTGTTCTACGTGAGGAAATTTTTTTTGTCCCTCTTTTACTTCCAAAATGTTGGGAGGTATGCTGAAAATGCTACTCACTGGGGGGGGGGGAGTAATCTGTCTGATACTGAATATAGTTGCTAACTTCAGACTCAGGGCCAGTACTCCTGTTCTCTGAAAATCCCACAAGCGCAGGGTATGTTTTATGTGAGCACCATGTCGTCATATTTGTCCAATCTCCCAGAGGTTCCTTGCAACATTCCAGAATGTTTTACTATACTGTGAATACACTCATCCCAGAAGAAAGAGAAAATAAGTGAAGCTGTAAATCCCATAGAACCTTTTGAAAGACTGAACACATAAGACTATATTCATTGATTGGTTGGGGGATGTCTAATATATAGGCACTAGGGTCGCACTGGGGTGTGTGGTGCCCACGGGGGCCACCCCAAGGGCCCCCTACATGCGCACTGTCCTTATACTTTGTGGGATTGGGGGAGGGCCAGATCACATATGGATTGTGAAAGGGAGGGCCGCACCACTTCCAGATCTGGAAAGGGACGGGGGAGGGCAGGATCGGGTCTGGGTCAGTGGGGCCCATTATGTTTTGTCCCAGTGTACTACTCTAGACCCCGCCCACATAACAGTTAAAAGACCATACAGACATCAGTGCTAAAAACGGTAACCCCCCCCCACAAGTTATAAAAAGCTATTGATGGTGAGGGCCCTTCTTACAAGTTAAAAAATAACTATGGTGCCAGGGCCCCCCATAAAAGTTTTCAAAAAATCATTGGTGGTCAGGGCCCCCAATAAGGTAAATAAAAAGTTTGGAGCCAGGGCCCCCCATAAAAGTTTTTTAAAAAAACATTGGCACCAGAGCCCCCTTAAAAGTTAAAAGAAACATTAGGGCCCCAAAGAATATTTTTCTTTAAAAACATTGGTGGCAGGGGCCTATAGAATGTTAAAATAATACATTGGTGGTTAGGGGTTTAATAGAAAAAAAAAAACATTGGTGTTCAGTAGAACTGAACTCGTGGCTTCCGGACTTCAACTTTGGCTCCTTAGCAGCTTCAGGACTTCTTTTGTGGCTTTGGGTCTTTTCGTGGCTTCTGGACTTCAACTTCGGCTCCTTTCGCAGCTTAGGGTCTTTGGCAGTTCGGCAGGTGTGGCACGGGTTCGGAGCTATTAAAGTGCAGCACAGCCGGCCCCCCATTAGGCCCAGTACAGCAGTGCCCTGTGCCCCCCTGATGGCAGCCCTGGGTGTGGATCACACTGGCACAAGTATATAAAAATCATGCACGGAGGTGGAAGAGGGTCAGTAGAAGGTTGGCCAAGCCCCGAGAATATTGCGCATAAGTCAGCCCGAACCCGTCCCACCAGCGGGTAAACCCACTGGTCCTGCAGACTTTGGGTCGGTCTGCACATCACTACTGCAGTAGGCATGGACTTGCAATTTGGAAACCTGGCAGATGCCAGAGGGGCTGCTGTACGCTGCCACAGACCAGTACTTTTTGTTAGGCTGTTTAGGCCTTTGCATACTTATAATGCCAGGGCCTTTTGTGAATATAATGTCACATGTAATGGGTTCGCACACTTTAAATAAGATACAAAAAAAATGGTGGTATTGTTTCGGCACACACGCTTTTGTCAAGGGGGATTATGATTCAGAATCCCTCTTGGCAAAGGTTTGTGAGCTGAAACTTTGGGGTATTCTCATTCTTAGGCAAGACCTTGTTGATCTTTTTTGCTTTGAACTTACAAAACTGGTGGTAAGTCTATTGTGGTGTTTATACATATGGCCTGTAGATGTCACTGTGCTCAGACTTATACTGTGCATACTTCCTGATAGCTTAAAAGTGAAAATTACTGTTGTGTAATGCCTGCATGACTTTGCTAATAAAGCACTATACTCTCCATCCTCCTCCAAAACATAACATCTATCCTCTTTAGTACTATCATGTTTAAATTTTCTTGTAGAAGATATTGATATTTATTGATTATTTATAAGATATTTACCTGTTCTACCTTTATTTGTCTATATAAAAGAAATTTACCTTATACCACCGTTTTTTGTATATTATTTAAAGTGTGCAACCCATTACACGTGACATTAAGCTTTTGGACGACTTGGTGGTGGTATCCCTGGGTTAACAGCACCTTTTACATTTGATGCTTTATTCTTGAAAAAAAAAATCTTCTTTTTGTGGCTTGGAGTGCCCTCCTTTGATCTGTGTTCCTTTTGTGAATATAAGTCAGGACATTCCCCTCGCAAATTTTGAAAGGGAACAGTTCATGCCTAGGGTTGCCACCTTTTCTGGAAAAAAATACCGGCCTTCCTATATATATTTATCTTTTTTCCCTATTAATAACATTCAGATCATTTTTACCGACCAGGCCCGTGAAATACTGGCTAGGTGGCAACACTACATGCAAACCCTGGTTGCCCAAACAGTGAGGGGCTAGTTTGCAGGAACAGTGCTTTCTAACACCCAGCATTTGACCTCATTCCCAACTAGCCAGAACGAGAAAAGTGGAAAAGCAAGGAGCACCGAATGTTCATCTACTTTATGCATTATGAAAGGATAATTGTAGAGGACGTCACTATTTGCATACGTCAGGCATGTCCAAAGTGTGGCCCGCGGGCCAATTGCGGCCCTTTATCAAATTTACATTGGCCCTTTATACTGCTGCCTGTGTGCTGAAGGTGTTGGCAATAGAGATGGGCGAATTTTTCCGCCTCGTTTCGCCGAAAAAATGATGGCCATAGACTTGTATGGAGACGTGCGTCAAAAAAAAAAAGACACGCGACAAAATAATTTCGCCGCGCGACAAATCTTTTTTGACGCCCATAGACTTTAATGGGCGTCAGCGACATTTCGCCGGCTGCGAATTTTTGGCGAAACGAAGCGGGTCAAATTCGCCCATCCCTGGTTAGCAATAAACACGTACTGGAACGTAGAGACGCACATACTCCTTTACTGTACTGTACTGGCACGTCAGTACTTCTGTTGACACCTTCAGCGCTAAAGAATTATGCGAGAGCGACGCATCACTATGTGCCAGTACGTGTCTATTACTAACACCTTCAGCACACAGGCAGCAGTATAGACCAAGTGGCACATCATTTCACTAATGTGCCCAAATATTACTGCTACAGCTACGCTATTCCTTATTTAAATGAGTTAAATGGTGTTAATGGTTCAAAGAATGTTCAGGCTAAATGGTCGGCCCCCACACATTTTCACCTCACCAAATCTGGCCCTCGTTGCAAAAAGTTTGGACACCCCTGGCATACGTTGTGGTGATGTTGCCTTTGGTCCTTGCCACCTTTTCCACTTAAGGAAAGGAGATGCAGACATCAGCAAAGAAAGGGTTGCTTGCTAAACAAATGCATCACTAAAAGCTGAAGGAAATGTAGCGTTACTGCCTCACAATTACTTCCTACAATACAGCGCCTCTCTGTGGGACCCTGACAAGTCACATTTATTCCAAAAACAAATCTGTAGGCAAAGGCAAGGTAAGCAGACACAGATTGAAACCCCTGTATGACCTAAATCAGTTTTGTGTGTATACCAATGGACCTCATAGGAAATTAAAGGCAGTACAATAATACGTGCCTATCTATATTTGCATAATGATTTTCACACATCAGCCCCCTTCCTATTTACTATGTGAAGGATCAGAACGTCTCATTACGCATGCGCACCAGACCCTCTCAGCCGCGCGAACCATTAAATAACAGACACAGAGCCCTGAGGTAATGAACCCAACGCTAAGGTTAATCACCCGGTGACATCACCACCAAAACGCGCGCTAAAGCCCCATCGAACGAGTTCCGCCCATCCTCCAACGTAATAGAGCGCTGATTGGTTGCGGTTTTGCATGAGCTGGAAAGCAGCTTACTGCGGCCTGACAGCGTGCCGTCTACTGGTCTATGCTATTGAGCATAATAAGCTCTGTGTAAACAAGGTGGCGCGAATACTTAGTGTCTGTGGCCAATGAACAGTTGGGAGTGCATTGGCTCATTCCCAGTGACGCAATCAAGGCCATATCTCAGTTTAGGCGGGAACGTGTCAGCAGTAGGCGGTGCTTAGTGGCCATAGTTTTACGAGGAAGTTGGGGGCGGGCCTTGTACTGTATGTTATAATAAAAAGGTGAAAATATGAATTTCCTGAGTTAGCATTTCACTATCATTTTAAATTAACCTTAATTATCATTTTAAATATGGACAGTGCATAGTTTTACACTGTAAGTCTTGCGTCCTGTATTTTCGTGTTTACTTTTTGTGTTTATTAGATGTAGTTTTAGGGTTGCCACCTTTTCTGGAAAAAAATACCAGCCTTATATTTTTATGGTTTTTCTTTAAAAACAACATTGGCATCAAGCAACATTTTTACCGGCCAGGCCGGTAAAATAACGACCAGGTGGCAACCCTATTAGTTATGTGCGGGTTGGGATTTCCCCCGACCCGCACCCGCCTGCCACCCTCCCTCCACCTGAGCCCAACTTCTGGGTTCCTTTTATAGATAGGGAAATATCGGCCTTCCTATATATTTATCTTTTTTCCCTACTAATAACATCGGGCCAGGTGGCAACCCTATTTATAGACCCGCGCTGACCCACCCCGCCGATGACGTCACAAAAGGAGCTGGGCGAGCAGGCGCGGCATCTATAAAAGAAGAATCCAGAAGTCGGAAGCCGGCATTTGATGGTGGAGGGCAGGGAGAGCAGGAGAAGACCCCGAGAAAAAGAGTGCGAGGTCTGCCCAAACCCACCCGACCAGCTGGTCCCGCAGGTATCGGGCCAACCTGCACATCACTAAACCCTATGTAGTTTGCTGAGTTATTAGGCAAAAGCTCCAAATATCTTCTTGAGGCGAGTGGCCATATTATCAGAAAAAATAGCAGAAGTTTGTCACAGAAGTATGGCTTCAGCCAAGGAAATAACCGTGTGCCAGTCGTGTAAACACAAAGCTACATAATTTTAGCAGTACAGTACATATTGGGTTGCCACCTCTTAGGTATGTAGCTGGTTAAAGGAGAAGGAAAGTTTAATTCATTGGTGGTGCTAAATGATAGTCGCCACTCTGTGATTATAATCACTTTCCTGATCTCAAGGCCTACTATATGGCCCATGCTTCTATTAGCAGAAAACTGCACCAGCCCGAGGTACTTCTCCTCGAGCAACACAGAGCAATGTTCTTCCTTCTTCAGATGGGTGCACATGCACGGGAAAATTCAAAATAAAGAAAAAAAGTGACCTTTTTACTCTACTACTTGTGCGTCGGTCAGGGGCCATTTAAGAAAGAAGATGCGCAAGAAGAGGATCACTCTGTGGTGCTTGCCGAGATATCCCCCGGGTCTATGCACTTTTCTGCTAACAGAAGCATGGGCCCGAGGTATCAGGTCATTTTTGGCAACCCCCCCAGAAATTTAATTTTTCCCTCTCCTTTCAGAAAAGTAAGACCACATACCAAAAGCCGAGACGTCAACTAGCCCAATGTCATGAGGGGGATAATGATCACTAGGCCTTTTTGAGACCTTATTTCATGTTATCATTAAAGGAAAACTATACCCCCCAAACAATGTAGGTCTCTATAAAAAGATATTGCATAAAACAGCTCATATGTAAAATCCTGCTTCATGTAAATAAACCATTATTATAATAATATACTTTTCTAGTAGTATGTGCCATTGGGTAATCATAAATAGAAAATTGCCATTTTAAAAAATAAGGGCCGCCCCCTGGGATCGTAGGATTCACTGTACTCACAAACATACCAACAAACCATACATGTTAGGTCACATGAGCCAATTAACAGACAGAGTTGTGTCTTTTGCTTCCACACTTCTTCCTGTTACAGTTAGAGTTGAAGTATTTCTGGTCAGGTGATCTCTGAGACAGTACACAGACCATCACAAAATGGTGGCTCAAGGCAAGAGATGTAAAAGGGCAATATTTACTTAAATATATATTCCAGTTTGGTAAGATTCTTTAATATGCCACTTAATATGATATGAACTATCTGTTGATTAAGTGTTCATTTTGGGGGTATAGTTTTCCTTTAAGTGTGAAGAATAAACATGACTGGATCATTATCTTCCTCATGATATGGGGCTGGTTGATGTCTCTGAAAAGGCAGGTGAACAGGCACAATATCAGAGGCTTAACCAAAGCCGAAGAAGACTGTGCAGTTGAAGGGGGGCCCATACCATGGGGTCTGCTTCCAATACAACTTTAAGTAAATCCCCAGTCGCGGGCCGGTGGGGACTGGGGGACACAGGCGGGTGGGCGGTTTGCATGGTGTGCACCAGGCCCCTCTGAAAAATCTTTGCATGGGGGGGGGAGGTTGTTGTTGTTATGCTACTGAACAAGATCTTACTTTTATTCAAAACTATACAGTTGTACTCCCAACACCCCTCCATTATAGGGGCTGAATGGCCCAAACTAGTCTGGCTTCTCTGAATAAATGGAACCAGATATGGGATGGCAAAATCTTCCAAATGCCAGAGTAAGATGCCATAGAGTCACTATTTATTGGACTGGTGGGGGCTGTTTGTGTAATTAAAATGCTGGGCCCTATGATAAATCTCAGTCTGACCCATGAAACCCATGAAAGAGTGCAATACTAACATATTTGTATCTCATCTCTCTAAAATGTGATGTCCATGTTATTAACAGGACAGACCTGTAGTTCCATATTTAGCAAGAACAACATTTTTTCTTTGCAGCAATGGCACTGGGTTTGCTTAAAATTAAATGAGAAATAGAATTTTTTTTTGTTTATTTGTTCACTAAGAGGTAGATTTATCAAAGGTCGAGGTGAATTTTCGAATGAAAAAAAATCGGAATTCAAGCTATTTTTTGTGTACATCAACTAGGGAATAGTCCAAATTCAATTTGAATTTGAAGAAAATTTGAGTATTGAAATTTATCATGTACTGTCTCTTTAAAAATTAGACTTTGACCATTCGCCATCTTAAACCTGCCGACTTGCTGTTTTAGCCTATGGGGGACCTCCTAGAACCTATTTGGAGTCAATTGGTGGACTTTGAAAAATGTACGTTTTTTTAGGGGAAAACGTTGAATCGAATTCGATCAAATGCACTATTCCTTCGTTTCGTATGATTCTAATTGGGGCAGAATACGAAAACGGACCTTTTTGAATTCGAATTTCAAAGTTTTTTCAATTCGAAATTCGACCCTTGATAAATATGCCCCTAAGGGTGCTACTGCGTGAGACGTGGGCTTACTTTTGAGTGTTTTCATATCTTCATATCACATATTTCATATCTTCATATCACATATTAGAGATTCACAGGTTTCCAAGAATAGCAGAAATGAGCGACATATAGTCACCACATGTTTTGGATTATCCTGTCTGAGCACCAGTTAAGCAATAAGTGTCTTAGCCTTGACAGCAGAAGAATATGAATAAATGCTAGAACCATCTGTGCTCTTACAGGCTCATGAAGCTTGAAATGTTATGACTCCTATGACCCAACATTGTAAAGATTTAAAACCTGATCATCATGAAGTTGCTTCTTTTTTTGTTACACTCTTGAAGCAGTGAATTTACTTTTACATTATAAATACCTCCCATCCATGTAAATGCAAAGGGGGTGCAACTCTTAAAGTGTGCGCATTCTGAATGCCTTAATAGAAGAAACTATACATCAATAACTAGTGTTTATATCATGTAAACAATGTTTTTTTCCACTGAATGTGAGAGCAAAAATGTATGATCTTCTTTAAAGTAGCAAGGTTGGTTGCCTTGTTGAGTGTGTGTGTGGGAAAGCAGCGCTGCGGCGCTGCGTTTTCTGAAGTCGCCTGAAGTTTCCTCCGTGAGGCAACTTCGGGCGACTTACGAAAAATGCAATGCCGCGTGTGCTTTAGCACAGGCAACTTTTTATTATAACCTATGGGAAGGCACGCTGAGGCAGTTCGGGGAGATTGTCGCCCAGAAGACGAGGCGATTAGTCACCACTGGCAACAAAACTAACCTTTATTGCTGGCGATTAATCTCCTTTTGGAACATTGCTCTAAAAACAAATAGGACGGGTTTGCCAAAAATGTATGCAGTTTAGTTAGGATCAAGTACAAAGAACTGTTTTATTGTTACAAATAAAAAGGAAATGAATAGACAGAATTATTTGCCTAACAATGGGAGATGGGAGCCTTTCTGTAATTCAGCTCTTTCATGATAATGGACAAATTTGGATGAACTAAGTAAATTTAGTGCATCCTATACTGGAGATGCTGTGAAGCTAATGGCTTCAGGGATGAAAATAAGGGCAGTTTCAAAAATTCTGCATCCTTCTAAAATTGGCCATGCACATGCCACTATAAGCTGCCAATTTGACAAATCCAGTCAGTTGCTTATTGCCTCATGTATGGGGCCTTCCTGATGGATATGGTCCACTCCCGATGGGTTTGCATATCCCCATATTTATCCGATTGTTAACCTGGGGGACTACTATGTGGTTAGCCAAAATTGTTCCACATAAAGAAAACAAAACCAAAGCCACCCTAAAGGTGGCCATACACGGGCCGTTAAAAGCTGCAGACAGACCGAGTCGGCAGCTTATTAGCCCGTGTATGGGGGCCCCCGACGGGCTTCCCCGATCGAGATCTGGCCGAAAGTCGGCCAGATCTCAATCGGATGGGATTAAAAATCCCGTCGGCAGTTTATTGGCCCTAGGGCCCACAATCGGATCAGCCCGATATCCCCCACCTCAAGGTGGGCATTACAGGGAAAGATCCGCTCATTTGGCGAAATCGCCAAACAAGCGAATCTCTATGTGTATTGCCACCTTTAGGCATTACTCTGCAATTATTGCTTTTGCCCATGTATACGCTCCTCTCCCATTAGGTCTGCCATGCCCCTCTTGTGTGATCCGAATGTTGACTGGGGGGACAAACGATCAGATTAGTTTACCATTCGGCTGATCAAGTGATTGATTAATATATTTCTTAAAAGTGAAAGGAAGTTATAACATATATTATCTATAGCTACTGCTTGTGGTGCTGTCTCTTATGCTACATTATTTTTCCCCAAAGAGCTATTGTACCTATGCACAGACACCAGAACCCTAGGGACCCTATGGATAGAAACAAATAAGCTCTAAGGTATGTAAGCGCACATTTTTTTTGTTTAATATTACTACATTTAAAATTACATTTTATCTTGAAAAATATAACAAGGGAGTTGGAAAAAAATGAGATGCAAATTATTCAAAGCCATCTCAGTACATATGCAGATATTTTGCACTACAAATCCTTCATATTTACATATTGAACAATTTTCCCCCAAGTGCTTTCTCTTTCAGTGCACCATGTTACCTGTTTTTTTTGCAGAGAGCAAAGTTACTGATGTGCATACAATTGGTTGTGTCTGTAGACATGTTAAATAGGCATGTCGCATTGCAATGCATCATCTGCAGAGCTTTAGTTTCTCTTTGTGCATAAGAGCCACTTTCCTCATCTTCCCATTTTAGAGTGCCACTGCCTCCAACTGTGCTTTGTTTATTAGAAGAATTGAACAGAAGCTAGGAGATCAGTGGGTCAATGAGCATAATAGGCAGGTGGGGGAGGGTATTCATCAAGGGAATTCCAAGGAGTCCCTTTATTCTAGATAAAAAAAAAAGTTGGTGCATATTATTTAAAAGAAAAGCCAGATATGCATGGTTTAAGAGACTGAATTAAGAAAAAAAGCATTTCTGACTTCAGCAATATATTAATTTACTATTAATTCTTGATTAAGATGGATCAGATTACAGACAGTTAATAACTGAATATCCCTGTGTATGGCAAAACTGTAGATTATCCAACAGATATAGCAGCAGGTCACATATTCAGAATATCAGTATGAATTAACATAATCCATTCAAAGAAGTCCTAGTACAGTCATTCATAACCTAAAGGTTGGGACCCAAAAACTTGGTCCCAATGTGGGTCTCCATGACCCCTTTTAGTAACGTGAAATATTGTGCTACAATAGTCAGTAATAATTAATGTCCAAAAATAATCCTAAACCCAAATTTTGTTTGTGACTGCTGAGAAAATAGTTAATACACCCTACTCTAGCATGCGTACATCAACATAGAATGTAAAAGGCCTGAATGACCCTCAAAGTTTAAGACAAATTCTCACAATGATTTTTCTAGTGCAAGGCACCAAATATATTTTGTTGACGGAAAATGTTCTGTTTTTGGAAGATTCAGCAAGAACAGATTAACAAAATCAATTGTCGTGTTGTAGTACACCAATGTTTCACAAAAAAACCTGAATTAAGCCCTTGCATTCTGAACAAATTGGAAACCAAGAAAAGGTACCCTCATGTACTAAATAAGAAAAAGTGCCCCACCCAGTGGCCAAAACAAGAATGGTGGTGGTATCTTAGCTTGGCTTTCTCAGCTGGTAACTATTGAACTGACATGGGAGTATTACAATTTTTCTAGAGAAGTAAAAACATGGAAAACTTGCATTATTTTCCAAATCCATAAATGATCAGTATAGGGCTATTGTCAGACACAGACAAAAAAAGGTGCCCAACCTTTTGGCATCTTCCCAGTGAGATAGACTTTCCTTGTCCTTTAAAGGAAAACTATACCCCCAAAGTAAATATTGCCTTTTTACATCTCTTGCCTTGAACCACCTGACCAGAAATACTGCAACTCTAACTGTAACAGGAAGAAGTGTTGAAGCAAAAGACAGAACTCTGTCTGTTAATTGGCTCATGTGACCTAACAAGTATGGTTATTGGTATGTTTGTGTGCACAGTGAATCCTACGATCCCAGGGGGCTATTTTCTATTTAGGATTGCCCAATGGCACATACTACTAGAAAAGTATATTATTATGAAAATGGTTTATTTACATGGAGCAGGGTTTTACATTTGAGCTGTTTTATGCTATATCTTTCTATGGAGACCTACATTGTTTGGGGGGTATAGTTTTCCTTTAAAGGAACAGTTCAGTGTAAAAATAAAAACTGGCTATATAGATAGACTGTGCAAAATAAAAAATGTTTCTAAATTAGTTAGTTAGCCAAAAATGTAATGAATAAAGGCTGGAGTGACTGGATGTCTAACATAAAAGCCAGAACACTACTTCCTTTACAGCTGTCTTGGTTTCCACTGATTGGTTACCAGGCAGTGACTCGAGGGGGGCCACATGGATCATAACTTTTGAATCTGAACTGAATGCTGAGGATCAATTGCAAACTCATTGAACAGTTATGTCCCATATGGCCCCCCCTTAAAGTCACTGACTGATTCAGAGTTAGAGAGTTGAAAAGCAGGAAGTAGTGTTCTGTTCTTTTATGTCATCCAGTTACTCCAGACACTCTATAATGTAATGTATTCTGTAATACATTGTCTCTCATATGTCCCATATGCCATACCATATATTTAGAGTTACATCATTTATTGACACATACTGTATTCCCCATGGCTAAGAGCGCTGCCTAGCAGTAGGCTAATAACTATAACTATAGGCTAATAACTAATAACAAAGGCTAATAACTATAAGATCTTATTATAAGGTTGCCCTCTAGTGAACATATATGGCACTGTTACACAAAGCACAGGCGGTTCTGCCTCCAGAAATCCTCTCAAATTTCACTGAACCAGAAATCCTTAGTGTTACTTACCAGACTTCCGCTCTGTTCTACTGGGCCGTACATCCTCTTCACAAAATCATACACACTACAGTTGGACATTGTGGTTCCCAAACGCTAGCACATTCTACAAACTAGTGTTTGTGCTGCTAGTGATTGCCAGTGGTTACAACATTGCTGCCTCATTAACCGAAGAAAACAAAAGAAAAGTTGCAGTTGCCAGTGCAGGCCTGTCTTTACAGGTGGTAAGACCTGCATGTGCATAAAAACAAAAGTCCATGCTCCTTACATCTTGTGCCTCGCACCAATGCACTTGCTCAGTCTGCTGATGAACTGTGCACAATTGTGGCCATGTTTAATAGTACACGGAATTCAGACCTAAGGAAGCCCAGGAACTGACACTCTTTTTTGAATAGGTGCTGTCAGCATAATACCTTTGTGTGTTCACATGCAACTGACTTTACACCTAATGAAATGTGTGCTAATGCCATTATTGATGCCCTGTTCATCGATGTGCAGGAAGTGAAGCTTTGCACTTACAAAACGATTTGGGAAAACAGGTACTGCAACTTGCTAATGATTTACCAACACTGCCGTCTGGGGCAAATATAATCTCAGTGTGTGTGACTCCTAACAGGGGGTAGGGGACTAAAACAGCCTTGCCATAAGAATTTGGTATGTCACAAAGCAATTCACTAAATCAAGGCAGACTATTGAACAGCTTCTAACAGGTGTAGCAGGGACAGACAGGGACACTGGTTGACAACTTAGAGTATCTCAGTTACACAATATAAATGAACACTACTCAGAGGATGCTCTCATGTACACACAGCATTGCCCTCGAGACGCCTCAAGGACCCCTGTCATGAAGAAGTGCACTAGCAGAGTTAACTGTTAGGGGGACTTTCTCTCCCAATAAAGCTGTCCCCCTTTTTCTAAGCAGTGCCCAGCAAACAGTGGACAAGCTTCTTCCCAGCTGTGTCATTACAGCTCTAGTAGTAGGCATCCCCTAACCTACAACTGACCGCACCTATTCCTGGCACACAATTGCCCAGGGGTTCTCCCCCAATTTACTCAATACACCTTGGGACAACAGCCTGTCCTAGCTAGCTGGTCTGTGCTAATAGCAGTCTCCTCACTCACTTTCTAGTCCTCACATGGTACAGCTTCCAACCTGGCCAGACATTGGTTTTACTAAATATGAGGGTTGCCCTGTAAGGACCCCCTTTGTTAAAAATACCGTTCCTGTTCCTTCCCCTCTTGTCATTAGGGTCATGAGGGTGGTTTCTGACTTTTAGATGGGACCTACATTTTTTTTATCAGTGGTCTGGAATAAGTTATATCACTGACCAGGGGAAAGGGAGCTTTAATTTGTAGGATCTACTGATTAGTTTGTGCCATTGCTGTTGATTCTACAGTTCTTGGGGCCCTTTTGGGCCTCTGTGTACTTGAAATTCCAGGGCCTAGTTTGAATCCCAATCCAGACCTGACTGCCGCTAATATCTAGCATAAAACAGCAGCAATCAAAACATCCCTTCAGCGTTTAAACACTTGTAATGTTATTAAATGGAAAGTGCCCTGGCTAATGCACATGGAGGGGCGACAGGTGGACTTCTGTAAGAAAACACTCAAACAAGTTGCTGGATGAAATTGAAATTCTCTGTGTACCATATGAATGCAACACACAGCACTGCAAGATCAAACAGACCTAGTACTGGAAGGGCCAATGCTTAATCAGGCTTCGGTTGCCCTTTAAAGGGGAAGGAAATGTCCTCGGCGCTAACCCCCCTCCCCCCTCCCGTGTATTGCCCCCCCTCCCTCCTCCCCCCTGGCCTACCCCTCCCGCTGGGCAAATGCCCCTAACTTGTTACTTACCCTTCTGCGCAGGTCCAGTCCACGGAGTTCACAGGCGACATCTTCTTCCACGCGATCTTCTTCCTCCTTTGACCGGCGTTTTGGCGCATGCGCAGTAGGATCATTTCGCCGGTACGGATCTACTGCGCATGCGCCAAAAGTCACGCGCATGCGCAGTAGATCGTACCAGCGAAATGATCCTACTGCGCATGCGCCGGTCAAAGGAGGAAGAAGATCGCGTGGAAGAAGATGTCGCCTGTGAACTCCGTGGACTGGACCTGCGCAGAAGGGTAAGTAACAAGTTAGGGGCATTTGCCCAGCGGGAGGGGTAGGCCAGGGGGGAGGAGGGAGGGGGGGCAATACACGGGAGGGGGGGAGGGGGGTTATCGCCGAGGACATTTCCTTCTCCTTTAAGGAGTTGTTCACCTTTAAATTAACTTTTAGTTTACTTTTTTGATATTCTGAGACGATTTGCAGATGGTTTTCATTTTTTATTATTTGTGGCTTTTGAGTTATTTAGCTTTTTATTCAGCAGCTCTCAAGTTTGCAATTCCAGCAATCTGGTTGCTAGGATGCAAATAATCCTAGCAACCATGCACTGATTTAAGAGAGAGATTGGACTATGAATAGGAGAGGGCTTGTATAGAAAGATGAGTAATAAAAAGTAGCAATAACAATATATTTGTAGCCTTTAGGAGCATTTGTTGTTTAAATAGAGTCACTGACCCCTATTTGAAAGCTGGAGCGAGTCAGAAGAATGCAATTGATTTAAAGGGATACTGTCATGGGAAAACATGTTTTTTTCAAAACGCATCAGTTAATAGTGCTGGTCCAGCAGACTTCTGCACTGAAATCCATTTATCAAAAGAGCAAACAGATTTTTTTATATTCAATTTTGAAATATGACATGGGGCTAGACATATTGTCAGTTTATTTGTATTTGTTTTTGTTCTGACAAGCGAGTGTCAGACAGCACAGGTTACAGTCCTCTATATTTCCCTTACCTCGAGGAGACCAGTACATTCTGTTCTGTGAGGCTGAGCTTAGCGTGAGGATGGAAGTGATTTGTAAGCAGGGTTTAGCACTCAGCTACTGGAAGGCTCAGGCCTGGCTTGTTGCCCAGAAGAGTCTACAACCGGAATTACTTACTTACTGTTTCCAAAATTTTTTGTTCTTTCTTAGCAGCACAGTTCATGTGCTGCCGAATCTGTCAGTTACAATGCAGAAAACATGATATGAGTACCTGGAGTCCCTGATCCTTGAATGCCAGGCCATCTAACCATAGTGTTCTAGTCCAACCCTCTACTTCAATGTCTGAATTCCTGGTATTTAATTTAATTTACAGGTGACCATGCATGGGTGTAGTTTGCTTGCAATGTCAGCCACCAATCAGCCTGGGAACCATAAATTACAAATGCAAGAACAAAATGCTAAAATAGATGTAAAATGAAATGTTGTTCACCTTTGAGTTAACTAGTATGATATAGCAAGTGATATTCTGAGACAATTTGCCATAGGTTTTCACGTTTTATCATTTGTGGTTTTTGAGGTATTTTTAGCTTTTTATTCGGCAGCTCTCCGGTTTGCAATTTCCAAATAACCCCAGCAGCCATGCATTGATTTGAATAACAGACTGGAATATTAATAGGACAGGCCTGGATAGAAAGGTGAGTAATAAAAAGTAGCAATAATAATAAATGTGTAGCCTCACAGTGCTTTTGTTTTTTAGATGGGGTTTTGTTTTTAGATGGGGTTTTTAGATCCCCATCTGAAGCTGGGAAAAACCTATACAAATAAATAATGAAGATCAATTGAAAAGTTGCTTGGCCATTTTGTAACATAGTAAAGTTAACTTAAAGGTGAATCACCCCTTTAACACCTTGTAGCGATCACAAATGCACCATACAGCCTGCTCTGATTAACTGCGCACAGTTGTGTGCACACTGCAATGTACAGGGCCTACGAATGCAAGGGAACAGTGGCGTAACTAGATATTACTGGGCCCCACAGCAAATTATTTTTCAGGCCCCCAAAATGTTTAGAGGTTGACTTGTTTCTCCAATATTTATTGAAATTGTATATGAATTAGGTCCTCGTGGGGCCCCTATACCGCCTGGGCCCCCCTGCAGCCGCAGGGTCTGCTTCCTCTATAGTTACGCCCCTGCAAGGGAACAACTGCCTTGAGTTGCTGTGAAAGTTCTGCCTTGAGCAACATGTTACAGTTTGAAGGGTTCCAGAGTTATCTGCTAGACCAATAAACATGCCCTGTCTCTTTAGCAAAAAAGGCATTGCAATTGACCTTTGCACACTGAAATTGTCACGTTAGTGTCAGTTGTTTTCCTTTGACTAGCAGTCACAATAGCCCAAGGCTACTAATAAAGATGTTGCACTGCCTTTTTAAACATTTCAAAGTTCATTAAAAGAAAAGTGTACCCTACAGGCATAGTAAAAATAATTGAAGCCTTAACTGAATATGCCGCATTTTCATTACAGCTGCCATAAATGCTTATGCGCATATTAAAGGACCAGTAACATCAAAAAAATTTTTTCAAAAATTCGTTAGTATACAACGAAAAAACAACACCAAGACAAATTAAAGTTTAAAATAGCAAAGCCTTTATTAAGAAATAACTTACATAAACTCCACTTCCTGTCCTCTTCAGAAACGGCGAAAAGGCGACCATCCATTCTGCGGCGCTTGACTTCTCCTCCCTGGCTATTCACTGACAGCCATCTCATTCTCCAGCTCTTCTTCATCCTCCCAGGAGCAGCAGTAGGAATGCAATGTCGGCGGGCTCCCCATTGGATTCACGAGGGGTGCAGGAAAGTAGAGGAGGGCAGTGCGTCCATTCCTGCCTTGAAGAACCGGTGCCGATACCGCAGGGTGTGTGTTCAGCGTGGTATATTAGCATGGAGTCCAGAAGCAGCCAGGAGAAGGGCCACATGAAGATGGAGCACTGAGCAGCCAACTCCGGGTTCGTCGCAACAGAGTCACCCGGTCGGTTATGTGCAGATCCGGGAAGAAAGGGATGTTCCTGGCCCACAGCGCTGAACAGTAACCTGCCGGCAGCTCGCAGATGTCCACAGCGCTGAACAGTAACCAGCCGCCAGCTCCATAGCGGGACGTGGGCTAGGGCTCGGGCTGCAGCAGCAGGGGGATGTATCCGGACATATAGCAGTGGCCGTTCAAGGGGTCGCCGTTGGTGAGAGCGTATTGGCCTGGGTTTGGCTGGGTCGGAGGCATACTACCTCGCTGTACCGCTGACAAAAACAAAGTGATAAGGGAGGAAATGTGCAGCCAGGGCTGGGGAAATATCGCAAACACATACTATATAGATACCGGCCGGTTACTGTTCAGCGCTGTGGACATCTGCGAGCTGTTGGCTGGTTACTGTTCAGTGCTGTGGAAATCTGCGAGCTGCTGGCCGGTTACTGTTCAGCGCTGCCGCTGTGGGCCAGGAACATCCCTTTCTTCCCGGATCTGCACATAACCGACCAGGTGACTCTGTTGCGACGAACCCGGAGTTGGCTGCTCAGTGCTCCATCTTCATGTGGTTCTTCTCCTGGCTGCTTCTGGACTCCATGCTAATATACCACGCTGAACACACACCCTGCGGTATCGGCACCGGTTCTTCAAGGCAGGAATGGACGCACTGCCCTCCTCTACTTTCCTGCACCCCTCGTGAATCCAATGGGGAGCCCACCGACATTGCATTCCTACTGCTGCTCCTGGGTGGATGAAGAAGAGCTGGAGAATGAGATGGCTGTCAGTGAATAGCCAGGGAGGAGAAGTCAAGCGCCGCAGAATGGATGGTCGCCTTTTCGCCGTTTCTGAAGAGGACCGGAAGTGGAGTTTATGTAAGTTATTTCTTAATAAAGGCTTTGCTATTTTAAACTTTAATTTGTCTTGGTGTTCTTTTTTCGTTGTATACTAACGAATTTTTGAAAATTTTTTTTCGATGTTACTGGTCCTTTAACTGTTTTCTTCAGTAAACATTTGATCAGCAGG
Source organism: Xenopus petersii (assembly GCA_038501925.1). NCBI lineage: Eukaryota > Metazoa > Chordata > Amphibia > Anura > Pipidae > Xenopus > Xenopus petersii. The sequence continues at coordinate 21,421,830 of CM076672.1, read as the reverse complement.
CCTAACAAAGAGCTCCGTGCCTTGTGCTGTATTGGTGCAAAGAGAAAGGTGAGAATTGGGTGTAATAGGAAGTGTAATGGACAAATTGTTCCTATAAAGAAGGGATAGTCAAGTAGTAGCTCTTTGATGGCACGCATGGCAGTTCTGAGTGTTTTGAGCTCTGTGGGCAGGTGAATAAATGCTTGAAATCACCTCCATCCACTTTTATGGCTATCGCCTTCACATCCCGGTGCAATGACTTGTCAGGAAAACAGTGTGCTTGATCTCTGAATTTCTTACAACAAGCTTAAAGATACTAGGGGCAAATTCACTAAGATCCAAAGTTGCGCCAGCAACAGCTTCACCGCACTTCGCCAGGCTTAGATTCGGCAGCTCTATGCAAATTCACTAAAATGCAAAGTTCCTCTCAGGGAGGCGAACGGTAGCGAAGTTGCGCTAGCGTTAATTCGTCAAGCAAAACTAAGTTACACTAGCGATGCCTAATTTGCATACTGCGCCAAGTTAAAGTACAATGGACGTATATGTAGCAGCAAATACATTACACTACACAAGCCTGGGAAAGCTTCATAAAATAAAATAGAGTTGTTATTTTGCCCTATACATGAGCCCAGTGTATAGTTTAGATGCCATATGTTAGGAAATGTGGGGGGAAGGAGGATCTTTTTCAGCCTATCTCCCTTAAAAAAGGAAAAGTCGCCAGCGTTTTGTGGGACTTAGAAAAAATTTCAACTTTTTTTGAAGCAATCCGTATCTACTCTATTGCACTTCACCTAGTCTGAGGATGGCGAAGGCAAGTCTGGCGCAAGAGGTAACGTTCAGTAAAATGCGCAAGTTAGTGAATTAGCGTAGTTACGTCCCTTCGCCATAGCGCAACTTCACCTGGTGTAAGGGTTCGAAGTAGCGCTAGAGTAGGTCCACAAATTTTATTTACAGATTTTATGCCGAAAACTCTTTTGCCTGAAAACCGCAAAATCTTCGGATTATTCCATGAAACCCATCGCAGATCAGTATATGTTCGGGACGTCTCACATTTACTTCTACAGCAGGACTGAGTTGGAGTACTTTTTTATTCAGACTTTTAACACCCTCTGGGTTTAATAAATCCCAAAAAATTTGAGGTTTTTTTTCCACTAAAAATTCCGATTTTATAGTAAAAAAAAGTAAAAGAAAATTCTTTGAGTTTTTGGCATTTGGACTTTAATAAATAACCCCCTTAGTGTTTTAGCACTTGCTAAATGATCCCTACTGTGTTTGTGTACCTAACCATAAGCGTTATCTTGTAGTTCCAGGACATCTAGGACTAGTGGATGAGTATTTAACTGGCTTGGCTGGTAAATCACCAGCTAAGGCTGCAGATTTACAGGCAAAGTGCTTGCTGGTGAATTTTTAATTTCCCATCCTTCTGGCAATGGCTCATCCAGGTCCGCTCTAGATCCACAGCAGTTGCCAAACTTCCCCCCCCCCGGGCCAACTAGATCCCATCTGGTGGTTAAAAGTAAATATGAAGTTCATTCTTAGTTATCCTACCGAGCATTCTATTACATTCATTTTACCATTTTTTAAACTGCACCTTTTTTAATTAGAAGTGACGTGGAAATTTTGCATATTTCGCCATATGGCCGCCACCGATGCGGCATAAGCGTCAATCGCCCGATCATTCCAATTCCCATCCGATTTGTGTTCATCAGGCATGACTGCAGCATGCCGGGTGTGGCGCTGGTTGGGATTGAGGAATACGGACCATTGAACAAAGGTGTACTTTACAAGCCATGCTAAAATCACTGTGTCTGTGTGTATGTATACTACCGGGGGAAGTGCCTTTTGTCCTGGTGTCTTTTGTTTGCCTAGGGAAGTCTACCTTCGGGGGGAAGATAGACTTCCCTTCCCCTCTTCTATGGACATGTGTCTGTGTGCTGGTTCCACCAATTGGTTCATAGCATAACATGCTCATTGATTGGATATATTGTAAGACCACCTTTTGTCTTTGGGTATAATAAACCACTGGCCATTGTAGAAGGGGTAGAATACTGGACCCCAGCTGAGAACGACTGCTGTGACGTTATTTCCGGGGGATTGCGCAACATCACCACACGATACATCAAGGTTTCCGGATCGATTGTCCATTAAGACAAAAGATCATTCTTTTCTACGATAACAGAAGTAAAAGTAATAATAATTAAATGTGGGTCCAGAGTTAAAAGATCAACGGGCCACACTCACTGCTGCAAGACGATGACTCCGATCCGAGGAGAGAAAAAACAAAGAGACGGCCAACCTCCAACAGCCATCACTATACTACAACTCCCATAGGTTCATGAAATACCGGGAAGTCTGGACAAAATAACCTCTCTATACTGCCAAAAACCATTAACCAAGAAAACTAGCTTTGGTGCAGTAGTGTTAGTGCGAGTTACTTTCAGTGGTTTTAAAGTTCAGGGGGCCCAAAAACTATAAGATCTGCTCATTTGGCAAGGTTGCCAAATGAGCAGCTGTTTCCCTGATATGCCCACCAAAGGCAGGGCAATATTGGGCTAATCCAATCTTTTGGCCCTAGGGCCAAATGATCGGAGTACAATGATGGCAATTGGCGCCGACTGGACGAGGGCCGCATCAACTAGCCGATCGCAAGGGAAAACCAATCCTGCCCGATCAATATCTGGCCAATTTTTGCCAAGATATCGATCGGGGAGGCCTGTCAGAATGCCCCATACACGGGCAGATAAGATGCTGAATTGGTCTAAAGGACCGATATTGGCAGTTTAAGGGCAGAGACACGTGCAACAAAACACCTCTTCTACGGGCTACTAATCTCCCCGGAATGCCTTCCCACTGGCTAGAATCTAAATCGCCGGTGGGAAGGCACTTGGAGCGCTTAGTTTTTCCGAAGTCATCTGGTTTCCTCGTGAGTCGACTTTGGAAAACTAAGTGCACCGATTGCCATCCCGACGACGATTTACATTCTAGCCGGCGGGAGGCAGTTCTGGGGGATTAGTCGTCTGAAGAAGAGATTTGACGATGGGCGACTAATCTCCCCGAATCTGAGCCCTTAACTCGCTCTTAGATAAGTAATAGGAGTCTGTTCTCCTCCTGCTCTGTTAGTAAGTCAGCTGGCTTCTGCTACATTGTTTCAGTAGTCAGAACTAGCAGTGTGCAGATCACAAACAGCCAGACTGATGCTGCTTTCAGGACAATGACTAGATAATCACCAGAGGTTTCCACACTGTAATATGTTCATTGCCATGTGACAGGCATATGCTAAATTAGTGCCACCATCAGTACATTCACTGTATAGCAATGCAGGAGCGCTAAACCCCATGGGTATGTTTGTTCCAGAATAACTGCGCTGTCATTGACTGCCCTGGAACTATACTGCCCGTAACATGAATGGCGGCACTTTTCTTCCCATTTGTGGGCGTGGCTATGCTGACCGTTCTCTGCAGTAGTTCCCAGTGGCGGAAGTGATGAGGTTTACGTAACGTCGGCTCCGCCTCCTAGCCGAGAGTGGTCTGTTCGCAGTCAGGAGATTGTAGGAGGTTGTTCGGCCTCTGGCAACGGGACATGGAGGAGAGAACCGCAGCCAAACCTGAGAGCAGTTTTGGGGATTAATCCAAGCAGCCGTCTATTGCCTCCTCACCTTATCAGAATATTCAGTCGAGGGAAGCCATGGCCGCCTTGCTGGTTCGAGGCTGTGTGCTGAGACCCACCTGGGCAACGGCTCGTGTCTGTGGCCGGGGAGAAGTCATGAAGGGTAAGTAGCACTTGTGTGTCATTTCTCATATTCCATTGTAATCCTATGGCAAGAGCAGTGCGTGTCTGGCCTATATCTACTGCTTGTCATCCTCTATGTACTACTTGAACTATAACCTCAGCACCTTGATAGTTGCAGTTTAACAGCAGCAGACACGAGTTTAAAGTGACAGACCACCTTTCATTCAAGTTACAGAGGGACATTTTAATCAGCATCCTTTCAGTTAGGTTTAAGATTTTAAATTCAGCTTCCAATTAATTTAAAATTATGTCTGGTTGTTGGGGGGGGGGTCACTGACTGGCAGCCAAAAATCACTTATGCTGAGAGACTAACATTTTATTCTTGTTCTTACTTTTATTCCTTATCTTTATTCCTTTCTATTCTTTTTACAGTCTCTCATTCAAAGCATGGGCTGGTTGCTAGGGTAATTTGAACCCTAGTAACCAGGTATCTGCTGGTGAAGCGCTGCCGAACAAAGACCCTAAGTCATTAGAAACATTGTTGGATAACGGGACTGGGACTCTTGTATTTTTGTGTCTGTGTTGATTAGACAAGGCTTCTTCTGTCATTGGGGAGGGGACCCAGGGGGCAATTAAATGCCTTTATTATAATGAACCTGCTGGAGAGACAGAGAGAGAGGGACAGAGAAAGAGGGACAGAGAGAGAGGGACAGAGAGAGAGGGACAGAGAGAGGGGGACAGAGAGAGGGGGACAGAGAGAGGGGGGACAGAGAGAGGGGAGACAGACAGACAGACAGAGAGACAGACAGAGAGACAGACAGAGAGACAGAGAGACAGACAGACAGAGGCAGACAGACAGAGACAGACAGACAGAGAGACAGACAGACAGAGACAGACAGACAGAGACAGACAGACAGAGACAGACAGATGGGTCTGGGATGTCACACACTTTTAAAGTGGCAGTACAGCTTTAAGCAGCACTAAGGGAGAATGGCCGCAAACCAGAGTGTACAGTTCTTTGATTAGGTTTGGCATTTCCTTGTCCTTTAAAGGGGAACTATCATAAAAATTAAAATTTAATATAAGCTTCAGCATACTGAAATAATACATTTTCTAAATATAATCAATTAAAAATTCTGTACCATTTCTAAAACAATCAAGTTTATCTTCACTATTCCTCTCTCTGTTTCTCTTCATTCTGTCTTCATCAGCAGTTGGGTGTCAGATATTCAGTGACAGTTAGATCCAATATAGCTTATCAGGGCGCACCTTTTGCCTGGAAGATGTATTAGAGCTCACTCTATTAAACTCACCAGACATCATGTCTCTCTACATGCAGAATATGTGCAAAAGGAAGTTATTCTTAGATTTTGTTTGTAATGGAATCAGTTGAGTGAGCTCTAATACATCTGCTAGGAATGGAAGCCATAAGATAAATTGGATCATTCATCTGACACCCAACTGCTGCATGAAGAGAGAATGAAGAGAAACAGATGCTGAGAGAGGGATAGTGAAGATGAACTTGATTATTTCAGAAACATTACAGAATATTTAATTGATCGTATTTAGTAGAAATTTTCTTATTTCAGTATGCTGCAGCTTATGATAATTTTTCATTTTTGTGATAGTTCCCCTTTAAGCAAAACCTCTGCTAGATAACTTAAAGCTAAAGGCACTCTGGGTATATTGGCTGGCGCTGTACCCCGGCAGGAAACCTCATTGGTTAAAATGAATCTGTGTGTCACCACTTCCCATAAAGCTATTGGCAATGCTCTGTCTGAGGCAGGCGTATTGGATACGAGTGGTCACCCATCAGAATTCCTTGTATTGATGCTTCTCAGTGATAGTCTGCTTGTGGATGTTCCTTACGGGTACGGCATGGTTGCTAGGGTAAATTGTACCCTGGCAACCAGATGGCTGAAATTGCAAACTGGAGAGTTGTTGAATAACAAGCTAAATAACTCAAAAACCACAAATAATAAAAAATGAAAACCAATTGCAAATTGTCTTGGAATACCACTCTTTACATCATACTTAAATTTAACGCAAAGTTGAACCACCCCTTTAAATTAACTTTTAGTCTGTTCTGGAATGGCTAATTCTAAGCAACTTTTCAACTGGTCTTTATTATTTATTTTTTTACAGTTTTTTATTTGCCTTCTAAAAGGGGAGCTCACATGAGAGGCTGGGTGACTGAAACGTTGTTGTAAAGGTATTTTGTTTGAAACCCTTTGCCAGGCCCAGTGACTGCCACGGGGATTTCTAGCAGTTTACATCATGTGACTTGACTTTATGGAACATATATAATACTAACAGCTCTGCTGGAAATTTCTCAGTCAGTCTAACTCTGATAACAGCCCCTATGCTTACTTTTGGCCCCATGAATGATGGATCTGAAACTGCTATTCTAGGTCTAATTCCTGAAATCAGGAAGGGAGCATTGGTCGCCATATCTCTAATACAGGTATGGTATCCTTTATCTGGAAACCCGTTATCCAGAAATTTCCGAATTACAGATAACAGCCCCTATTCTTACTTTTGCTACACTAGGTCTGATCCTTGAAATCAGGAAGAGGGCATTGCTCACCATATCTCTAATACTGGTATGGTATCTGTTATCTGGAAACCCTTTATTCAGAAAGTTCCGAATTACGGATAACAGCCCCTATTCTTAATTTTGCTACACTAGGTCTGATTCTTGAAATCAGGAAGAGGGCATTGCTCACCATATCTCTAATACAGGTATGGTATCCGTTATCTGGAAACCCATTATCCAGAAAGGTCCGAATTACGGATAACAGCCCCTATTCTTACTTTTGGCCCCATGAATGATGGATCTGAAACTGCTACACTAGATCTGATCCCTGAAATCAGGAAGGGGGCATTGCTCGCCATATCTCTAATACAGGTATGGGATCCGTTATCTGGAAACCCGTTATCCAGAAAGTTCCAAATTACGGAAAGGCCGTCTCCCGGAAAAAAACTCGAATATCAGGAGGGCTGCAAACAACTGAAAATTGATCCCTGGACCTCTCCCATTGACTTAAACTGCAATTCGGTGGTGTATAGTTGAATTCGAGTTTTTAAAAGGCCAGAGTATGACAAATCTCGAAAATCAAATTCAGATTTTTTTTAAAAAAACTCGAATCGCATTTGAATATCTCCCTAGTCGAATCCCTAGAAAATTCGAATGTTGACCCTTGTTAAATCTGCCTCTCCATGTTAGCAAAATAATCCAAATTTTTAAAGTGATTTCCTTTTTCTCTGCAATAATAAAACAGTAGCTTGTACTTGATCCAAAGTTATAATTAATCCTTATTGGAAGCAAAACCAGCCTTTTGGGTTTATATAAGGATTTTTTAGTAGATTTACGGCATGAAGGTCCAAATTACAGAAAGATCCATTATCCGGAAAACCCCAGGTCCCCAACATTCTGGATAACAGGTCACTTGGCATTAGCTGGGCTAACCAATACTTCTAAACGGCACAGCTAAAGATGTAGAAGGTCAACCAATATATAAATATAATATGTAACTTTGTTTTTGAAATAAAAGTTTCAAAAGCTGAATTTGTAAGTAAAAGCTGTAAAAGTCTGTTCTACAGGCTTTGAATAACACAAGGCCCATCCCTACAGTAACAATAGAAAAGGAAAAAAAAGCTCAGAGGCTGCCAAGGTTGGAAGAGAGAGATTATATAGCAGTGAAGTTGTTCCTTTAGTTACTGCAAACACCAACCACCTTGGCAGGAGGAAGGAAAAAGTCTTTTATGAAGTTACTAAAATAGGGGTGTTCACGGGAAACACGGGTTATATGAAGGAAATGGGAGGTGAAAACATTATTCTCTAGCTTGCCTGTTGCTGTTTATACCATAGACAGAAACTAAATTGGTAACAAGGTGTGTAGTTGTAGCACAAAGCCAATAATAAATGTGAGTCAGCCATGCTTTACCAAAGCAAGAAGGTTATTATGCCCTTTAAACAGTAAAACCGGACAGGCTGCTTTGTGGTCCCCATGCTGAAGAAACACATACACTATACAAAATATGTGATGCCAACATCCTCCAACATAAATTGAGGGTTGAAGAAATGCTGGGGAGCCTGGGTCGAGAAACCGAGAGATAAAAATATTATTGAAAACATTGAATGAAGGTTTCATGAGCTTTGTGTGATGTCACTGACCAAATCAATAAAACGCTCTGTTAGGCTACAAATGTATTGTTATTGCTACTTTTTATTATTCATCTTTCTATTCAGGGCATTTCCTATTCATATTCCAGTCTCTTGCTCAAATCAATGCATGGTTGCTAGGGTCATTTGCACCGTAGCAACCAGACTCTTGAAATGACAAACTGGAGAGCTGCTAAATAACTAGGGATACACCGAATCTAGGATTCGATTTGGCCGAATCTTTCTGCCTGGCCGAACCAAATCCGAATCCTAATCCTAATTTGAATATGCAAATTAGGGGCGGGGAGGGAAATCACATGACTTTTTGTCACAAAACAAGGAATTAAAATTTTTTCCCCCTTCCCACTTATAATTTGCATATGAAAACTAGGATTCAGTTCAGTATTCAGCCGAATCTTTCACTAAGGATTCGGCCGAATCCAAAATAGTGGATTCGGTGCATCCCTATAAATAACCCATCATACCAAACGTTTATTTAAACGTGAATAACCATCAGGGATTCTGCTCAGCAGGGACAAAGATCAGAAATATATCAACTAAGGGGCAGAATTATCAAGGGTCGAAGTGAAAATTAGAATTTTTAAATTCGAATTTCGAGCTATTTTTAGTGTACTTCAACTATCGAATAGTCCAAAATTCGATTTGAATTTGAAAAAAATTAGACTATTCGAATATTGAAATTTATCATGTACTGTTTCTTTAAAGCTTCGACTTCGACCATTTGCCATCTAAAACCTGCTGAATTGCTGTTTTAGCCTTTGGGGGACCTCCTATAACCTATTTGGAGCAATTTGGTGGACTTTGAAAGATGTAAGTTTTTTGGGACAAATCCTTCGATTCAAGTTCGATCGAATGTGGTAAAACTTTGATTTGAATACAGTCTATTCACCCAAAGTTAAACTTCGATTTTTTTTTTTTTTAATTCGAATTTCAAGTTGATGGGAGTTTAAAAAAAAAAACTCCCATCACCTCGAAATTCGACCCTTGATAAATCTGCCCCTTATCTATATCAATTTAGAACAGTGTAGAGAGTCTGCGACCCCCCCATTCCTTCCACAGCTGATTTAGAAAGGCAGCTGTTTGGAAGAACAGTAATAAATAAAAATTAATAAATAAAAGCAATTGAAAAGCGTCTTTATTTATGGTGAACAACAAGGTGAACGACCTTTAATTGATAATAAAGATGGGTTTAAAGTCATTCATGGCTTGCTACATACAAAGGATCAAAACCTCTTTTATACAAAATAGGAACAGGATATCTGAAATTTAAAGGGCATGTAAAGTCTAAAATAGAATAAGGCTAGAAATGCTGTATTTTGTATACTAAATATAAACATAAACTTACTGCACCACAAGCCTAATCAAACAAATAAGTTATGCTTTAAATTTGGCTACAGGGGTCACCAGGGGGGCTATACATCTTTGCAAGACTAAGACTGTGCACATGCTCCGTGTGGTCTGGGCTGCTTAGGGATCGTCATAAACAAAGCTGCTTGAGTTCTGCATGGCTGGGAAGTAAGGCGGGGGCTCCCCCTGCTGTTCATAAGTTTGATTGTTTCCCTGCTCAGCAGTTAGGGACCATCTGACAATTCCTATCCACAGCAGTAAATGAAGGGAGAATTTCACTGCATACAGTCAGGTTTCTTATAAAAACGGTACACATTTTTTAATTAAAGTATATTGGAGATAGGTTTCTTTTTCATTAAAGAATGTAAAAATTGGATTTTATTTATTTGCCTTTACATGCCCTTTAACAACAGATACATACAATAACGCTACTAACGTTTGGAGATCTGCACTGATAAAATTGTACAAAATGGTTTTCGGTGTGTGTGCGCTTACCTTAGGATCTGTACAGTGGATGCCATTCATTTGTCAGGTTTAAACATGTTATGTGCTGATGCCTCATGTCTGCCAGTGCACGTCATACTTACACACGTGTCGTCCTTGTATGGGATTGGTTCATTTAACCCTTTGACTGATTGGTCAGATGCCATAAGGGACCCGCCCGTGTATTCTCAAATCTCAAAAATTAAAACATTTACCCTATGTCATTATGAGAGAATAATAATAAACTATTATGGTTGATGTGAATGGTGAACACTCTCTGTAATGTGCTGTAGAAAATATTGGTTTCATTTAAATTAAGAATAACAATTATAAATGCATCAGATGGTATGGGTGAGTGCAAGGCACCCGCTGCCGCTTCTTTGGCAAAATTTTAACCTAATCCCTTGATTTCATGTGACTTGGGTTCAGCTATGATAATGTTAAATTCTTGCATTGATATCTGTAAAAAAAATTATACATACTTTAAAGGAGCTGTTCACATTTGTGATCATTTTTAGTATGACATACAACATGTTATTCTGAGACAATTTGCAATTGGTTTTTATTTTTTATTATTTGTAATTTTTGGGTTATTAATAAGGATGCACCGAATCCACTATTTTGGATTCGGCCGAACCCCCGAATCCTTAGTGAAAGATTCGGCCGAATACCAAACTGAATCCTAGTTTTCAAATTAGGGGTGGGAAGGGGAGAACATTTTTTACTTCCTTGTTTTGTGACAAAAAGTCACGTGATTTCCCTCCCACCCCTAATTTGCATATGCTAATTAGGATTCGGATTTGGTTCGGCCGGGCAGAAGGATTCGGCCGAATCGAATCCTGGATTTGGTGTATCCCTAGTTAATTAGCTTTTTATTCAGCAGCTCTCCAGTTTGCAGTTTCAGCAATCTGGTTGCTAGGGCCCAAATTACCCTAGCAACCATGCTCTTATTTGAATAAGAGACTGGAATATCAATAGGAGAGGCCTGAATAGAAAGATCAGTAATCAAAAGTGGCAGTTACAATATATTTTGCTTATAGATGGAGTCAGTGACCCTCATTTGAAAGTTGGAAACAGTCAGAGGAAGCAAATCTTGGATTTGGTTCCGCCGGGCAGAAGGATTCGGCCAAATCCTGCTGAAAAAGGCCGAATCCTGGATTTGGGTTGCTTAGAATTAGCCATTCTATAACATACTAAAAGTTAACTTAAAGGTGAACCCCCCCCCCCCCCTCCCCCTCCCTGTTAATATCGGTGTGGTGCACTATAGAGCAATATCGAAACACAGTACTGACATTTCCACCAAATCATTTGATTTTGATTGGAGTCTTGCTTTTATTTTTTGTTGCAGGTAATTTCGCTGAATCTTTCTGCCAAGGCTGCACCTCACTTCGTTTATTAAATTACAGGTAAGAAATGTCAATATTCATATTATGGAAAACATACTGGCATAGGTTGTTATACACGGGCAATCTTCCCAATCCCAAATTAATAGTGCTGCTCCAGCAGAATTCTGCACTGAAATCCTTTTTTCAAAAGAGCAGACAGATTTTTTTTTTATATTGAATTTTGAAATCTGACATGGGGCTAGACATATTCCCAGCTGCCCCCAGTCATGTGGCTTGTGCTCTGATAAACTTCAGTCACTTTTTACTGCTGTACTGCAAGTTGGTGTGATATCACCCCCTCCCCCCGAGCAGCCTAACAACAGAACAATGGAAGATAACCAGATAGCAGCTCCCTAACACAAGATAACAGCTGCCTGGAAGATCTAAGAACATCATTCAAAAGTAAAATCCAGGTCCCACTGAGACACATTTAGTTACATTGAGTAGGAGAAACAACAGCCTTCCAGAAAGCAGTTCCATCCTAAAGTGCTGGCTCTTTCTGAAAGCACATGACCAGGCAAAATGACCTGAGATGTACCTACACACCAGTATTACAACTTAATATACACTTGCTGGGTCAGGATGGAAATGTTATATTGTAGACTGACTTATCTGCAGTGTAAACAGTGTCATTTAGAAATGAAAACTACATAAAAATCATGACAGAATCCCTTAAGGGTAAGGCCACACTGGGCGTTTTTGGGAGATTTGGTCGCCTGTCGACTAATCGCCTCGTCTTTGCAAATCTTAAAGGGATACAGTCATGGGGAAAATGTTTTTTTTTTTTTCAAAACACATCAGTTAATAGTGCTGCTCCAGCAGAATTCTGCACTGAAATCCATTTCTCAAAAGAGCAGATTTTTTTTATATTTAATTTTGAAATCTGACATGGGGCTAGACATATTGTCAGTTTCCCAGCTGCCCCCAGTCATGTGACTTGTGCTCCGATAAATTCAGTCACTCTTTACTGCTGTACTGCAAGTTGGAGTAATAATCACCCCCCTCTCTTTCCCCTCCAGCAGCCTAACAACTGAACAATGGGAATTTAGCCAGATAGCAGCTCCCTAAAACAAGATAACAGCTGCCTGGTTAGTCTAAGAACAGCACTCAATAGTAAAATCCAGGTCCCACTGAGACACTTCAGTTACATTGAGTAGGGAAAACAACAACCTGCCAGAAAGCATTTCCATCCTAGAGTGCTGGCTCTTTCTGAAAGCACATGACCAGGCAAAATGACCTGAGATGCACCTACACACCATTATTTCAACTAAAAAAATACACTTGCTGGTTCAGGGAGGAAGTTTTACATGGTGGAGTGAATTATTTGCAGTGTAAACAGTGCAATTTAAAAATAAAACAACATCATATAAATCATGACAGAATCCCTTAAAGGTCTTCTAATGTGATGGGATTGAATATGCGTAGCTTGAGAGCACTGAGCAAGGATTGGTAAGACCGTGCTGAGTACTATTCTGATTTGATATGTAGAACTCTATGGGATGCCATATTTGGTACTCAGGCAGTGGCTATAACATTCCCGAGATTCACTTATGATTATACATTCAATAATTATGTGTTTGTTAAATGTTTGTGCATCCAGATGGTATTTACATCATGAGATCAGAGGAGTTACTAGAAGTTACATTTTGGGCCCCTAAATCTTTTCTTTTTGGGTGGGGTAATATATAAACATAGATTAAAACTGCTTATCAGACAGTGGCATATGGCCCCCCTATACGTACCTCCTGGGTTCCACAGTATTTACAGGATCTGCTTCTTTTACAGTTACACCCCTGCTTAACTAGGTTTCCGTACTACTAGTTATAACCAGTCCCCATTTAAACACAATAAAACCTATTTTAGGCAACTCCAAATAGCAGCTGCTAATCCTCCCAAATGCCTTGAGCAGACTGCCCTTATACGTGACTCATAGCAATGGGATAAATGGTGTAGCCTTATTAAAGGAGACATATTGTGTAAAAAGAAAAACCTGCCAGTGCATTATAATCCTCTAATAGTTATGTGGGGGTCGGGATTTCCCCGACCTTCCACCCACGCTCCCGAGCCATACTTCCGGGTTCCTTTTGCAGATCCGGCGCCCCGCCAATGACATCACAAAAGGGGCCGGGCTAGCAAGTGCAGCGTCTATAAAAGAAGAACCCAGAAGGCGAGCAGGGAGAGCAGGAGAGGAGCTCCATCCGCACACAGGTTATCAGGCCGGCCCACACATCACTATCCTCTAATTATAGAAGGAAAGTGCTTAAAAAATATGTTTTATTGAAAACTGTCCCCCAAAACCTAAGTAGACCTACCCATTCCTGACCACTGAATTCTCTGACTGTGCCATGTAGCCAGCACCACTCAGCACTGTAGGATAGGAACCAATCAGCAGCTAGGCTGACCTGATGGGGAACTGAAGTCTGTCTTTGCTTGTGTGACTGCAGGGCTGTGATTGGCTGTCTGTGCTTCTGGCAGTGACCCTTAGGACATGCCCACCCGTCGTTTGAAATAGGGACCAGAGGACATCTATGGGGAGCTCAAATAAAGGGGATCATTTTGAAGACAATATTCATTTACAGCCAAAAGAAAAACCAGCACCATACAGTATACACGATTGCCTACAAAATTAGAGGTTTTCAATTATCCTATATGTCTCCTTTAAGAACATTTTTTGTACATTCCTATCCCTCGTAGAGATGGACAGCTCTGGGACAAATCCCTTATTTGAAACAAAGACATGTACTGTTACAGGTCTATGGAGATCTCCAATAATTTGAGCATTTCTTTTTATTCCTAGGTAAAACCAGCACTGTTTATTATTCGTTATTGCCTACAAAATTTGGGTTTTTATGCATATCCTATATGTCTCATTTAAGATTACAAGTCCTCAGTTACTGGATTAAACTAAGGAATTATTCTTCTTTTTTTCCATTAGAAATGCTTGTTTTAGAAGTTGCACTGCTGCCCATCCAGTTTATGTCGCCTCAAGTAGAGGGGACAATGGACTTCTATGGACTGACAGATCTGAAAGACGGTACTATATGTCCCCCAGTTCTCCAACTTCTTGGACAACACTTAAAACGGGACCATGGGACCTACCAGTCCGCAATTTGCACTTGTCGCGACCACTTTTTGACGACTCTGTGGTAGAAAAGTCACTGAAGTCGTTAAAGGATAAAAATAAAAAGCTGGAAGAAGGAGGCCCCGTGTACGTCAGCGAAGTGGAAACCGTAAAGAAATCTCTGGGACAGAAGGTCATAGATGAAGTAAAACACTATTATCATGGCTTCCGACTCTTGTGGATAGATACTAAAATAGCAGCGAGAATGCTGTGGCAGATTCTCAATGGGAATGCCATGTCACGAAGAGAGAGGCGACAGGTACGAACACATCGATTTTTATCATTAGCCAGAAAATTGGTTTTGGTGCTTTCTCCTATAAGGGCAGAGATACATACTCAGATTCGGGGAGATTAGTCGCCCAGTGACAAATCTCTTCTTCGGGCGACTAATCTCCCATGATCCCAACTAAGATATAATTAATCCTTATTGGAAGCAGAACCAGCCTTTTGGGGTTATTAGATGTCAACTCGGTAACGTATAATATCCTTGTATTTTACAAGCTGGGGTACTTTATTCACTATATATTTGTCATCATATGGTTGTGCCCAACATAGACTCTCATTGGCCTCTTGCACTTAATGGGTTCCCCCAGTAGCTCGTGACTAGGGATGGGCGAATTTTTTCACCTTGTTTTGCCGCAGATATGACGCCCATAGACTTGTATGGCGGCATGCGTAAAATAAAATGGCACCCATAGACTTTAATGGGCATCGGCGACATTTCAGCAGTTGTCATGATTTTTATGATGTACTTTTTATTTCTAAATTGCATTGTTTACAAATAATTCACTCCGCAATATAAAATGTAATTCCTGACCTGAATCAACAAGTGTATTTTTTGTAGTTGTAATATTGATGTGTAGGTGCATCTCAGGGTATCTTGCCTGGTCATGTGCTTTCAGAAAGTGCCAGCACTTTAGGATGGAACTGCTTTCTGGCAGGCCGTTGTTTCTCCCACTCAATGTAACTGAATGTGTCGCAGTGGGACCTGGATTTTACTATTGAGTGCTTTTCGTAGACCTACCAGGCAGCTGTTATCTTGTGTTAAGCTGGCCATAGACGCACAGATCTCATCGTACGAATCGAGGATTTGTACGATTTTCAGAAAGTGTGTGGAGAGTCCCGACATTTTTCGCCCAGCGGAGATCGGTCCTTAGGTCGATCGGACAGGTTAGAACATTTCTGTCGGCTTCGGGTAGTATCTCTGCGTTTATTGCCGATCGTACGATTTTCAGTGGGAGACTGTCACTAGCTTTGTCTATCATACGATTGCTGTCAGGGGCAGAACATCGGCTGATCTGTTCTTTAACTACTTTATTTGGTCGGAATGATAAGACTTTGATCTGAATGGTTAGTCGGGAGATAGGAAAGTTCGATCTTGCATTGATTCGTACGATCGGATTTTTGCGTCTGTGGCCAGCTATAGGGCTATTCCACACGGGGAGATAGCCACGCGTTTGCGGTCGCGGCGACAAAGCGCAGCGACAGTCGCCGCGACCGGCGCAGGCGACAGTTTTGTATGGGCGCCTATGTAAAAACGCCTGTGCTAACCACACGAGGCGATGCGCTTTTCAACAGTCGCCTGAAAATGCAGGCTTTTTCAGGCGACTGTTGAAAAGCAAATCGCCTCGTGTGGTTAGCACAGGCGTTTTTACATAGGCGCCCATACAAAACTGTCGCCTGCGCCGGTCGCGGCGACTGTCGCGGCGCTTTGTCGCCGCGACCGCAAACGCGTGGCTATCTCCCCGTGTGGACTAGCCCTTAGGGAGCTGCTATCTGGTTACCTTCCCATTGTTCTGTTGTTAGGCTGCTGGGGGGGGGGAGAAGGGAGGGGGTTATTTTGACTTCAACTAGCAGTAAAGAGTGAAGTTTATCAGAGCACAAGTCACATGATTTGGGGCAGCTGGGAAATTGAGAATATGTCTAGCCCCATGTCAGATTTCAAAATTGAATGTAAAAAAATCTGTTTGCTCTTTTGAGAAATGGATTTCAGTGCAGAATTCTGCCGTAGCAGCTCTATTAACTGATGTGTTTTTTTTTTATCCCTTTAACTTGTCACATTTGTTGGGCAAATTCTTCTGTTGAGCTGCTATTCCCCAGTGTAGTTGTAAGGACCTTGTGTAGCACAGATAAGCCACTCAGACTTCACTATGTTTGTAACTCATTAACAAGCCTTAGCAGACAGGGTTTTTTCTTTCTTTGCTAATGACCGGAAGTCTCGGACAGCTGCTCGTACTGTATTTATACCAGTATTTCATTGTGATTCAACAAGCCTATTAGTATTTCCTACAAAACAGATAAAGCCTCTAACAGAAAAAAATCAGTGATGTTTGGAACCCGTCTTCATCTGTTTAGTTAAAGCTCCACGTAGTTTATGCAGTAGTGATATTATTTGCAAATAGGGTTGCCACCCGGCCGGTATTTTACCTGCCTAGCCGGTAAAACACCTGCCGGGGCCGGTATTACAAATTTACCGGCAATGTAGCTGTCGGTAAATTTGCAATACACCTAACAAAAGCCCGTAGCCTGCCCCCAAACTCACCTTTTTTGCCGGCTTCTTGTCAATCGCAGGCCGAGGCCCCACCCCCTTGATGTCACGATCCTCCCCAGCCAATCACATGTTGTGGCCCCACCCCTTTTGATGTCATGTCCCGTCCCTTTGAAGTCGCAACCCGCCCCTTTGTTTCCGCCCCCTCCACCGGCCTGTGGAACTTTTATTAAAAGGTGGCAACCCTATTTGCAAATGACATTGGGAGACCCATTTATCAAAGATCGAATTTTTTTGAACTCTAATAAATTTAAACATACTAAAAATTTAATTGGTAGGTTATTTCATAAAAGAAATTTAATATTTAAAACTCGAACAAATGTTAACAACCTGAAAACTCGAAACAAATTAGACTAACCTCGAATTCTCCGAAAAAACTCAGATGTCAGGAAGGCTATTAACATCTTCAAATGGGTCACTGGACCTCTCCCATTGACTTCTACATTAAATAAACCCAATAGGCTGGTTTTGCTTCCAATAAGGATTAACTATATCTTAGTTGGGATCAAGTTCAAGCTACTGTTTTATCACAGAGGAAAAGGAAATCGTTTTTAAAATCTGTATTATTTGATTATAGTGGAGTCTATGGGAGACAGCCTTTCTGTAATTTGGAGCTTTCTGGATAACTGGTCCCATACCTGTTCTTATAAGTCCTAAAATACTCTGAATTCGATTCTGTGCTCATCTCAGTTTGTATTTTCCCATGAATTAATTTACAGTGACTAACAGAAAGGCTATGGTCAGAGCACAGTGTGTCCCTTCATGATTTTAGGGCAGTGGTTGTCAAACATTTGTAGTTCAATCCCCCCCCCCCCCACAGCTGATAACTTTGATTGATGGTACTTTTTCTTTCCTGTAGTTTCTGAGGATATGCGCTGACCTTTTTCGGCTTGTGCCGTTCCTCGTCTTCATTATCGTTCCCTTCATGGAGTTCCTGCTGCCAGTTGCATTGAAGTTGTTCCCGAATATGCTGCCTTCAACCTTTGAAACATTCTCGAAAAAGGTAACCTGACCAGTTGAACTTTGCTCTGATATAAACAGGGGGTTCAATAAAAGAACTACAGTTCAGTCCTGCAATTTGTCTCTTGCAGGAGAGTTGAAGTCCCATGTGTGATAAATTGCTCTGAACCAATTTTCTCAGGAGCCAATTAACCTGCCTGTATGATTTTGGAGTGTGGAGAAAACCAGATTGTCACAAATCTCCAAAATCATACAGGCAGGTTAATTGGCTCCTGAGAAAAATTGGTGGGTGTGTGTGTCTGTCTGGGTGTGTGTAATAGGGATGTTAGACCATAAGCTCCAGTGGGGCAGGGACTGATGGGATTAATATATAACTGCTAATAAATAAATAATAAACGTCTAGTCTGATACAGGAAATTTGGTAATTACAATGTAGCAATTTTAGCCATAATCTTTTCTAGGCTTTACATATACTTTACCCTTGGGGTTTAAGCACACGGGCAGATTTGGGGAGATTTAGTCGCCTGGAAACTAATCGCCTCTTCTGCGGGGCGACAATCTCCCCGAACTGCCTTCCCCCTGCCTGCCGCCTGCTATAATGAGAAAATGCCAGCGCCAATGCGCTCGCGGCGCTTCGATTTCCAAAGTTGCCCGAAGTTTCCTTGTGAGGAAACTTCAGAAATCGAAGCGCCGCGAATGCATTGGTGCTGGCGTTTTCTCATTATAGCAGGGGGCGAAGAGGCGATTAGTCGCCAGGCGACTAAATCTCACCAAATCTCCCCTTGTGCTTAAACCCTAAATTCTGTTTCAAACCCTGATCTTTATCAGTAAACTATCCTATTCGATTTTATACTGATTTTAATAATGAACGGTACTTTTCTGTGCATCTAGGAGGAGAGATTGAAAAAGGAGCTCAGAGTTAAGCTGGAACTGGCCAAATTCTTGCAGGACACCATAGAGGAAATTGCACTGAGGAATAAAGCCGCCAAGGGGGACGTCGCCGCTGAGTTCTCATCTTTTTTCCAAAAGGTAAATTGGTTCAGAGTGGAGAGTGTATTGCATGGACACTTATTAAACTACCCTTTCATGTAGCAGAAATTATATTTATATAAAAAGATTTACTTTCTTGGGGGCCCTAAGTGTTGTTGGAGGGGCTATAGCAGATGAGCGTGGGCTGGGGTGGCTTAGAACATGCAGGGAGTTAAAACCACGGTCCAATAACGTTCGGAGGAAATTGAGGGCTTTTTCAGCTATTCAAAAACTGAATACCCTGTTACAACACCTAACATTGGTAGTTGCCTCCTCTTTCCTTAGAAATACCTCTCGTACACAGCCAGATGTTGATGGTCCATAAAAAGTCTATGCACCTTGTGTGATATCTCCTGTTTACAATACAAAGGGCAGAGACAGGCGAGAAGATTTGCGGAGATTAGTTGCCCAGCGACAAATCGCCTCTTCTTCGAGTGACTTATCTCCCAGAACTGCCTCCCCGCCGACTAGAATCTAAATCGCCGACGGGATGGCACTCAAAGCCCTTTGTTTTCCGAAGTCGCCCGAGGTTTCATCATGAGGCAACTTCAGGCGATTTCAGAAAAGGAAGCGCTCCTAGTGCCATCTCGTCGACGATTTACATTCTTGCCGGCGTGGAGCCAGTTCAGGGAGATTAGTCGCCCTAAGAAGAGACGATTTGTCCCTGGGCAACTAAAGCAGAGACAGACAAGAATATTCGGGGAGAGTAGTCGACCGGCGACAAATCACCTCTTCTTCAGGCGACTAATCTCCCTGAACTGCCTCCCCGCAGGCTAGAATGTAAATCGCAGACCAGATGATATTTGGATTGCTTTGTTTTTTCCGAAGTCGCCTCACGTGGATTGAAGGATTTTGATTCTAGCCGGCAGGGAGGCAGTTTGGGCTGATTAAGTCACCCGAAGAAAAGGCAATTTGTTGCCGGGTGACTAATCTCCCCGAATCTTCTAGTCTGTCTTTGCCCCGAATCATCTCGTCTGTCTCTGACCTAAATCTCCCCGAATTGTCTCGTCTGCCTCAGCCCTAAATGTCCCTGAATCATCTCGTCTGTCTCTGCACTAAATTTCCCCCGAATCTTCTCGTCTGTCTCTGCCCTAAATTTCCCCAAATCATCCCGTCTGTCTCTGCCCTAAAGGTCATTCGAAGGCTGGAGAATATATATATGGGTGCGGCCATGACGATTACCCCTTCCACTTAGTTTGTCATTATTCACCTGTCAACTGGGACTGTGGTTGATATTTTTTTTTTTTTTTTTTTTTTAGCCTTTTTCCCATTGGAAATAATAGCAGTACACAAATATACATCAGTATAATGAAAATAGTAGGGATGCAGATTCAGTTCAGGAATCAGCCTTTTTCAGCAGGATTCAGGCCGAACTAAATAACACAAAAAACACAAATAATAAAAAATGAAAACCAATGGCAAATTGTCTCACAATATCACTTGCTACATCATACTAAAAGTTAACTCAAAGGTGAACAACCCCTTTAAGCTTCATTCATAAGCCAACTAGGAAGTGGCCACAGCCAGCCTCCCAGTAAGGAGTAAATCACTGCTATTTGGCCTTCCATATATGTGACTAGATCTGTTTGGTTGGCAATTTAAAAGGTTTTTGCAAACGCACGTGTTGGTTCTTGACTGACAGTTGTTGGGTTTTTACCCCTTTTAGTAAGCTCTCCTGCCATGTCAGTACTTGGAATTAAATGTTTATTTTAGTCTGGAATTCAATACTCACCTACATGCTGCTCAGACAGCCATACTGCTGTTGTAATTAATTTGCTGCTATAAATACATACTGATGAAGGGAGGAAGATGAACTGCCGTATGTTCTTGCAGCCTTGCATTGCTCATCATATAAATACTGTTCTAGATTACCCTGTCTTGCAGCCACAGGCCTATTCGATGTACCTTAATTAATCATTGCTGTATCAAAAATGACAAATTGTTTATACAATCCTAATGTCTCAATTGTACCCTAACCTTTTAGTTTGTAAACCCTATTGTACTCTGTAATCCTTGTCTGCTATCCACCATTTATTCCCTGTTTGCTATAACTGCAGTAAAGCACTGCGTATCTTGACAGCGCTATATAAATAAATGATGATGACAGAAGAAGTGCCAATGCTATCTTCCCTTAAAGGGGTGGTTCGCCTTTAAAGGGGAACTATACCGAAAATGAAAATTTTATGTAAGCTTCAGCATACTGAAACAAGAAATATTCAAATAAATATTCTGTAATGTTTTATGAATAATCAAGTTTATCTTTAATCACAGCATCTGTTGTCTTCATCCAGGAGTTGGGTGTCAGATGAATGATCCAATATATCTTATAGGGGGGCTCCTTTTGCCTAGAAGATGTTTTAAATTAGCTCCTTTATTGGAGCTCCCCATAGACGTTCTATGGTCCCTGTTTTAAATGAGGGGTGGGCATCTCTTAACGGTCCCTGCCAAAAGCACAGTAGGATGGGACAGCCAATTACAGCCCTGCAGTCACACAAGCAAAGACAGGCTTCAGTTCCCTATCAGGTCAGCCTAACTGCTGTTTGGTTCCTGTCCTACAGTGCAGTGAGTTGAGTGCCCCTACACAGCCTGGGATAGGAGGGAGCAGAAAGTAGAACAGATTGACAGGACTAGGGTTTTTGCAGAAATTTTCAATAAAGTAACCATAACACATGCTTAATGTCCCTTTAAAGCAGGGTTGTCCAACCTTTTGGCTTCTCTGGGTCACATTGGAAAAAGAAAAATTGTCTGGGGCCACACATGAAATACACAAACACTTTTGATTTGTAAAATTAAAGAAAATACACAGAAAAGAACTACAATACCAGTTGGATAACCAGATGCAGCTATACACTTGAATATGGGACACCTGGATATTAAGCAGACTTGTTATTATATTATTATTATTACTAACTGGGCAATGAGTCCCCCATCCTCCCTACTCCATAGGTCACCACATTGTTACAACCGGGCATAGTAAGCCTGTTCCTAACAATACGACAGACTGAGGTGGTTAATGTGTCTGGACTTAGAGAGCACAAAGTGTTATTTCACTCTCATGTTCTCTGTATTTCCATACATTTATTTCTTAATTTCTTTCTTATTTCCCTTTTCTTCCTTTTCTCTCTACTTCAAGCTGGGCCGCATTCATATCCATCCTGGGCCGAGGGCCGCAGGTTGGACACCCCTGCTTTAAAGTCATGGGGAGGCAGCAGGAGCAGTTTATGGTGCTTCTCTGCTGACTGACAGCTGGCATATAAATGCCTCATATCAGATTCACCTTCTCCATTTTTATATTGTTGGTTACAGGGATAATGAAGGCGTGATTCACTCAGACATAATGTATATCCATTCCTCACAATTATATTGGACTTGATAAGATTTATTGGGCATTTTGACCACAGACACTTGTCTTCCCAAAAATGAGAAAAAAGTATCATGCCCATAAAGGGGTCGTGCTCAGGACAAGGGGTTCTGGGCAAAGATGATCTACTTGAACAAAGTGTCTTCTCTTTCAGATTCGGAGCACCGGAGAAAGACCCAGCAACGAGGAGATTGTCCGCTTCTCCAAGCTGTTTGAGGATGAGCTGACACTGGATAATCTGACCAGACCACAACTGGTGGCTCTCTGCAAACTGCTGGAACTCCAGTCAATTGGAACCAACAACTTCCTGCGCTTTCAGCTCACCATGAAACTGAGATCCATTAAAGCAGATGACAAAGTAAATAGATACGCTTTGTTTTATTTTCCCCCGGCAGTGTTTGCAGGCCAAATATTTGCAGCATACATTCTGTATAAATTAAACCCTTTTTAATTCAGTAAATGGAGTTTGCTGTTATCACCTGGAATGGATACAATCTTTGTATATTTCCTTTTGAAAAGAGCAACTCATCCCAAGAAAAAAAATGATAAACTACTTCCCATTGTACCTTGATTTCAAAACTAAGAAATGTATTTTTTTAAAGTGATGCTGACACTAAAAATTTTTTTTTGAAATTGTTTTAATCTATATTAAAAGTTACCTATAGGTCATGTTGATCGTTTTTCGCTGATAGTTCTGCTTTTGTAAGTAATTGTTAGTTGAAGTTCCTAAACACCTGACTGTCCCATATTAATCTGTCTAATGCTAACGGACTCCTGCTGCACAAATATGGCAGCCCCCTTATAGAGGAACAGGGTAGTAAGAAAGGTAATGTAAACGCATCAGGCAAATACTTTTATGGCACAATTATAAATAGCATTCAAAAACAATGTTATGGTTGTAGATAGATAATGAAAAATGTTATTTTCTGATATTAGTTTCTCTTTAATGTACATGCTATTGGAAGCAGAATATCCGTTACAGGGATCTGCCATTTTACATAGTCCTCTATATAGTTTTATGACGTTTAAAGCTTTCCTCTGCCAAAACATCCAGCATATGCATTGGTGCATGTATCCCAAAAAAAAAAAAGTCTGATTTTTTTAGGCGTGTCCAAAAGCTATAAAAAAAACAAAATGCTAATTCATTCTGACCAAATCACTAACACACGAAACACTAGTCTACACTAGACCTAAGGCTGATAACACTTTGGGCAATTTTTCTACCACCATATTTCAGCCAGCAGAGAGAATAGACAAAATCTGTCCCTGCCTCTTTTCATTTATCCTAGTACTGGTGTTAGCAAGCCCAAAATCTTATTATAGCATCTCTGGGCTGAAAAACACCTGTAATGGTTTGACTGGGATGAGTCTGCTCTGATTTGGACACTTCTTCACTGTTTGAGAAAAAGCTGTGTGCCAATATATGTCTTTACAAGGCTGAAAACCCTATTCTAAGAGCAAACAGAATCCATGTTTTTATTTGTGTACTTTATCATGTTTCTTGGGCACCTGTGTGGTTTTGCAATTGGGCTATAAGATGTTTTCATTATCACCTGTCCCATCTTGAACTGAGAGAAAGGATTACGCTCACACAACCTGGCCGTCCAATCAATGTGAATCCCCGGTGCCCGGTGAGAGCGGAATCGGCGACCTCGTAATCCGTATAGAGGAAAAATAATTCCCCGGCACAACTTGGGTAATGCTCTTAGGGAAAACCTGCAATAAACTAGCAAGGGGTTTTCCCTAACAGCATTACCCAAGTTGTGCCGGTGAATTACTTTTCCATCTTGTACTGACACATTGGAGAAGTGGGTGTTTCAGTATTCTTATATATATTTTTCGCCCTGTATAACTACATATGGCTTGATATTGATATTGGTCACTGAACTGTTGTCCTTTACCAGTGAACCTTTTTGACATTGTTTTTATATTTGCGTGATTTAGCTAATAGCTGATGAAGGGCTGGATTCCCTGACTGTAACAGAACTGCAAGCAGCATGTCGTGCCAGAGGAATGAGGGCCCTCGGGGTGACAGAAGAGAGACTCAAGGAGCAACTTAAGCAGGTCAGTGCCAGCGGGGAGCTTACTGTATCATTTAAAGAGACTTGCACTATATTGTTGCTAAATCGCACCAGTACAGTTGTCCATAGTAGGCAATCGGCTTTGATCAGACAAAAAATAGCTCGGTTTGACCCATGGGTTAACTGGTCAGCAATTGGCCTGTGCATGTTGCACCTCTAGAAAATGAAAGCAATAATCTGGTTGGCAAATAAAATTTAGTGGTTGATTACTATATTGCTAATGAAGTTTTATCTGTGTTAGTATACCAACACCAGTATCTCTAAAGTAAAACCTTCTATCACTGGACCATCACATAGTTATACAGGTATAGGATCTGTTATCCAGAAAGCTCCTAATTACGGAAAGGCTGTCTCCCATAGACTCCATTTAATCCAAATAATCTCAATAGTCAAACATGATTTCCCTTTTCTCTGTAATAATAAAACAGTAGATTGTACTTGATCCCAACTAAGATATAATTAATCCTTATTGGAAGCAAAACCAGCTTATTGGGTTTATTTAATGTTTACATGATTTTCTTGTAGACTTAAATTATGAAATCTAAATTACAGAAATATCAGATATCCGGAAAACCCCAGGTCCCGAACAAATTAAAATATGAACTAGTTTATTTGCTTATTTGTTTTTATTAACATTCATTGGAACCACCTCTGGTGGCTATATGTTGTTAAAGTGAAATTAATAAAAAGCTATTGCTAAAACCAGTGACGTATTCTCTGTTCACTTCTAGTGGCTGGAGCTGCACCTGGATCAGGAAATTCCTACGTCGTTGCTCCTTTTATCCCGAGCTTTGTATCTCCCCGACACACTCTCGCCAGCTGATCAGCTCAAAACAACCCTACAGACTTTGCCTGAAAGTGTGGTATGTACCTTGGCTTAATTGTCATATAACTCTTCTTTTGTGATTTATCCTTACATTATTGGACATGGGTGATGACAACAGATTTGGGTATAGGAATTGAAGATGGTGTCAGGGCATGGGGCTACAGTTGAGGGATTGTTTGACACTAAGGCAAGATGGTGTCAGGAACGGTACTGTAAGCGGCCCATTTATCAAAGGTCGAATTTCAAATTCATGTGAATTTTTTTTCGACTGGGAGGTTATGAAAGAAAACATTTGGATGTCTAATATTCGATTGAATTTGTACAAATCGAATTTTTCTCAGAAAAAAACCCCCCTCCAATGTCAGGAAGGCTATTAACATCTGCAACGGACCTCTGCCATTGACTTGTAAATTAATTCGGCAGGTTTTAGGTGAATAATATTGGAATAAGGACTGTTTCCACAGTTGAGGTATGATACATCTCACATTGTAATTTACATTCAAATAGGGGGAATGCATTTAGAATGTGTGAATTTTGACACTCGAAAATTAGAATTCAAATTAGCTATTTGACCCTTGATAAATCTTCCCGTATCTGTTGATCTAGCTTATATAGGAAGGCAAAAGGGTTCCAGGGAAAGGATTGTGACAGTGGGATCGGCATATAATAAAGGTACAGATGGTTTCAGGCCAAGTAGGTTTCCGATATAGCCAATAGTGTGTATAGCAAGTTCAGACGATGTCTGCAATACTTTATATGAGATATGTCTAGCCTTCTCTTACTGAACTACCTCTCCCAGAATTCAAGACTCTATTAGATAGTTATTCAACAGCCATTGGGCTGCAGCATCCCTGATAATAAATAATGGGGCCCCACACAGATCACTGTTGATTATAAACATAATGTTTTTATGATGTAGTCCGTTTAAATGCTATTCATGTATTTTCTAGTACAGGTTTGGGATTGCTTATGTGGCAACCCATTATCCATAAAGCTCCGAATGACAGGAAGGCCATCTCCCACAGACTCCATTTTAAGCAAATAACTCACATTTTTAAAAATGAGTTCCCTTTTTTCTGTAATAATAACTAAGCATGATGATAACTATGATAACTAAGCAGCACAAATCCACATTGTTGGCAAAACAATACTATTGGCTTTATTTCATATTTAAATGATTTTTAGCAGATGTCTTGATTTTTATGCTTCACTTTTTATTTCTAAATGACACTGTTTACATTGCAAATAATTCACTCTACTATTTAAAATTGTATTCTTGAACCAAGAAGTGTATTTTTTTAATCTGTAATATTGGCTTGGGGGCGCCATCTCAGTGCATTGTGCCTGATTCTGAGCTTTGAAAAGGAGCCAGCACTTCAAAATGGAACTGCTTTGAGACAGCTATTGTTTTTCCCCTTCCCATTGTATTATACCACAACTTCAGGTCATGTTTGCAAAGCTAAAAGTGCCTAGTGGCAGCACCAAAGCAGGAAAAAAACAGGGTGTTTCCTGCTGTGGTTGCTATTCTCATATCTACTGCTAGGTGGGGCTAGGGAGCAATTTTTGCAAAGCAAACAAATCCTTCAGCAGAGGCGTTGGGTATCTTAAGAGTCCTGCAGCGGGTCAGGTAAGAATGCGGGTCCAGGTTGCAGATTGCAGGTTGCGAGTACGGGTTCCAAAAAATGGACCCGCGCAGGACTCTAGAGTAGCTGCTATCTGGTTGATAGGCTGCTGATTGGCTGCTGGGGTGGAAAGGGGGTGATATCGCTTCAACTTGCAGTAAAGAGTGACTGAAGTTTATCAGAGCACACGTCACGTGACTTGAGGGCTCCTGGGAAACTGACAATATGTCTAGCCCCATGCCAAAATGAAATATAAAATATATATATATAGCACTATTAACTGGTGTCTTTTGAAAAAACATGTTTTCCCGCGACAGTATGCCTTTAAGGTTGGCGATCCAAACTATGGAAGTATCCTTTATCTGGGAAACCCTGGGGCCCAAGCATTCTGGATCATAGATTCCATACCTGTATTTAATTTAATTTAATTTAATAAAGACTGTGAAGGTGAAGCGCTAAATCACATCTAACAATCCCCATCTATCCACACCAGACAGCTGCTTGAGCTAAACACAATTTTTAATAATAAAATCTATGGATACTAGAGAGCTGGCTTCATTGACTTGGCTGAGTATAAAAGGAAGTCCTGTGCTTCTGCAGAAACAGAGAAAGGCACCATCGATATTGAGGAGGTGTTTTCCTGGTACAAACTTCATTTCAGTTTTACAAATAACAAAGTATTTGGAACACTTGGCTGTTCTGTCGTCTTCTACCTCAGTGAGTTATAGTTTCATTTCTGGCTCAGCAAAGCGGCGAACAGCAGTGTTCCCTGTATTATGTGCAATATATCATGGCTATTCAACTGGAAGGTTCTGGGTGCATGTCCAATTAGATGTGAGCAGTCAGCTTGGGCCTGCAATTAGTAATTCTCTGATGAGATTATTATTTTAGCATTTCTTATAGGTTATTTGTACTTATATATTTTTCTATATTGTACAGGTATGGGACCTGTTATCCAGAATGCTTGGGACCTGGGGTTTTCCGGATAATGGATCTTTCTGTGATTTGGATTTTAATACCTTAAGTCTACTAGAAAACATGTAATCCCAATAGGCGGGTTTTGCTTCCAATAAGGATTAATTATATCTAAGTTGGGATCAAGTACAAGTTACTGTTTTATTATTACAGAGAAAAGGGAAATCTGTTTTAAAAATTTGGATTATTTGGATAAAGTGGAGTCTATGGGAGACGTCCTTCTTTAATTCAGAGCTTTCTGGATAACGGGTTTCCGGATAACGTGTCCCATAACTATGCTTTAGTATTTCAAATGCAAATAGCTGTTTTTCAAGGCCTCCGTTTGGAAGATGCCGGTTATAATATAAGATAAAACTGGTGTTTTTCAGGCCAAAGAAGCACAGGTTAAAGTGGCAGCTGTGGAGTGTGATAAAGTGGATAACAAAACCAAACTTGAAGCCACTCTCCAGGAGGAAGAAGCCATACGGAGAGAAAACAAGGAGAAAGAGATGGAGAGATTAGCAGAGGCTGCCAAAGAAAGCCAGCAGGCAGCAGCAAAGGTAACGGCTGAACTTCTTAATGATAATAAATACGTAGGTACACGGGCAGAATTCCAGTACTGTGTGTTATGTGATTAACGGTTTTCAGGGGACCAGGAAAAAATGATGTAAGATCAGGGAAAATGTAAAATCAGGGAAATGTGTAAGGGTCTGGCCACACGGGCAGATTCGGGGAGATGAGTGGCCAGGCAACAAATCTCCTCTTCTTCGCGGCAACTAATCTCCCCGATCTGCCTTCCGCCGGCTAAAATGAAAATCACCCGGGGGCAGGCACACGGAGTGCTTCGTTTTCCGAATTCGCCCGTAATTGCCTCACGAGGAAACATCGAGTGACTTTCGGAAATAGAATCGTTCCTTGTGCCTGCCCTCAGGCGATTTTCATTTCAGCCGGCGGAAGGCAGATTGTGGAGATTTGTCACCTGGCCACTAATCTCGCCGAATCTGCCCGTGTGGCCAGACCCATAAAGTAACTTTTTCTTCAAGTACTGAAAGGATATAAGCGCAGGAGTCAGTTTTAATTTGAGATCCAATATTTAGTGTGTTAATAACAAGGGTTAAACATTGCAGTGCAAGACTCTCTGTCAGTCACATACACAACCTAAAGCAATAAGTGAAAAAAGCAGTTTTTGGGAACATCAGAACAAAATTTTGATGTAAAATCCGGGAAAATATTACTTAAAATCAGGGAAATGCACCAATTGAAATGCATTATAAATTGGCGGGACCACAAATAAAAAATATAAAATGTGGGAAAACTTAAAATCAGGGGACTTAAAATTGAGGTTTCACTGTATACATCACGTATGCCGACTTGGCAGCCAGACATTTAGGATTGTACATCCTATAAAAACTTATACAAATAAAAGCTCTGGGTGTCAGTAAGACAAGTTGTAGCTAAAATTATTTGATTTAAAGGGGTTGTTCACCTTTAAATTATCTTTTAGTATAATGTAGAGAGCGATATTCTGAGACAATTAGCAATTGGTTTTCATTTTTTATTATTTGTGATTTTTGAGTTATTTAATTTTTATATTCAGCAGCTCTCCAGTTTGCAGTTTCAGCAATTTGGTTGCTAGTGAGTAATAAAAAGTAGGGATGCACCGAATCCAGGATACGGCTAGGATTCGGCCTTTTTCCGCAGGATCGGAATCGGCCGAATCCTTCTAGCAGGCTGAACCGAATCCTAATTTGCATATGCAAATAGGGTCGGGGAGGGAAATCGTGAGACTGTCACAAAACAAGGAAGTAAAAAATGTTTTCCCCTTCCCACCCCATATTTACGTATGTAAATTAGGATTCGGTTAGGTATTCGGCTGAATCTTCGCAAAGGATTCGGGGTTCGGCCGAATCCAAAATAGTGGATTCGGTGCATCCCAAATAAAACGTAGCAATAACAATAAATGTGTAGCCTTACAAAGCATTTGTTTTTTAGATTGTAATTTGTTTTTTAGTCATTTGAAAGCTTGAAAGAGTCTGAAAAAGAAGGCAAACAATTAAAAAACTAAAAAAAAAAAATGAATGCAATTGGAAAGATGTTTAGAATGAGCAATTCTATAACATAGTAAAAGTTAACTCAAAGGTGACCCACCCCTTTAATTATACTTCACTAGTAAACGATATTGGCTTATTTTTACCACCATTGTTTGCGTCTCCTTCACTACTCAGGTGGATGTACAGTCGGCTACTGAGGAGGCATTATCGGGGGATATGAAAATCGGCTCCGCTGATATGGCCTCTGTACCATCTGTAGCCCAAATGAGCGCCTCGGAGCAAGCTGAGATTTTGATAGATAAAGCTCCAGTCTTGGAGGGCATCAAGGTAGGAAATTGATATAATGGCAACTAATACATCTACACACACTCACACACTCTCTCTGTGGGAAGCGTCTTTTAATTACAGTAACAAATATTGGCTGTTTCATTTGATTTACATTACTGTTAGGTACCCTGCTGTAACAATCGGTGGTGCTGTTCCTGACACTGATTCTATTGCATTAGGGCAATAACTATGTATATGCTCAGCTTCAGACATTTGGGAAATTGACAATATGTCTAGCCCCATGTCAGATTTCAATATTGAATATAAAAAAATCTGTTTGCTCTTTTGAGAAATGGATTTCAGTGCAGAATTCTGCTGGAGCAGCACTGATGCGTTTTGAAAAAAAATGTTTTTCCCATGACTGTATTCCTTTAAATGCAGAGGTAACTTCTAGAGCAGGGGTCCCGACCCTTTTCATTCGTGAGCAACATTCAGATGTAAAAAGAGTTGGGCAGCAACACAAGCATGAAATAAGGTACTGGGTGGTGCCAAATAAGGGCTTATGAGGACTGGCAGCCTACAGGAGACTCTGGTAGTACATCTGGTTTTTATGCAACAAAACTTGCTTTTAAAAATAAGCCCCTGCTTTGACATCACTGGGAGCAACATACAAGGGGTTGGGGTGCAACATGTTGCTCTCGAGCTACTGTTTGTGGATCACTGTTCTTAATTTAAAAAAACTTGATTTGAGTATTTTCTCTGAAAAAACTTGAAAGGCAGGAAGGCTGCAAACAACTCAAACTTGATCTGTGGACATCACCCATTGACTTAAGGGATGCTGTCATGGGAAAACATATTTTTTTCAAAACTCATCAGTTACTAGTGCTGCTCCAGCAGAATTCTGCACTGAAATCCACTGAAATCCAGATTTTGTTACATTCAATTATAAAATCTGACATGGGGCTAGACCTATTGTCAGTTTCCCAGCATTTGGCACATACATGCATCTGTGTGAGTACAGCCCCATTGACAATAATTGAGTGCATTTACTCATGTGCTCCCCTGCAGGTGAACGGAAGAAAGACCCCCAATAGAGCCCGCATTCTGGTTGGGGATAAGTCGTTTTTTTTTTTTTAAAAAATGCCCCCTGCCAGAGCTACACTACCTGCACCCGGAGTGAGCTCCAGGTGTGAGTAGCCATGTCTGCACAATATAATGAAAATGTGCCACGAATTGCTCATTATGCCCATGTGAGTGACACAACATGGCTCCATCCCAGTGTGGGTAGCGTAGTACTGGCGGGGGGGCTTTTTTTTTTTTTTTTAAAAAAACCTGATTGTTATCCCTAACTAGAATGCTGGCTATATTAGACCACACCTTTAGTTGGGGATAACATTTTTACCCAACAGGTGCCCTTTAATATAAACAAGCTGCTGTGTAGCCATGGGGGCAGCCATTCAAGCTAAAAAAGAGAAAAGGCTCAGGCTAATTAACAGATAACTGATAATATCTGTTATATCATACAATGGGATCCTGCAAAGTGAATATGTTTTTTGCTATGTAACCTGTGATTTGAATGGCTGCCCCCATTGCTACACAGCAGCTTATTTATATAAACTATAGTAGTGTTTCTGAAGCAAACACATCAGTTTTACCAGTGCAGGTCAACACTGCATTATATTTTTATTACTTTAAAACACTTTAATTTTTTGATGTTACTGTTTCTTTAATTTACAGGGTAGTACAAAAGTAAAATAATGTGTTTTGGACTAATAAAATGCTACAATTAGTAAGACATTTGCATTGCCCAACATGATATTGACATGGGAACGGGAGCGGCAATTAAGGGTACGGCTGGAGAACAACAAAAATGTGCTGCAAAAACCTTATTATCCCTTTTGGGGTTTCCCCTCATTTTAGGGTGAAGAGATAACCAAGGAAGAAATCGACATATTAAGTGACGCTTGCACAAAACTGAAAGAGCAGAAGAAATTGCTTACAAAGGAGAAAGGAGAACTTTCTGAACTAAAGGACGACGTGCAGGAATACAGCGAGGTAATCCTAACATTGTCACAGTTCACCTTTATACTTATCAACAGGACAATAACAAATCATACACATTGAAGGACAAGTAACAACATAAACACAACTGCTTTATATGCATTTAAATATAAATCACTATTGTTCTGCACTAGTAGAAATGGGAGGGATGCACCAAATCCACCATTTTTGGATTCGGCAGAATCCTTAGTGAAAGATTCGTCCCATCCTAATTTTCATATGCAAATTATGGGCAGGAAAGGAAAAAGTTTAAAAAATTCTTCATTTGTGACGAAAAGTCATGTGATTTCCCTACTCACCCCTAATTTACATATGCAAATAAGGATTTGGTTCAGCCAGGCACAAGGATTCGTCCGAATCCTGCTGAAAAAGGCCGAATCCCGAACTGAATCCTGGATTCGGTGCATCCCTAAAAAAATGGACACTTCCATTGTATATCATTGCATATGCAATATTGAAATGTTTTGGTTTTACTTTACTTATTTTGGAAGAACTGTATAAACCATGTAAACTGCTTTTCCCCTCTTAACAATACAAAGAAAACATTTTCACATTAGCCTTAAAGGGGCTGTTCATCTTTTAGTTTGTTATAGAATGGCTAATTCTAAGCAACTTTTCAGTTGGTCTTCATTTTTGAATTATTTGTCTTAATCTTCTGATACTTTCCAGCTTTCAAATGTGGGTCACTGACCCCATCTAAAAATAAATGCTCTGTAAGACTACAAATGTATTGTTATTGCTACTTTTTATTACTCATCTCTCTATGCAGCCCCTCTCCTATTCATATTCCAGTCTCTTATTCAAATCAGTGCATGGTTGCTAGGGTCATTTGGACCCGAACAACCAGATTGCTGATGTTGCAAACTGGAGAGCTGCTGAATAAAAAGCTAAATAACTCAAAAACCACAAATAATAAAAAATGAAAACCAATTACAAATTGCTTCAGAATATCACTCTCTACATCATACTAAATGCCAATTTAAAGGTGAACAACCCGTTTAATAATCTGGTTCATTTTTAGACACAATTGTATAGAATATGTGTAGTGTTTTGAATTTTTAGTGATAGTAGATCGACTGTAGAAATAAATAAAGAAGGTTGCAAAGTGCCAGGGTAGGAGTAACTGTGATGCCTGAAACAATGTCTCTTTGCAACTTGTTCCTCCTTTTATTGTTGATGCAGGACCTGGAGGAAATCAAGAAAGAGCTCTCTAAAACGGGTCAAGAGAAAGTATTGCAAGAGACAAAGGCGAGCAAGATACTAACAAAGAGAGTAAACCGGATGATTGGTCAGATGGACAAAATCATTTGTGAACTGGAGAATGAAGATAAAGTGTTGGACGAGCACATCGAAAAGGGACCTGTCCCTCCTGTGGGGTAAGAATTGGGTTATTCATATGGTTTGGACATCTCGGGGGTCATTTATCAACACTGGGTATATTTGCCCATGAACAGTTTCCTATGGCAACCAATCAAATTGTTACATTCATTGCAGTTGCCTGAAAGAAGCCAGGCACTGATTGGTTGCTATGGGTTGATAAATGACCCTCCCCTCATGGGGAGAGATGAGATGGGCATGTTTAAGCTGTTCCAGAAGGCCAATGTCTTTCAAATGGTGTTCTGTGTGATTTATAATCTATGTGACTTCATTAAAAGGATTCTGTCATGATTTTTTATGATAAAGTCAATCAAGTGGAGCGCTCACCTCTCTCATACACTGTTTGTAGTGCCAGGTGCTGTACTGTGTGACCCACTCCCGTCACTGGGTCAAATCAATATCCAGAGAAAACCAGCAGCACACTGAGTCAAGTTGTAGTTGTGTTCAAGGAGCACACTGAGAAAACCAAGTTGTAGTTGAACACAACTACAACTTGACTCAGTGTGCTGCTGGTTTTCTCTGGATAATGATTTTTTATGATGTCTTTTTATTCCTAAATTACACTATTTACACTGCAAATAAATCTCTACAATATAAAATTTCATTCCTGAACCAGCAAGTGTA
The DNA here is from genome assembly GCA_038501925.1 of Xenopus petersii. NCBI lineage: Eukaryota > Metazoa > Chordata > Amphibia > Anura > Pipidae > Xenopus > Xenopus petersii. The sequence continues at coordinate 21,387,839 of CM076672.1, read as the reverse complement.
TTTTTTAGTTGTAATATTGGTGTGTAGGTGCATCTCGGGTCATTTTTGCCTGGTCATGTGCTTTCAGAAAGAGCCAGCACTTTGGGATGGAACTGCTTTCTGGCAGGCTGTTGTTTTTCCTACTCCTTGTAACTGAAGGAGTCACAGTGGGACCTGGATTTTACTATTGAGTGTTGTTCTTAGATCTACCAGGCAGCTGTTATCTTGTGTTAGGGAGCTGTTATCCGGTTAACTTCCCATTGTTCTTTTGTTAGGCTGCTGGGGGGGGGGGGGTGATATCACTCCAACTTGCAGTACTGAGTGACTGAAGTTTATCAGAGCACAAGTCACATGACTGAGGGCACCTGGGAAACTGACAATATGTTTAGCCCCATGTCAGATTTGAAATTAAATATAAAAAATCTGTTTGCTCTTTTGAAAAACGGATTTCAGTGCAGAATTCTGCTGGAGCAGCACTATTAAAGGACATGAGCCTATGATTAAGTATCCTGTTGATACGAAACGCGTTAGGCTGTGTCCTAGTGCTCCTCAATAAATACATACTTTTTAACTGAAAAAGTCTGCTTGGAAGATTGGTTCCTAGAAGTGCCTGCTCATTTTCTACAAACTATTAACTGATTTTTCCCATGACAGTATCCCTTTAATGTATCTGTAATACTGACACTGTCATTGCTGTGCTTTGGCCCTCGCTATTTTGGGCATCATTAATACAACGTAGAGTTTAAGTTCTTGATTCTCGCTGTTAATGCAATCACTTCCAGGTCTGTTAGGAATGAATCGTTGGCGTAATTGCAGCCTCCTCGACCCTCTTCCCCTCTTATTTTTCCCGCTTGCACTGCCACCTCATTTTAATTGTAACTGTCTGCTGTACACAGATTGTATTTCGCCTTTAGGGAAAACCTCGTCAGCATCAACGAGCTGATCAGCATCATGAGGCAGATCCAGAAAATCCCCGAGCAGAAGCTGCAGAGAATCGCCGACGCACTGGATGAGAATAAAGATGGCAAAATCGACTTAGATGATGTGGCTAAGGTTGGTTTCAGAAAGCTTGGGGGGGGAGGCAGGTCAATCACTACTCCGTTAATATAAAGCAATAGTATATAGTGTTTACCTTTAAATTAACTTTTAGTATGATATTCTGAGACAATTTGCAATTGATTTTCATTTCATTTTTGAGATTTTTTATATTCAGCAGCTCTCCAGTTTGCAGTTTCAGTAATCTGGTTGCTAGGGTCCAAACTTCCCTAGCAACCATGCATTGATTTGAATAAGAGACTGGACTATGAATAGGAGAGGGACTGAATAGATGAGAAATAAAAAGTAGCAATAACGATACATTTGTAGCCTTACAGAGCATTTGTTTTTTTATAGATGGGTCTAGTCTCCCCACACTTGAAAGTTGAAAATCGTCAGAAGAAGAAGGCAAATAATTTAAACATTTAAATGAAGACCAAAAATACCAAAGTTGCTTAGAATTAGCCACTCTATAACATTCTAAAAGTTAAAGGGGTGGTTTACCTTTATGTTGGCTTTCAGTATGTTATAGATTGGCTAATTCTAAGCAACATTTCAATTGGTCTTCATTGTTTCTTTTTCATAGTATTTTCCTTCTCTTTCCAAATTTCAAATGGGGGTCACTGACCCCATCTAAAAAACAAATGCTCTGTAAAGCTACACATTGATTGTTATTACTACTTTTTATTAGTCCTCTTTCTATTCAGTCTGTCTCCTATTCATATTCCAGTCTCTCTCCAAAGCAATGCATGGTGGTTACTGGTTAATTTGGACCCTAGCAACCAGATTGCTGAAACTGAAAACTGGAAAGCTACTGAGTAAAAAGCTAAATAACTCAAAAAACACAAATAATAAAAAATGAAAACCAATTGCAAATTGTCTCAGAATATCACTCTCTACACCATACGAAAAGTTAACGAATAACCTCTTAAAGGAGAAGGAAAGCTACCAAAGCAGTTTATTTCCAATAGATTAACCACAACAGTGCAAGGTATAAGACTATATTTATTCTGAAGAATGCTTTACCATGCCTAAGTAAACAGCTCTAGAAGCTCTATCTGTTTAGTATAGCAGCTGCCATATTAGCTTGGTGTGAAATCACTTCCTGCTTGAGTCTCTCCCTGCTCACTTATAGCTCTGGGCTCAGATTACAGCAGAGAAGGGAGGGGGAGAGAGGAGCAAACTGAGCATGCTCAAGCCCTAGCCCTGGAGGTTTAAGCTGAAAACAGGAAGTCTGATACAGAAGCCCATGAGTACACAATAGAAGGAAAGAAATACTGTGTTTCTTTTGACAGAGGACTCAGAGCAGCATTACTTTGAGGGTTTACTGGTGTATTTATATAGACCTTTCTGATAAAGCTTACTTAATTTTAGCCTTTCCTTCTGCTTTAAAAACGTAAAAGTTTTCTAGAAATGACAATGACATCTCTTCCTAAACTGCAACTCCCAGCATTCCAAGAAAGCAACAGCTTATTCCCAGGGCAACGGTTTGCTTCCCACTGACATGATTTTTTGGAGATTGAGTCTATTTCCATTCCCATCCTGCAGGTGGTGGAGCTGATTGACAAGGAAGATATAGACATCTCTACAAGCCAGGTCGCTGATATCATGGAACTGCTGCAGAAGGAAGAGAAACTGGCTGAGAAGGAGAAGGCAAAGGAAAAGGTGGAGAAGGAACAGGCGGCAGAAGCCCAGAATTAGTTGGTGAAGGAAACCATCCTCCCCTCATCGTGTAAACTATCCATAGAGCTGCTACCGTGTCCCGACTCGCTTAAGTCCTTGGGGTGATATAATTGCCAAGCAACTTCTCTATATTCATTTTTGGAGTGAAATAAAAGCTTCCATGACCCAAAAGGTTAATTTCAGTCATTCCATAGGTATCGGACCTGCACTGGGGACTTTCGTTGGCATTTTTATTTTGCATTAAAACTCCTAATAGGCAACGTAACGATTATAATATCCTAAATCGATTTAACGCACGTCTCCTAACACGAGGATAGATCCAGGCATGTAAATACTGGTAGTTGCATTTCAGCAAGAGACCGAATGCTAGTGTCTAGCCAGTGCTTGTCTAGCTCATTCCTCCATTTTTAAAGACAAAATGTGCCCCGTTTAGAAGTAAGCCTTGTTTTTACTTTTCACCCCATTTTCATAGTAACGGATGAAAGCTCTTCTTGCATTTTACGTCGTTTATACATTTTGTGATACCTGCAGTTTTTACACTGCTGGGACACTCAGCTTACACCTTCATGATACTCGTAGTGTAAAATCTGTTAATATCATGAAGTTTAAATGATTATAGATGGCAAAAGTGCTCAGAAGAACAATTTTACATTTATTATACGGAAAAAGTGCCCTATAAAGGAATAGTAAAGTGTAAAAATAAAAACTGGGTAAATGACAGCCTGTGCAAAATAAAAAAATGTATCTAATATAGATAGCCAAAAATGTAATGTATAAAGGCTGGAGTGACTGGATGTGTAACAGAACAGAACACTACTTCCTGCTTTTCAGCTCTCTAACTCTGAGTTAATCACTAACTATAAGGGGGGCCACAATGACATAACAGTGAGTTTGCAATTGATCCTCAGCATTCAGCTCTGTTTCAAAAGCAACAGTTATGACCTATGTGCCCCCCCCCCCCCCAAGTCACTGATTAGTGGAAAGCAAGAGAGCTGAAAAGCAGCAAGTAGTGTTCTGGCTATTATGTTAGACATCCAGTCACTCCAGCCTTTATTCATTATATTTTTGGCTAACTAACTATATTAGATACATTTTTTATTTTGCACAGCCTGTCTATTTACCCAGTTTTTATTTTTATACGAACAATTCCTTTAAAATAGGTAGGAAAGCTTCTTACAAACAAGGTACCATTTCCTTTTTAAGGTCCTTTCTGTTTCCAACCACTTAGGTCAGCGGGCAATTGTTGCTGTGTATGTACTCCCGGCCCAACGGCCTTTAGACTTGCCATAGAAGTATTTTTACTGCTTATTCTGCCGCCGCTTTGATCGATAATGGCATTTTTTGTTTGTTTCACTTGAACCTTAATTTAAATTCTTGCTGTTGCCTTACTGGCAGAGAATGTATTATAATGGTTTATTGCTTTTCAGGGTGGATTGGCTCCATGAAGAGCATAGAAAAATATCTATTTATGAGCCAGTCCTGCGGGTGCTTTATGAATTATGCACTAGGAATGTATTTGTCAGTTTTCTTTTTTTTTCAATGCATTTAAAGCAGCAGCACTCCTTGGGAATATTGTACTATATTTATATATATATTTATATATATATATATACACACATATATATACACATATACACATATACACATATAAGAATCCGTTATCCAGAAAGCTCTGAATTACAGAAAGGCCGTCTCCCATAGACTCCATTTTATTAAAAAAAAATCCAAATTTTTAAAAATTATTTCCTTTTTCTCTCTAATAATAAAACCGTAGCTTTTACTTGACCCCAACTAAGATATAATTAATTCTTATTGGAAGCAAAACCAGCCTGTTGGGGTATTTAATGTTTATATGATTTTCTAGTAGACTTAAAGGGCACCAATCATGACCAAAATCATTTACGAAGTAAATACACTATGTGAAAGTTCAAGAAATCCGATTTTTAAAACAGTTAGAATTGTTTGTATAATGTAAATGATCAGCTCAATATTCCTTCTGCAAGATCTCCCCTATCTCCACTGCAGTTCTAGCTGAGGCAGCCATCTTGGATTTCACTGGCTCCTCCTACCTATATCTTCCCAGCCAACTGTAGCTCTGAAATCTCGCACATGCTCAGTTCAAATTCCTTGTTTGCTTATCAACCCTTCTAAGCTATTTTTAAATCAGCCAAACCTGTGTGTTAGCTGCTGTACAGTAGTGCTGCCACCTGCTGGAAGTTAGCAGGTGGCAGCACTTCTAGTGGAGGAGTTTACTAAAACAAGGCATTCTGGGTAGAATACTCAAAGCAGTGTTACAATCTGAGCATGCTCCTGAAATTTGCACATTAGAGTCTCTGTTAGAGTCTCAATATGGCCTCCCTCAGTGAAAGAACCCATTTGACAAAGTAAGGGATTTTTTTAAAACCTGCAGTTTTTTCAAAAAACTATATATGTAGTTTGATTAAACGTGTTTCGCTTGTACTGGTCAGATTGTTAATATGTGTTTGATTTTGGCTGTGATTGGTGCCCTTTAAGGTATGAAGATCCAAATAACAGAAAGATCTGTTATCTGGAAACCCCAGGTCCCAATCTGGATAACAGGTCCCATACCTGTAAAATATATATATATATATATATATATATATATATATATATATATATATATATTTTTTTTTTTTTTTTTTTAACCTATCAGTTAATCTGAGAGGCCGTGGCACCCAAAGGCCTTTAAGTGTTGTTTAGCCTATCTGAATTAGGTGTCTCTTTAAAAGCCAATGTAAACTTGTCTCTCTTCCCCAAATCCAATATGTCACTGTCCCTTGCCCGACCCGTGTTTCTAGGGCTTTAACACACGAGTGTTAAAGCTCATGCAGATACACAGTGTTACTGTTGTACTATTGCACACACTCTACAGCAGTAGTTATCTGATTTTCTCAGTTCAAGCCTGCCGTTGAGCTCCAGCCTCCCTTGAAAGGGGTAGGTCACCTTTAAGTTAACTTTTAGTATGTTATACAATGGCTGATTATAAGCAACTATTCAGTTGGCCTTCATTATTTATTTGGTAAAGTTTTTGAAACATTTGCCTTTCTCTTCTGACTCTTTTTAGCTTTGGGGTCACTGATCCCATCTAAGAACTGAACGGTCGGAGTTTTTATTACTCATCTTTCTATTCAGCCCCTCTTCTATTCATATTCCAGTCTCTTATTCAAATCAGTGCATTGTTATTAGGGTAATTTGGACCCTAGTTACCATATTGTTTAAGATGTAAATTAAAGAGCTGCTGAATAAAAAGCTAAATAACTAAAAAAAAAACACAAATAATAAAAAATGAAAAAGAAATGCAAATTGTCTCGAATATCACTCTCTACATCATACTAAAAGTTAATTTAAAGGAGAACAACCCCTTTTAATTTAATTTAGATAATATTGGCGTATCAGTCAGATTATCTAGGACAAACTGTTCTTACCGCTATTGAATTTCAAGCTGCCTTTTAAAGGGAAATAATGCCTTATTAATGTCTTTATTTTCTGTTCCTTTTCAAGGGCATAATTGTCCTGCATATTAATCACAAACCAATGATCCGTCCTGCTGCTTTTATGTATATTGTGTGTGTCGCTTAATGTTAATTCAACAAATAATACTTTGACAATGTAACAATGCTCTATAGCACATGTATCCATAGCCACATAGTTGTGTATAAAGTTGCACTCAGCTGTCCAGTGAAAATGCTTCTGCACTATTTCTGTTTAGCCACTTTGATTGGTCAGTTGGACTTGAACCCCCACTTCCTCCCCCCTCAGCAGGTGCAATGGTGTAATTTTGTGGGTGTCGCGTTGAATTGCTTTTACGTTCGGTTTCGGATTGACTGAAGTGGTTTCAAACCAGTCCAAACGGAACCCGAAAATTAGCCAGCGATCTGAAAATATTGCTTTATAGTGATATGTGCAATATAGAAAGTGTAAGCCTTTACGCTCAGATAGTGCTCTGTGTAATATAAAGTCAAAGTTCTGTATCTTGCATTCATTTTATGAGACCATAGTTACTTATAACATTTATACATAAGATTTTAAGCTGCCATATTGCTTTTTCTCCGTAGATCAAGGACAGGGAATGGCCATCGACACATAGCCAGACTAGAGCATCCACCTTGGATATTGGTGCTGCCTCTACCTGTGCTAGTACAGGTATGGGATCCGTTATCCAGAAACCCGTTATGGAATGAACATTTCCCATAGACTCCATTATAATCAAATAACCCAAATTTGTTAAAACGATTTCCTTTTTTCTGTAATATTAAAACAGTAGCTTCTAAACTAAGATATAATTAATCCTTATGGAAAGCAAATTCATATTTACATTATTTTCTAGTAGACTTCAGGTATGAAGATCCAAATTAAAGAAAGATCCGTTATCCGGAAATCCCCAGGCACCGAGAATTCTAGATAACTGGTCCCATACCTGTATCACTATCAATAATCTATGACTGTACAGTATGTGATGCAACTACGTCTAAATAGGCCACATTTCCCTAGAAGGCCTTGTTCTATTCCACTAATAACTTATCAGGATATTCCCATATAAATGAGAATTGGGGGTGAGTTAAATGTGCTCATCATCAAACTATATATTTGCTCGGGTCTCACAGTGTTACCTTATTTAACCATCATCTCTTGTATGGTTCTTCTGGGCATTAGGAACAATCACATACTTTACAGATACAGGTATGGGTTCCTTTATCCGGAAACCTGGTGTCCAGAAAGCTTCAAATTACAGAAAAGCCATCTCTATTTTATCCAAATAATCCAAATTTTTAAAAATGATTTCCCCTTTGTCTTTAATAATAAAACAGTAGCTTGTACTTGATCCCAACTAAGATATAATTAATCCTTAATGGAGGCAAAACCAGCCTATTGGGATGATTTTCGAGTACACTTAAGGTGTGAAGATCCAAATTACCCGAAGATCCGTTATCCAGAAAACCCCAGTTTCCGAGCATTCTGGATAACAGGTCCCATACCTGTATGTCCGTCAACCTCTGTCTGTGGCTTCCAAGGAACTGGTTTGAAAACACTCCCGTTATATCTGTAGGACAGAGTCAGCTCCCCCCATTGTGAATAGATCACGTATCAATAGTCACGGCTGGACTTTAATAAAAGGCACACCACCGGATGTGTTGTACTGATCATGCACCTTTTGGGTTTTTTGTTTTTTTTTAAAGAAAATTTGTTTTTAATTATTATTTAAAAAGGAAAAAAAGAGAATCAGAAAAATTGGTTATGATAATTTAAATAAATTCTGTTTGCAATTCATGGGACTATTGTCTTTATTTCCGTAAAACATGTAGTAGTAGTCTGCAACACAAGGCACAACGAAAACTTTACTGGAAGCCATTCAGTGATATAAATTATATTTTATAAAGTAGACTGAAACTCACACAACCGTGCCTGTGCCCACATGTATATAGTACTTTTGGGTGCCTTAAAATGTTATGTTGGAACATAGTAAGTTAGGTTGAAAAAAGACACACATCCATCAAGTTCAACCTTAAAGAGATACTGACACCTGAAATTAAACTTTTTTTACATCTATTATGATATTGGCTTTGCAAGCTACTTCTAACTTTGCCATAAAGTATTTGCATGATGCTTTTACATTACCTGTCTGATCCCCCATGTTCCTGTATGAGGGGGCTGCCATATTTATGCAGCAGGAGTCCGTTAGCATTAGAAACTGTAACTAACAGGCTGAGATGGGACAGTCAGGTTGGCAAAGTCAGAGTGTCAGTGTCAGAGAGTCAGGCTTAGGAACTTCAACTAACAATTATATACAAAAACAAACCTCTCCGCAAAAAATCATCAACATGACCTATAGGTAACATTTAATGTACATTCATATGATAAAATTCATTTTTTAGTGTCAGTATCACTTTAAGTCTATATATAACCTGCCTAACTGCCAGTTAATCCAGAGGAAGGCTAAAAAAAAAACCATCTGAATCCTCTCCAATTTGCCTTAGAGGAGAATAATTCCTTCCTGACTCCAAGATGCAATGGGACCAGTCCCTGGATCAACTTGTACTATGAGCTATCTCCCATATCCCTGTATTCCCTCACTTGCTACACACCATCCAACCCCTTCTTATACCTATCTAATGTATCAGCCTGTACCACTGATTCAGGGAGAGAATTCCACATCTTCACAGCTCTCACTGTAACAAACCCCTTCCTAATATTTAGCCACAACCTCTTTTCTTCTAATCGGAATGGGTGACCTTGTGTCAGATGGAAAGACCTACTGGTAAATAAAGCATTAGAGAGATTATTATACGATCCCCTTATATATTTATACATAGTTATCATATCACCCCTTAAAAGAGAATTCAACCCGTAGTTTACAAAAACTGCACGGAGGGGTGAGTAAAAAATTAGGGGCATTTGCCCTGGGGGGGGGGCAGGTAGGTTGGGGGAGGAGGGTCTAGCCCTTGATGCTGCTGACTGGCATTGCTTGCTACAGCCAAGTTTATCATCTACAAGGACTCCAAGTTCCATCTCCATAATAGATTTGCCTAGGGCAGTCCCATTAAGGGTATAAGTGGATATTTTTACATCCCAGGTGCATGACTTTACATTTATCAACATTGAATCTCATTTGCCACTTAGCTGCCCAGATTGCCAGTTTGTCAAGATCCTGTTGCAAGTGCCACATCCTGGATGGAATTAATTGGGCTGGATAGTTTTGTGTCATCTGCAAACACTGATACATTACTTACAACACCCTCCCCTAAGTCATTAATGAACAAGTTCAATAAAAGTGGACCTAATACTGAGGGACCCCATTAAGAACCTTACTCCAAGTAGAAAAGTACAATTAACAACCACCTTCTGTACCCGATCCTGTAGCCAGTTTCCTATCCATGAGCAAACGGCTTCATTAAGCCCAACAGACCATTGTAAGTTTGTTTTTTCCCACTGAAATGTAAATGTGTTCCAAACCATGAGCATTCCTGAAGCTTAGCGGCCGCCATCTTGACTAGCCTGCACGTCACTTCCTTCTGCCCTCATTGGGGTCAACATATGAGCATTGAGGCCCACAGAGACCCTAATGGACCTGTTCTTAGAGCTGTGGGAATTGTAGGTTCCAAGGCAGGGCAGGGAGTGCGCCTATGGCAACCAGTACTAAGGGAGTTGAAGCCAGAAGAGAACAAATACATGACAAAGAAGGGAACATTGAATGGAAGAGGTTACAGAGTGCTTTCAGAAGATAAACACTGATAATGTAACTTTTCCTCTGCTTTATCCCTTGGGCTATAGGAGACGTTTAGCTGCCAGAGGTCACAATGGCAGAGAAGCCCCAGATTTCCAGTTCTTACCAGCATTTGGGAAAATAACTACTCCAAAATGTGAGGGGTCATTTATGAAGCCCTGAGGTGCAAGTAATAAAGCACTAAGTGGTGCAAAATCAAGGTTCATGGTGCTCATATAAAGGAAGACTTTGCCTCCAAAATGAATATTTAAACAACAGTTTAAGTAATTTAAGCAATCAAATTAAGTGGCATATTAAAGAATCTTACCAAACTGGAATATATATTTAATAAATATTGCCCTTTTACATCTCTTGCCTTGAGCCACCTTTTTGTGATGGTCTGTGTGTTGCCTCAGAGATCACCTGACCAGAAATACTGCAGCTCTAACTGTAACAGGAAGAAGTGTGGAAGCAAGAGACACAACTCTGTCTGTTAATTGGCTCATGTGACCTAAGAAGTATAGTTTGTTTGATTTGTTTGTGTGCACAGTGAATCCTATAATCCCAGGGGGTGGCCTGTAATTCTTAAAATGGCACTTTTATATTTATAATTACCTAATGGCACATACTACTAAAAAAGTATATTGTTATGAAAATGGTTTATTTATATGAAGCAGGGTTTTACATATGAGCTGTTTTATGCAATATCTTTTTTATAGAGACCTACATTGTTCGGGGGTATAGTTTTCCTTTAAAGGGGCTGTTCACCTTTAATTGACTTTTAGTATGATGTAGAGAGATATTCTGAGACAATTTGCAATTGGCTTTTATTTTTTATTTGTGTTTTTTGAGTAATTTAGCTTTTTATTCAGCAGATCTCCAGTTTGTAATTTCAGCTGTCTGGTTACTAGGGTCCAAATGACCCTAGCAACCATGCATTGATTTGAATAAGAGACTGGAATATGAATAGGAGAAAGGCTGAATAAAAAGATGAGAAATAAAAAGTAGCAATAACAATAAATTTGTAGCCTTAAAAAGCAATTGAAAGCGGGAAAGAATCAGAAGAAAAGGTAAAATAATTAAAAAACTATAAATAATGAAGAAGTTGCCAATAGAAAAGTTGCTTAGAGTTGGCCATTCTATAACATACTAAAATTTAATAAGCAGTTGCATCTGTGCAGCAGATTTTATATGTGGAGCAGAGCATTGCAGCCCAGTCCTGACACAGGGCTCCACTTGACCCTTCCCAAATTCCACATCGGAATAACTTACAAGATAATGGAAGGGGAAACAATTAAGGGCCTCCCCTGCTTTCCTCTCAGCAATGTAGTCCTGTCCTTGGAAACTACACAGGGGGCACCTACTTTTTGCCCATAGCACCCTGCCCTAGAGTCCTGCAGCGGGTCTGGTACCCACGGGTTACCCGCAAAAACCTGTGGTACGTTGCGGGTAGAAGTTCTGGGTGCAGGTATAGAAGTGGGTCGGCTCCGCGGGACGTGGGTCGGGCCGCGGGTCTTCTCAATAGCAATTTTTACTCCTTTTTTCTGATGATGTCACTTCTGGTTTACAATGACAGCACTTCCTGATTCTTGATGGTCAGCGGGTCCGGGTTGCGGATAAGGTACTTTTGGGTCGGGTAGTGGGTCCAAGTGGGTAATAATGCAGTTCCGGGTTGCTGGTACGGGTTCCAAAAAATGGACCCGCGCAGGACTCTATCCTGCCCTGTTCTTGATAAATGACCCCTATGTTCATGATTGGCTGGGACATCACTCATGCATTCATGAGGAATATTTAATCCCAGACCCCTGGCCTCTATAACTGGGGGAGGCCATAAGGTCCAAGGATCCACTTCTGATTGCAAGAATGAAATATAACCTAGTTGATTAAAAGGAAGCAAGTAGCACTCTCTGAATCTCTTACCACTTCTTCCATTAGTAGGGAACTACATAGCCTTGCAATTCTTGCACTAGAATGTTTAACTGTGCCATCTTATAGTGCAGATAATTCTGGATAATAGATCCCATACTTGTAATACATACAAATGTCACCAGATGGCACTGCAGTACAGCTGTTACAATACATGGGCACTTCTGGGACATTAAAAAGACTATAGAAATAACAAGCAGGATCATGTGGAAGAGCTGCCATAGAATTCCATACTATTATTATCTAAGATATGGAAAAAAGAGAATTCACATGAAGCCTACGTAAAAAAAACACATACATTAGGCAGTAAGGACATGCAGGTGTGTGAACTTATTTATAGGGAATAATACACTCTTTGTAAATCATATGAATATTAGAAGTCACTGAGGAGTTCTGTGACCATATAAAGACACAAGGCTACAGGCTGAGTTATACAGGGAACTCTGAGTATCACTCATGTATTATAAGGGATAATGTACCCCCTACTTTAAATAAGGATATTAGAATCACTGAGGGGTTCTATGACCATATAAAGGCACAAGGCTGCAGGCTGAGTTATACAGGGAACTCTGAGTATCACTCATGTATTATAAGGGATAATGTACCCCCTACTGTAAATGATAAGGATATTAGAAGTCCCTGAGGGGGTCATCTGAAAATATAATTCCCTCATCCTGTTTTCTATTGTCATTGCAATTACAAGTTGCTATTCAATCTGTATTCAAAATTAGAAATGACCACCATCTCTCCCCTGCTATCCCACAGGCACACTCCCTTCCCAGAGACTATTATCCACTGTTACTATAGGCACCATCTCTCCCTACTATACCTGCTATCCCACAGTCACACTCCCTTCCCAGAGACTATTATCCACTGTTACTATAGACACCATCTCTCCCTACTATACCTGCTATCCCACAGTCACACTCCCTTCCCAGAGACTATTATCCACTGTTACTATAGGCACCATCCCTACTATACCTGCTATCCCACAGTCACACTCCCTTCCCAGAGACTATTATCCCACTGTTACTATAGGCACCATCTCTCCCTACTATACCTGCTATCCCACAGTCACACTCCCTTCCCAGAGACTATTATCCCACTGTTACTATAGGCACCATCTCTCCCTACTATACCTGCTATCCCACAGTCACACTCCCTTCCCAGAGACTATTATCCCACTGTTACTATAGGCACCATCTCTCCCTACTATATCTGCTATCCCACAGTCACACTCCCTTCCCACAGACTATTATCCCACTGTTACTATAGGCACCATCTCTCCCTACTATACCTGCTATCCCACAGTCACACTCCCTTCCCAGAGACTATTATCCCACTGTTACTATAGGCACCATCTCTTCCTACTATACCTGCTATCCCACAGTCACACTCCCTTCCCACAGACTATTATCCACTGTTACTATAGGCACCATCTCTCCCTACTATACCTGCTATCCCACAGTCACACTCCCTTCCCAGAGACTATTATCCCACTGTTACTATAGACACAATCTCTCCCTACTATACCTGCTATCCCACAGTCACACTCCCTTCCCAGAGACTATTATCCCACTGTTACTATAGACACCATCTCTCCCTACTATACCTGCTATCCCACAGTCACACTCCCTTCCTAGAGACTATTATCCACTGTTACTATAGGCACCATCTCTCCCTACTATACCTGCTATCCCACAGTCACACTCCCTTCCCAGAGACTATTATCCCACTGTTACTATAGGCACCATCTCTCCCTACTATACCTGCTATCCCACAGTCTCAGTCCCTTCCCAGAGACTATTATCCCACTGTTACTATAGGCACCATCTCTCCCTACTATACCTGCTATCCCACAGTCACACTCCCTTCCCAGAGACTATTATCCCACTGTTACTATAGGCACCATCTCTCCCTACTATACCTGTTATCCCACAGTCACACTCCCTTCCCAGAGACTATTATCCCACTGTTACTATAGGCACCATCTCTCCCTACTATACCTGTTATCCCACAGTCACACTCCCTTCCCAGAGACTATTATCCCACTGTTACTATAGGCACCATCTCTCCCTACTATACCTGTTATCCCACAGTCACACTCCCTTCCCAGAGACTATTATCCCACTGTTACTATAGGCACCATCTCTCCCTACTATACCTGCTATCCCACAGTCACACTCCCTTCCCAGAGACTATTATCCCACTGTTACTATAGGCACCATCTCTCCCTACTATACCTGCTATCCCACAGTCACACTCCCTTCCCAGAGACTATTATCCCACTGTTACTATAGGCACCATCTCTCCCTACTATACCTGCTATCCCACAGTCACACTCCCTTCCCAGAGACTATTATCCCACTGTTACTATAGGCACCATCTCTCCCTACTATACCTGCTATCCCACAGTCACACTCCCTTCCCAGAGACTATTATCCCACTGTTACTATAGGCACCATCTCTCCCTACTATACCTGCTATCCCACAGTCACACTCCCTTCCCAGAGACTATTATCCCACTGTTACTATAGACACCATCTCTCCCTACTATACCTGCTATCCCACAGTCACACTCCCTTCCCAGAGACTATTATCCCACTGTTACTATAGGCACCATCTCTCCCTACTATACCTGCTATCCCACAGTCACACTCCCTTCCCAGAGACTATTATCCCACTGTTACTATAGGCACCATCTCTCCCTACTATACCTGCTATCCCACAGTCACACTCCCTTCCCAAAGACTATTATCCACTGTTACTATAGGCACCATCTCTCCCTACTATACCTGCTATCCCACAGTCACACTCCCTTCCCAGAGACTATTATCCACTGTTACTATAGACACCATCTCCCAAGCTATCTGTGGAATCATTAGCAAGTATCCCTATTCCCTACAAAGCAAACACGATGAGCTAATGGCAGACTGCAGAGAAGGCTTTTAAAGAGCTCTTGAAATATTACTTTCCATCTTTTCAAAATTGCTTCCTACCTGCCAGCTTAATGGGCTCTTTTGATGACAGGTTCTAACATTCACAATCATTTTTTTTAAACAGTGAATTCTGTTCTCCCATCACAGCAAAACCCGAAACTTTCCCCCCCTGAACGACGCAGATTGTTTCAAATCAATGGCTTGGACCAGCTTCAGCCCTCGCTGACTTTCCAAGTGAATCCCCCCTCCATGATTAATTGCTATAAACCTTTCCAGCTGCTATACATTATTGAATATTGTGCAAAACAGAATGATATGGAAACACACAGAGAATGAACTGCTATTTTCATTTCTTTTAATTTTCTTTTTTTCTTTTTTTAAATATCCTGTTGGGTTGCACGCATATACTTGAATGCTTCCCTATGTAAATAGTGAGAGGTATTTCAGCACTTGAGGTCAGATGTAATTTAGCAGTATGATTTATAGAAAGTGATGTGAATCTATGTGCCCATTCAGGGAAAGGAATCTGAGTGATGGAGTATTAGCCAGAGTGTGTGCCGGGCCAGGTCACTGTACTTACATATACACATGCTAAACCTTAGGAATGTTTCCCTTTCTTACCATCCTTTCGTCATTAGAGAAATATCTGCTACCAGAATCCCACTTACTGTAACTTCATTAAAGGCATACTGTTGTTGCTTAAATACCCCCTTCTTCATAATTCGATGCATTTTTATAAAACCCGCTTTAAAAGCATATTTTCATTCCCTTTTTTGCTTCTAATTAATACCTGGCAATTTCCTGGTACTTTGCGTTTATGTATGAATATGTCCATTGCCCATTTTGCCATTGCCCTTAGACTTTGCATTGGGCCTTTGATATTTCTATCATATAATTCATTATACAGCTATGATATCCATAAACCTGTTATCCAGAAAGCTCTGAATTATGGAATGGTCGTCTCCCATAGACTCCATTTCATCCAAATAATCACAATTTTTAAAAATGATTTCCTTTTTCTCTGTAATAATAAAACAGTAGCTTGTACTTGATCCCAACTAAGATATAATTAATCCTTTTTGGAAGCAAACCCAGCCTATTGGGTTTATTTAATGTTTACATAATTTTCTAATAGAATAAAGGCATGAAGATCCAAATTACGGAAAGATTAATTATCCAGGAAAACTCCAGGTCCCGAGCATTCTGGATAACAGGTGGTCCCATACCTCTATTCTCAGCAGTGACTGAAGCCTGTGACCTGTACTTTATGCCTAATACTTATAGAAGGCCCAGTCACGGCAAACTAAAGAACATCATCAGTATATACACTTGCCTTATATTCCTTCCCTTCCTATGCTTTGGTATCAAGTATTGGTTCTGGTTGAGAGGTTTAGTAGCAATGGCAAAAAAGAATGCTAGAGAAGGGACCACCCTGCCTAGTTTCATTATTAATTGGGAATAATTGGACTAGACCCTAGATCAGGGCTTCGCAACTTTTTTTTTTTTTTTTACTTGTGAGCCACATTTAAATGTAAAAAAAGAATTGGGGAGCCACACAAGCATGAAAAAGTCCATGTGGATGTCAAATAAGGGCTGGTATTGGCTGTTTGGTAGCCCCTATATAGTCTGGTAGCCTACAGGAGGCTCTGTTTGGCAGTTCACCTGGTTTTCTATGCAACCACAACTTGCCTCCAAGCCTGGAGTTCAAAAATAAGCACCTGCTTTGAGGCCACTGAGAGCAACATCCAAGTGGTTGGTGAACAAGATGTTGCTCGCGAGCTACTGGTTAGGGACCACTGCCCTAGATCAACTTGAGATCTGTCCACTTGGGACCTTTCATATTTATCTTCCAGACTCTCATGCAAACACTAGTTTGTTGTTATTACAGTAAAGCTGAACATACACACAAGGTCACTAAACAAGTGTATCTTTCCCCAATATGCCTACCTTGAGGTGGCCAATATTGAGCTGTCCCTATTGTTTAGCCCTTGGCTATGGCCACCTTAAGTCCTGGGTGAAGAAAGGAGCACCCAACACAATATAAGTTGAAGCTTAATTGTAGTCATTCTTAGAATACCAATGTCTAAGTCATGCTTACATTAAGGGGGTTATTTATCAAAGGTCGGGTTTGTGAGGTTTTATTCTACCTCCAATAAACTCACAACTCAAATGTTTGCGAATGAATGCAATTGTTTTGGCCCTCATGGGGCCCCTTATACCTCCTGTCCCCCCACAGCCACAGGGTCTGCTTTCTCTGCAATTATGTCCCTGGTGCAGATCCAATGATGTCACTAGCATGCTCCAAACCTGGTGTTAGAGGGCTGAGGGTCCATACATGACTGGTAGTGATGGCCAGATAAATCCGCCTGGTGCAAATTAGTGGCGAATTTCTGCGTTCTGCCAATTTTCGCAGGAAATTCTCAAATTTGACAGTGATGCGAAACAGAAAAAAATCGCCCATCACTAATGTCTGGATCTGCACGTATCAGGACCCTGCCTTAGCCTAGAAGGGGGACCTGTGGATGTAGTTTAGGGGCCCCACATCTTAATCCACCACTGGCTGGGATGTTCTCATTGTGTCTGTAAATCCCTAAGAAGCTCGTCCAGCCAGGCTGAAAGGCACCGTGTTATTCTTGACAATAGAAACAATACAACAGTATTATACTTGGCCACTATAAAAGTGATATTGGCATTGGCCGCTGTGTGAAATATTTATAGTCATGTAAAACAAACATGTTTCTCAATGGCCAGCCTCATCAGTTAAACACTCAACCACAAAACAATAACACAATCTAAGAACACAATACACCCCCCCCAAAATAAACCCTGCGCGTTTCTGCCATGTCAGATTTCTCGTACCGCCGCGTCGTTTTTCCAAATGAGGGATTTGAAACAACATAGTAATCAATTCAGACGTCGTCTGTCTCCTTTTGTACGAGAGCACAAGAACGTCTATTCATAAAGCAAATGTTTTCGGTGGAGGTAAAATACGACTCCTGCCAAAAGAATGAAAATATCCGAAATGAAATATGAAGAATCTAGAAAACATTTTCTTTATTTCACATCAAAAAAACTGCCAGAATCTGGAACATCTGGTTCATGTCATTTCATGCTATTATGCCCAAAATGTTAGGAAATCACTGCTGGGCACTTTTAGTATTGCTTGCCTTACACTTTTCCCTCATTCTCAGAATAGCTTGTCAGTTAGTATTCCCACGAGCCCCATACATAGAAAGCTGTGTGTGTGTGTGCGGCTGCCAGATTAGATCTTTTTCATTGTGTTTTAAAGGTACACTAACACCCGAAAATGTATTTACACCTGGAAACAGCGGATGATCGGTAGCTGATTTGCCTTGGAGGGGGAAAATTGTAAAAATATATATATATATATTCATGTCACATAAATAAATATTTTTAATGCTGACCACATTTTGTTTTTAAAAAAGTCACCGCAACTTGAATACGTTTCACGAATTTTCACTATTTTGCAATTTTGTAAGTTGGCCCATCGCTAAATATTTTTCATTTCTTTACTTCCAGTATGGGGCATATTCACAAACCTCTGAAAATTCGCCAGCGACGGCTTTACTCACAGCACAACACTTCGCCAGGCGTAGATTCGCCAAGACAACGCTAATTCACTAAAATCTGAAGTTGCGTCCAGGACGCCAAACGCTGGCGGAGTTGCACTAGCATTACTGCGCCAAGCGAATCGAAGTTGTGCTAGCGTTGGCTAATTTGCATATGGCGGAAGTTAAAGTACAATGGACGTATATGTTGCAGCAAATACATTACACTACACAAGTCCAGGGAACCTTAATAAAATAAAGTTGTTATATTGCCCTACACATGAGCCCAGTGTATTGTTTATGTGTCATATGTTAGGAAATGTTGGGGGGCAGTCGGTTACCCCAAAAAGATTTTACGCTCTTTTTAACCCTGAAAAAGGAAAAGAAGCTAGCATTTTTTTGGGAAAAATTTCAACCATTTTTTTAGGATGTCCTATCTACTCTATTGCACTTCACCTGGTCTGAGATACCGAAGGAAAGTCTGCCGCAAGATCAGTAAAATCCGCATCTTAGTGAATTTGTGTAGTTACGTCCATTCGCCAGAGCGCAACTTTGGAAGGCGTTAGGGAGTGAAGTGCCGCTAAAGTCTATCTCCTTCGCTAGCGAAGTTACGCACAGCGACCGTTAGTAAATTAGAGAAGTACCAACATGACGTCACGCTGGCGAATTTTCACATGCTTTAGTCACTTCGCCCTTTAGTATATTTGCCCCATAGGGATTACTCTATCAGTAAAAAAGAAGACTACTTGTGATCTGTCCTCCTTATCTGAATCCATAATTATTCCTTTACGGCCAGAGGTGTTATCATGCTATTATGAAATATTTTGCTTGTTTTCTTATGCCGTCCAATTTTTTGTACAGGAATGGGATCCGTTATCAGGAAGCCAGTTATCCAGAAAGCTCCTAATTATGGAAATGCCGTCTCCCATAGACTCCATTATAATTAAATAATCCAAATTTTTAAAAATTAATTACCTTTTTTCTGTGTAAAAGATAATAAAACAGTAGCTTGTACTTGATCCCAACTAAGATATAATTAATCCTTATTGGAAGTAAAACCAGCCTTTTGGGTTTGTTTAATGTTTACATGATTTCCTAGCAGATTTAAGGTATGAAGATCCAAATTACGGAAAGAACCGTTATCCGGAAAGCCCAGGTCCCGACCATTCTGGATAACAGGTCCCATACCTGTATAAACAAGTGATTTGGCTGATGTGTTGTCACATAAGAGCAATGGCACCTTTTACTGCATGTTAAACATTTTATATGCAACAATCCAGCTTAATCTCTACAAGGTTTCTTCCACAATTTCTATCAATTAGCTGCATTGCTACATATATAGTGTTTTACATGGTGAAATCCCCAAATTTTTATTTTGCTGATGGTGCACCATGTGCAGTAGCACCACAAATGGGCTTGGTTGCACGTGCAAGTGTTTGGTATCCAAGGGTGTGCCCCAGACTACAATCCTTCATTGGGTCAGCATACCTCTCAACTGTCCCGTTTTTAGCGGGACATTCCAGATTTTGACACCTCAGTCCCAGATTGTTACTTAAATGCCCCGACTTTCTTTTTGATCTCCTGCCCTGAACAGCCAGAAAAAGATACCTAAATTCTCTAACTTAATTGGCTTTTGGCAGAGAGCCCAGAAAACTAAGCAGCTACACTTAGATACATTTGTAACAATTTAAGATAAGCAAAGAAACAATTGTAACTATTTAAGATAAGTAGGTCTCTTGGGGGAACTGAGACTAGCATCTTAAAGTGCTAATCACTTTCATTATCAAAACTGTTATAACACATAAAATATTGCACTAAAACTCCCAGAAACTTTCATAAACTTTCATAACCTGACAACTTTTGTAAAATGGACATTGTAATTAGAGGGTGTGGCCATAAAAAACATTTCACACGGCACAAGTTTTTGTCCCTCTTTTAATTTTTCAAATGTTGGGATCTATGGGTCAGGTACCCTGCAAAGTGATACTCCCAAAGTTAAATTTAACTTTTTCACCATGACCTGGTTGATCTGCCTCTGGAGTGACATCATTTCTGCCCACTGGTGATGTCATTTCCAGTTCATACAGTTCCCAGATTGATATCGGGCCAGCGGCTCCCATTTATGTTGTAAGTTTGTCGGTCTTGGTTGGGCTAGTGTCTGCCCAACTGGACTAGTGCAGGACGCTACACCAGACACAAGGGCAACCCTGACCCCTCTGCCGTCTTGCGGTGGCTTTTCTGCTGCCAACATCCCTCTCCCCCTCCCATGCTCACCTTTTCAGTGCAGGAGGGGGGTCCAAGAACGGGTCCATATTACTAGTGCAGAGAGCACCAAAAAAAAAACCACAGAGGCCCAATCAACCCACATAGAGGCCCTAACAGCCCCCACCAGCCCACTAAATACTGCCTTTCTATTGGACCTTATAGCAGCCCCTCTGGCATTTGCCAGAACCCACAGATTGCCAGTCCGGGCCTGGGCCTAGGGGTGCCCACTATGTAAATCCGGCCCTGCCATCAAGGCCCTAATTAATGAGCAATTTCAATATACAGTATTGTAGTAGAATAGGTCAATTTAGCAATCTTTTGGGGCCCTAGATTGAATTCGCCGGGGGGCCCAGTAACACCTAATAACGCCGCTGCCCCAAGTGTTGGCCCTTTCTCAATGTACCTGATGTCCCTTCCACTAGAGAGTATTTATGCAGCGGCAGGTCTAGCGTACCTCAATCATTCTCCCTGTTGAAAGAACGTGACTTAGGCATATTTCGAATGTAGAATAATATAATAAAAATACATTCCAAAAAAATGGATATTTTGTTTTCTTTCTTTCTGCCCATTGCAGAAAGCTGATATAGGGAGCATGCTAAAAACTCAACGTTGGCCTAGTTTGTGCGGCCCATTTGACGGCTGAGCGAATTCCTCTCTTTGAATCAGGTGGGGAACGTGAGACTGTTTCAACATTTTAACTTATCAGCACTTTGGCTTGTCAGCTGGAAAACTATTTTGTTAGGGGGGTAAAAAAAAGTCAACAAAACCCCTAAAAAATGTAACATAAAACGGCTGCCGTCGTCACTGTATATCGGAGCCTTAAGACGGCTTAGCGAGGAAGTCCAATGATAATATTATTGTCCTTTAAGTATCATTATAAACTCTTTCCACCCCCACCCCAAATAGCTGGAATATTATCCTCACGAGTTGGACACAATACAGAATAACCATGTTGTAGCTACGTGCTGTTATTCTAGTTTGCACATCGCAGATGGGGCGCCAGAATATCTTGTTTCTGCTGTAAAAATGTCAGTAAAAATTTGACAGGAATATTTTTGCTGAAATTAGTGGAAGCGGACACACAGAAGAATGTGACTAATCTCACCTACAGTATAAAGGCAATATTATTCTCCGCTAAGCATCGACAAGCCTGTGATTGTCTCAGACGTGCCAGTTTATATTGAGGCTCCAGCCATTGACCTTAATGAAATGTTCAGTCCAGGGATTTGCTCTGATGTCCAGAACACAGCTGAAATAACGCACTGAACACAGAGAGGGAATGGAGCAAATGACTTACTGGAAGTCGGAACTGCCATACTTTGAATAGATATCTGGATACAATTTACTATCGGGGATAATTATAGGGTAGGGCATTTGCACGGGTCCTTCAGCATCAGATGGGTCTCCATGGAAGAAAAAAATTCATATATATATATATATATATATATATATATATATATATATATATATATATATATATATATAGAAAGACTTAGAATTATCCTTTATTTTTATAGCACCAACACATTGCAGGGATTATACATCAGTCCCTGCCCCAGATCTCTATCATATTCACACAGTCCTGGGTTGGAGTTGGGGAAGATGGAAGCCCACAACCTTCCCCCAGAGCTTGTAAAAACAAAACTATGTGCAAATACGTAAAATCATTGTTTAGGACCCTATACTACTTACAGCAGGGATCACCCACCCAGTACTGATTTGCCGGCTGGCCCCAAACCTGGGTCCAGTGGTTTTGGGAAGGTTTCCAAAGAAGATTATTGGGTTGCGGGCGGTCTCGGTTGAGCTCTTCCTTCCAGCTACTATTTATAGACAGGTGGTAAATTTGTGGTGGGCGGGTTGTGCATGAGTCAATATGAATAGAGCTGCCTTGCCAGCTCGGGTAGAGTTCGGGTTGGGAGGGCTCGGGTTTGGCCAGGTCGACCTGCACATAACCATCTAAGTATAGAATGGTGCCCCAAAAAAATACATGACCACACCCTCATCTACCACAGCCATGTCCCACCATGACCAAACACACCCATGACCTGTCCCTAACCACATCCAAACAGAAAGCCTTGCCCCTTACATCCCATGAGTTGGAACTTACTGTCAGTCCAGCCCCCCACTGACACAGGGCCCCTGATTGGACTATCCCCTGTTTTCTATGTTTGCAGCCCTTTCTAGAGGTGTCACTCATTGAAACAAAGGCAATTAATCTGTGAATTACCTACTGTAAAATAGAAGAATAGTACAGATGTCACCATGGGGTTCTTACTCTTATATCTTTATATGCCCAAAAAACTCACTGGTATCTTTAACAGCCTTGATTTTTACAGTACAAGGCACATTATCCCTTTATTTTATTATATATTTAATCCATAATATATTAAATAAATATATACATACAGTTAAAAAAAAACAGTTTCAAAGACAATGAAATATTTATCATTTTGAATTCCATCCAGAAATGCCAGTTTTCCATTTTTCAGCCGTCACCTTGTATTTTTTTTGGGTACTTCATGTGACGAAGTGGGCGCCATTGTTAAGTGTTCAAAAGACGTGGCTGCCAATTGATTATTGGCCTTCCTGTTAAATATATGAAGACTCTCGCTCATCACCTTTGGAGACATTTGATTTAATATCAGTGACTAACTCCCCTAGACAACTATTGTTCTGTAGAGAGTGACACAAGGAAAGAATGAGCTAATTCTGCAAGTGGCAGTAAGATGGCTGCCCGCAGGGGATTCCTTTCACTGTTTCTTGCATTCTTCATGCGGACATGACAGGCTGAGATAGATTTCACTTGGACAGTGAGTTTTCCATTGGCAAGATTTAGATTGCCACAAGGTAAAATGCATCTTGTGCGATAAGTCATTTTAATTCATCGATAACTCATTAAAATCAGTCAATAGCGTCTCGCTGATGAAAAACGGTTGGAGCTGTGAAAAAACACATTTTAAAGGCCTATTATCAGAGGTGTAAATGATCTAACACATGAAATTAAGCAGAGCAGGTCCCACAAGCAGGAGAAAGACATTTGGTAAGTATTTATTTCCTGCCATTCACCTTTAAATAGTCGGTCTGTTGCAGGGACATAGTTTGTCGGGGGTCCTTTCTTTTGCTGTAAAGGTAAAATGCCTTAGTGTCTGTTCTTAGCCTCAAAGGGCATAAAGTCATAGGGGCAGATTCACTAAAGGACGAATTGTCGCCAGCGACGGCTTCGCACACATCGCACGACTTCACCAGGCGCAAATTCACTACTGCTACGCTAATTCACTAATATGCACAGTTGCGCCGAATGCTGGCGACTTTTCACTAGCGTCACTTCGGCAGTGGGATTATTTCATAGCGAAGATGCGATATCGTTTGTTTCTGCGCTTAGGTCAATTTACATACGGCGGGTAATTTAAAGTTGTATGGACGTATTTATTATAAATGTTGGTGCAAATGCTTGAAGTTACCACTTTTTTTTACACATATCCAGGGAACCTTAATAAAGACAAGAGAGTTAATATAAAGCCCTACACATGAGCCCACTGTAAAATGAATGTTCCATATGTTATAAAATGTCTGGAGGAAACCGGTTACCCAAGAAAAGTTTGTTAGGACTTTCACAGGCAATCCCATTTCAAAAAAGGAAAAGTCGCCAGCATTTTTGGAACTTTAATACATTTTCGGCTCACAGGATATGATGTAAGTGACAAAAGATTGAGGAAGATGTCGCTGCTTTTTAGCACTTCACCTGGTCTGAGGTGGCAAAGTCAACTCTGGCGAAAACCTGAAACTGAAACCAGTGGTTGTTAAATGTCTTTGGTTCAAGCCCCCCTGAAAGTCTAACCTTTTGGTTATGGTCCTCTCAATTCTTAACAAGGTTACACATACATAAAAACATTTTTATTTCCACCATTCAGCCATTGTTCCAAGACTATGCCACAGAAACATTCAGCGTTGCTGTTGGGATTCCAAAGTTCTATACGAGTCCTACGGTAAGCTTCCAAATTTATTTATTTATTTAAATTAGCTCAATGCCGGTTTCAAGCTCACACTTCACTTCTGTTGGTCCGGGTGCACAAGGCCCCAGACCCCTCGTTAAATCACCGGATCAAACTCCCAAGATATGTAAAGTGATATTATCTTACCCGGACTTCGTTGTGACCCAGGTGCAGCCGCCCTGAGTCCGTCGCTAAGGGGAACGAAATACTGCACACACCAAATTCCTGGACAGCGCACTCTTCGGATCACATCAAGGAATCGCTTGCTCATTAATTCATTGGTAAAAAAAACTTCATTTTATTTAATTATTAAACATATTAACAAACTGTTAAACCATGAGGTCTGACGCGTTTCGTTTCGTGATGAAGTGCAGTGACACGAAATGCGTCAGACCTCATGGCGCAGGGTTTAACAGTTTGTTAATATGTTTGATAATTAAATAAAATGAAGTTTTTTTACCAATGAATTAACGAGCAAGCGATTCCTTGATGTGATCCGAAGAGTGCGCTGTCCAGGAATTTGGTGTGTGCATTGTTCCAGGACTACCTAGGTCAGCAATTAAGTGTTCATTACAAATGTCACCCATACAAGCTTGGCTTACTCCCATACCATTCCCAGACCCAGGTTACGCAAAACAAATTATTTAGGTGGTACAGAATTCCTGATTCTAGGTATCATTTTTGAATTTCAGACAAGGAACTTGGGATGGCTGCATCTCCATAAACCCTTAAATATATATAATGTAATGTATAGGAAGCTGGTTCCTAGTATGAAACCTCCCAGCTCATGGCACAATGGTGCTTATGTCCAACCTCCCATTCAGACCATGTTGACGGCATCCATTGAACAATCGCGTTGTAACTAAACATGATAAAAGGAAATATAAAAAACATTTGAGACTAACAGGTGGCTGCTGCTGAAGCTGTCAAGTGCACCATTTGTTCTAAACTTCACTTCAGGCTGCGGGGAGTTTTACTGGTATTTCTAGAGCACCAGGGGGATTCCTTGCACTGCTCTAAAGCAGCTGTTGATGTTTTGTAAGGAATATGAAGCGACCCTCTTGTATCTATCAATAAGAATGATGTAGTGAACATCTTAATTTATCATGCTCAAGCACCGGGCGGAAGGCAAATCAATATCGGTTAATACGTTATTGTAAGTAACACTCCATTATTAAGACGGCTGAATTCATTTTCCCTGCAAGGTAAATTAACTCCTTCAGATAATGGGCCAGATCTACGTCAATGAGAATAGTCACACTGTCTCCTCGTTTAGATACAGATTCCTGTATCCTGAGAAATTGTTTTCACAAAATAAAACAGTCAATTTTATTGCCACATCAAACTGAATATGATATTTGAGTAAGTCACTTTTTTTGTGTAAGTACCATTGTTATAATTAGTCATGCTCTAACATTGGGGCTATTATTTTCTACAGTTTCCAGATAAGGCAGTAGTACATGATACTTAGGGGCAGATTTATCAAGGGTCGAATTTTGAGGGTTAAAAAAAACCCTCGAATTCGACCCTCGAAGTAAAATCCTTCGAATTCGAAGGATTTTAGCGCAAAAGGTTCGAACAAAAATCGTTAGAGCGAACAATAAAATCCTTCGAATCGAACGATTTCAACGATTTTAAGCAATCGATCAAATGATTTTTATTCGATCAAAAAAACTTCGAAATTTGAATATTTTTTCATTCGAACTATTCACTTGAGCTTAGTAAATCTGCCCCTTACTCAGAGCTGGGTCCTTTAAGGAGTATTAGAGGTAATGGTTCTCCAAACTGAACTATAAGAATTGTACACTTGTTCGTAATGATTTTGGGCACCAGTGGTTCTTAAAAGGGGTTGTTCACCTTTACATTATGGGGCCGATTCACAAAGGGTCGAATATCGAGGGTTAATTAACCCTCGATATTCGACTGGGAATTAAAATCCTTCGACTTCGAATATCGAAGTCGAAGGATTTTAGCACAAATAGTGCGATCGAACGATCCAAGGATTATTCCTTCGATCGAACGATAAAATCCTTTGAATCGAACGATTCGGAGGATTTAAATCCAACGATCGAATGAATATCCTTCGATCAAAAAAACTTAGGAAAGCCTATGGGGACCTTCCCCATAGGCTAACATTGAGTTCGGTAGCTTTTACATGGCGAACTAGGGGGTCGAAGTTTTTTCTTAAAGAGACAGTACTTCGACTATCAAATGGTCGAATAGTCGAACAATTTTAAGTTCGAATCCTTTGATTCGAAGTCGTAGTCGAAGGTCATAGTAGCCTATTCGATGGTCGAAGTAGCCCAAAAAACACATCGAAATTCGACGTTTTTTTACTTCGAATCCTTCACTCGAAGTTAGTGAATCGGCCCCAACTTTAAGTATGAGGCAGAGAGTGATAGTCTGAGACTATTTGCAACTGCCTTTGATTTTTTATTATTTGTGGATTTTGAGTTATTTTTATTTAATTACAACAGCTCTGCAGTTTGCAATTGCAGCAATCTGGTTGCTAGGGTCCAAATTACCCTATGCATTATATAAATATAAAAATAAATAAGAGACTGGAATATGAATAGGAGAGGGCCGCAATAGAAAGATGAGTAATAAAAAGTAGCAATAAACATACATTTTTAGCTTTACAGATAATTTGTTTTTTAGATGGGGTCAGTGACCCCCACTTGAAAGCGGAAGACAGTCAGAAGAAGGAAAATAATTCAAAAAATGATTAAAAAAATTAAAAAAACAGGACCAATTGAAAAGTTATTTAGAATTAGCCATTCTATAACATATTAAGAGTTAACTTAAAGGTGAACAACCCTTTTTAAGTCCAGATTCCTCCTTGCTGAGATTGCTCCCCAACACATCCATCCTCTTCGTCCTCAGGTGAAGGCCAAAGAGAAAAAAACATAGGATTACCTTTCTTTAAGGAGAGACCAATAATTTGACAGGGAAAATACAGTAGGAACACAACTCTCTCAGATTAGGGACATTTTTTCCATTCAAGAGACTGGGCTGTCCAGGTCAGAACCGACAGTTGGCAACCCTAATTGCAAGGGAGAGGGAGATACTGCTCTCAATAGCAACTACAAAAGAAATGTGGAATTTGAAAAGAAAACAGTGAAAATAGTATTATGTAACATTACTTAACATTACTTGTGTTTTTAATATGTAATATGTTATATTAATATATAAGTAAAAGTTAACTCCCAGAATGAATACGTAAGCAACAGATAACGGTAACAGAATGTGTGGGAATTAGTGATGGGCGAATAAATTCCCCAGGCATGGATTTGCGCCGAATTTCTGCAAAACTGTGGTGACAATTTGCCAGCAAAAAATCTTGTGCGACGAAAAAAAAAATTGTCGCTCATCAAAATTATTTTGACACCTATTGACTTCAATGTGTTACACAAATTCTTGCCGTTTCCCAAGTTATTCGGTGATGCGAAACGGGACAGATTCGCTCATCAATAGTGGGAATAAAACACAGAACCATGTCTGTTAATTGGCTCATGTGACCTAACATGTATGGTTTGTTTGGTTTGTTTGTGTGCCCCGTGAAGCGTAAGATCCCAGGGTGCAGCCCTTAAGGTGGCCATACACAGGCCGATAAAAGCTGCAGACAGATTTAGTCGGCAGCTTATTGGCCCGTGTGTGAGGCCCTCCCACGGGCTTCCCCGATCGATATCTAGCCGGAAGTCAGGCAGATGTCGATTGGACGGGACCAAAAATCCCGTCGGATAGCGGCCGCATCTGTTCGTTGATGCGGTCCCGCGATCCGACCACCCGTTACCCAACGTTTGGACCTCAAGGTGGGCATATCGGGAAGAGATCCACTCGTTTGGCGAGTGGATCTCTCCGTGTATGGCCACCTTTAGTTCTTAACATTTTCTATTTAGGATTACCCAATGGCACATACTACTAAAAAGTATATTATGAAAATAGTTTATTTACATGAAGCAGGGTTTTACATATGAGCTGTTTTATGCAATGGTTTTTTTTTATAGAGACCTACATTGTTTGGGGTATAGTTTTCCTTTAAATGCTGACATGACATTTATATTTAATCCGCTTAGGTCATATGAAAGCAATATAAATCCTATAAGGCCAATCTGTCCGAGCCAAGGGGGGGGGGCAAAGGAATGGCTTCTGATCTGAGCTTATTAATAATCTAAAGATCCCAGTGCCGTTCCCCTAGAGAGATGCTTAATCACTTTATTTAATGCTCGGAATAATCTTTCTGCCTTCCATTGTGACAGAATGAGATAAATACATCATCGATGGTGAAGCCTTGCTTTATATGCACATTCCAACACATTCATATAAATTGAACCATTTATTATCCATTGTACCTTCAACTCCTGACCTGCCTTCAAAGCCTTTAGGGGCAAAGCATGAAGGAATGGCTCAAGGCGCAGTTTCAGGGAGCGGGTTGTGATTTGATAAAACAATAAAAGAACAGCAAAAATAAGAAATACATTTTTTTGTCCCAATAAAAAAACAAGCCAATCCCTTTAGGGCAGAGACACATGCTCAGATTCGGGGAGATTTAGTCGCCTGACGATAAATCGGTTCTTCTTCTTGGCCCTCCCCCAAAACTGCCTCCCGACGGCTAGAATCTAAATCACGGGCGGGATGGCACACAGAGTGCTTCGTTTTCCGAAAGTCGCCCAAAGTTTCCCCATGAGCCAACTTTGGGCGACTTCGGAAAACGAAGCACTCTGTGTGCCATCCCGCCCGTGATTTAGATTCTAGCCGTCGGGAGGCAGTTTTGGGGGAGGGCCAAGAAGAAGAACCGATTTATCGTCAGGCGACTAAATCTCCCCGAATCTGAGCATCGGAAAACAAAACTCACGATTGCCACCCTGCCGGCGATTTACATTCTAACCAGCAGGAGGCAGTTTGAGGAGATTAGTCCCCCCAAAGAAGAGTAGATTTGTCCCTGGGCGACTAATCTCCCGAATTCTGAGCCTCTGCCCTTACACTCATGGGAAGCTACTTGGAGCCTGATCACGTCCTAATTCCTGGGGGAGGAAGTCCTGCTGGAAATAAATTTCTATTAATAACCCCCAAAGCCAAATGTGCTCTCCAAGCTATAAAAGTATGTCCTTACTGTCATATTTATTGATGGTCAAATTGTAGTGGTTTTAGAGGGTTTTGAAACTCACTTTCTTTAAAAACATGAATGTCATGATATTTATTAAAAGATCCAAATAAAATAAAAATAAATAAATAAAAAAGCATGAACTGAAAATTACACCAAGGGGCACATTTACTAAGGGTCGAATATCGAGGGTTAATAAACCCTCGAATTCGACCCTCAAAGTAAAATCCTTCTGATTGGAATATCGAATTCGGAGGATTTAGCGCAAATCCTACGATTGATCGAAGTAAAAATCGAACGATTCAAAGGATTTTAATTGATCGATTGAAGGATTTTACTTTGATTAAAAAAAGCTTAGAAAACTGATGGGGAAGGTCCCCATAGGCTAACATTGTACCTCGGTAGGTTTAAACTGCCGAAGTATGTAGTAAAAGTATTTTTTAAAGAGACAGTACTTCGACTATCGAATGGTCGAATAGTTCGAATCGTACGAATCAAAGTCGAAGGTTGTAGTAGCTTATTTCGATGGTCGAAGTACCCAAAAAAATACTTCGAAATTCAAAGTTTTTTTAATTCGAATCCTTCACTCGAGCTTAGTAAATGTGCCCCTAAAAGTTAACTTAAAGGTGAACCACCCCTTTAATTACTTCTAGGTTTTCGAGGTTTTTTAACCTTGCTTATTCAGATTTGTTCTGCGTTTTTGATTGGTTGTTTTTTTTAGAAATAACAAATATGAATTATATATACGTATATATTCAGTATAGTAAAAAAAAAAAAAAAAAAGTGAAGCAGAAAAATGAAAAATGTCTGATTTGCCTCATTTTATGGTTTCTAATTAGAGCAGTTCATTTGTGTGCATGATTTACTCTTCATCTGTTTTCCATAAATTTAAACAATGGACTCCAAATATTTCTGATCTCTGTATGTTTCTCGGGGAGTGATCTAATGCGGTTGGACGGCTGGTGTTCATTTCCTGGTCTGATGCCAATGACCGCGGGGCATTACAGCTGGCACCCATACACATCAGGATTGCTTCAGGGACAAGCGCAATGTGGGGAAAACCACAAGCTGCACCGTATACTTATGTCATCGGCTCCTTATATTGTTTCCATCAGCTCCTAAAGCCACTTTCATGGTTTGTGTTTCCATCGATTTAATCGCATGTATTATGTGCATTTGAACAGGGCAGCTGGCTGTAATTGCGGTGGAGAATGGTACAAGTACTGGGCAATTATAGTAACACAATTCCTCCTGGAATCTCGCTCGCAGGGCAGGGGGTCGTACACTGGAAACTATTTTTTTCTAAGGGCAGGCTTTGTAACGGCTCAATTTATGTATTTGTGACCCCGTGTCAACCCGCGTCGAAGGGATTTTTTCTTGTTTTCTTGAGAGGGAACAACATTCTGCTTGGAAATTGTTATTGAAGATGATCTTTTCAGTTCAGTCGGATAAGTTGTTCTCTTGTTAGGGAATGTACAGATGTGACGTGGGGAAATTTAAGCTGTGCCATGTGGTATCTGGAGTTTGTACTGCCCTTGGCTATTACAGTTGATAAGTCTATGGGAAATACAATATCCACATATTTTCCTATACTCATTCTGGCTCCATGTGTATCTCCCATTCTCACACTACCTTCAGGTTGCCCTTGTCTCGTTTTGAAAAGGACAGTCACCAGCCCACCCCTATACATCATGGTTCCTTCCTACGTCCCCCACTCCACCCTCTGTCCAGAGCATCTGCTCATGAAAGGTGCCAATGCTGGTGCACATACCTCGAAGAATCAGTCTTTTCAGATAATACTGTTGGAACTCCAGTAAAGGCACTTTTCAGCCACATAATGGTCATAAAAACTTTTTTGTAGGGATGCACTGAATCCAGGATTCCGTTCAGGATTCAGCCAGTATTTGACCTTTTCCAGCAGGATTCGAATTCGGCCAAATCCTTGTCCCTTGCCACAGGGGCGTAACTACTGGGGTGCGATAACACCCTGGGCCCACACCCCCTTTGGGCCTTTTGGACGCTGTCGCTGATGTGGAGGTGAGACAAAAACTTCATCCGGAGGGGGTTGCCCAGCTGTGTGGCCTGCACCCGGGGCTTGCCCCTCCTTAGTTCCGTTACCATCTAGCCAAACCGAATCTGAATCCTGATGTAAATTAGGGGCAGGAAGGGAAATCCCGTGACTTTCCTTCACAAAACAAGGAAGTAAAACATTTCCCCCCCACGCTTTTTACTTTCCCATCCCATTTCCATATGCAAATTATGATTCAGATTCGGTTCGGTATTCGGCCAAATCTTTCAAGAAAGATTCGGAGATTCGGCCGAATACCAAATAGTGGATTCAGTGCATCTGAGGTTGTTTCACATTCTAGCCATCTGATCTGCACCCGGCGGAGAAGAACCTGCCTAAGTAGAACCCCTAACACCTGCCAACTATACAGAAGTTGCATGTTTCAGCTTCCGCTCTTGAGACTCTGGGGCATTTTTACTAAAGGGTCAAAAATTAACACTTGGAGAATGTTCACTATAAATTTAAAAAACATACAATACAATAAAAGTTACTACAAGCTTTGGTGAATTAAATTCGCGTTGGTGCACATGCGCAATCTTTTCCCCAGATTAAATTATGCCAGTGTAGAAGTTTGAAAGTGCAGCAATGTATCAAAGTCCCCAATATATTCAGGTTGGCAGCTACCATTGTAAAGAGGGGGGCAGCAACTTCTGCATCCCATGATCTACATCATATTCTCCATGATAATATCCCACATACAGTATGTCTTTTCTTTATGGTGTATTACTAATAGGGATGTGCAGGTCAGAAAAAAATGGACCCACACTAAACTCTAACCCAAGCTCCCAATCCAAACCCTACCCAACCCAGTGTGGCCGCTTTGTTTATGTACCTGCAGCCAACCCACCTATCACTGATGTCACAGAAGGGGGCAGGGCATACACATACCTATAATATGGTCCCCAACCAGTAGCTCGTGAGCAACATGTTGCTCTCCGACCCCTTGGATGTAGCTCCCCACGGCCTCAAAGCAGGGGCTTATTTTTACATTTCAGGCTTAGAGGCACGTTTTGGTTGTACTGCCACACAGAGGCCTCTGTAGACCGTCAGTCTTCATGGAGGCTATTAAATGGCCAATCACAGCACTTATTTGGTACCTCCAGGAATATTTTTCATGCTTGTGTTGCTCCCCAACTCCTTTTCCATATGAATGTTGCTCACAGGTAGAAAACATTGGGGATCCCTTCTATAAATAAAGGCTGCCAGGGTTGGAAGCTGGCCCAGTGACCTGGCAATCTGGTGTTGAAGTTGAGCCAAACATGTCCAACCAGTGGGTTTCAGGCCCCCCGCACATCACTAATTGCTAGCATAATTTCCCTTGATTTCTATTGATGCAAAAAGAATTTCTGACATCAACATTTTGGAATGTTACACTCACAATGGTGTAGGGGTGAGTTAAATACAGACTGCAAAAATACCCCTGACCTATTATTGTGGACTTAGATGAGGAGAATATTCAATACGCCCCTTAATTGGGGAGTAAATAGAAGGGATTTGGTCTTCATTTAATTCGCAAATTGATTTGGATTGTTATCCAATTTGTAAACGGTGTGCATATATCTTCTGAAAAGAAGGAGGGGAGTCAATAAATCAGTATCTCGAACACAATGACCCCTGTGAATAAACACATATCACATTGGCGGGGGGGGGGGATATAAACATAGAAAGAGCAGCAATGGTTATAATTAGAACTGAAAAGCAACTCAAGGAAATTCAACTCAACCATCGGCAGCTTATCTGACATTGTGTCAATACAGCCAGTAATGCTCAGGCCCAATTGCTACAAAGTCTGAACCACAAATGGGATTCCAAAACTAAACCCATTCTAAATATATTTACCTAAAGACATAATAACACAATCATCTTCATAATTAGCAAGACTAATAACTTGAAGACTAATGGTCCGAGAACCATTCACATTTTAAAGCACAATTTCATCTGTCACTCGGAATTGACATGAAAAAATACTGCCCAATATGGAAGGAATTAGTAGTTGTTATAATGTCAGTGTGATGAGAGAAATCCCTCCCCTCTCAAAGGGAACAAATTGAACAGTGTGGCCTGACAGGGTCATCGGCATCGGCTGATACGGAAAGTTTTATTTATGGCGCCGAAAATGGATCACAATGTTCTAATTATACGGTTTAGTGTCCCCTTACATCTCACATTATACTCACCCAAGGATCCTGCATCTTATACGTGTGGGAAATATCTTAATATTTGATATTAGTCAAAGATGAAATAAAATATGTAACGTAATTCATTGATGTTGATTCTTAGAAGCCCATTTATCAACATTCTCATTTTAGTCGTTTTTTTTAAACCACAAATAAACTCATTTTCTCTAAAACCACACACGCCGGGCAGATTTATTAAAGGGCACCAATCATGACCAAAATCATTTACTAAGTAAATACACTATGTGAAAGTTCAAGAAATCTGATTTTTAAAACAGTTAGAATTGTTTGTATAATGTAAATGATCAGCTCACTATTCCTTCTGCAAGATCTCCCCTATCTCCCCTGCAGTTCTAGCTGAGGCAGCCATCTTGGATTTCACTGGCTCCTCCTACCTATATCTTCCCAGCCAACTGTAGCTCTGAAATCTCACACATGCTCAGTTCAAATTCCTTCTTTGCTTATCAGCCCTTCTAAGCTATTTTCAAATCAGCCAAACCTGTGTGTTAGCTGCTGTACAGTAGTGCTGCCCCCTGCTGGAAGTTAGCAGGTGGCAGCACTTCTAGTGGAGGAGTTTACTAAAACAAGGCATTCTGGGTAGAATACTCAAAGCAGTGTTACAATCTGAGCATGCTCCTGAAATTTGCACATTAGAGTCTCTGTTATAGTCTCAATATGGCCTCCCTCAGTGAAAGAACCCATTTGACAAAGTAAGGGATTTTTTTAAAACCTGCAGTTTTTTCAAAAAACTATATATGTAGTTTGATTAAACGTGTTTAGCTTGTACTGGTCAGATTGTTAATATGTGTTTGATTTTGGCTGTGATTGGTGCCCTTTAAGGTTCGAATGGTAAATTTGAATTTTCAAGTTGGATTTTTGGTCAAAACTCACAAATTCGAGTTGGGAATAATCCAAGCTCAAATTCAAATTGAGATTTATCATACCTCGGCGCTGGGAACAACTCGAATTCGATAGTACGCCACCTAAAACTTGCAGAGTTCATGTAGAAGTCAATAGCAGACATCCAGTGACCCATTTGAAGATATTAACAGCCTTCCTGAGATTTAAGAAAAAACTTGATCCAAGTTTAGACGAATTTGATTTGAATTTGATTCAAGTTTTCGGGTCGGTAATATTAGTTTGAATTTTAGACGTTCAAGTTTTTTCGTGTTTCAAGGTCACACAAGGTCATTTGAGGTTAAAAAACTGTATAACTCGATCTTTGATAAATATGCCCCGCCATGTAGTTTATTAAAAGTAGGGATGCACCGAATCCAGGATTCGGTTCGGGATTCGGGCAGGATTCGGCCTTTTTCAGCAGGATTCGGATTCGGGTGAATCCTTCTGCCCGGCCGAACCGAATCCGAATCCTAATTTGAATATGCAAATTAGGGGTGGGGAGGGAAAATTGCGTGACTTTTCGTCACAAAACAATTTAAATAATTTTTCACTTCCCACCCCTAATTTGCATATGCAAATTAGGGTTCGGATTCGGTTCGGTATTCGGCCGAATCTTTCACAAAGGATTCGGGGGTTCGGCCGAATCCAAAATAGTGGATTCGGTGCATCCCTAATTAAAAGCTCCAAATATAAATTAAAGCACTGCGTATCTTGACAGCGCTATATAAATAAATGATGATGATGATAAAAAGCACGAATTAAAAAAAATGTTGATCAAAGCACTTTTTGGAACATTGGACAAAATGGCTAAAAAAAAGATCCAATGGAATCAGCGCAGCTCCCATTGACTGCTTTTGCTAGCCGAAGTTTTGTATTTGAGTTTTTCGTGATTTTAATAGTAAGGGCACACGCTGCTATTTCTGGAGATTAGTCACCCAGCGACAAACTGTTTCTTCTTCGGGCGACTAATCTCCCCAAACTGCCTTCTCGCCAGCTAGAATCAAAATCGGCGGATGGCACTCAAAACAATTTGTTTTCTGGAGTCACCTGAAGTTGCCTGACGAGGAAACTTCGGGCGACTTCGGAAAGCTGAATCGATCAGTCTGCCATACCGCCGGTGATTTACATTCTAGCCGGCGTGAAGGCAGTTCGGGGAGATAAGTCACCTGTAGAAGAATCGATTTGTTGCTGGGCAACTAATCTCCCGAAATGGCAGCATGTGCCCTGGCCCTTATGGTACATGAATCTCTAATTCTTAGAGTTTTAAAAAAATAAAAAACATGAATTTTTAGATGAAAAATGTTATTCCTGAAAAAAAATGGGAATTCAAATGTTAGTAAATAGACCCCTTAGATTTGTTCTTTGCATTTGTTTTATTTATTTAGTTAAATTCTACTATATTTTCATTTGAAACTGCTGCTGGTGGTTAAATTAATTGGTAAATTTGCTTAAAGTGTGTTCAGTGAAACTTTTTTTGTGTTTGTTTTCAGAATTGTTTTAGATTTTTTGTGATCTGCATGAAAAAACGAAAAAGAAAGAAGGAAAGCCATAGGAATTGAGCAGGGATACAAAATATATTAAAACACTGGCCACCCCAAAGGTTTGGTTAAGTTAACTAAGGAATTAACAACCCGTTATACTATGGGCTTCTTGGAGTTAATTTGGTAGGCCCAGTTACCCAATATTTTTTTCACGATTGATAAAGGAAGAAATAATTAATTTTGGGAAATGTGTGATGAATGGGGTATGTTTGTGCGGAGAAACCGTGTCTACGACTGTTCAGCTTTCTTATGTTGTACACAGAGGAGTGAGTGGCTATAAAGCTGTGGTTTCCAGGCAGTGGAATTTACTTTTTATTGGATATCTCTAAAACTATGGCAAAATGAAGGGGTTGTTCACCTTTAAATTGACTTTTAGTATGATGTAGAGAGTGATATTCTGAGACTATTTGCATTCGGTTTTAATGTTTTATTATTTGTGGTTTTTGAGTTATTTTTTGCAGTTTCAGCAATCTGGTTACTAGGGTTCAAATGACCCTAGCAACCATGCACTGATTTGAATAAGAGACTGGAATATGAATAGGAGAGGACTGAATAGAAAGAAGAGTAATACAAAGTAGCAATAACAATACATTTGTAGCCTTACAGAGCATTTGTTTTTTAGATGGGGTAAGCCATGGCATGATACTGTATATCTGTAAACTTCCTATCAACTGGGGGTGCCAAAAAAAGAGTTGTACTGCAATCAGGATTTTGAAGTTTATGGAAGAAGAAGAGAGTAACTGTATGTGAGGACTTTGGTTATGCCCCTCTGTACGGCAGAGGGTAAGAAATCACTGGCACTCAAAGGGCAGGTGATAAAGGGGTCTGACCCCGAAACGTTGCTTTTTCTGTGAATAAACGCAAGGGCTTGTCCCTGCTTGCACCTGCCCTTTGAGTGCCAGTGATTTCTTACCCATTGGATGTTGGAGGGTGCCGACCCCCCATCACCGTGCACCGTGCAATCAACACGAAGGCCAGGGAGTGTGAGAAGAGTTGTTCCTCTGTAGGGCAGAGACACACGCTCAGATTCGGGGAGATTAGTCGCCCAGCGACAAATCTCCTCTTCTTCGGGGCGACTAATCTCCCCAAACTGCTTCCCGCCGGCTAGAATGTAAATCGATGGCGGGATGGCAATCGGTGCGCTTCATTTTCAGAAGACCCCCCCCCCACGAGTAAACTTTGTGCGACTTCGGAAAACGAATCACTCTGAATGCCATCCCATTGGTGATTTAGATTCTAACCGGCAGGAGGCAGTTCGGAGAGCATAGTCGCCCCGAAGAAGGAGCGATTTATTGATGGGCAACTAAATCTCCCCAAATCTGAGCGTGTCTCTGCCCAAGAATATCTAGGATAGCAAATACAGGTTCACCCCACGTTTCACCCCAACTGATCTTTTAGGCTTGTCTAGGACAGCAAATACCTATTCTCTTTAATTCTCACCCCAATTTGCCTTCAGGCTGATCCACCCACTACTGCTCCAAGCTCCTCTAAGAGATCCAGCCCCTCAGTTTGTAAATCAATGATGGAGAGTCAATGTTTAAGTGAAATTCTATAATTTCAGTCGAATTCTGAAGACTTTCACAAAAGTGACGAGCAATAAAATATAAATATCTTTTTGTCCGCTAACAATATCTTTTTGTTCAAAAAAACATCCTTCCAGTTGAAAGTATATCATTTTTGTCAGGTCTCAGCTGGCAGTGATGGAGAAGTTCTTCATAAATAGGGCAAACTGAAAAATAAAATGCAAAGTCAAACTTTGTTGAAGTTGTACAGAACTGAAACGTTTCCAACAAAGTTAAAGGTTTATAAATAGGCCAAGATTAACATGTTGGCGACTCGGCCAAACTTTACTCATTACATTGTAAATGGCGTCTTTACAAATACATTCCTTTATGTGGGTTTCAGCTTTATTTTACAATCCCTGATGGGTTAAAGCCATTCCAGTTTCAGGACAAAGTAACCTGTTTCTGTCAGACAGATGTATATGTTTACAGCAACATTGCTAATAAATCAAATATATGGGCCCGTCACTTTTATTGGCTCGGCTCTTAAAACGAGGAAGCAGACAGAAAAGTTCATCAGTGATTGTCATGTTTATGAAATGAACCAGATTTAGATTTAAAGGCGAGTAATGAGTTTGTATTATAAAAAAAAGTGGCCGGACTTCAAACAGTACAGGATATTGAGGGAAGTGACAGCGATAATGGCCATTCGGTAACCATTCGGAACAGATCTGGGCTCAACACTCGTGTCGCTGTCTGATAGGGGAATAAAGAGAAATAGAGAGGCACAAATAGCAGAGGAGAATGTTGGGAGATACAGAGGTTTGATATACAATGTAGGATTACTGCCGCCCCGACACAGCATCTTACACAGGGGCTTCATAAGGCCCCCATACACGGGCTGATAAAAGCTGGCGACAGACAGAGTCGGCAGTTTATTGGCCCATGTGTGGGGCCATCCAACGGCTGTCCGAAAGTCGGCCAGATCTCAATCGGACAGGTTAAAAAATCCCGTATGAAGGAGGCTGCATCTGTACATGTATCTAGTTCAGCGATCCAACCACCAGTATCAGATGCATTATGATCCAATCATTGGGCCCTAGGGCCCTTGATCGGATCAGACCGATATCGCCCATTTCAATGTGAGCATATCGGGGAGAGATCCGCTTGTTTGTCAACATCGCCAAATGAGCGGATCTCTATGTCTGTGGCCACCTTATCTTCAAGTCAGTGGGGCTAATTTATTAACACTGAGCAAATTTGCCCATGGGAACCAATCAGTGATTAGCTTTTTAAAGGCATCTGCAAGTAGAACAATGAATGCAACAATCTGATTGGTTGCCATGGGTTATTGCCCATGGGCAAATTTTCTCAGTGTTGATAAATGACCCCCAAGTATGTCTAAAATACTCTTTTAAAGCAAACGTAAAGGCACAGATACACACAAAGACGGTCCCAATAGGCCAACATTAACACGCTCTCTTCCCAATTTGGCACACAATCACCATGGGGAGTACCCCAAATCTAAACTCCTTGTTGAGAGACAGGCTGTCCTTGCTAGCTAGCTCTATCTAACTCTTGCTTCTAGAGGGAGCTCCTTACAATCACTTTCTCACTGTCTATTCCTAGCAAGGCTATGGTACCCACCTGGTCTCACTCAATATTGTCTCTCTTTGTGGGTGGTGTTAGGCCAAAAAGGCAGTGCCTCAGCAAGGCACCCCCTTATACAGGCTCCTGCAGGGGAATCCCCCTCCAGTCCAACCTAATGGGTTGGTGCCCTCTGCTGGTTGCTCTGTATATTGCCATAACTATTTACAGTGATTAAATGAAATATATTTTACCTCCCTACAGGCGTATTCTAATTTCAGAATGAATGTTGACTTGTAACAGCCCAACTGTCATTTTAGAAGGGAAAAGACTCCCCGTTTATGGGAATAAAAGTAATAATATGGATATATGTGACATGGGAACAAGCTGCGTCAATTTTACAGTGTATTGCTAGTAGGCTGACAACTCTGACACAGGACAAATTTTATGATGTTCCCATGGTCAAGAGATGCCAAAAGCATATATTATACCACAAGTCATTAGTCCCATGGCCCTGGCCCCTTCTGTATGTATTTTAGCTGCACTTGTGCTTAACTCACTATGCACAGTCCCTCTGCCTGTCCTTTCTGGAGCACCTGTCACCTTCAACCACCCCTAATGTTTCTGTCTCTGCTCATCATACAGTAATGTCAATGTTAAACTATGATTATCAATTTTGTTTTGTACCTCACCAGAGCAATCATAGCTGCTCCCACACATATTAGCAAACACTACTTGGAGGGGCTACGGCTTCCTGCTTCCTGGCTTCCCTAAGACCCTAAGGCTAGTAGACTCTATATCATAAACATATTTGACTATCAAATGGACAATACCCGTCACAAAGCAGGTGTTGAAAGCCCAAGATACTGAATGCGGTTTTTTAAAGCAAGGGTCCTAGACCACAACTGCAACATGGAGATAATGTTTTTTTTACTTTTAAAATATATTAAGAGAGAAAAATGTATCTACTGGTTTTTACATGAAAACTCATGGACAAGATTCAATTCAAGGAGAAAATCTTTTTCTCCAAAATCAGTTCCAGTTTTTCCCCATAGAGTTTTCACATGATAAATAATGATAAACCCTTTATTGAATCTGGCCAGATCAGTGAGAGAAAGTTATCTCCTGGTTTATCACGTGAAAACTCATGGAAGAGATTCAATTCAGAGAGAAAAAATTATCTCCTGGTTTATTACGTGGAAACTCATGTACATAATTCGAGGAGAAAAAACTTTTCTCCAAATTCAGTTCCAGTTTTTCCCTATAAACTTCACATGATAAACCGTGAGATGTTCTCCTGAATTGAATTGTATCTCAAATTGAATGTTGTCCATGAGTTTTCACATGATAAACCTTTTTCTCACTGAATTGAATCTGGCCCAAGTCTATGGGGAAAAACTGGAACTGAATTTGGAGAAAGGTTTTTTCTCCTCGAATTATGTACTACATGAGTTTCCACGTGATAAACCAGGAGATAACTTTTTCTCTCTGAACTGAATCTGGCCCATTGTCAGATACCAGCAGGATCTGGGGGAATAGTTATGAAAAAGGAAATAGGAAGCTGTACATATCTTCTAAATTGTAAGTAGCATTACTACAGGGAAGT
The DNA here is from genome assembly GCA_038501925.1 of Xenopus petersii. NCBI lineage: Eukaryota > Metazoa > Chordata > Amphibia > Anura > Pipidae > Xenopus > Xenopus petersii. Next base: position 21,346,744 of record CM076672.1, on the reverse strand, counting down.
GCAATCAGTAGGAATGGGCACAAGTACCTTTTATGAATGGTGTTGGGTCAAGCAATAATTTGTGCCTACACCGACTTGGCATCCTAGTGGCACTTGTGTGGATTCCAGCGGTGAAATTGCACATCACATGTTGTGCACAGGTATGAACAGTATTTATATGGCAGTGGAGAAGACAACTCGTGTGCAACGAGCCTACTCATACAGTGGAATGAACCACAAAATATTAAGTGGTGTAATGATATCAGAGAGGAGCATGAAACAGAATGAGATATATGTGGTGTTGGTACATCTTGTCCCACATAGTATGGGGTCAGGAGATTCCCATGAAAGATTATATAAATGTCAGAGACATATCTTGGTGTAATTGACTAATAGAAAGGAAGGGAAACTGTCAGAAATCAGAGCTGTCAGCTTTGTGACATGGATTGTCCCTGATGAAAGAGCCCTGTGGATGAAGCAGTGATTGTGGAGCTCCCAGTCTGTCAGTAACATCAAAGGACGGACAGATGTGAGTGGAGGAGAGAGTGGGAGAGGGAAAAGTGCTGCTATTTCTAGTTTTGTGGCGGGTTACTAAAGTGTGCGGCTTCTTTGCTGAAGGCCAGTTACAAAAAGGGTTAGTGCTGCCCTGGGTACCCCTGGAACTATAGCAGGGTGTATGTCACCCCCAATGTTTCTATATATCTGTAGGGTGAGATTTGGGTCAGTGCTTATTTGTACTTTGGGTACTTATGGAATTATAGCATAACCTTGTTATGAGCTAAGGGGGACAAGCCTGTGCTCGGTTAAAATTTGGGGTGAGTGCTTATTTGTGCCCTTGGTACTGGTCTAACTATAGCAGGGTGACTGTTACCCAATGTTATATATATTTGTAAACTTGTTATGAGCAAAAGGGGCACAGTTAGGGTGAGTGCTTATTTGTGCCCTGGGTACCCTGCTATAAACTAAGAGGGCTCAGCCTGAAGGCCAGTCAGGTAAAGATTTGGGGTGAGTTTTTATGTGTGCCCAATGTTTCTATATATCTATAGCCTTGCTATGAGATATTTATAGCTGGAATATGTGACATTGCTCTTTAGGGGCAGTTCACATTGAAACTGTCGACAGTGGTATTGTAAGAAAATTTTCAGCAAATCTTTAATTCCCCTTCTTTGCTGTTTTTTAATTGTTCTTTGCTCTCAAGCTCTAAAATGGTCCAAGCAATCAGGCAGTGGTAGCAATAACACACTCGCAGAAATCCAGAAAGTTCCAAAATGGGTTTTTCTGGTTTTTTTTTAAATATTTCTCAAATTTCAACATACAACTTAAACATGCAATGTGAAGCATCCTGCATTTAGGTTTTTATGTTATTAGAATCCATCTGTTGGTCCCCTTCCAATTGAGCATGTGTCTAAAAGAAACACAGATAAAAACCTTGGAGAAGAGAATCTTTGATCTATCCTTTCAGTTTTATATTAACACCCCCCTCAGGTCACTGGCCCATTCTGGCCAAACTTCAAGCTCCTAAACTTCTACTGAACTTTCAGACCAAGGAAAGGAAAAATGGGGGGGGGGGGCAGCATCAGCGGCTTTGTTCTGTCAAGGTTAATTATAACTATATGGATTATTCATTCAGTGGAACTATTGGTGCTGAAAATATCCGATTAATATCTTCAGCTGATAAATGCACGTATTGTTCTTACCGCCAGACAAAAAAAGCGTGGAAAATCAGAAACCGTTTTCTATAAGATTTATTTTGTATGTTTGTAAGATGGGAGTTTGTTATGTAGAGAAACTGTTTTTCTTTTAAACGTTATAATCAGCATAATCATACTGTGCTGACTAGCGTGTGACTGTGATAGGGACCTTAGATTGTAAGCTCTGCAGAATTGGTTGGTGTTGTTTCAATTATTTCAGTGTTTATATTAATTATAATTCATATTATGTTGGTGTAATATCCATTCCCTCCGGCACTTTTTATAGCTAATGTAATTTAATGTAGGTGGAGACTATTGATGATTTAGGGAGGCATAGACTTCCCAAAAGTGGACCTTCTTTCTTCTTTTTCTTTTAAGAATGTCTATGCGTCCACTGGCTTAGTTAGTGATCGTTCTTGTTAGTTTCTATTTTATTTTACATATTACTTCATTGTAAATTATACATTCTGTTTAATATGTCATTGTATTAATCTTCTTATTCTGCATACTATTTGTTATCATTAGAGATGGCGCGAACTGTTCGCCGGCGAACTTGTTCGCGCGAACATCGGGTGTTCGCGCTCGCCGGAAGTTCGCGAACGTCGCGAGACGTTCGCCATTTTGGGTTCGCCATTGTTGGCGCTTTTTTTTGCCCTCTCACCCCAGACCAGCAGGTACATGGCAGCCAATCAGGAAGCTCTCCCCTGGACCACTCCCCTTCCCTATAAAAACCGAAGCCCTGCAGCGTTTTTTTCACTCTGCCTGTGTGTGCTGAAGAGATAGTGTAGGGAGAGAGCTGCTGCCTGTTAGTGATTTCAGGGACAGTTGAAAGTTTGCTGGCTAGTAATCGTGTTGATACTGCTCTGTTATTGGAGGGACAGAAGTCTGCAGGGGTTTGAGGGACATTTAAGCTTAGGTAGCTTTGCTGGCTAGTAATCTACCTTCTACTGCAGTGCTCTGTATGTAGCTGCAGTGGGCAGCTGTCCTGCTTCTGATCTCATCTGCTGACTGCTGCAATAACAGTAGTCCTTGTAAGGACTGCTTTTATTTATTTTTTTGTTGTTTTACTACTACTACTACTACTACTACTACTACTACTACTACTACTATAAGAGCCCAGTGCTATTAGTCTAGCAGTGTTGGGGAGTGGGACTGGTGTGCTAATCTGCTGCTCCTAGTAGTTCAGCAGCACCAACTGTAATTTTTTTTTTTTAATATTCATTTTTTTTTTATTTTACTTTTTTTTATTTTACTATCGCTGTAGTAGTGTATAAGTTGACCTTTTAGGCATTATTTGCCCTGTAGGCATTTTTTGCCCAGTGTGTTATTCAACCAACAGCCATCTAGCTGTGTGACCTTGTTCACATTCTGTCTAAATATCCATAATATTACCGTCTCCAGAAAAAACACCGGAGTGACTTTTTTCAAGCAGCCATAATAAATTTTACGTAATCCGTATCCATCGCTGTAGTAGTGTATAAGTTGACCTTTTAGGCATTATTTGCCCTGTAGGCATTTTTTGCCCAGTGTGTTATTCAACCAACAGCCATCTAGCTGTGTGACCTTGTTCACATTCTGTCTAAATATCCATAATATTACCGTCTCCAGAAAAAACACCGGAGTGACTTTTCAAGCAGCCATAATAAATTTTACGTAATCCGTATCCATCGCTGTAGTAGTGTATAAGTTGACCTTTTAGGCATTATTTGCCCTGTAGGCATTTTTTGCCCAGTGTGTTATTCAACCAACAGCCATCTAGCTGTGTGACCTTGTTCACATTCTGTCTAAATATCCATAATATTACCGTCTCCAGAAAAAACACCGGAGTGACTTTTTTCAAGCAGCCATAATAAATTTTACGTAATCCGTATCCATCGCTGTAGTAGTGTATAAGTTGACCTTTTAGGCATTATTTGCCCTGTAGGCATTTTTTGCCCAGTGTGTTATTCAACCAACAGCCATCTAGCTGTGTGACCTTGTTCACATTCTGTCTAAATATCCATAATATTACCGTCTCCAGAAAAAACACCGGAGTGACTTTTTTCAAGCAGCCATAATATATTTTACGTAATCCGTATCCACCGCTGTAGTAGTGTATACGTTGATCTTGTGGGCATTATTTGCACAGTGTTTTCTTCAAACCGCCATCTAGCTGTGTGAGCTTGTTCACATTTTGTCTAAATATTGATAATATTATCGTCTCTAGAAAAACCACTTGAGTTACTTTTTTTCAAGCAGCATTCTTATATTTTACGTAATCCGTATCCACCGCTGTGTATACGTTGACCTTGTGGGCATTATTTGCACAGTGTTTTCTTCAAACCGCCATCTAGCTGTGTGAGCTTGTTCACATTTTGTCTAAATATTGATAATATTATCGTCTCTAGAAAAACCACTTGAGTTACTTTTTTTCAAGCAGCATTCTGATATTTTACGTAATCCGTATCCACCGCTGTGTATACGTTGACCTTGTGGGCATTATTTGCACAGTGTTTTCTTCAAACCGCCATCTAGCTGTGTGAGCTTGTTCACATTTTGTCTAAATATTGATAATATTATCGTCTCTAGAAAAACCACTTGAGTTACTTTTTTTCAAGCAGCATTCTGATATTTTACGTAATCCGTATCCACCGCTGTGTATACGTTGACCTTGTAGGCATTATTTGCACAGTGTTTTCTTCAAACCGCCATCTAGCTGTGTGAGCTTGTTCACATTTTGTCTAAATATTGATAATATTATCGTCTCTAGAAAAACCACTTGAGTTACTTTTTTTCAAGCAGCATTCTTATATTTTACGTAATCCGTATCCACCGCTGTGTATACGTTGACCTTGTGGGCATTATTTGCACAGTGTTTTCTTCAAACCGCCATCTAGCTGTGTGAGCTTGTTCACATTTTGTCTAAATATTGATAATATTATCGTCTCTAGAAAAACCACTTGAGTTACTGTTTTTTCAAGCAGCATTCTGATATTTTACGTAATCCGTATCCACCGCTGTGTATACGTTGACCTTGTGGGCATTATTTGCACAGTGTTTTCTTCAAACCGCCATCTAGCTGTGTGAGCTTGTTCACATTTTGTCTAAATATTGATAATATTATCGTCTCTAGAAAAACCACTTGAGTTACTGTTTTTTCAAGCAGCATTCTGATATTTTACGTAATCCGTATCCACCGCTGTGTATACGTTGACCTTGTAGGCATTATTTGCACAGTGTTTTCTTCAAACCGCCATCTAGCTGTGTGAGCTTGTTCACATTTTGTCTAAATATTGATAATATTATCGTCTCTAGAAAAACCACTTGAGTTACTTTTTTTCAAGCAGCATTCTGATATTTTACGTAATCCGTATCCACCGCTGTGTATACGTTGACCTTGTAGGCATTATTTGCACAGTGTTTTCTTCAAACCGCCATCTAGCTGTGTGTATTATCATTTCCAGAAAAACCAACTGAGTTTTTGTTGTTGTTGTTTTTTTAAAAATAATGCCAGGCAAAGGCAGGCCGCCACGCAGAGGCCGTGCTAGGGGCCGTGCTGCTATGCAATCCTGTGGCCCTAGCAAATTGCCCAGTTTTAAAAAGCCAATGACCCTGAACTCCCAAAATGCTGAAGAGGTAGTTGACTGGCTTACACAGCACACCCCATCCTCTACCGTTTCTAACTTTACCACAACATCCTCCTCATCCTCCACTGCTATGGCCACCCCACGTAACACTTCCTCCACCACCGGTGCCCCTTCTTCACTGGAGTCAGAGGAGTTATTTTCCCATGAGTTTCTTGAACTGAGTAATGCGCAACCATTATTGGCAGAAGAAGATGAAGGAGATGAGGACGTTACACCAGATTTAATTCTGGCAGAGAACACGACAGAGATGGACATAATGATGAGTGATGAGGAGGAGGTCCCCGCTGCTGCTTCCTTCTGTGATGTGTCAGAAGAAATTGATGCATCTGAGGAGAATGATGATGAGGAGATTGATGTTTTGTGGGTGCCTAGTAGAAGAGAGCAAGAGGAGGGTAGTTCAGATGGAGAGACGGAGAGTCAGAGAGGCAGTAGGAGAATAAGACTTAGAAGAAGCAGGGAGGACAGCCCGCAGGGATCAGTAGGGCAACAACATGTATCGGCACCTGTGTTCAGCCGGCCAACGCACCCGCCATTGCCGCCAATGCCGCCAACTTCTACTGTTACCGCCAGATCGCACACTTCCAAAAAGTCAGCAGTGTGGGATTTTTTTAATGTGTGTGCCTCTGACAAAAGCATTGTAATTTGCAATGAGTGCAGTCAGAAACTGAGCCTTGGTAAGCCCAACAGCCACATAGGTACAACTTCTATGCGAAGGCACATGAGCGGCAAGCACAAAGCACTTTGGGAGCAACACCTCAAAGGCAACAGGCAAACTAAAAGCCACACTCCTTCTGGTCCAGCATCTTACTGCTCTACCTCTGCTCTCCTTGACCCATCTGAACCACCCTCCACTCCGCCTTCCACCTTGACCACCTGTTCCCATTCCCAGTCATCTGCCACCAGCCAAGTTTCTGTGAAGGCCATGTTTGAGCGTAAGAAGCCAATGTCTGACTGTCACCCCCTTGCCCGGCGTCTGACAGCTGGCTTGTCTGCACTCTTAGCCCGCCAGCTTTTACCATACCAGCTGGTGGACTCTGAGGCCTTCCGCAAATTTGTAGCAATTGGGACACCGCAGTGGAAGGTACCCAGCCGCAATTTTTTTTCTAAAAAGGGAATACCACACCTGTACCAACATGTGCAGAGCCAAGTTACCGCATCTCTGTCACTTAGTGTTGGGCCAAAGGTCCATATGACTACTGACGCATGGTCCTCCAAGCATGGTCAGGGCAGGTATGTCACCTACACTGCCCACTGGGTGAACTTGGTAATGGCTGGGAATGGGAAGCAGGGAATGGGTAGCTCAACAACAACAACAACAGTGGAGTTGGTGTCACCGCCACGGATTGCACGCGGTTCTGCCACCACCTCTACTCCTCCATCGCTCTCTACCTCGTCTTCTTCCTCTTCTTCTTCTTACTCTGCTGCTGGGTCCTCCTTCTCCTCCTCCACACCTGTGCACCCCCAGCTCCCCCTAGGCTATTCGACGTGCCAGGTACGCCGTTGTCACGCTGTCTTGGGGATGACGTGCCTGGAAAGCAAAAACCATACCGGATCTGTACTCCTGTCATCTCTGCAGTCACAGGCCGATCGGTGGCTGACCCCACACCAACTGCAGATCGGAAAAGTGGTGTGTGACAATGGAAGCAATCTGTTGGCAGCGTTGAGACTGGGAAATTTAACACATGTGCCCTGCATGGCACATGTGTTAAATTTAATAGTCCAACGTTTTGTCTCCAAGTACCCAGGATTCCAGGACGTTCTCACCCAGTCCAGAAAGGTGTCGGCCCATTTCAGACGTTCCTACACAGCCATGGCACGCCTTGCTGACATTCAGCAGCGCTACAACATGCCAGTCAGGCGTTTGATTTCTGACAGCCAGACTCGCTGGAATTCAACGCTCCTTATGTTGGAACGTCTGCTGCAACAACAAAGGGCCGTCAACGAGTACCTTTTTGAACTGGGTGGTAGGACTGGATCTGCAGAGCTGGGGATTTTTTTCCCCCGTTACTGGGTGCTTATGCGCGATGCCTGCAGGCTCATGCGACCTTTTGAAGAGGTGACAAATATGGTCAGTCGCACCGAAGGCACCATCAGCGACCTAATACCCTTCGCTTTCTTCCTGGAGCGTGCCGTGCGACGAGTGACAGATGAGGCTGTAGACCAGCGTGACGAGGAGCTGGAAGCGCACGATTTATGGTCGGAATCACCAGAACGAACCCAGGCACCTGCTGCAATGCAGGGAGAGGTGCCAGAAGTGGAGTCAGAGGAGGAAGGTGGCTTTGTGGAGGAGGAGGACCAACAGGAGCAGGCTTCCCAGGGGGCTAGTGGTGACCTTTTGGGGACCCCTGGTCTTGTACGTGGCTGGGGGGAGGAGACCGTGGATGATGCAGTCCTTGATAATGAGGAAGCGGAGATGGATAGCTCTGCATCCAACCTTGTGAGAATGGGGTCTTTCATGCTGTCATGCCTGTTGAAGGACCCCCGTATCAAGAGGCTTAAGGAGAAGGACCTGTACTGGGTCGCAACGCTACTAGACCCTCGGTACAAGCATAAAGTGGCAGAAATGTTACCAACATACCACAAGTCCGAAAAGATGCGGCATTTACAAACCAGCCTGCAAAACATGTTGTACAATGCTTTTAAGGGTGATGTCACTTCAGGAACTCATCAACATTCCAGGGGCAGAGGTGCCAGTAATCCTGCCACGAGCACACCTGCAAGGACAAAGCCCTTTGGCCGGTCTGTAACATCAGACATGCAAATGTTTTTCTGTCCAAGGCAGTGCCACAACCCTTCTGGATCCACCCTCAAAGAACGCCTCGACCGGCAGGTAGCGGACTACCTGGCATTAACTGCAGATATCGACACTCTGAGGAGCGATGAACCCCTGGACTACTGGGTGCGCAGGCTTGATCTGTGGCCAGAGCTGTCACAATTTGCCATGAACCTCTTGTCTTGCCCAGCCTCAAGTGTGCTCTCAGAAAGGACCTTCAGTGCAGCAGGAGGGATTGTAACTGAGAAGAGAACTCGCCTAGGTCACAAAAGTGTCGATTACCTGACCTTTATTAAAATGAATGAGGGGTGGATCTCGGAGGGTTACTGCACGCCGGAAGACTTGTTCTGACTTCTATGCAGCTGTCCTTCCCTTCAAGCCTCATGACTCCACACACAGCTGTCCTTTAGCGTCCTCCTCCCTCCGCCACCGTTACAAACTAGGGTGCAAACCCTACTGGTTTAATTTTTTCTGGCCTCTGTGCTTCAGTGGCTGCGTCCAAAAAAACGGGGCAAACAATGTCTACAAGGTCAACGTATGGCGAAAAATTACTATTTTCAGCATTTATATGGCATATTTTTTCTGGCAACTGTGCTTCAGTGGCTGCGTCCAAAAAAATGCATATTTTCTGCATTTATATGGCATAATTTTTCTGGCCTCTGTGCTTCAGTGGCTGCAACCAAAAAAATGCATATTTTGTCCATTTATATGGCATAATTTTTCTAGCCTCTGTGCTTCAGTGGCTGCAACCAAAAAAATGCATATTTTCTGCATTTATATGGCATAATTGTTCTGGCCTCTGTGCTTCAGTGGCTGCAACCAAAAAAATGCATATTTTGTCCATTTATATGGCATAATTTTTCTAGCCTCTGTGCTTCAGTGGCTGCAACCAAAAAAATGCATATTTTCTCCATTTATATGGCATAATTTTTCTAGCCTCTGTGCTTCAGTGGCTGCAACCAAAAAAATGCATATTTTCTCCATTTATATGGCATAATTTTTCTGGCCTCTGTGCTTCAGTGGCTGCAACCAAAAAAATTTATATTTTCAGCATTTATATGGCATAATTTTTCTGGCAACTGTGCTTCAGTGGCTGCGACCAAAAAAATGACTATTTTCAGCATTTATATGGCATATTTTTTCTGGCCTCTGTGCTTCAGTGGCTGCGGCCAAAAAAACTGGGCAAACAATGCCTACAAGGTCAACGACGTTGACCTTGTAGGCATTGTTTGCCCAGTTTTTTTGGCCGCAGCCACTGAAGCACAGAGGCCAGAAAAAATATGCCACATAAATGCTGAAAATAGTCATTTTTTGCCATACGTTGACTCAACGTATATGGCAAAAAATGACTATTTTCAGCATTTATATGGCATATTTTTTCTGGCAACTGTGCTTCAGTGGCTGCGTCCAAAAAAACTGGGCAAACAATGTCTACAAGGTCAACGTATGGCGAAAAATTACTATTTTCAGCATTTATATGGCATATTTTTTCTGGCAACTGTGCTTCAGTGGCTGCGTCCAAAAAAAACTGGGCAAACAATGTCTACAAGGTCAACGTATGGCGAAAAATGACTATTTTCAGCATTTATATGGCATATTTTTTCTGGCAACTGTGCTTCAGTGGCTGCGTCCAAAAAAAACTGGGCAAACAATGTCTACAAGGTCAACGTATGGCGAAAAATGACTATTTTCAGCATTTATATGGCATATTTTTTCTGGCAACTGTGCTTCAGTGGCTGCGTCCAAAAAAACTGGGCAAACAATGCCTACAAGGTCAACGTATGGCAGTTGTTTAAAGAGAACAGTAGATTACTAGCCAGCAAAGCTACCTAAGCTAAAATGTCCCTCAAATCCCTGCAGACTTCTGTCCCTCCAATACAGAGCAGTATCAAGCAGATTACTAGCCAGCAAACTTACTATCATCTGTCCCTGAAATCACTAACAGCTCTCCCCCTACACTATCTCTTCCAAGCACACACAGGCAGATTTTTCAGATACATTTTTGCCCTTGATCCCCCTCTGGCATGCCACTGTCCAGGTCGTTGCACCCTTTAAACAACTTTAAAATCATTTTTCTGGCCAGAAATGTCTTTTTTAGATGTTAAAGTTCGCCTTCCCATTGAAGTCTATGGGGTTCGCGAACCGTTCGCGAACCGCTCGCATTTTTGCGCAAGTTCGCGAATATGTTCGCGAACTTTTTTTCCGACGTTCGCTACATCCCTAGTTATCATATTGATTTTAATGGTTTATTGTGAAAACCAAATAAAATATTTCAAATCAAAAGTGGACCAACTGTTATAAAGTTATGGAACCTATTATCCAGAATGTTCTGCACCTGTTCAGGATCTTTCCATATTTTGGATCTCCCTCTACTAAAAATAATTTAAACATGAATTAAACCCAATAGGGTTGTTTTGAGTCGAAGAAGGATTCATTTTATCTTAAAAGTACAAGAATCTGTTTTGTTATTAAAGAAAAAAAAATCTGAATTATTTGATTAAAACGGAGCCCAGCCCTTTGGAGATTTCTTGATAACAGGTTTTTGGATAGTGGATCTTATACCTGTATATTCATATATTACTGTAGGGGATGTAAGGATATAACTGTTCCCACTGTAAAGAAGTCTATTTATGCCCAAGGGGGGGCATGTGTTCCCCTAGGTCTTGGGATAGTGATTGTAGTTCCTGTTCTCTAATCTATTAAAGGGAAGGAGCTTAAGGTTCTGTATCTTTGGACTTGGAGGAATCAGGTAACACTAGTGAGATATAGACCAGTGAGACTAGTTGTGATATTTACAGTGGCGTGACTAGATTATTATTGAGTCCCACAGCAAATTTTTTTCAGGTCCCCAAAATGGCTAGAGGTTGACCTGTATTACCAATATTTATTGAAATTGCTTATGAATTAGGGCTTTATGGGGCCCCTTTACCTCCTGAGCCCCCCTGCAGCCACTGGGTCTGTTTCCTCTGTAGTTACCCCCCTGTTTATATACAGTATGTGAGACAGTGTGAGATAGCAAGTGCAACTTTGGGCTCTAACAAGGATGGCTTCCCCAGGTGACACTCACCAAGTTGTAGGGACTCAAGTGAATAGAACTCATGGTAATCTTAGTGCAATCCCTTGGATCACCCAATGAGGACTCTGGTACACTAGGAGTGTGATTAATACCCATTGTGAACTTAACGTATGATGTGGTATTGTGCCATGAATATTTGGTATAAATTAGGGATGCCCTAAAACCAGGATTCGGTTCGGGATTCGGCCTTTTTCAGCAGGATTCGAATTCGGCCGAATCCTTCTGCCCGGCCGAACTGAATTCAAATCCTAATTTACATATGCAAATTAGTGTGAAATCACGTGACTTTTTGTCACAAAACAAGGAAGTAAAAATGTTTTCCCCTTCCCACCCCTAATTTGCATATGCAAATTAGGATTTGGATTCGGTTTGGTATACGGCTGAATCTTTCGCTAAGGATTTGGGGGTTTTGTCAAATCCAAAATAGTGGATTCGGTGCATCCCTAGTATTAATAAATATGTTGTAAGTAGGGTTGCCACCCGACCTAAACGATGAAACACCGACCGGCAATGTACTTGGCAGTAATTTTGTAATACCCTTAAAAAAAAGCCCTTGGCCCACCCCCAATTTGCTCAGAACTTACCTTTTTTTCAGCCTTCTGGCCATTGCACGATGTTTGCTCCACCCCCTTTTGCATCATGGTACATAGCTCCACCCCTTTTGCATCACTGATTGCCCCTTTTGTTCCCGCCCCCCCATCGGCCGGTAAAACTTTTTAGAAATGGTGGCAACCCAAGTTGTGAGTAATACAACCACCTTTCAAGATGGTGCAGTCTGGACAATGGGGGGCATGTCGGTGACGTCACAAAGTGGACCGCTGATGTCGTGGGGCCGACCACTGATGGCAGTGATTGGCCACATCTATGTAGGAGTATCCTGCCTAGTTTTACAATTTGGGCTGTTGGGGTCAAAACAGGACAGGTGGCAACCCTACCTCCAATGCTTCTGCAAGGCCCCTATTGAGGGGCAGAGTAAAAAAAAAAAAAAAAGGATTTGTAGCCTTAGATGGGAAAGAAATCAAAACTGCCTTAGATCAGCATTTTTATCCATCAACTGTAAAATTGCTTGTAGACGCAATCAGGGGTGCAACTACAGAGGAGGCAGACCCTGCGGCTGCAGGGGGGGTCCAGGAAGTATAGAGGCCCTAATTACTGAGCAATTTCACCATTTATTGGTAAAAAAAAGTCAACCTCTGAATATATTGGGGGGCCCTAAAGTGAATATTCTGTGGAGCCCAGTAACATGCAGTTACACCACTGGACGCAATAAATAACCGTAAGCTTTTGTAGGCATTTTTACCGCATCTTCAGGTTGAAGTTGGAAAACAAAAGTTACTTATTCATATAGAAATCCTTATCCATTGTAAGCCTCTATTTTTCACATCAGATTGGTATTTACTGTATTTATTATCGGGCAATGTTTATCCCTCGGTTCCATTGTTAAAAAAATATTTAGAATAAAAAGGAGCGTCAAGGTAATTCTGCGTTCAGGAAAAGCAATATCAAAGAAGAAACAACTGTGGTCAGAGGCAGCCCAAATAAACATTATTTTCTGGTGGGAGATAAGGCTGGATACGTGTGAGATGGGAGGACGCACTTCAAGTGACTGCAAATGTCACCGAGGAACAGATGCGGGAGAAATGAAGTGAAATAAGGTTTGAGGCATGAAAGGACTGCGGAGATAAAAGAGGCAGCAAAGAGACATCTTGTGTGGAGTGGAGAATAAAGGAATTCAGATTGATGCAAGGAGAGAATGTCACTAGTCACATAATAGAAGAATAGAGGGATGTTTGTATGAGTTTAATTAGAAATAAAAGCCTCACTGCACAGGACAGTATTTTTTAGTATATAAAGACTTCTTTTATTATTAGATACAGAAGGTACAAGTTTCTTGAAGGAAAGTCCCATACCTCTTTCCAACTGTGTTGGTGTTGTAATCCATAACCCAAGGGCTGCTAGACTGGTAACAGGCTGGAAAATGGGAAGTGGCGCGGGTGCAATTGTGACATCGCTATTTGGTGGCAGCAGCGAATATAATGGCTCATGTGTCAGTGGCCTAAACCTCATTATGAACACCTCTGGACACCATCCAATTCACTGGGAAAGAATGAAACAACAAACCAGCCACAATTCAGATGAATCTATTCACAACTGTCAACCTGAAGATCCAAGCAGAAGACATTCTGGAGAAGCAATGTCCATAGGGTTGCAAGGAGCCATCAACATGAACTTTATATAAGGAAGATACATGTGTTGGCATAGTTCTGTGGCAAATAGAGGTGCCAGCCCCATGGAGTGAAGTGGCCTCAACCAGAAGACCAGTTAGAGGGAGAACTGGGCAGAATGGCCATTAACTCTCCTAGGTACACCTGAAAGTCCAGATTGAAGGTCAGTTAGGTTGGGATGTTGGGGAACATGTACTGGTTGTAATTGAAGTTCTTCAAACTATGACTGAATGATTAATACACCAATATTCTCTTATATGTGCACCCATTTAATAAACTAAAGGCCCCCAACAGATTAAGTCGGCAGCTTATTGGGCATTGTATGAGGTCCTTCCCCATTCGATATCTGGTCAAACTTGGCCAGATGACGATTGGGCAGGGTTAAAAATGCAGTCGAATCAAGCACTGCATCGGTTTGTATGCTCAATGTTGTGAGCCGATTATTGGGCCCATGATCGGATCAGCCAGATATTATCCACCTCAAGGTAGGCATATTGGGGGCAGATCCATACTTTTGGTGAGGTAGCCACCTTAAGGTAGGTTCTGACCAATGATTGGACCTTCAAGTCTAGGCCAGTCACAGTAGGGGTGAGTGCTGCTCAAGGTACTCCTGGAACTATAGCAGGGTGTATGTCACCCCCAATATTTATATATATCTGTAACCTTGTTATGAGCTAAGGGGGCCCAGCCTGAAGGCCGGTTAGGGGGAGATTTGAGGTGAGTGTTTATATGTACCCTGGGTACCCCTGGCACTATACTAGGGTTACATTGGGCTCCAGGGCCCACGATTGGATCAACCCAATATTGTCCACCTCAAGTTGTGCATATTGGGGAGAGATTCACTCGTTTGGAAAGGTAGCCACCTTAAAGGAGGCCCTGACTAATGATTGAACGTTCAAGTTTGAATGGAAAAGCTTCGACAAAGACTAATTTACATGTAGTGTACGAGAAAATGAATTTTTCCTGCAAATTTCTATTTACAACCTCATTTGGCCATGTCCCAGTTATGTCAAACCAAGATCTGAGGGCTGCTAGTTCATTCTCCCTTGTTTTGCCTCCTTGTATATGTATTATAACAAAATAGGAGAGTTATGGACAAGTGACAAGGATGATTATGGGCAGCAAATCTTAATGATGAAGGTATTATGGCACTGCTGCAATTTACATCCTTGTGGATTTATGGACTTGTCATTCCAACGGTGATTCCCTGAGGGCACCACAGTGATCCGTAATGCCCTCAATGTAATATCCCATTACCCAAACTGTCGGCTGAACCACTAATCTCTTAGGGAGAAAAATGAAAGGAAAATAACTATAAATTCAAAGTGTTAACATTTTCTCTAAGTGTTGCGGGACAATAGTGATAATAACGCAAACTGAGCAATAGTAGAAATAGCTCTTCCGTCGCTCACAGGCAAACACTAGGCACACAATACATTATATTTTGCTGATTGGTACAGTAACATTTACATACATCATGGCTTTCAGCTCGGTCAAGGATTTTTCTTATTCCAGCTGCAGCAACATCTGGAGTACAGGTGGCAGACAAAGCGGAAGCCTCTATTGTCCCCGGGGAGGTAGAAATCATAATTCTGACAGCGAATGTGCCTAACAATAAAAGTATTTGCGAGTGGGGGAAGGAACTGTCAAACTCACATGTTGGCCAGTCAAGGCTCCCGAGGCCTCTGCAAATACACAAACAATTTCCAAACCTATAATGGAACGAACTGCAATTCAATGAGACGATGGAACAATTGCTCCCCCCCATAACCACCTAATATTTCACTAGAGGATGAAATGCTCCGTTTATGTGCAGATCTGTAACAGATAGAAGATGCATTAATCCCTATTAGCAATGCAGAGAGGAGCTTGTCTCATTGGGGCCCCAGTTTATATATTTGCCTAGGCCCAACTCAACTCAGTTTAACAATGTTTCACAGTTACCAGAAGCCCTCATACAGGATTATGCATGTTACCAACCCTTGTAACCCATAGTAACCCGCAGAAGAGAATGTTAGTGTCCCAAACTGCTATACTGATTGGCTGGAGCACAAATTTAATTAGTAATGTAAACTACAATTTAGCCTATAAATGCAGCGATGAGGGGCTCCAGAAAAGTTTAACTTAAGTTGGGTCATTTATTGGAGCATTCTCAAATTTGGTGAGGGTACCAAATCAGACGAATTTTGTTTGATTTGGCCTCACAGATGTTGGGCCGGATCAGGCAATCAAATTATTCAACCTCTCCGTTATGACTTTTAATTTCCTTATAATTTACTGTACGGGATATATTATAGCATATAACGCAGGAGTAATAATCAGCCTGTAGCCCTGTGCATTTATATGGTCACCGAACCTTCTAATATCCTTATCATTTACAGTAGGGGGTACATTATCCCTTATAATACATGAGTGATACTCAGAGTTCCCTATATAACTCAGCCTGCAGCCTTGTGCCTTTATATGTCACCGAACCCCTCAGTGACTTCTAATATCCTTATCATTTACAGTAGGGGGTACATTATACCTTTTAATACATGAGTGATAGTCAGAGTTCCCTGTATAACTCAGCCTGCAGCCTTGTGTCTTTATATGGTCATAGAACCCCTCAGTGACTTCTAATATCCTTATCATTTACAGTAGGGGGTACATTATTCCTTATAATACATGAGTGATACTAAGAGTTCACCGTATAACTAAGTCTGCAGCCTTGTGCCTTTATATGGTCACAGAACCCCTCAGTGACTTTGAATATCCTTATCATTTACAGTAGGGGGTACATTATCCCTTATAATACATGAGTGATTCTCAGAGTTCCCTGTATAACTCAGCCTGCAGCCTTGTGCCTTTATATGGTCACAGAACTATTCAGTGACTTCTAATATCCTTATCATTTACAGTAGGGGATACATTATCCCTTATAATACATGAGTGATACTAAGAGTTCCCTGTATAACTCAGCCTGCAGCCTTGTGCCTTTATATGGTCACAGAACAACCCCTCAGTGACGTCTAATATCCTTATCATTTACAGTAGGGGGTACATTAACCCTTATAATACATAAGTGATACTCAGAGTTCCCTGTATAACTCAGCCTGCAGCCTTGTGCCTTTATATGGTCACAGACATCTAATAATAGGGTACTTTTATATGATTCTGGTGACCTCTAATTTACAGTGTAAGTAAGAACAATCTGGCTCTTGGGGCTAAGGCCATTTCCAGCATGAGAAGAAAGTATTTTTATGTCTCCCTGTGTAGGAATGATTGTATAATTGCCCAGAGACATCAGTGGCTTTTGCTGTATGACATGGTTTATTTTTTAATACGATTTTATTTTAAACATTTTCAAACATAAGAATTTACAATAACAAGGAAGAAAGGTAACAGAGGGAAGAAAGGAAAGAGGGAAGAAAGGAATAAGAATGAGGCAACCTCTCGCTAGTAAGTGAGTTTTTGACCTGGGAAAGAATTGTTCAACAATTTCTTCCAAATTTGTAGAGATGGAGGGGTCAAGGGATTTCCAACACATTAGAATTTCCTTGAGAGCATCTTCCACGTCTCATCTAACTCAGGGATTTCCCCTTTAGCCATTTCATCATAGTTTTCTCTAAGGACATGTACAGCTAGGACAAAGTCTTGTCTATGCGGATAGACCTCAAGTGTTCTTTCAGCTAAGTTTATGGGCCTTATGGGGAATTGTACAGAGAGAGACTCTCTGGAGGGGAATGTAATGTAATGTAATACATCATAACTTTTGCATTCTACACCAGAAATAATATCTACCAAAGTTTTACTTCCTAGTTGGGCCCATCTAGAGATATCTGGTATGGAATGGAAATGTGGAAGATGGTTATTGCCCCATAAGGGGGTTCGTAGGGACCAAGCATCAAAGGTGTCCCAAACTAACTTCTGAGACTTCCAAAAGGCCTGGACGACTGTTGTCATGAGTAGCTGCGTGACAGGGTTAATGTAATAAGAGGTGGTAAGTTTCCTCCAGGCCTAGTAACCCATGGGCTCTGTGTGTGCAGAATGATACGGCTTTGCCTCTCCTGTACAGCTAAAACAATCATGCAAGTTGGAATATTTGACTTGCCTGTATCCTTTCTTTGGTTATGAGAACTGCATTTGCTAATGACAGTGAGGGGACAAGTCTGTGGACCGGAGCCAATAATGACTTGTTTAACATGTGGCTCATCGGCACATTCTTGTTTAACAGAAAGGAACTCCTATTTGTGCAACTGGAGCCAGAGCAGATGTGAGCAAGTCTAGAAATTACAAACTGAAAAGGTTTTGGGCTCTTTCAGAGTTAATCTACTAAGAGTTTGTTTCCTGGACTGTGCTGGCAAGTTCCTCGCTTATCTGTACCCAAAGGAGCTTATCATGATTAGCACATCCATTATTTTAATGTGGTGGTAGTACTTCTTGTTTTAACCTTGGGAATTTGGGGGAAACACAAGACCCCATTTCTGCTTCATTTTTTTTTGCAAGTACCTGAAAATTTAGTAGTAGTTACTATGTGGTTACAAATGCTTGTAGAGAGTAGGGTTTGAGTGATTAATATAATGGAAAAAGGTAACTTTGCTATTAGGCATTCCTTTCATCATGAGGTTTTTGCTATTTTGAAGATGTTCAGGATTAAATTGCTCCTTGTGGTATATCCTTTACTGTCAGAAGTTTTCAAGCTTTTTTAAAGTCCACCCTGGTCCAACATAGACTTGGACCCAAAAAGCTTTAAAAGGTTTTGTCTCTTTTAGCTCATAACAAGATTAGGGATACATATATCTGTAGAAATAAGTCAACTCACTTGGACTTGCTGTGTTTTTTGTCTTGAAGACGTTTCACCAGTCTGACCAACTGACTTTCTCAGAAGTGATGGTCGAATTTGCGCCGTTTTGCTTTGCTGAAAAATTCGCGAATTTCGCGAAACAGCGAAAAATTCACGAAACGGCGCCGGTGTCTCGTTTTTGACGCAAATTTTCGCGGGCGTTTCGCGAATCTATTCGCTGGCGGCGAATCGTGCAAATTCGCGCAAATTTCTTATCACTATTTCTCAGTTCAGGTAGATCTTCCTTCAAGAATATATATCCTCTGGAATGTTGCTCCAATCAGCATAATCTGTTTATCATACTCCACAATGATGCCATTAAATTAGGTGTTGATTGTATTAGCAAGATTGGAGCTTTGATGTGTTTTTTAAACCCTCCAGGGAGAGGTGCCAAAACAGCATTGTATGTGGCAGAGAATAGATGTCACACCCCCTGCCTCTATTCAAACTTGGTTTTTACATACTGTATATGGCTTCTTTAACACCTCTTTTTTTTTTGTAAGTTATATTTTTATGAAGTACATTTTTCAGACATATAATCATACACAACAGTATGAAATGAAAAAGGAAAAAGAAGAAAGAAAACAAAAAAGAAACAACTGTTGCTTACAGAAATAGCAATGAAGAACTTGAAATTATACATTCTCAACAAACTTTACACCTCTTTTGAACCAGTCGCTCTCCCAGTTTAAAATCTGGACTAGGTCTTCAAACGTGTGTCCTTTTGATGTGGGTACATAGAGTTCTGACCAGAGGAGCTGGCTTTTCTGTGCTGCGCCATACGCTGGTGTAACTGTTGTTTGGTTCCCCCACATACAAATCAGAGCACTCCTGACTGCATTGCATACACAATGTTACTCTTCTTGTGCTTTGGGGTTGGGTCTTTTGGGTGAACTAGTTGCTGCATCTGTGTGTTGCTTAGTTTAAAGCAGATAGGGATGTGGTGTTTATTAAAAATCCTTCTAAGATTTTCCAAAACCCCAGCTACTTATGAGAGAACCAAGTTCTTTCCCCTGTCCTGTTTTCCACCTTCAATGGTAGTCTTGGTGTTATTGCATCTTTTTCTACTGATTTTCACGAAAGCCCAATCTGGATACCCACGCGTCTTCAGGGCCCCTCTGAGATGTTCCATGTCTTTCAACTTAGCCTTATCCCTGGGGATACCAATGTGGACTGGCAGCCTACAGGAGACTTGAGGCAACCAAAACTTGCCTCCAAGCCTGGAATTCAAACACAAGTACCTGCTTTGGGGCCACTGGGAGCAACATCCAAGAAGTTGGTGTGCAACATGTTGCTCACGAGTTGCTGGGTGGTGATCACTGATCTTGCTTATGGACCATCAGCTGTTACAACACTCTAACCTATGGACCTTCAGCTGTGATTGCAGAGAAAGAAACAAAAGGCAGCACTCACAGACCCATTGATGTACAACTGTGTGCTGCTATGTGAAAAAATGCTCCCGAAGCGTGTGTCCATCAGCCAAGTCTTGAAAACACGGAGCACCAGCAAATTTAAAACATCCGTTTATTTAGAAAATTGTTAAAAAATTGTTAAAAATTGACAGAGGACCTTCAGCTGTTATAACACTCCAACCTATGGACCTTCAGCTGCCATGGCCATCCAACGTATGGGCCTTCAGCTTCTCAGCTGTCATTGGGATGTTTAAACTTCATAGGTGTGCTATCTTCCATACTAAAGCTGGCCATACATAAGGTGATCCGCTCATTTGGAGATCTCTCCCCAATATGCCCACCTTGATGCCCTAGGGCCCAACAATCAGATCACAATAAGAAAAATATGGGTGGGCGCATCGAGGGCCGCATCAACAAACCAATGTGGTCCTCAACCGGGAGGATTTTAAACCCACCTGATCGACATCTGGCGACTTACATAACATTTTCATATAATTTGACTCTCAAACATGTTCTTTATCAGATTAAGATGTTGCAAAGAACTGTAGTAGGGAATAGGGAAGCTCAAGATTTGAAGCAAAGTATGATAAAAGGGAAATTCTGGTCAGTTGGTATGGGTTACTACTCATCAATGTAATTTATAGTTTATTCAAAATTGAAGGACTTGAACTGATTATAGGTCTTTTTTTTCTTTACAATAAGGGCACTATGTGGATGAAAGTTATTTCTCAGTAATGGCAAAGGAGCATTCTACCATGAGAAGGTATTGAGCACAATTTTCTTTGGTGCAATCTGATATTTCATGTTGCCTTGGCAGAGTACCTAGAAATAGGGAAAGTATTTCATTTAAGCAGCACTGGGCATAGCAATAAGCCATGGTTATAAATTAGACAAATAACCATTATTACAAATTGTAACAGCAGGTTTCCTGAGATATTAGACATTTCCTCTATTATAAGGAAGCCTCATTAATCACCACGATGTGTCCTGGAATATCCAAGCTCAGCATTTCCCAGATTTTCTTTCTGCAATGCTTATTGCTCGTTTTCCCTGTCCTACTGTATGTCTTCCTATTATTTTGTCTTATGTGCTCACTGACAGCAGTTCCACCACTAATCTGACCCAGTGCAGTGAAGCGAGTGAATCCAGTTTATTATTTGCTGGTTCAGTGCAAGACCCGTGGAAGGGCAGGAAACATTTGTCTGTGCTATTGCTTCCAGCTTCCTCATGGCTAAGCCTGACTCCTCGGGAATCTCTGATGCTCCCCAGCTGCGGACAATTTCTGCATCTGGCCCCTGTTACACAGCTATTCCCACCCCCTCAGGAGCCCAACTTTACAAAACTTCCGACACCTGCTAAGAAGGATAAATTGGATACTTGATCATTTGACCTTCTCTAGCAATGAACTTGCAATCCCTTGGAATGTCTCAGTTGCTGTTGTTAAAGGGAGAAAGCGTTGAGTTTGTCTGTAAGGGTGACTGGAACGTTAGGATAAGGTGCTTTCTTCCCTATTTCCTTCTCTAAACCAGATGCAGTAAAGCTTATGATACATGCTTTGGGTACTAGTCTTGGGATCTAGAGTACCCTTGTGATTAATGATCCAGTGTTGGGCAGTGTTGGACTGGGGGGAGGTGGGGCCCACCTGAAAACTGAAGCTAAGGGGAGGTGGGGCCCACCTGAAAACTGAAGCTAAGGGCCCACCATCCTTTCCCCCCAGATAAGGCCCACCGCCAGTCCCCCCAGATAAGGGCCTACCACTCCAGCACCACGATTATCTCTGCTACACTGCCACTGATTACCAACATTTTCCCATGTTCCACTGCACTGCTCTCCACCTACATGCCCCCCTGACCAGGCCCTCTAGTATAGAGCACTGCCTAACAAGGGGATAGCCTGCAGGTCTCTGTGTTCCAAAACTGAGCTCAGAGGTCTGTGGTCATTCAATAAAAGCAGAAGGCAATGTGCAAAGTGCAAGATAATGGTGCATTGCAACCTTTTTTCATTCCTAATGCTGTTCTGTCTCATTAATGACTTCTTTGCAAAGTCATCGCAAAGTTAAGATGTCCTGTAAAACTGAACTCCAATACGTTGGTTGCTAATTAGCTCTTCATTTAGATGACTGTACTGGTTTCTGTGCACCCCTGTGCTATGTATCCATATTCATAATTAACTCTTCATCCTTCAGTCTCACTGTATGGGTGAGGTGGGAGCCTTAGATGGATTTTTTGTAAAAACAGAAGCACCCCACCCTTGAGACACAAGCCCTGGGGATAAACGAGAATTCAGCACCAGTAGGTATAACATTAAATGTTGTGTTTGATTCATACAGTATGTGAGTAATATTTGTTTCTCCTGTGTTACAAGGCCCATGACATAAATCTGCAGCCTGTGGTGCCTCCCCAATAAATTTATTCTATTGTCCTCAGCTGGAGGTCACATTCTTGTACAAAGCTATGGATTATCTTCCCACTTGAGAAATACAGGATTTTAAATTGACTTTGATACATTGGTTGGTTCAGGGGGGAGTGGTGGAGGATCAGTATTACAAATGGACTGTGCTGGTTTTATTTATTATATTTATTTTATTAACAGAAATTTGTTTGTTATATTTTAGTACCTTTCTTTATTACAGATCAGTTTATAAACTCCTGCTCCCAATCATTCCAGATAAGAGATCCAATACCTGTAGTTTGCTGCTCATACAGGCTCAAATTCCTTTATTATTGCATACATAGTTTCCCTTCTTCATACATATAATATATACGGGTCACACAAAATATACCATATTATTGGAAAAGATGCATCAAAGAGATAATAGGGGTCCTTTATTACTACAAGTCCATTTATTACTAATGGGTAAATAATCACAACCCATAGTGGTCATTCCACTATTTGGGGAAATGCAGGTTCTCTCCATTTTGGAGTACAAAGACCTGTGGCTTTGGCTTCTCACCTGTACTACATGAGTCCATCTTTAATGATCCTTCTTTTTAACCCCAACCTACAGTTACGCCAACTGTAAAGAGAAAATTAACCTTTAAATAAATTTTTTTGAATTTTCTAGTTTGACTTATTCTTGACAACTTGTTAGCCAGTTATCATTTTTTGTGTTTTTATTAATATCACTTCCCTTTCTGTTTGCAATTTCTGGTTGACCTTTAAGTTAACTTTTAGAATGGCAACTTTTCAACTGGTTTTCATGATTTATTTTTTAAAGTCTTTGAATTATTTGCCTTCTTCTTGTGACTCTTTCCAGATTTCCAATGGGGGTCACTGACTAGAACCCTAGCAACTAGATTGTTGAAACTGCAAACTGGAGAGCTGCTGAATTAAAAGCAAAATAACTCAAAATCCACAAAAAATCAAAAATCAAAGCTGGTTGTAATTGTAAAAAATAAAAGGCGGTTGTTATCACTCTCTACATCATACTTAGGGGCCGATTCACGAAGGGTCGAATATCGAGGGTTAATTAACCCTAGATATTCGACTAGAAACTAAAATCGTTCGACTTCGAATATCGAAGTCGAACGATTTTGCGCAAATCCTGCGATCGATCGAAGGATTTTTCATTCGATCGAACGATTAAATCCTTCGAATCGAACGATTCGAAGGATTTTAATACAACGATCGAATGAAAATCCTTCGATCAAAAAATCCCAGGCAAGCCTATGGGGACCTTCCCCATAGGCTAACATTGACTTCGGTAGCTTTTAGCTGCCGAAGTAGGGGGTCGAAGTTTCTCTTAAAGAGACAGTACTTCGACTATCGAATGGTCGAATAGTCGAACGATTTTTAGTTCGAATCGTTCGATTTTCGTAGTCGAAGGTCGAAGTAGCCCATTCGATGGTCGAAGTAGCCCAAAAAAACTTCAAAATTCGAATTTTTTTTAATTCGAACCCTTCACTCGAATTAAGTGAATCGGCCCCTAAAAGTTAACTCAAAGTTGATCAACCTTTTTAAAATGTTCTTTTGTTGCCAAATAGTGAAGGATTCATTGGGTTGTCAAAAGTTTCTGCAAAAAAAACTATGTGTGTTCCTATCTCTTTTATCCTTCTTTCTTCCCTATAAATAACATTGACATTCATTTACATATTTACCAGCCTGACCAGGTGGAAACTCTACATTGGCTGAACCAGTTCAAGCTGCATTAATTGAATCTCAGGGGCTACAAGTTATTTTTTATTTGCAATAGAAGACAGCTGAGGGCACCTTCCTTGGCTGGTTGTCCGTAACAATATCACAGACCATAAGAAAATGAGCCTGGGCAGCTTTATAGATAGGCTTTACAGGAATAAAGATCTTTAGCAAACACAGCGAGTCAAAGAATTTTATTAAAGGAAGAATAAAAACCATAAAATTTGGTATCTGAACCATGGATTCAGATTGGGGAAATGCTTTACTTTATGACCATTTGTCATTCTACCAAAGCCAAGGGAGTATGGGGCCTGATTTTTATGCACAAGACTAAGCCCCCTCCATGTTCGACCCTATAACGGTCCATGAAATTTCTATTAAACACCAGCAGTTTGGATCGTTGGCACAAGGTGGATCCCTGTTCATGTGCCTTCAGTCTCCCTAGGAACTTTAGATATTTAAATATTTCCAACAGGCCCCAGCTGTTCTGAGCGTGCGCATGAGAGAGACCAGGAGTCATTTGTATTAGCCATAATGTAATGTGATATAGACAGATTGGAATGATAATCCTGGGAATTTGTATTGATTTATTCACACAAGCTAAACTGCAGGGTTGCCGGCCGACAGCTGGGGAGCGTGATTCGCCGAATGTGCCAAGGATTTAATGTGCATTGGAATCTGGACGTTATTAATAAAACAAGGCTGCAGAATTTGCCTAATATGCAAGTGACATGACTCGTTAGCCTGTAATTTATAAATACATGGCCACCATAAGGAGCCAATATGATTTCACTTTTTCTCATCCGGACTATCCATCTGGCCACCTATCTACCAGTGAATATCCGTGTCTCTGCTTCCCTCTCTTATTGTATAAACATCTGCCAGTGAACTGGACAATCAGTGATTCCTGCAGATATTGTAGAATGAATTGTTGGATTGGTATAATAAGGAAAATTCATTAAAGTGCCGCAAGCAGTGAGAAATTAAAACGTATGGGTCCTAGTCATGATTCTAACCCAACATCTCTCACAGAAACATACGTAGGACAAGATGGCATCAGTTGCACAAGATGGTAACAGAATAACAACATGAAAACAACAAGGCAAGATGGTGATGGTGAGGTTAGATGGTGTCAGAATAAGGATGAGACAGTAGGGTGAGAGGGTGACAATATGACAAGATAGAGTCAGTACGTGAAGATGGTTCGCCAGGCAAGATGGTTCGTGTAAATAGTGCATTATGGTAAAGGTACGGCAAGATGGTGACAGAATGATAAGATGGTGACAGTAGGAAAAGATGATTTCAGAAGCGCAAGATGTTGACAGTAGGGCAAAAGGGCGTCAACCAGATAAGACAATAAGAAGTGTCAGTGGGACTAGATAGCATCCGTGGTGTCAGAAGCAGGGTCAAACTGGGCCGGAAAAAATCCCTGCCGGCCAAGACCTGCTCCCCATGGCCATTGTGCTTGCTCCCCAACCTCCCTCCACCCTGATCACAAAGAGCAGAGATGGGGAGGGCTAAGAGGGCAGAGGGGTGTTGTGGCTGGGGGCCCAGTGTGTGTGTGTGTGGACCCTGATGCCACAGCTCCAGTAGGCCTGGACCCCCACAGTCGACACTGGTCAGAAGGATGAGATGATCTCAGTAGGCAACTTGGTGATGGGAGGTAAGACAATGTAAGATTATTTCAGTTGGGCAAAATGGTGAGGATGACAACATGGTGTCCTTAGAAAAAGATGGCACAGTAACACTTTATTAATAGTAGAGATGTTGTAGGCCTATCAGGGTCTAAGCCTGAAACAGGTCTCCATGGCTCTAATCAAATTCTGCAGTTTAAACACTGCTGTTTGGATCCCTACTAGATACCTCTTCTATTGATTACTACAAGGTGGAACACAAAGAATATTAGGAGCAGCGGCCCCACTGTCTCTTAGCTCTGACAAAACCCACATTTATTGTGCAAAACAAGAGGTTCTCTGCTCTCAACCCATTATCAATATATTTAGGACATTAAGACATTTTGTGCCTTAAGCTACTATTAGCTCCGTGTAGTTGCTCCCACCCTTCTCAGCTATAGTCAGGTGATCCCACTGGTGGCCAATAAAAAGTCAACCATGTTTGGGAGTATTAACCTTGAAAGCAAAACAAAAGTAAAACTTAGTCACTGTGTAAAATGTATAATGAAGCAAAAGAATTCTTAATGAATCAGAAGAAAATTGAGTGTAGGACTGACCAGATATGGGATGACTGTGACGTAGTTGGCCAGCTTAAATATATTGCAATATATGGACAAACAATCCCTGTTTTGTTCTTAATCTATTGATAATGATTTGAGTGCAAAGGACCTCTTGTATTTGTCTATACAGTTCTATTAATGACAATGTTACTATCAAACAAAAACAAAAAATCATCCAAATATAAATCAGGCAGGTTTGAAAATGTGATTAGGAATTCCATGTAGGTGCTGCTTTATGATCAGACTGCTGGTCCCTGGGGCAATGATTGGATCAGGCCAATTGGGCTCAACCAGTGGGTGGACACATTGTGCCGAGATCTGCTTGTTTGCCAGACTTGCTAAACGGGTGGACCTCAGTACTCAAAGCCAACTTTAAATTAAGGGATAACGACTGGCTTACTCTGATTCCAGGAGGAGTCAAACATTTAATATCTCAGAAACGAAGAATAAAATGATAAAAACAGAACGTGAAGCAGATTTATTAAACACAGACTACAGTTTGGGTGCATTTGATATCAATTTTTGGAACATGCCTTATCTAAATATGTCTCTTTGGCGTGAGAATGAATTCCCCCTCCTGGAACCTTTCCTTAAACCAGAGACACACGGTTAAAGAAACACTACCTGCTGTGGGATCTTCTGGGAGCAGATTTGTTACATTTTTACAGCATTCTCCTATTGCAAGTGTCTATAGGAACAGGAAGAACAGACCAAGTTCTGCTCTTTTATTAACCAAAAATATTGAAATATATTCCCATACACTTGCAATTGCAAAAGTAAGGTCAAAGGAAGGGGAGTGGGTGTAACATTGATCCAAATTCCTCAACAGATAAAGTATAGGTTAATAAATTGAATTCTATATACTCAGCCATTGCTGCCTCCTTAAGCAAAGCGAAATCACCAGAACATATGGATTTGCCATAAGATTTAACAACCACTAATGTTTATGAGTCTGTTTGAAAACCCATGCTTGTCTCTGCTGCTTGTTGTGTGTATATATATATATATATATCTATCAATATATATCTATCAATATATATCTATCAATATATATATATATATATATATATATATATATATATATATATATATATATATATATATATATACAGGTATGGGACATGTTATCCAGTTCATGGCACTCTGCAGTGACTTCTAGTAACCTCACATTTTACAGCAGGGGGCCCATTATTTCTTATAAAGCAGTGAGTCGTGTCACACTAATGACATCACGAACCACAGGTTATAACGATGACATCACTAAGCACTAAGGTTATATGCAGCTTTAGAGTACAAGTATGGGACCTGTTATCCAGAAGGCTCAGGACGTGGGGTTTTCCAGATGTTCTGGATCTCCCTACCTTAAGTCTACTAGAAATTCATTTAAACATGAGACCATTAGGCTGGTTTTGCTTCCAATAACGATTAATTTTATTTTAGTTTGGATTAAGTACAAGGTACAGTTTTATTATTACAGAGAAAAAGGAAATCATTTTGAAAAATTTTAAAAAAATGTGATTATAATTAGGGATGCACCGAATCTGGGATTCGGCCAAGATGCTGTCATTTTCAGCAGGATTCAGATCCGGCCTAAACCTTGCACTTGCCGGAACTGAATCCGAACCCTAATTTGCATATGCAAATTGGGGCGGGGAATCACGTGATTTTCCAACACAAAATAAGGAAGTAAAAACATTTTTCCCACTTTTTCCTTTCCTGCCCCTATTTTAGATATGCATATTAGGATTAGGATTCGGTTGGTATTTGGCCAAATCTTTCACAAAGGATTTGGAGATTTGGCTGAATCGAAAATAGTGGATTCGGTGCATCCCTAATTATAATGGAGTCTACGGGAGAAAGTCTTTCTGTAAACTGGAGCTTTCTGAATAATGGGTTTTCGGATACCTGTATTATAATTGTAATTTTTTGTTTGTCAGCCTCTAAGGCATAAAGCTGTGCTGTATGTATTTTGCTATAACAGGTAACTATAGAATGTCTCAGCCCCAGTGGCGGAACTACCGGGGGGCCCACCGGCGGTTCGCGGGCAAGCGGGGGGGTAGTTAGTTACATTACTGCTCAGCCGCTGACTTATAAGTCTTTCTGTAGGCCAGGGAGTCACTGGGGCTTCAGCACTGAGGAAATGGGAATGTGAGTAGAATGGATGTTGCATGAGCTCCCAGGAGATTAGGCAGTGTGAGCACTTTAAACTTGTGGAGAGAAGCTTTAAAGAAAGTTTCATTCATGTCTCCAGAGCTGCAAGATGATGAATGGCCTGCGCCTTCAAATTAACTCCAGACAAAGGGAGTCACGTGGCCGTTCCTACGCGGGCGAAGGTTTCCACGCTCC
Source organism: Xenopus petersii (assembly GCA_038501925.1). Taxonomy (NCBI): domain Eukaryota; kingdom Metazoa; phylum Chordata; class Amphibia; order Anura; family Pipidae; genus Xenopus; species Xenopus petersii. Next base: position 21,318,424 of record CM076672.1, on the reverse strand, counting down.
TGTATAAAGAAAGCTGAATTAAGGCCGACGGGTCTATAAATGGAATTTTTATGTACTGTATTTATTGCCTGCAAACTATTCTCTACTGTAACAATAACCCTTCTGTGCTGATATCCTTAACTATAATGCCATTTTAATTACAGAAATACACTTTATCATGCACAGACTCACAGAAATTAGAATATTCTATTGACCTTTTTTATTTGTTAATAATGGAATTAGAAATGAACCCTAAAAGTAAGGTAATTAGGCAGAGCAAAGCTAAGGGGCCATTTAGTACAGTAATTGCAGATATGTCATTAGTATACAGTATCTAGTACAGGGATGGGACCTGTTATCCGGATAATGGATCTTTCCGTAATTTTGATCTCCATACCTTGTCTACTAGAAAATCATGTAAATATTAAATAAACCCAATAGGCTGGTTTTGCTTCCAATAAGGATTAATTATATCTTAGTTGGGATCAAGTACAAGCTACTGTTGTATTATTAAAAATTGGATTATTTGGATAAAATGGAGTCTACTGGAAATGGCATTTCCGTAATTCGGAGCTTTCTGGAAGACGTGTTTCCAGATAACAGATCCCATATCTATAGTGCTAAGTCTAAAGCAACGAGACCCGCTGAGTAATCAGGAATAGGTTTCCCCACTCATTCCAAGCATTTTACATGTTGCTTACCTGCTCTATGTGATTCCTCATAAACGTCATCAGAACAGCGCCATCTAGAGGTCAAATATAATACGTACCAGTTCCCAGTTTAGCTGGTTTTGTTTATTGAAAGGCTGGATGTTTTCTTATAGTCGCGCTTGATTATTTTGGCTGATTTCCACTAAACAATCATTTCAGCAGTACCCAGGCTCTATTGCAAGAATGATAAACTGCAGGAGCGGCATCTGGATTTATTGGCAAATAGAAAAGAGGAAAACGGGAAATATATAAAAATATGTTCAGTTTATGAACTTTGTTTCACGCAAAAGTATCTTTTGTCAATTGTGTTGCTGTTGCATTAGATCATGGTATTTGCTTGTGTTGTGAATGATTTCATTGGCTGCAGGTTGGCCCAACCATGAAAATATTCTCATACGCTCATTGGCTACTTATTAGTTCTACCATATATATATATATTCTCTTGCTCTGATTGGCTGCAGACCATGTGAATGTTCTCATGTTCTGATTGGCTGCAGATCAGCACAAAATAGTCTCATGCTCTGATTGGATGCTCATTAGGCATAACATATAAATATTCTCTTGCTCTCATTGGTTGCAGTATGGCCCAGCTTTGCCAATATAATTCTCTAATTGTCTGCCAGTCATCCCAAAGATAATCCTAAAATCTTACTGGCTGCAAGTTGGTACGCCCCATGTAAAATATGCTCATGCTCTGATTGGTTGCAGGTTGGTCCAACCAGGTAAACATTTTAGTGCTACAGGTTTCTATTGTATTTTTCTATTTACACTTCCTTAGTTTCCTAAGCTTTGCTGCTCCTCTAAAATTCAAATATCAAAGGGGCTGTTCACCTTTAAATTGACTTTTAGTAAGATGTAGAGAGTGATATTGTAAGACAATTTGCAATTGGTTTTCATTTTTTCTTATTTGTGTTCTTTGAGTGATTTAGCTTTTTATTCAGCAGCTCTCCAGTTTTCAGTCTGGTTTCTAGGGTCCAAATGACCCTAGCAACCATGCATTGAATAAAATAAGAGACTGGAACATGAATAGGAGAGGCCTGAATAGAAAGAGGAGTAATAAAAAGTAGCAATAACAATAAATGTGTAGCCTTACAGAGCATTTGTTTTTAGATGGGGGGCATTCAGAAGATGGCAAATAATTAAAAAAAACTATAAAAAAGATTGAAAAGTTGCTTAGAATTAGCCACTCTATAACATACTGAAAGTTAACGTGAAGGTGAACCTTTAAGAGTTACAACCCACTAGTGATACTACTAACCAAACAACATTTACTGACCTGTAATAACAGTGCATGACCACGGATAAACATTACCCTTCAATTCTCAATGGGTTTTTAAAGCAAAAGGAGTCAAATAAAATAAAAAAATGCCTTCCACGCACAAACCTTGCTCTGGGGTTAAGTACTTGAGCAGAGATTCCACTGCGTAATGACATATCTAAAGGCAAGCTGAATTATTATGATTTCCATCCGGTATATGATAATAAAGGATAACATATGGCCACTCTGTGGATACAAAGCTTCCTTCTTTATTTCAGCACAGCAGTCAATCATAAAACATTCAATGACTCTGTACTATTAGTATGTAATCCACTTAAGAGAATTCTGATGTACTTGTCACTACGCTCACAAATGCTGACGCTCCAATATGGTGAATTGCTCATCTCATTGGTTGACGTTTTACTCTGGACAGTGTTGTGTTTTATGGACAAATAACAGTTGGTAACAGATAGACTCACACTATAACGATTAAAGACTTGTACTCTGTGCTACAACTTGAATGCCACCGATTTGCTACAATTCTAGGTTTTTAAAATGTGAAGTCCATGGGATGTGGCCCAAAGAACTGGATCAGTCAGGCAAATTTGGGTAAGCTTCGGGGGTTTAAAAAGGCTGGGTCCGAAAAAAAGGGGTCTTGACTCCCGCGTCAATTTTGACGCTTTTATCAATTTTGACATGCCGTTAAAGTCAATGGGCGTCCAAATAGTGTTGACGCAAAACGGTTTTGACGCAAGCGACCAATTCGTCCATCACTAATGAAGATATCATACAAAGAAGCCTATGGAGCACTTGACCAGATGAGGGTCTAATAGATTCCTTGGAGGGCCATATTTGTCCCCCCGACCTCCAGTTGGACATTCCTGGTCTAGACTTTTCAGCAGTTTCAGCCTCCCATCAATGATTTCCTAGTTTCTTAAAGGGTTGTTCACCTTTAAAGTAACTATTAGTATGATGTAGAGAGTGATATTTTGAGACAATTTGCAATTGGTTTTTATTATTTACAGTTTTTGAGTTATTCAGCTTTTTATTCAGCTGCTCTCCAGTTTGCCGTTTCATCAATCTGGTTGCTAGCCTCCAAATTATCTTAGCAACCATGTATTGATTTCAATAGGAGACAGGAATAATGAATAGGAGAGGGACTGAATAGAAAGATGAGTAATAAAAAGTAGCAATAACAAAAAATCAGTAGCCTTACAGAACATTTGTTCTTTGGATGGGGTCAGTGACCCCCATTTGAAAGCTGGAAAGAGTCAGAAGAAAAAAGCAAATCATTAAAAAACTATAAAAAAGACCAATTGAAAAGTTGCTTAGAATTAGTCATTATATAATGTACTAAAGTTAACGTAAAGGTGAACAACCCCTTTAAAGGAGAAGGAAAGGCTAAAATTAAGTAAGCTTTATCAGACAGGTCTATATAAATAAATCAGTAAACCTTTAAAGTAATGCTGCTCTGAGTCCTCTGCCAAAAGAAACACATTTCTTTCCTTCTATTGTGTACTCATGGGCTTCTGTATCAGACTTCCTGTTTTCAGCTTAAACCTCCAGGGCTAGGGCTTGAGCATGCTCAGTTTGATCCTCTCCCCCTCCCTCCTCCCCTCCCTGCTGTAATCTGAACCCAGAGCTATGAGTGAGCAGGGAGAGACTCAGGCAGGAAGTGATGTCACAACAAGCTAATATGGCAGCTGCTATCTTAAACAGAGAGAGCTTCTAGAGCTGTTTACTCAGGTATGGTAAAGCATTCTACAGAATAAATAGTGTTATAGCTTGCACTATTGTGGCTAATCTATTGACAATAAACTGCTTCAGTAACTTTCCTTCTCCTTTAAGGAGTAAATAGTCAAGCTAAATAGTGTTTTATTCTTTGTGAACGTTTACAGTGAAACTTATCTCTAATTAAATATATCTTTCATTATTATATATTTATTGCAATATGGGTGCCTTCATAACATCTAGAAGTTCCTGAAATGTTCCCCGACCAGTCAGGCCATATGATCCAGCTCCCACTTATACTAGCCCCCTTTCCCCTGTGCTGAATTGCCAGTGATAATGTTCTTGTTCAATCACCCAATAGGCTTTCCAATACTTGTACGTAAGATGCAATAAGTCAGGACACATTGCTTGGCTTTGGCACTGTTCTGGTGCCTTCATGCAGATACATAAGGTTATTCATCTGATTGACAGAAGCTGCCCTATATTGTTTCAAAGTACCTTTGTTTGTAGCTAAATTAATTAACTGGATATAAATATTGATATGCCAAAGATATTTACATGATAGACCACCTTTAGGGTTTTCAACAAGTCTTCACTCTGGAAGTTGGAGAGATAGCCCTACTTGTGAGTTTGTATACTTTGACACTTTGTTTGTGACTGTAGATGGATCTAATGGTGGCCATAGACGCAGAGATCCGCTCGTTTGGCGATGTCACCAAACGAGCGGATCTCTCTCTGATATGCCCACATTGAAGTGGGCGATATCAGGCTGATCTGATCGTGGGCCCTAGGGCCCAATGATTGGATCAGAATGGATCCAAAATGGGCGGTCGGATCGTGGGACCGCATACATGCATAGATACTCAATTGAGACCTGGCCGACTTTCGGCCATATATCAATCAGGGACATCGTCAGAATGCCCCACACACGGGGCAATGAGCTGCCGACTCTGTCTGCCCCATGTATGTGGGCTTTAGTATAAGTAACAGAATATACTGAAGTATTATAAGGGTTGTATATACTACTCCCACCTGTTACAATGGCAGCCTTACGCCAATCGAGTCGAGTGCAACAGAATTAAGCTACAGTTCAAGCAGCAAACTTGTGTACTGACGTAGTTAAAGTAAGACCAAGAGCGGATCAGTAGCTGTTACTTCCAATTATTAAAGGGATCCTGTCATCGGAAAACATGTTTTTTTTCAAAACGCATCAGTTAATAATGCTACTCCAGCAGAATTCTGCACTGAAATCCATTTCTCAAAAGAGCAAACAGATTTTTTTATATTTAATATTGAAATCTGACATGGAGCTAGACATATTGTCAATTTCCCAGCTGCCCCTGGTCATGTGACTTGTGCCTGCACTTTAGGACAGAAATGCTTTCTGGCAGGCTGCTGTTTTTCCTTCTCAATGTAACTGAATGTGTCTCAGTGGGACATGGGTTTTTACTATTGAGTGTTGTTCTTAGATCTACCAGGCAGCTGTTATCTTGTGTTAGGGAGCTGTTATCTGGTTACCTTCCCATTGTTCTTTTGTTTGGCTGCTGGGGGGGGGGGGAAAGGGAGGGGGTGATATCACTCCAACTTGCAGTACAGCAGTAAAGAGTGATTGAAGTTTATCAGAGCACAAGTCACATGACTGGGGGCAGCTGGGAAATTGACAAAATGTCTAGCCCCATGTCAGATTTCAAAATTGAATATAAAAAAATCTGTTTGCTTTTTTGAGAAATGGATTTCATTGCAGAATTCTGCTGGAGCAGCACTATTAACTGATTCATTTTGTAATTTTTTTTTCCCATGACAGTATCCCTTTAACATTGAGTAGCTGTGCACACTGGGAGTTTTAGCCTGAAGCACCAGAAGTGGTAAGATCTGGGGATCATTGATCACTGTGATAAGGTCTTACTAGCGTTTCATACTACTATTGTACTAGTACTGTAGTACCAAAATTATTTAAACACCACCCTTTCTAATGTCTTATCATTAAAGTAAGGTTAAAATTTTTTTTTTGCATAGTCCTCCCATAGGGGCATTATTGTAAAAAAGCATGGAATTGTCAAGAATGTAACATTTAGTGATAAAGTGTTCTACAGGGCCCTTGCGCAAACAAAGAAAAATAGCCAAACACCAGTCTTTCTCCACCGCTGAACTTCACAGTCAACATAACACTTTCTGGCAGGTAGAATCTCTATGCATCTTCCAAACCCAGCCTCCATTCCATAGAGTTCTTTACTGCTCCAGGGTTCAATGGTGAACCATTTACACCACCCCACTCTTCACACTGCTCCAAACAACTCTTGGCATTGTGAAATGTAATGTTAGACTTGACTGTGACTGTTTGCCCATAAAAAAAACCTGTACTCACAAATAGTTCTTGCGCTGATGTGATTCCAGAAGGAGTGTCTGGTTACTTCCAGCCATATTGTCTGCCAGGAGAAGATACTTTTGGCCTCAAAGTCTATTCACAGGAGACCTTCTATAGCAGTGATCCCCAACCAGTGGCTCAAAAGCAACATTTTACTCACCAACCGCTTGGCTGTTGCTCCCAGTGGCCTCAAACCAGTTGCTTATTTTTGATTTCCTGGCTTGGAGGCAAGTTTTGGTTCTATAAAAACCAGGTGTATTGCCAAACAGTAGGCTGCCAGTCCACATAGGGGCTACTAAATACCCAATCACAGCCACCCAGGAATTTTTTTATGCTTACGTTGCTCCCCAACTCTTTTTACATCTGAATGTGGTTAAAACAAAGGTTATAAAAATAGCCAGTGATGATACAGAGAGATAGATAAACCCAGCAGTAAAATATCTGCCTGATCTCTCGTTGTCAATGGGACATGCTGATCTATTAAAGGAGATTAAACCGTAAAAATAAATATGGCTAAAAATGCCATATTTTATATAGTGAACTTATTGCACGAGGCTAAAGTTTCAGCTTGTCAATAGCAGCAATGATCCAGGACTTCAAACTTGTCACAGGGGGTCACCATCTTGGAAAGTGTCTGTGACACTCACATGCTCAGTGGGCTCTGATTGGCTGTTGAGAAGCTAAGCTTAGGGCTCGTCACTAATTATCCAGCAGAAAATGAGCCTCCCCTGTAATATAAGCTGATGCTACAGGTTTGCTGATTATTAAATTCTGATGCTAATTGCACTGGTTTCTGTGCTGCCATGTAGTAATTATCTGTATTAATTACTAATCAGCCTTATATTGTGACATTTCTATTCTATGTGTACTGTATATTGTGAGTGGGTCCCTAAGCTCAGTAACTGACAGCAGCACAGAGCATGTGCAGTGAATCAGCAGAAAAGAAGATGGGGAGCTACTGGGGCATCTTTGGAGACACAGATCTTTTCTGCTAAAGGGCTGTGGTTGCCTTGGGCTGGTACATAAGCACAAAACATCATGTACAACATTTCTAAAGTCTAGCTACTTCTTTAGTTAGGCTTTAGTTCTCCTTTAATGTGGCAATTAGCACTAAACTCAGTTTTTATGCAGTAGCAACTAAGGTCCTGTTCATTTCTCATATAACAATAATCTTCATTTTCCCTGTTAAAATATAAAACTCTCTTGGGATGACGGAAAAAAAATAGAATATGAAAAGAACAAAAGAATTTTAAATGTAAGTGTAGCAATTTCAACATGTAGACACAAGATCAGTCTAGCTAAAAGATGTGAATGGAATAGAAATAGGAAGGGGTTTAATGACATGAAATCCCAATAATAATCCTATGTTGCTTTAGGGATTGGGGTGGTTTCCAGTTGGCATTTCCAAACAGTAATGTTTTCATGTAAATCGGTGCCGATCATCCACGTTTTCCAAGTTCCTTCCAGCCCTGCAAGGCGTCTCTTAGCTGAAGTGTTTATCTCCACCCAAATCCAAAAGCCTTTATACTAGTACAGGTATAGGACCAGTTATCCAGAATGCTCGGAACCAATGGTTTTCCGGATAACAGATCTTTCAGTAATTTGGATCTTTATACCTTAAATCTACTAGAAAATCATGTAAACATTAAATAAACCCAATAGGCTGGTTTTGCATCCAATAAGGATTAATTATATCTACTGTTTTATTATTACAGAGAAAAAGGAAATCATTTTTTAAAATGTGAAATTTTGGAATGGAGTCCATGGGAGACGGCCTTTCCATAATTCTTTCTGGATAATGGGTTTCTGGATAACGGATCACATACCTGTATATTGTATACACACACACATATATATGATAAATATTTACGGATGCACCGAATCCTTCTGCCAGGCCGAACCAAATCCTAATTTGCATATGTAAATTAGGGACAGGGAGGGAAATTGCGTGACTTTTTGTCACAAAACAAGGAAATAAAAAATGTTTTCCCTCCCCCTAATTTGCATATGCAAATTAGAATTAGGATTCGGTTCTGTATTTGGCCGAATCTTTTGTGAAGGATTTGGGGGTTCGGTCAAATTCAAAATAGTGTAGTCTGTGCATCCCTATAAATATTACTTTGAAGCTGATACTAAATTTAAAATTCAGCCTATGGGCCTCCAGTTGGACAGCACTGATATAGAGGCATTAAATAAATCAATTTCATTGGCTATAGCAGGCCATACAGAGGCCAACTCATTCCCTCCATGCCGCTTCTTTCATACCATCCAACATCCGAAAATTGAAAAGAGGGACAAAAAGTTCTGCTGCCTGTAGCACAATGACATTTTTTAAACCACACCCATTTTGTAGCCACACCCCCTAAATACCATGTCTTTCTTGCAAAATTTATTGGGTTATGGTAAGTCTGAATACTTTTCTGGGGGTTTTAGGATCATGTTTTATGTTTTATTACAGTTTTGCTAATGAAGGTGAAACTTGGACCTTTCATTAAGAAACTGGGACTGTGTCCTCACCCAATCTCTGAACCTTCCACTTTATGTTCCATCTGATTTGGCTTAGCGTGTGAGTGACCAAATCCAAAACATTTAGGTTGGTGTTATTTGGTAGGTGGTTTTTTTTTATTACATGTTGTAATAATGTTGTGAATATGTTAAAGGTGCAGTACTTTTAAGCTATGAGTTGAAGGAGAAGCTGGTCGGTGCATGTTGGGATCTAGTGTTGCATTTCACACCAGGGGGCTGTTTCCAGTTCTGAAATTGGAGACACGGGATAGGTGTATTGAAGGGTCTCTGGCTGGTTGTGTATTGGGGGGCAAATGTCCATTTAGCAGAAGTCAATGAACTCGCCAGAGTACTTTATTTTGTGTGGTGAAAACTTTAAGTGGGGCAAAAATGACATCTAAAGCTGGAAACCATGTCTTCATTGGCTCCTTGTGATCTCAGTGGAAACTGTTTCTGTCTGGTTAATGGGGCTCCTTAAATGGATTGTTCACCTCCCACTCCCAACACTTTTTTTCAGTTCAGTTGGTTTCAGATAGTTCCCCAGAAATAAAGACTTTTTCCAATAACTTTCTATTTTCAACGTGTGACTGTTTTTCTAATATTGAAGTTTAACTTTTTTCCTTCTAAAGTAGCTCTGGGAGAGGGGGGGTCGCCGACCCTTTAAATTGTTCTTAATAGATACATTAGTTGATACATTTCTTATTTGTCTCTGCTGAGCAGAATCCCTGAGTTTCATGTTAGAATTGATATAATAGTTGCTAATTCTCCAGAGATGCTGCTGAGAAATGTATCAACTAATGTAGCAAAATTGTATCAGTTTAGCACCTGCGCCTGAATTACTGAGCTGCCAGATTGAAACACCGGAGACAGAAATATTAAACTTAGATTTTGAAAAAACAGAAAAAAATAAAAAATGGAAGCAATTGAAAAAAGTCTTTATTTCTGGGGAAAAATCTGAAAACAACTGTTTGGAAGGTGAACAACTCCTTTAAAGACACACTATTATCCAAATACAATATTCGGTATTATGTTCCCTTTAATTCTTCCACACTGTATCTATGTAATATAAACATAGTCATAAACATATATCTCTGCACCTGGAGGTTTGATTTGAGCAATGTGGCCTAGGGCTCTGGAGCAAAGGGTTTATCAGTCCAATTCTTTAGTTGTGTGTCATCATGTGATATATGTTTTTATAAACGTCTTACTGTTCTATAGATACATATATAAAGAGCAATGGAATCACAAGAAAAGGGCAGCCTTATACGCCCACTAGTTACCTCCCAGAAGCCCAGCAGTTACCCCCTAGGGGCAAGATGACGGTTGTCACCAAAAATGATGAGGTTGCAGTAGCTCCCGGGTTGCATTTGTGAGCAAATCAAGGGCAGGGAGCATCAATCCAATCAGCTTTTGGGTCAATTTGTGACACAATTGTGGCTGCAGATGTAAATGAGCCCTGCTATGTTGCTGTTGTGTTGTCGGAAGTGAAAAAACACTTTGGTTGGGTCTCATTTTCTGATAGACTTGTTGACAGTCTGAAAAATGTTCTGCTCATAACTGGGAGCAAGTGGAGTATTTTCAAAGGGTGGATCCCACTGCTCCATTTTCTCTCTCTCTCCGGGCACTTACACAATCTCACATTTTTGATATTTATCCAAAAAACAAGTTTTTTCTTCCATTTCAAAATCAACAAATCTCATTATTGCCCTTCATATTGACTCTCATTTGCTAGTGTAGGGGACTGGTACATTAGTCTCTCAGTATTATTTAGCAGGCAGCCCCCTAGTGTTATTAACTTCTAAACTGCGTCCTAAAATACAGTTAGGAGGGGGACCTGTTTCCAGGGAGGCTCAGACTGAAGGCCTGTTAGGGTCATAATAGGGAGAATGGAGAATGGCCATTTGGTCTTCTGGATAAACCTGAATGCCCAATTAGAAGATCAGTTAGGATAATAACACATGTTGGGTAATAAAGCATTACACTTGCCATCTTCCTAAATCTTTTAGTTCTTATGTACAGTTTGGTATGATACATCTGAAAGCTGGTAGCCCTATCACTTGAAATACACCATGAGAGCTTAAAGGACAACTATACCCCCAAAATGAATACTTAAGCAACAGATAGTTTATATCAAATAGAATGACATATTAAAGAATCTTACCAAACTGGAATATATATTTACATAAATATTGCCCTTTTACATCTCTTGCCTTGAACCACCATTTCGTGACTCTATCTGTGCTGCCTCAGAGATCACCTGACCAGAAATACTACAACACTAACTGTAACAGGAAGAAGTGAGGAAGCAAAAGGCAGAACTCTGTCTGTTAATTGGCTCATGTGACCTTACATGTGGTTTGTATGTGTGCACAGTGAATCTTACGATCTCAGGGGGCGGCCCTTATTTTTTAAAATGGCATTTTTCTATTTATGATTACCCAATGGCACATACTACTAAAAAAGTATATTATTATGATAATGGTTCATTTACATGAAGCAGGGTTTTACACATGAGCTGTTTTACTCAGTATCTTTTAATAGAGACCTACATTGTTTGGGGGGTATAGTTTTCCTTTAAACCACATTTAACTTTTGTAGCTTATTTTTAACCCCATTCTGTGGATTTGGACATAGAGATGGAACAACTCTTTTGATCCAAATGGAATGTGACAACTGCATTTGGAAAAATGTTGGTATATTTCTTAATACAAATTTATGTACAACCACTTATGGATCTATTATCCGTAATGTCTGCAGTCCAGACAACCTTCATGCTGAGCAAACAGTTGGGTGAAATGTGACTTTCTTCTCTTGAAGAACCTGAAGGATCATGTTGAGGTCCCTTGACAGAGATTAATATTTGTAGGGTGGTTTTATATGGCTGCCTGGAAAACTTGTTTAATGACTGCACTGCTCACTGGGGATGATAATACAGGTGAACAGACGAAGTGCTGACCAGAGAGGAAGGATATTTTATACTGCCCTTAGTTCTAGGATGTTGGAATCATATCCTTGCTATGGGACATTCCCTGGCATTAAAAGATCCTGCATAGATGCCTCCAACCGTTCAAGCTGGAATACAGTATATATTGATCTCACAACATTGTGGGTTCGGGCAGCAGATTTGGAAGAACTGAAACTGGTCCCTGACATTGTCATTGGTCACTGTCAGAAAAGGGGGATCAACTTTAAGGCTGACACTATCAGACCAACCAACCTCAGACAATTCTCTTCTGTTGTTCATGTATCTTTGCATGGATACTCTAAAAATGATTGTTTTGTGGGAATTTGCCTTTTGAAAAACTTTTTTATAATTAGCCATTCTAGAACATACTAAAAGTTCACTTAAAGGTGAACCAACCCTTTAAAGGGAAGACTAGAGAGTCCAAAACCTTCCTTTGTGGCGCCCCATAAGCACGCCATAGTTACTTTGACATGGGGAGAAAGTCCAACATGAGAGGCAGACAGAATATTTTTATGTTATGCTTTATTTTTCTTTAAAAAAGTTCAACATAACAACTGAAAAAACATAAGTGAAAACATTTAATATGATCGCGGTGATCTGTCTGCCGCAATTCTATCAGGGAGAACAGCAACAGTGAAAATCCCGGATATCTTTCAGCTTTTATGCTCTCAGATAAGTGTCATTTCCGCTCTCTTTCTTCTGTTCTTTTTCTTCCCTTTGTTCTGTTTGGTCTCATTTTCTTTTTAAGCTCCTGAGTTCATATTCTCAGCTTCTCGTTCTTTTCATGAACTCCGCTTTCTTGTTCATCTGTTTCCTCTACCAATTCTGATTTCTGTAACGTCTTGACACCTAAAACATAAAATAGATCAGTACAGAGTATGTCTCCCACATCCTATGGCTTCTCTTTGTTCTCAGTCTTTATTATCAACAGAGGTGTTGGCAGTGAGTATGGAGGGGAATAGGAGCAGCTACACTGAGCCCTGCACATAGTGGGGTGTAGTTGTCTATAGGAAGAGTGGGGGATCTTGAGGTGGGCAATATCGGGCTGATTCGATCATGGGCCCTAAGACCCAACGACATCGTCCCTAGGTCCCCCGACATTACAAAAGTAATAAAAGAACGAAAGTCCAAGGGGATTATAAATTAAAACTCTAATTTTCCTGGTCTCACTTTTTTAGACAAAAACTTTTCAAGATTTATTACACCCCAATGCTACAAAAAGCCAGAATCCGAAATCATCAGTGTGTATATGGTAACCTTTAGTTTGTACTTACTTTCTGTTATCTCTGTATCAGCACAGATCTCTTGAGGGGGATCAGTCTTTATAGTAGACTCTGTAGGTACTTCCTTCCCTTTATTTTCTCTTTCTTTCTAAGGAATATCTTCCTTTTCATTAGAGTCTTCTTCTGGCATCTGTATTTTAATACCTAAAACATAAGAGAGTAAGACTTCAATTAACTCTTTCATACAAGGCAGTCATAGTTTGCTCTGTGGCAACCCATAGTAATCAATGAATCAATGTCTGAACAGCAGAATAACAAATGTTACTCTCAACCTTCAGCTCATTTCTCCACTTCACTTAGTTTGTACTTACTTTCTGTTATCTCTGTATCAGCACAGATCTCTTGAGGGGGATCAGTCTTTATAGTAGACTCTGTAGGTACTTCCTTGCCTTTATTTTCTTTAACAGGAGACTCTTCCTTTTCATTAGAGTCTTCTTCTGGCTTCTGTATTTTGACTCCTAAAACACAATATTTTAGTAGTTTAATTACCTCTTCCAAACAATGGGGTTACTATAATAACAGGAACATAGTGGCAACTCAGTGGCAACCCATCGTAATCAATGAGATGTCTGAACAACAGACTAACAAATGTTGATGGCTGCTTGTGGTGGGTTACTAAAGCTAAAGATACTTTCTATTTTCATCCTATTTTGTAGTTTAATAGTTATATTACTAATGATATGGTTTCTTTCACCCTAGCTCCTGGGAAGATGATGCTGATTTAACTTGTAGTTTGAGGACAATGACAAATGGGGAGATTTTTCGCCTGCTTTAATATTCTCTACCGCAGGCAACGCATCTTCACGTAAAAAACTTGACAATCACTAACAATGTAATCGCCACAAGTAAATGACATTACTCGCAGTGATTTCGCTTAATTGTGGGAAAATGAGAGATCGGGCATTTTTACCGTGTATAACGACTTGTAGGCAGCGCAGCTCGTTCTCGGCTTCTCTTAGTTCTTTTACATTCTTGTTGCTAGGAGAGAAAAAATACAAATGAAATGTGTATAGAAAGGGAAGTTATAATGTCCAGGAAAAAAGTGAATGTAAGTCAGTTTATCTATAGGGGAATAGAGTCCCTTAATAGCCAATCAGCAATAATTGGTCATCTGTTTAAAGCAAAGCTCTTGTTAATGTAGTTCCCCTTTAAAGTACTTACCAGTATCGAATACATAAAGCCAGGACTGCGATTATAAGTAAGCCAATGCATCCACCAGCAACACGGATAAGTATTTTCATAGGGATATCTGCAACATGACAAACACATATGTTACTGATTATATAACCATGTAAGTGCTAGAGACGTGCATGAGTCTAACATGGATTCCTCATCATATAAAGAGACATTTTAGTCTAGAGCTGAGAGGGAATAAGTCCTGGGCCCACAGAATAAAAGGGGCCTCTTAAAAAGGAAATCTTAAATTGTGTAACAGTTAGGGGCCGATTCACAAAGGGTTGAATATCGAGGGTTAATTAACCCTCGATATTTGACTGGGAATTAAAATCCTTCGACTTCGTAAATCGAAGTCGAAGGATTTTGTGCAAATACTGCGATCGAACGATCGAAGGATTATTCCTTAGATCGAACGATAAAATTTTACGTTGAATCCAACGATCGAAGGAATATCCTAACATTGAGTTCGGTAGCTTTTAGATGGCAAACTAGGGGGTCGAAGTTTTTTCTTAAAAAGACAGTACTTCGACTATCGAATGGTCGAACGATTTTTAGCTCGAATTGTTCCATTCGAAGTCGTAGTCGTAGTCGAAGGTCGTAGTAGCCCATTCCATGGTCGAGGTAGCCCAAAAAATACTTCGAAAGTCAAAGTTTTTTTACTTCGAATCCTTCACTCGAAGTTAATGAATCAGATAAAAGCCACAGAAATCTTACCAATTCCATATACACTGATGCTGTCAGTAATCTGGATGGGATGCCAATCTGGGGGGAAAAAGGAGAATCTAATGAGTTCAGGAAAGAAACTTTAAGTTCAGTGAATAGATATTACTGTTAATACAGTCATTTAATTAATAAATGGACAGGAATAAAATATAAAGAATAATATGAAGTGTCACATGGGGGAAGCTGATGGTCTCCTGAGATGGAGAGAAAAGGAAAATAACAGACACTCAGTATTTAATAATGATCCAATTACCTATTTGTTTCATATTATAGGTTGTTGTAACCTCTGCCTCCTGATCATTGGGTCCTATAAGAAATAAACACAATTAGTTGGAACATTACAATAACATTAATGTAATTATAATAAAATCATGTGTACAGGCTAATATACATTATATACAGACACTATTCCACAGTTACATCCCCTTTTCCTTACACCTTCTCACATTACTACACATAATACCTATCACTCACATCCCTTTCTAGATAAAACATAAATATAAATACAGGATACGTTACCATCCAGTCTACCAACTGGGAAGCCCGTAGTTAAAAAGATAATATTGATGAATAATAGAAATATAAGAGTTTGGTCGAAGATAAAACTTTGCATGACTGCTTAGTTCTCTCTTCTGCTCCAACTGACGAATGTGTTGTTTGTGCTCAGGATACAGGATGTTGTTACATGTCAGCGCATTGTGATGTCATCGCTAATAGTGTCACATGTCTGCGCATTGTGATGTAATCGCTAATAGTGTCAGTGCTGCAGTATGGCCAGTAAATGTCACATGACCGTTATATAGAATAGCAAAAACGGTATAAGAATAAAAGCTAGGGATGGTTTGTGTGAATAAAATACATTTATAATAATTATATAATCATTATAGTTGTTATTTTACCTTCCTGTGTAAATGTTATATAGAAAGTACATTATATTTCATCTTTCATAGGGAGATTACAGGAGCCTGTGCTTTGTGCAAACCCACATATGTATATCAGACTAGGAGACCAGCACTTTTTAACTAAAATACGTCTCCCAGAATGCCATATAAGATGTAGGTGCGGGACGATACTTGGAGTTATAGATCAAGTGCCGGATGCTGCATGTTGGACAGATCTGATATAAACTATTAGATATCACCTGAGCTTTAGTATATACACCATGCCACAGCTCCAGCCCCTTCCCTATACCCATCTTTTCTTACTATAAACACTACACCACGGTTATGGATTCTTCTCAATACACTCTACCTTATTGTATTCTCTATCCCACAATTACACCCCATCCACTGACATCTTGCCCTACTATATATACTCTGTACCACAATAACGGAACCCTCCCGACCCCATCTTGTATTACTGAATACACTGTCACTCACAGTCCTTCCAAAATACAAGAAATAAATCTATTTGAGAATAAATATAAATACAGGATACATTACCATCCAGTCTCCGAACTGGGAAGCCCACAGTAAAAATTATAAAATGGATTAAAATTAGAAAAATGATAGTTTGGTCGAAGATAAAACTTTGCATGACTGCTCAGTTCGCTCTTCCACTCCAACTGACGAATGTGTTGTTTGTGCTCAGGATACAGGATGTTGTTACATGTCAGTGCATTGTGATGTCATAGCTAATAGTGTCACATGTCTGTGCATTGTGATGTAATCGCTAATAGTGTCAGTGCTGCAGTATGGCCAGTAAATGTCACATAACAGTTACATAGAATGCCAAATGAATATAAGAATACGAACTAGGGATGGTTTATGTGAATAAAATACACTTATAATAATATTAATATCATTATAGTTGTTCTGTAGTTTTATCTTCCTGTGTATTGTTATATAGAAAGTACATTAAACTTGACCTTTTGTAGGGAGCGTACAGTGGCCTGTGCAAAATTCTGATTTCTTAACATTTATATTACACTAGAAGACCAACGCACACTTTTTAACTGAAATATAACTGCCAACATGCCTCTAGGCATGGGATGATGAGTTGTAGGTCAACTGCTGATTGCTGTCCATTAGACAGATCAGATAAAGTGATTTTTTTCTCTACCCAACCTTCCTGATGAAGGTTCTGCCATCTTCTGTGGCACAACCCAGGGCAGCAGGCCAAAAAATTTTTTTCGAAACGGATGCATTTTAGCAACTTTTATCAACTTTTACAAATACTGCCTGAGTTTTGATTAAATTAGCGTGCGATTGTATAAATGTTTTTATAAACCAGTAAAGAAGCAAATCCTTTATTTCAGCATTTAATGAGCCACCCAGGCTCATTCTACTGCACGTTAGTCACTTCCAAGAAATAAATATTTTTGCAGCTTTACGTGTAAACATTTAAGTAGCTGAATGTTGACGTAACCTATAGTTTGTTGAAACGAGCGATTAACTTCTGCTTTCATAAAATGGTTTAATAAAACTCTTCCTTGGACTCCTATGAAACCCTTTCCATGGGAACAATGGAGTGAATCGATTCCGGGGACACCTCACTTCAAACGGGCTGAGCCGAGGGCTTGAGAACGACTAAATTAAAAATCAATCGTTTGTTTGAGATAATAATCAGAGGTGTTTTTGTAGTGAAAAGAGCCATCCAATCCCCCAAGCAAAAACACAACATGTCCAGGTTAGAGAAACACTGGCCTTAATCACACTACTTAATGCAGCCGGGCTGTAAGAGATACCCACAGACCCAATGTTTTTGTTCCTTTCAAACCTACAGGCTGTAATTTCCTCCATGGAAAGACTTTGCCCCGGAGTGACCGTAAGTAAACACTGAGACATAAAGAAATGGAATTTGCAATGTATAGCCCTCCCTGTGTCTAACAGTTCAGATTTTAAAAAGTCCACTTGTTATCCCCTGTGAAAAAAAAATCTTTTTGTTGCATTAACCTCTAACCGTATGTTTTCTTTCACTCAAGATATATGGTGAATATTATTAACACAAAACTGTTCCATTAAGTGCTAGGAATGGCTCATTCCAAGAATTGGTTTTCTTATCAATTTTTTTAACGGAACAACCTTGCTGGAGCTTCTTTTTCATTTTTTAACAAAATGTTGGGGAAATATGAAAGTGCAGTGTGGGACTGGCCCACCTGGATGCCAGGAAAAACCCTAGTGGGCCGAGGTATCAGTGGGTCCTACTGCTGACCCAACAATTTGGCCCCTGGTATAGCTATCCCATGGCCAATTTATATATATATATATATATATATATATATATATATATATATATATATATATATATACACATATACATATATATATATATATATATATATATATATGTGTGTGTGTGTGAGAACAAAGAGGAGAAATGGGTGGAAGGAAAAATGGTACTATGTAAAGAGAAGATACTAGGCAATAAAGTCTGGAAAGTGGTTTGGTGGTGTAAGGTTTACTGTGTACATCTGTTAAGGTCCTGGAACTTCTAATAATCCCACCATCTAATTCTGGTGTAGTTAGTATGTAGTATATATATATATATATATATATATATAGTTCTTAGATGAGTATCCGCACTCCAAGGCAATAAGGATACGGAGGGGTGCACGGTAATATTATCATACATATATTTTATATATATATATATATATATATATATATATATATATATATATAAAATCAAGAATGTCCAACCTTGAAGGTCAAAGGTTCCCTGCACCTCAGGCAGACCTTGTTAAACATGTTTTTTTTTTAATATTCTAATCTAGACTAAGGTTTTCTGGTGGGCACCTGGCACCCCACTCCAACACTTGAAATCGCCCTATAAAGTAAGTCGCAATGCCCCCCTGTGTATAGCTATTTAGGTCATAAGGCTTCTAATCCCACCATCTAATTCTGCTGTAGTTCCTTGAGAGATCATTCACAGACGTCTATATTTGTAATCAAGATTGTCCAACCATGAAGTTCAAAGGTTCCCAGCCTTGAAGATCAAACATCAATCTTGGGGTTTGGTATAAAGAAAGGGCATCAGGCAGCCCCTGTTTAACATTTTTAATATCACAGACCATATTGAATTCATTTCCAAGTCTTAATATCTAGCAAGCTTCTAATATAATTACCTTTCATTCCATACACAACACTGGAATGAAATTAAGCATCCCTACAAATTACCTCTTCTTTTACATTATCCCTTTGAATTTATCTAATGGAAATATCAAGAGAAGAATGCATACACAATTGTCACTAGTTTCTTGAAGCTGAAATAGCACAAGCACACTATACTGTCTATGGGGGCAGATTTACTAAAGGGCGAAGTGACTAACGTTAGCGAAAATTCGACAGCGTGGCGTCATTTCATTACTTCGCCGAACGGACGCAGGCGTAACTTCGCTAGCGAAGGAGAAAGACTCTAGCGGTAATTCGCTCCCTTACGACTGGCGAAGTTGCACTTTGGCAAAGGGATGTAACTATGCAAATTCACTAAGATGCGGATTTTACTGAACGTTACTTCTTGCACCAGACTTGCCTTCACCACCTCAGACCAGGCGAAGTGCAATATCGTAGATAGGACTTCCTAAAAAAAATAGTTGACAAGTTTTCTAAGCTGGCAACTTTTCATTTTTCAGGGTAATAGGCTGCAAAAGATCGTAATTTTTTTCTGGGGTACCCGGCTTCCCCCCAACATTTTCTAACATATGGCACATAAACTATACACTGGGCTCATGTGTAGGGCAATATAACAACTCTATTTTCTATTATTAAGGTTTCCCGGGCTTGTGTCGTGTAATTTATTGGCTGCAACATATACGTCCATTCAACTTTAACTTTCCGGCGTATGCAAACTAGCCAACGCTAGCGCAACTTCGCTTTGTTTGCCGCAGTAACACTATGGCTACTACGCCAGCGTTCGGCGCCCTAGACGTAACTTCCGATTTTTGTGAATTAGCGTTGTCCTGGCAAATCTACGCCTGGCGAAGTGTTGCGATGTGAGCGAAGTCTACGCTAGGGCAAATTCGGCGCTTAGTGAATCTGCCCCAATGTCTATCACTGGTCCTGTTACAAAAGGCCATGGGCTATTGGCAAATTCGGTGTAACCCGGTGACATGACCAGCTGCATATAGGAGTTAATAGAAAATTGTAGGCATAGCTGCAAAACAACTCCCTAACTTTGCCTATACAGGGATAACTGCAGGCAAAGGTATACTTTCAAGACAAGTCTTCCCTTATTAAAGTCGGTATAGGAAAACGTGGTGAGGTTGGGAACAGATCCTAAAAGAGGTGAAATGGATAGAAATTTAATTTAGAGTTTAGTGACTACAGTAGCAATTAAGTGATTTTCTTAGACGAAAGAATGGCAAGTGCAAAGCTATGGGGATTTAGTAAAAGGATTAAAAGGTATAATCAAATGAGATAAGTGATTCTTGCCAATAGCGCAGCTAAATAGACGTCAATACACTTGCGTTGTACTTGCAGATCTCCTTTATTTTCTTTCCCACTCATTTTTTCTTCATCTATTTATTGCCCATTTGTATTGTGAGCTACACATTTCACAACTTGGTTATAAGATACAGTTGCTGATTCAGAAGTAAATCCAATTGGATTATAGGTGGTTGCCCCTAGCTGGAAAACCATTTTGCCAGTGCCTCCTCTCTTTGTAAAATGTCTCATCTCTCTCCCACCTTTTGCTGACATTCATTATTGTCTTTGGATGAGATTCAGCTCAACCTTTTGATGATTCCCCCCCCCCCATATAAACACTTTCCAGCTCTTCTCTATGTGACCTAGTTATTGTCTGTGTTAGCTAGAGCTTCCTTTTGTCTGCATTTTCTAATCCCATAGCTGTGCAGGAAGATCATTTACCGATGGTGATAGAATTGGCTGAAAACACTGACGAAGCAGCGGTAATTAATAATTCTTTCAGCCCGAGGCATGGATTCAATAACAGATTGTGAAAATCCTTTTTTTGGTGAAGGTTCTTGCATTCATGAGTAAAAAAATGACATACGGAGAACTGGAACATCAAGACGGATTAGTTACTAGAATGAGATCAGCCCTAGAAGTCAGCAATAACGTGCTGGGTGCCACCAAAATGTTTGCCAAATATACGCTATAATATGACAGATATTAGATAATGTATCTTGGATGTTTCAGTGAACCTTGCTTTCTTATCTATATTCTGATACATTTCCAATACCTGAAGGTATTTTAGATATTGGCCTTTAAGTTCTGAAATTCTCTGAAATTAGTTTATAATGTTTTTCACCAATGATGAAATTCCCTCCCAAAATGCTTTGGTAAATAAAGGCTTCAAAATTATTTAAGTGGAGGTTTTAGTAAACCTACCCCAAAGTGCCAATGGCAGTTTATTAAGAGTTCAGGCAAATAAACTGCTTTTAACTGAACAACCCCAACAAAAACCTTGCCATTCCTGGGCTCTAACTACACACCAGAATTAAGGCCCTCACTAGTAGAGAGACTGCTCTTGTCTCTGGCAAAGAAACTTCCCCTCATTCCTAGCAGAAATACTTCCACTCAGAACCCCTATAGTGTAGAGACTCCCCTCTTTAAAGAGTAGCATGTTCTCCCCAACTAAAGCCTAATTATCAAGCTTATAGAGTAAAAGGCCACCTTTTCCTGCCAAGCCAAAAAACAGTGAAACCACTGTAGTCTCCTGGCAGATGCACAAATCTCAAAGCAACACACACAAGTGCCCAATGTGGATGCACTCACCAAGTAGAATCAGTAGTCCAGGTGCTCCGGCCCCAGACCCTCAGCTTAAGCTGTCCATAGACGCAAAGTTCCAATGGTGCGAATCCTCGATTCATGTGATTTTCGGACAGTGTGTAGAGAGTCCCGACATTTTTCATCCCATGGAGATTGGTCGTTTGGATGATCGGGCAGGTTAAAAGATTTCTGTTGGCTCACGATAATATTTCTGCGGTGAGAGACTGTAACCAGCTTTTGTCGGACATAAACTTTCGTACGATTGCCGTCAGGGGCCGAACATGGTCTGATCTGTTCTTTTACTACTTTATTTAAACTGAAGGTTAGTGGCAGGTCTGGAGATGGGGTGGTCCGTTCGTTCATCTGATATTGCAGGTAAATCTGCACGTCTATGACCACCTTTAGGGAGCTGAAAACCATTAATTATCTGAACAAGCAGATGCGAACCTCCCGGCACTGTAGGAAATCCACAGGGCCGCAGATATAAAAGTAAAAACTACCTTTATTTAAAAAAACATGATCATCTCCAGAGGCCTTACGCGTTTCGTGCTCAACACTTAGTCATGAGCACAAGTCCTGACATACATGACATGGAACTTTAGCACACTAGAAAAGGGTGTCAATGTAATTCCCTATAGTTCCAACCACCATTAGCCATTTTTGGAATGGTTAGTGGTCTGTGACACAGTCCAGGTAACACTAAAAAGATGAGGCAAGACAAGGAACTGGTCTACTGATGAGCCCACATTTTTCAAACAGAGATGCAAAGGAGGGAATCTTTTTAGCAAAGGAGGGAATACAGGGTTATGGGAGATAGCTCATAGTACAAGTTGATCCAGGGACTGGTCCCATTGCATCTTGGAGTCAGGAAGGAATCTTTCCCCCTTTGAGGCAAATTGGAGAGGCTTCAAATGGGTTTTTTTGCCTTCCTCTGGATCAGCTATCAGTTAGGCAGGTTAAAATAGAGTTAAAAGGTTGAACTTGTTGGATGTGTGTCTTTTTTCACTTTTTTTAACTTACTATATTACTAACTAACTAAATATGTTACTATGCCAATCCAGACCCATAGTGATATCCCTTCCTTTGGCCCCTAATGCAACTGACACTACTATGTTACAAGTGGAGGGGATTTAAAGCTTGTAAGTTCCACTGAAGCAGGATCTTATAAACAGTCTCTGGGAATGATTGTATAATTTGCTGGTGCTGTATAAACAAAAGATGGTAGTAATAAAAAGTAATTCCGCTTCCTATAGTGACTCATAGTTGCAAGATTACAGAGAAGAAATAATTACAAATGTCTTCATATAATACTTGCTTTATGTGATGTATAAAGAAGATATCATGCGCAAATTACTCTCACAATGAATGTCAGTTTTATATCTAGCTCATTAAAAATAATAAGAGGCAAGATGATAAAAAGGAAAGCTACAAATGCCTTATTTTCCCCGCCATCTGTCCGTACGCTAAGTCACTGGTAGACACACTCATTAAATATTAGCGTGGCCTAATCCATTGCCAGCAGAGTAACATTGTCCTGAAATTGCTGGTACAACACACAACGTTGTCTCACTTTTATTCTTCTGCTTTTGCTTCTGATTTAATGAACGTGCTGATTTAAATAGTTTAAAAACGGACATTTTTATGAATGCTCAACCCTGACAAGTTGCTACAAGAAAATGGTTGTTAGTGAGAGAAAGCAGATGATGTGACTGGGGGGTCCCAGGAGATAGACAGGGCCCAGTGGCTACTGACTCATTAGCAATTGCAGTACAAGTCTATGGAAAAGTTAAGGTGGCCATAAGATGATTTTTGTTTGTGGCACACGAATCCTTCTAGTTACCCCACTGCCCATGCTAAGAAATATAGCTTTGTAAGTATAGGTATGGGATCCTTTATCCGGAAACCCAGAAGCCCCGGATTGTGGAAAGGCCACCTCCCATAGCTTGAATTTGATCCCAACTAAGATACAATTCATCCTTACTGGAGGCAAAACAATCCTATTGGGTTTATATAATATTTTTTAAATATTTTTTACAATTATTTTGAAGTGTATTTAAGGTATGGAGATCCAAATTATGGAAAGATCTTTATCTGGAAAACTCCAGGTCCCAAACAATCTGGATAACAGTTCCCATACCTGTATATGTTTCCTTCTAAAAGGGGTGGCCTGGACAGTCAAGGGATCTGCTGTATGCGTCCAGCTCCTCCCTGGCTACAAGAAAGCACGCATGGAGGTGGGTTGTTCAGTGGCTGAGGATGTGAGCGGCTCCCACCGCTTTATGTGGTGATAGTCTGGAATTTTTTTTACTGTAGGCACCCAAATGTGCTGCTACTGCATGATGTCTTTCTAGCAGCTGAGTGGTGAGGTGCCAGAAGTAATGGAAGAGGGTCATGGTTCAAGACCTGTTTCAGGTTCTTGGAGACTCATCTGACTGCCCTGTACTTATAGTTAGGGATGCACCGAATCCAGGGTTCGGTTCGGATTTCATACAAGATTCAGCCTTTTCCAGCAGGATTCAGATTTGGCTGAATCCAAGTGCCTGGCCGAACTAAATCCAAATCCAAAAAGTCATGTGGCTTTTCGTCACACAAACAAGGAATTCAAAAATATCTTAACCGTGCAATGCATGCCTAGTTCTCTTTCACCCTTTCCCCCCAAATTTACATATGCAAATTAGGGTTTGAATTCTGGTCAGAATCTTTCACAAAGGAATCTGGATTCGGACGAATCCTTAAATAGTGGATTCAGTGCATACCTACTTATGGCACCAGACTTAGATTTATGGGTTTAAAGGGATTCTGTCATGATTTTTTATTCCTAAATGACACTGTTTACACTGCAAATAATTCACTTTGCTACTTTTATAAAATTTTATTCCAGAACCAACAAGTGTATTTTTTTGTTGTTGTAATATTGGTGTGTAGGTGCATCACTTTTGCCTGGTCATGTGCTTTTCAGGAACTTCATGATGGAACTGCTTTTAGAGCAGTTTTTAGGCTATAGATTCTCCTACTCAATGTAACTAAAGGTGTCGCAGCGGGACATGGATTTTTACTATTGAGTGCTTAGATCTTAGATCTACTATCTTGTGTTGAGGAGCTGCTATCTGGTTACCTTCACACAAGTCACCTTTCACAACTCCAATCTGTTCTAAATGCAGCTGCTAGACTCATTCATCTAGCTCGCCGCTCAACATCAGCTGCTCCCATATGTATGTCCCTTCACTGGCTCCTAATCTCTTCTAGAATCAAATTCAAATTACTTACACTCACATTCAAGGCCCTTAATAATGAAACCCCTCCCTATATTTCATCTCTAATCTCCAAATACACTCCTTCACGAAACCTACGCTCTGCTTCTGATCTTCGCCTCACTTCTCCTCTGGTCACTTTTGCCCATTCTCGTCTACAAGACTTCTTTCAGCTTCTGCTTTTCTCTGGAACTCTCTGCCTCAAGCTGTCAGACTTTCTCCTTCCTTCCAAACTTTCAAGCGCTCCTTAAAGACCCACCTGTTTAAAGAGGCTTATTCGATGTACCTTAATTAATCATTGCTGTATCAAAAATGACAAAGTGTTTATACAATCCTAATGTCTCAATTGTACCCTAACCTTTTAGTTTGTAAACCCTATTGTATTCTGTAATCCTTGTCTGTTATCCACCATTTATTCCCTGTTTGCTATAACTGCAGTAAAGCACTGCGTATCTTGACAGCGCTATATATATAAATGATGATGATGATGATTGTTCTGTTGTTAGGCTGCTGGGGGGGTGAAATCACTCAAATTTGCAGTATAGCAGTAAAACGTGACCTAAGTTTATCAGAGCACAAGTCACATGACTGGGGGCTCCTGGGAAACTGACAATATGTCTAGCCACATGTCAGATTTCAAAATTAAATATAAAAAAAATCAGTTTGCTCTTTTGAAAAATAGGTTTCAGTGCAGAAGTCTGCTGGAGCAGCACTATTAACTGGTGCATTTTGAAAAAAACATGACAGTATCCCTTTAATTACTGTTCCTGGAAATGCCAGCAAATGTGCCCCACTCCCCCTAATAGTACAGATGGGAGAGAAAACACAGAACTTGCCATCGGTATTTCAGGCATCAGTGAAACACATAATATAGATTTCATAATTCCATTTTTTTCATAAAACATCCTAAGGAGTGCTATACGTTTCCTCATTATTTACATTCTGGAAATGGCCACCCTCACCAGGAGCTCCATTTCTGTGTGGACGACATAGCACTCACTACCCGAATTTTTTTGCCAGAATAGTATTGTTTCTGTCAGGTATTGCTGGGATTCGAGCCGGGGACCATTTGGCCTTAACCATTTGGCCAGGTGAGCAGCCTGTAGGCTCGCTATGTGTAACCTGGCCTCTGCAGTCCCAGCCCAGTTGCCGCCTGATTGGCCTCTCCAGCCCCAGCTCAGCTGCAGCCTGTTTGGCATCTACAGCCCCAACCCAGCTGCTACCTAGTTTAATCAGCCAATCAGGGCTGACTCTTCCCTATTTAAGGGCAGCACTTAGACCACTCCTTACCAGAGCATTGCATGGTTTTCCTAGTACTGCGGCAGCGCCCCTAACTAGGTAGTTCTAGCTCTTGCCCCTTTTCCCTTATTATCCCATCTTGCCTTGCCTTGTCTGCCTGCCCTTGTCTTGCTTTACCCTATCTTGTACCTTCCCAGCCTTGACCTTGATCCTGCCTTGCTTGTTCCTGATTTCTGCTTCCTGTTCCACCTTGTACCTTGCCCTGACTTCACCTTGTACCGACCTTGTTTCGCCTGTTCCTGATTCTTGCTACCTTGTACCCCTCTCTTGCTATCTTGCTCCAGTCCTCCCTCTCTTGCTATCTTTCTCCAGTCCTCCCTCTCTTGCTATCTTGCTCCAGTCCTCCCTCTCTTGCTATCCGCTCCAGTCCTGTCTTGCTATCCGCTCCAGTCTCCCTCTGCACTCTATCCCCAGTTTGATCTGATCTACGCCCGCACCGTCCTGTCCCATCCAGTCTGTTCCTGTTCCACTCCTGCCCCGTCCAGTCTGTTCCTGTTGAGTTGTAGCCCTCTTCTTCCTGCCTAGTCCAGTCCTGATCTTCGCCCTCTCCGTCCTGTTCTGCACCTGATCCAGACTGACTCTTTGCCCTCATCAACCTGTTCCTGCTTTCCCTTCAAGTGTTCCCTAGGCACATACAGCTCCTGCCTCAAGGACTCGCCCTTTCCCTTCAGTCTCCACAGCGCCTCCAACCTAATCCTTGACAGTTTCTCCATTTCTATTCGCCTAAACAATTTTTACTTTGATAGGTGCCCTTTAAACTCCATTATGGGGACCAGTAGCACTTGAGTTGAAAACTCAATGGGAGACGAGTGCCCCTGTGGACACCTCTGCTCCAAGCGCAGAAAGCTGGTGAATCTTACACAAATGGCAGAATTGAATGAATATAAAGAAATTAAATATCATTTGTAAAATGAACAATTGTAGGAAAATTGTCCTTTTGCAGTTCAAACTGTGAGCGCTGCCCCGGGACATGTTAACGCTGGTTTTGTTCAAATAAATTACTTCTGAAATTGGATGACGATTGTGGTTTTGTTTAAAGCGAATATAATCTTTCTCTTCCTCCCATCAAAAAACATTAAACAAACTTTTTTTTAATTTTTTTGCATTGACTCAATCTTAAATATCGTAGCATGGAACTGGATAATAATAATTAGGGAAGTCTTTTTTTTTAACGTGGATTCGGTTACACAAACCTTTACACGACTTTCTGCTCTGAACTGTTGCCATCAGCGTTAATTAGCAAAATGTCTCGTAATCAAGTACAACTTTGCGGTGAGCCGGATTTTCTTTTTTCAGGAATATGGGCAGAATTCTCAGCTAAAATTATGTAATATTCTATATAACAAAATAAAAATTCCACATGACCTGAATATATATATCTGGTGTTAAAAAGCATAAACACCAGTGGTTCCTTCCGGGATTTGCCCAGTATCGCATGTCATTGTAAAGACCTTCTATGGAAGGAAAGGAAATATCTCCTGGATTAAGCACTCAGAGAATATCCACATTCACAATTTAGAGCACCAACATGCAACTGATAATTATGTATAAACTGTGTATACAAAGGCTTTTGTGTGCATTGGATGAATGGGCTATTTCCAGAACCGTTTATCCTCAATGTTTCCAAGTTTACATTCCTTTTTTCCCTTAAATGGCATCATAGTACCGAAAGGTTGGATGTGAAACAATTGCTGGGGATACATACAGCTATGTTAGGGTTTGGGGAGCAATCTGGGACATTTTAGACATGTAAATAGGTGGCCATGAGCAATGTTGGCTTGTAAGTCACAATGAAATAAGCCTAGGTATGTATGGGGAGGTAGAGGGGCCCCATGAGGCCCTAATTCATATACAATTTCAATAAATATTAGAGAAACAAGTCAACCTCTAAACATTTTGGGGGCCTGAAAAATAATTTGCTTTGGGGCCCAGTAATATCTAGTTACGCCACTGGTTATAAATAAGGTAGGTTCCAGTATAGAACCTAGAGAACCTAAAGCATAGACAACTTGCATGTAAAATATTCCAATGCTAAGCCAAATCCAAAATACTAAAAACATTTGGCTGAATGCGAACACTAATTTGCATATCCTGGTTCGAACACAATTGAATAATTTGTTATATCTTGTCACATTTTTTGGCATTCAGTTCAGTTCAGAATTGGTTGACTAGGCAATAAGGACTTTTATGAGCCCTGTGGAAAGTGCTTGGATCCAGTTGCATCCCAAAGCGAATCCTGAATTTGGTACACCAAATTTGGTATTTAACCATTAAAGAGGACCCATCACCCTAAAAAATTATTCCCAATCCTATTTTCTTACATTAGTCAAGCAAAATGAACTTTGATTGCACTAAATAAATGATTTCAATCGTGTTTCCTTTGGTCTGGCAACTCATAATTATAACAAGCAGGCAGGAGACATTTTGTGCACACTGTTATTGAGACAAACCTTACAGCATCTCAAAATCTTATTTTTGCACCAAAATGGGGGACCTGATTACCATCCCCATGTCCTGGCTACACAATTAAACGTTACAGAGAACGGGGAAATGTGGGGTGAGCAGTGACTTGTAGAAAGTGAAAGTAATTGCCTAAGGCATAGAGGAGGGGCAGACAATATTTAATTGGCAGCTGAGATTCTTAAATGAGTTTACAACTACTATGAATGTTTTAATCAAAAAAAGAATTTGGATTTCAAGTTCAATTTAAAAAGGACTTTTATTATACAGCTTTTTTATTTCTGGGTGAAAGGTCCCCTTTAAATGTAATGCATATTATATTAAACACATATGTATGGGATGTCATATCAGGTTAAATAGAATATAGACTTTGCAGACACAAGATCCCTTTTATGCAGGTCTTAACACTCTCTGTGGTCCCTAAGGTATCTCCCTTGTCCTTATTATGACTACTAGATTTTCTGTCTACGTCCGTCCTATTTCTTTATGTATTTTATCTGAGAGGTTCCATATTACTACTGTATGCGCATTGTCCCACCTTGCTCTTGGAATCAGTCTACAGCTTCTCCAGGGGTTTGTTAAAACAGCAAGAATCCCCTTAGCTCTTTTCTACCCTCAAGATTACAAGCAGTTTATTTTCCTTGAAATGGAACACACATCCTAGTACATGCAGCAGCAAGAAAATCTTTTACAAATTTGCATTTTGCTAGTTGTCTCCTGTGCATGGTACCATTGAGTTGACCTTTTACAGATACATTTTCTTCAGACTTAGGAAGCATTTATAACCCCAGACTTGATATATTTTAAAACTATTTACCTTACTTTGAAAACTTAAGGTGTTCCCATAAATGTTGCTAAAATGTGTGATATTAATGCAAATTTCCGCTTCAGAGGTCTAGTCCCAGATTACTTATTAGGACTGACAGCAGCTCTGCATGATGTAGTGGGTCATAGTTAAGTAATTACCTAGCCTAACTGCTAGTTGATCCAGAGGAAGGCAAAAAAACCCATCTAAAGTCTCTCCAATTCGCCTCAGAGGGGGAAAATTCCTTCCGGATTCCAAGATGCAATGGGACCAGTCCCTGGATCAACTTGTACTATGAGCTATCTCCCATAACCCTGTATTCCCTCACTTGCTAAACACCATCCAACCCCTTCTTATACCTATCTAATGTATCAGCCTGTACCACTGATTCGGGGAGACAATTCCACATCTTCACAGCTCTCACTGTAACAAACCCCTTCCCAATATTTAGCCGAAACTTTTTTCTTCTAATCGGAATGGGTGACCTCGTGTCAGCTGGAAAGACCTACTGGTAAATAAATCATTAGAGATTATTATATGATCCCCTTATATATTTATACATAGTTATCATATCACCCCTTAAGCGCCTCTTCTCCAGCGTGAACATCCCCAATTTGGCCAGTCTTTCCTCATAGCTAAGATTTTCAATACCTTTTACCAGCTTAGTTGCCCTTCTCTGTACCCTCTCTAATACAATAATGTCTTGTTTTAGCTCTGGAGACCAAAACTTTACGGCATATTCTAAATGCCCAGGGACCTGGGGTTTTCTGGAAAACGTATCTTTCTGTAATTTGGGTCTTCATGCCTTAAGTCTACTAGAAATTCATTTAAATATTAGATAAACCCAATAGGCTGGTTTTGCTTCCAGTAAGGATTAATTATATCTTAGTTGGGATCAAGTACAAGCGACTGTTTTATTATTATAGAGAAAAAGGAAATTATTTGTAAAAATTTGGATTATTTGGATAAAATGGAGTCTATGGGAGACAGCCGGCGCTTTCTGGATATCGGGTTTCCAGATAAGGGATCCTATACCTGTATAGCTTTTGCGAACCTGGAAACTGTTTAGCGACCGCTACCAACAGGGAAAGAAGGTTTGCGAATTTTATAGTTTGCGCCAGAGCATAGTGAATGTAATAAAACGTCTTACTGAAAAAGTTGTTATGTTTGCTCCAAAACATTACGACTCCTTCAAGCTCTTCTTAAAAGTGGACAATGCGCAATTTAAATGCAATGCAATAACCGTTTAAGGAAGAGTATTACATTGCAAATTGTTATACTCTTTGCGACTTTTATTACATTCCCCCTATTGAATGTAAAAAAAACTCTGAAATTTTAAAGAAAACTGGACCGGGAAGTAAAGATTGTTTATTGGTATAAGAAGGGGCAACTGTCTGAATTCTGTGCCATCTGCTTCGTCAAGTCCTGTTACCGCTCTTGGTCAATGTCAATAAGTCTAAGTGCGATTCAGTTTATAAATATAATATTATGAATGTGGAAATTTATAGCAGTCAGTTCGTTTCGATTAAGAGGTTGTAAGTCTGCAGCCACCTGAAAGAATCTTTGTCTGTTGCCTTCAAAAAAGACATTTATGAGCCAGGTAAGAGCTGGCATTTTTGGAAATGCAGAAGCCAAGGCAATTTCCTCTACCTGGGACTAAGCAAGCGAAATGTATCCTGGAACACAGATACAACCATTGTGCTCCTTTCCCTGCCTGACTAATGAGAGGAGTTTGTTCACACAGCTCCTTTCTTCAGGTGTCGGGCGCGAAATCCAGCCCTATGTGTAGTTTACACTGCCAAGTTTTGTGACAGGCCCAGCGCCCCCATCTCTTACATTAACCATATACCTAACGGGAAGGAAAAACAAATAAAAGAAAACAAAAACAAAAATAAAGCTTTGGTTTATGTTGCAGAAGGAAATGCGCACTGTGCTGCGACTCATGTGGCCATGGCTCCCTCTAATCTCCCGTGGGCGCCATTTTGTCAACACGAGTCTGGTTTCCTGGGTAAACAGAGAAAGCTTCCTGGAAAATACTGAGCAATGGCGAATGATTGATTTAACTTCTCTGAAACAGATTGGACATTTTTTTTTTTTAAAACCTCAGAGATTCACTTCAGGGTTGAAATTCTAGATAAAGATACAAGGGACATATAGGGGCCGATTCACTATGGGTCGAATATCGAGGGTTAATTAACCCTCGATATTCGACTAGGAACTAAGATTTTGCGCAAATCCTGCGATCGAACGATCAAAGGATATTCCTACGATCGAACGATTAAATTCTTCGAATCGAACGATTCGAAGGATTTTAATCAAACGATCGAAGGAATATCCTTCGATCAAAAAATCTCAGGCAAGCCTATGGGGACCTTCCCCATAGGCTAACATTGACTTTGGTAGCTTTTAGCTGCCGAAGTAGGGGGTCGAAGTTTTTCTTAAAGAGACTTCGACTATCGAATGGTCGAATAGTCGAACGATTTTTAGTTCGAATCGTTCGATTCGAAGTCGAAGTAGTAGTCGAAGGTCGAAGTAGCCCATTCGATGGTCGAAGTAGCCCAAAAAACACTTCGAAATTCGAAGTTTTTTTAATTCGAACCCTTCACTCGAATTTAGTAAATCTGCCCCATAATGTGAAGCGGTTATGAATATTTTATACTACGCACTCATGGCTGCAGATTTATTGTTCTATTTCAACACCCAGCACCCCACCATTGGAGTTGGTAGGAGTTTCAGCCAGTGGAAGGCTGCAGCTTGGATATCCTTGATCTCATTTTCTCCTTTAAATTGGATCTCTGATTTTCCTGCATTGCCAGGAGCCCCTTCGTCTCTGCCGCCAACCCGGTTCTCTTAAGAATTTCTCATCTCTTAAAAGCCGATACGACGCCTGTCTCAAAGCGCCGCCATTCGTCTAACTCTTAACTGATTGTCTAGCTCTTATTAACTGTCGGCCCGACACTTTTATACCATGTCAGAGTGACAGAGCCGGTGGCTGGAAGAACACGGAGATACTTTAATATCTTCTAAGACCTACTGATTTTAAAAAGAAAATCTAAAGTCCAATATATATAGGGGGGAAATGTTGTAGAGATGTGCCTGTATCAGTTTTCTTTTAATAAAATGCTTTTGATTGAACTGCAATAGCCACAGGCACATCTGTACTTATCCTCCCTATTCACATTGACCCTGCTGTCCATAGTCTTTCAGTCCAGCAGCAGAGGTGAAGGACATCATATAGTTACGTGACAGTTGTGAGCAGCCAGAAGTAGGCTGGAAGAGGAGAGACTGCTAAAGTAGCCCAGGTACAGGGAGTCAGTGCCCAGATTGTGCTCTTGGGTCCCAGTGCGAAAGAACCTGCTTAAAGGAGAACTAAAGCCTAAATAAAGAAGTAGCTAGACATATTGTACATTATGTTTTGTGCTTCTGTACCAGCCCAAGGCAACCACAGCCCTTTAGCAGTAAAGATCTGTGTCTCCAAAGATGCCCCAGTAGCTCCTCATCTTCTTTTCTGCTGATTCACTGCACATGCTCTGTGCTGCTGTCACTTACTGAGCTTAGGGACCCACTCACAATATACAGTACACATAGAATAGAAATGTCACAATATAAGGCTGATTAGTAATTAATACAGATAATTACTACATGGCAGCACAGAAACCAGTGCAATTAGCATCAGAATTTAATAATCAGCCCTGTAGCATCAGCTTATATTACAGGGGAAGCTCATTTTCTGCTGGATAATTAGTGACGAGCCCTAAGCTTAGCTTCTCAACAGTCAATCAGAGCCCACTGAGCATGTGAGTGTCACAGACACTTTCCAAGATGGTGACCCCCTGTGACAAGTTTGAAGTCCTGGATGATTGCTGCTATTGACAAGCTGAAACTTTAGCCTCGTGCAATAAGTTCACTATATAAAATATGTCATTTTAGCCACATTCATATTTAGGGTTTAGTTCTCCTTTAAGGAGACCATTGAGAACATATTGTCCACACTACAGTGTCAAGGGATCATTTCATATAATTAGTATATTAAATGCCCATAGTGGTTTAGATACAGACATTTTTGGTTTTATGTATTTCGGGTCAATGCTTTTTTCATGTTGAGCCCACATGTATCTCTTTTTGTACCACTGGTGGTCTCATTAAGTTTATACTGAACTATCAACAGCAGAGGAGTAAATGCTAACTGCTGATTAGTTGCTATCAGTTACAATAGTTGCACCATTTGCGCTTTTTAAAAGCCAACAAAGTCTTATCCTTAAACGTGAATATATGTATAGGATCCGTTATCCGGAAATTTGTTATCCAGAAAGCTCCAAATTATGGGAAGGCCATCTGGCATAGACACAATTTTAAGCAAATAATTAAAAAAATAAATAAAAATAATTTCCCTTTTCTCTGTAATAATAAAACAGTAGCTTGTACTTGATCCCAACTTAGATATAGTTAATCCTTTAAACGATTTATTTTTTTAGCAGATTTAAGGTTTGGAGTTTCACTTTATAGAAATACTCGTTATCTGGAAAAACTCAAGGTCCCTAGCATTCCGGATAACCTATTTCATACCTGTACTAGAGAGGTCTACAGAATGAGTGAAGAATGAATCCTTGGATCTGCCGAGCAATCAATTAAACATACACGGTGTTGTTAATAGCTGCATAGACTCACACCTTGGGGCAGATTTATGAAGGGTCGAATTTTGAAGGTAAAAATACTTCTAAATTCGACCATCAAATTGGAATACTTTGGAATATCGAAGTCAAAGTTTTTTTACCGAATTGTAAAAAAATCGTTCGATCGACCGATTCAATCGTTCGAATCGAAGGATTTCATCGGTCGATCAAACGATTTTTCTTCGACTTCAGAAAACTGCTCTAGAAGGTCCCCATAGGCTAACGTAGCACTTCGGCAGGTTTAATTTGGCGAAGTATTGACGTTTTTTTCCGATGGTCGAAGTATCCAAAAAATTACTTTTCGAATTTTTTTTACTTTGAAAATTCCCTCGAATTCACTTTGACCCTTGATAAATCTGCCCCTTGTGTCTTGTACCCTTTTGCTTTTAGATTGTAAGCTCTTTTTACCTCTTATGTTAGTTGTATTTTTGTATGTAGTCTGTATGTTACAACACCGCAGCATATGTTATTAATAATAATAATAATGAGACATAAATTGGTGGGGTCCAGATCTCCAGGGAACCTGCCACTAGTCAGAAGCTCATATAATGGAGCATTAAATCTCCTTCATTTAAGAGCAAGCCATTACTAGTGATGGGTGAATCGGTGCCGTTTCAATTAGATGAAAAATTTGCAAATATTTTGCCGTTTCCCGAATTATTCTGTAAATTCCCAAAAAAACTGAGAAATTAGCGTTTCGCTAACAAATTTTGACGTGCAACAATTTCTATATGCACGACTATTTTGTCCAAATGCATTAAAATCAATTGACGTCAGAATAATTTTGACATGCAGCAATTTTATGAGTGCGACTATTCTGATGTGCCACCATTTTTTTTTTTGCAGCGAATTTATTTGCTGGAGGTGAAACGCTGAATTTATTCGCCCATCGCCTGCCATTACATATACGTAGCCCTTGACATGATATTTGCAGGGTTTTTATGCCCAGTATTTTGGTAGTAGTAGAAGTAGAAATTTTAACAACATAGATTTCTGGATAGACAATGATAGAATGAAAAAGTAAATAAACGTAAACACATACACAAAAATTAGACCAACAGCAAATATTCCAGGAGTACCTGTCTAAAGCCTATTAATTAAAATGTAAACATTGTCCCTTTGTAGTGTTTTTCCCATAGCGTAGCTGCTGCTGGTACAGATTCACTCCCGTGTGACTTTTTCTGCCCAAATTGTAATATTACAGGTTATGTTCTGTATTTTTGGCCGAGCAGTGTAGATCCCTAATGTGGAATTTGGAGGGTTTGAAGTAATAGTCACACACCGGAGGTGTAAAAATAAAGATCAGAGGAGATGGGAGGATTTTTTCTTCTTTCTTTTTTTCCGACCTGAAAAAACCCACAGTCAGCCACATAGAGAACATATGGAAACTTTATGTGAGCGTGAAAGGGCATGTTGTAAAGGGCTGAAGAGGAAACTTGTTCCCATCCATATCATCTACTTTCTCATGAATGAAGCACAACATTGTCTAAATAGTTTATCTACTTAAGCTCCCCATTCCAACCCAGTAAGGAAAAATGGCCATGGGAATAAAAATGGTGGGAAGAAGAGAAGGATACATTGCTGGCTCTGCCTGATGTAGACTTTCCTTTCTACTAGGGATGCACAGAATCTAGTATTTGGCCTAATCCCAGTTCTCTTGAGATCTGGATTCGGGTGAATTGATAGTT
The DNA here is from genome assembly GCA_038501925.1 of Xenopus petersii. Taxonomy (NCBI): domain Eukaryota; kingdom Metazoa; phylum Chordata; class Amphibia; order Anura; family Pipidae; genus Xenopus; species Xenopus petersii. The sequence goes on along the minus strand of CM076672.1, from coordinate 21,282,882 downwards.
ATTACAATCTAACCAATGATTTTATGTGTCTATGGTGACCCACGGTTCCCAACCCATATTCGTGTCCTGTAGATATGGGTCACTTTGGGAAGGTTTGACCATGTCGGTCATTGCATGGTGCATGAGATGGTGAGGAACTGCAGCTCCTCTTCACTTCCAGCTGTTCCAGTCCTTCATGCTCTTGGCACAAATGATGAGAACAGTAGAAAGGCGTCCATACCATGTAAAGCCCATCATACACTCTATGTCCAAAGTGCTGTGGTCTGGTCAGAAAGTGTAATTGTTGGACCTGTATGTGGATGCCTTAGGGGTTGTCAAACCTAAGCTGTCAAAGTGGTAATAGAAATAGTTTGCCTAAATGAATTCCCTATTTGTACAATACTGATGACTGTCAAGTTGAACTTCTTTATCCTTTAATAAGTTTAATAAGTCAGTAAGCTTTCTCAGGTCTGAGCTGTTTCAGAATTATGAGGCTGTATCCGTTCTGAAAGCATAGTTGGCCAGAGGGACACTCAGGAGACATCTGCATGTTTCTACCATTACATTCATTCTATGGGGCAGATTTACTAAAGAGTGAAGAGCCTAACGCTACTCAGGGCCGGAACTAGGGGTAGGCAGAAGAGGCAGCTGCCTAGGGCGCAATGATTGGGGGGCGCTGGGCAGCTACCTCTTCTGCCTACCCCTGGACCGAACCCACTTGGAAATCTGTTCACAGTAAGCGCCGCACGCTGAAGCGAACGTGAATGCCTTTACTGCGCTTGCGCGCCGGGAACGGGAGAAAGGAAGGGGCGAGCAGGCGGGCTGGGCTGCCTAGGGCGCCCGGCCTGTTTGGCCCGCCTCTGACGCTACTGACTTTTTACCAGCGTTGCCACCCGCAGGGACATCGCCAATTTAATAAGAGGCGCAGTCGCCAATTTGCTAGCGAAACTGTCCGTCGATATCGGTCATTCCCACTCTAGCGCCAGGAGACTTTTCGCTCTGGAGAACGGGCATTACTCCACAAATTCACTAAAATGCGGATTTTACTGAACGTTACCTCTTTGCCTGAGTTGACTTCACCCCCTCGTGGTGAAGTGTTATAAATCAGCTAGAGCTTCCTCAATCCTCTGTCACTTACATCATATCCTGTGAGCCCAAAATGCATCAAAGTTAAAAAAAAACGCTGGCGACTTTTCCTCTTTTTCAGTGGGATTGGCTGCAAATGTCCTAATAAACTTGTTTGGGTAACCGGTTTTCTCCAGACATTTCATAACATATGAAACATTAATTTTACAGTGGGCTCATGAGTAGGGCATTATATGAACTCTCTTGTCTTTATTAAGGTTCCCTGGACATTTGTAATAAAAACCGGTAACTTAAACCATTTGCACCAACATTTATAATAAAGACGTCCATACAAATTTAAATTACCCGCCGTATGCAAATTGACCTGATCGCAAGATCACTAGCGAAGTTTCGCTAGGCAGAAATGAATGCTAGCACACCTTCACTTTGAAATGCTCGTAACGATAGCGAAAAGTTGCCAACAATCGGCGCCCCGGAGGAGGAAACTCTGCATATTAGTGAATTGGTGTAGTCTGAGCGCATTTGCTCCTGGCGAAGTGTTGTGATTAATGTGAAACGGACGCTGGTGAAAATTACCCCTTCTCATCCTAACAGCAATAGTTTTGCCATTTGATTGCTCCTAATCTTCATAAGGTGTCTGAGTATGTTGCACTGATGAGATATAAATGGCTCAAAACAGACAAATTCTAACCGCACACTGACCACAGAGAAATAAAGGAGTCAATTGATTATTTCCATCCATGTTGGTTTAAGGCAGTGTTATATACTGTATGTAACATGAGTTATGTGATTACCTTTTGTATTAAAGGAGAACTAGACCCTAAAAATGAATAGGGCTAAAAATGCCATATTTTATATAGTGAACGTATTGCACGAGGCTAAAGTTTCAGCTTGTCAATAGCAGCAATGATCCAGGACTTCAAACTTGTCACAGGGGGTCACCATCTTGGAAAGTGTCTGTGACACTCACATGCTCAGTGGGCTCTGATTGGCTGTTGAGAAGCTAAGCTTAGGGCTCGTCACTAATTATCCAGCAGAAAATGAGCTTCCCTGGCTGTAATATAAGCTGATGCTACAGGTTTGCTGATTATTCAATTCTGATGCTAATTGCACTGGTTTCTGTGCTGCCATGTAGTAATTATCTGTATTAATTACTAATCAGCCTAATATTGTGACATTTCTATTCTATGTGTACTGTATATTGTGAGTGGGTCCCTAAGCTCAGTAAGTGACAGCAGCACAGAGCATGTGCAGTGAATCAGCAGAAAAGAAGATGGGGAGCTACTGGGGCATCTTTGGAGACACAGATCTTTACTGCTAAAGGGCTGTGGTTGCCTTGGGATGGTACACAAGCTCAGAACATTTTTAGCTACTTCTTTAGTTTAACCTTCCTTGGCCTTTAAGGAGGCTTTTACTGCTTCATTGGGCAATCTGTAGAATTCAATGCTCTCAATCTTTCCCTTTTTAAAATATTTTAAACTATGTAACATTTGATGACAGCATTTTGATCAGCATTTGATCAGCATCAGACTGGGGGGAGGGGGGTCTGAGGCCCACCAGAGGCACCACTCCAGGGGCCCCTACACACCCCAATCCCTACTGTTCCCCTGAAATACCCAACAAAACAACATACCTCTCCCGCCACCCCTTGTCTTACCACTTCCCCTTGTGCTGCAATTGGAGGGAGAACAGGGGAAGCTCCCATAGTTTTATCTGGGATGAAGTTCTGGCTTGGCGAGGTTTTTTCCTGGTTGCCCACTGGCCCAGTCTGACCTTGATGATAATTAAGAAAGCTTAATAGACAGCTTTAATCTCCCTTGAGTAACCCAACTGAACCCATATTTGATCCATACAGTCTCACAGAAACCAGGATATAAATTCCTGAAGAAACCCTGTTATTTGTTGTATTCCTACAAAATATGGAAGGATCAGGCAACAGTGTGAGCCATAGGAATGAGCTATAATCTGCGCTAATACCAGGTAGCATTTACTAGCACTTGTAAGCAGTACATCTGGTTTCCTGCCCTTCAGGCTGTGGGTGCTAATAGGTATCATTGAACCACGGCAGATTTAAATATCTTTGATTGACACAATTGTTGCTTTCCTGTAGTGTCTGCAATAAAAATGTGCCTGTAAGCTCCGTCATAAAACATGACCAGACTGCTGTTATTCTCCTTACAGGAAGCAAGCTAATACAAGCCGGGCTTATCCGGAAATATGCTTTTCTACGCTAGTCTAAAATATAATTATTATTTAAAAAAGGTTAGTGCGTTTTATTGCAACACAGCCCTTCTGAGGTCTATAATTATTTTTATGAGAGTGTCTGTTCCATCAATTTCAAGGAAGAGTTTGCTGTCATTACCGTGAGCTTCATTGGACAGGCTGATATTATTCAGCATTCGCTCTATTGTGCGTCGTTGTGGGAAGAGCTGATACAATGGCTTTTCTGAACCCATGACGTTTAAAATGTCTTATTTGCAACAATTAAAAAGATTTTCCTTATAATGTGAGACAGACGAGGGAAATGTTAGCAGATAAACGTATCCATAAACTTTTCTTTCTTCTTTAATGCTACAGGAACCTCAGTTGGCCTTTAGTTGGATATATATGGGCAGATTTTGGGTGTAGACATGGGGGCTCATGTATAAATATGGACAACTAGGCAGTAACCCATAGCAACTAGTCAGATTTTTTTTTTAGCCAGATGCAGGCAGGACAATAGACGCATACATCTCATTGGTTGCCATTGGTTACTGCCTAGGTGCAAATCTGCCCAATGTTTATAAATGAGGCCCCAGTCGGTCTCAGTGTGAGCCAGCCAGAAAAGTGCTTTCTCCAAAGAACAATGTCCAAACATGCCTGGTCTTGCTCCTGGTTGGCTAGACAACTAGGGATGCACCAAATCCACTAATTGGTCGGCCGAATCCCCGAATCATTTGTGAAAAATTTGGCCGAATACCGAACCGAATCCTAATTTGCATATGCAAATCAGGGACAGGAAAGAGAAAAAGTGTTACATTTTTTTACTTCCTTATTTTGTGACGAAGAGCCAAGTGATTTCCCTTCCCCTAATTTGCATATGCAAAGGATTTGGCAAATCCTAATCTTACTGAAAAGGCCGAATCCTGAATTTGGTGCATCCCTATAGACAACATCACCAGATCTTAGTGCTAGACTTATTCACACAGTCTGCAACCTAATAATGGGAATACATACTCAAATTTAGGCAGATGATTTCAGTCTTACTGGCCAACTATCTTCTGCATGTATGGTCATCTGAAGGAATGGAAATCAGTCAGTCTTTCCAGAGAGGAAGCCTATAGATACCCATTCCTGCATTGGTTGGAAACAAGATGAGCTGAATCATTGGCCCAGTGAATTGGACAATTTTTGAGCATTTGCCTGTTATCTGATTGGTGAAATTACTCTAAACTCTGCCTTTATTTTGCTACCTTAAAGGGATACGGTCATGGGAAAAAAATTTTTTTTCAAAATAAATCAGTTAATAGTGCTGCTCCAGCAGAATTCTGCACTGAAATCCATTTCTCAAAAGAGCAAACAGATTTTTTTATATTCAATTTTGAAATCTGACATGGGGCTAGACATTTTGTCAATTTCCCAACTGCCCCTGGTCATGTGACTTGTGCCTGCACTTTAGGAGAGAAATGCTTTCTGGCAGGCTGCTGTATTTTCTTCTCAATGTAACTGAATGTGTCTCAGTGGGACATGGGTTTTTACTATTGAGTGTTGTTCTTAGATCTACCAGGCAGCTGTTATCTTGTGTTAGGGAGCTGCTATCTGGTTACCTTCCCATTGTTCTTTTGTTAGGCTGCTGGGGGGGGGGGTGATATCACGCCAACTTGCAGTACAGCAATAAAGAGTGATTGACGTTTTTCAGAGCACAAGTCACATGACTTGGGACAGCTGGGAAACTGACAATATGTCTAGCCCCATGTCAGATTTCAAAATTGAAAATAAAAAAATCTGTTTGCTCTTTTGAGAAATGTATTTCAGTGCAGAATTCTGCTGGAGCAGCACTATTAACTGATTCATTTTGAAAAAAAAAACTCATACCCAGACCAACCTGGGGAGCTGTTGTTTTTTATATAACCATGTCAGCTTGAATATATTGCAATATGTAGACAACAATCCCTGTTTTGTTTAAAGGGGAAGGCATTTTGTTAGTAGCTCAATTCTCTAAATACATTGACCATATGTTGATTGAAGACCTCTTGTCTGTCTATAACCATGCCCCTCCCCATCTCTGACATCACTGGAGGGGGCGGGTCAGATACTAGTATATAAAAGAGCTTTGGCAGACTGGCATGAAGCCATGACTTAGTAGTGGTTCCTGAACTGTGGGCCTAGATATGGGCTTGTAACAGTAGAAGGTTGGCTCAGCCTGAAGGCCAGTTATGGTGAGAATTGGGTAGAATGTCTATGTGTCCTATTAGATACACCTAAAAGCCTATATGTACTCATTTAATGAGCAATGGGTATCCCTGACTTAGGCTAGGATAAGATGGCACTAACGAATGCGGATTCTCCGCAGACGTTGAATCCGCTTCCCTGCTGCTCCCCTTGTTTTCTGAACTGTGGGCAGATTTTGGCGCGAAATGCAAAAGGTCGTGTTTCAGCGCCTAAATCCACTGCGGAAACAAAGCTTCCTGGTACAGGCAAAGCAGAAGAGCAGCGGGGCAGTGGATTCTCAATCCGTAATCACCTGGCCCTGGCATAAGGGTTGGACCTTCAAGGAGCCTCGGAACAATGGTTGGACCTTCAAGTGGAGTTGAATTCAAAAAGTTTGGCTGTAGACCCTCTCTAAACGTACTGGCAAAGACCTCCCAATGTGATCCAATAATTGTCCTGGAGATTGAATGACTGGGTTGGTGTGATCTCTCCATGGTTTATACCGCTATGAATGTATGATGCGTGGTGCGTTTTCAGAAAGGGAAGAATGTCCAGCCCTTCAACAAAATCATTATTTTCTTTATTGTTTGGTAAAATTTCTCCTGTTAAAAAAAATGTAGAATGGTCCGGGCGTTTGTCTCACGCCTTCACTACAGCAGCATAAGTCAGGCAAAAGTCCATGTCCCTAACATAGCCCCGCCTACCACACGAAAACTCCGTGTCACTTCAACAGTATAAAATGTAAGAAAGTCAGATTATTAAAGGTAAACCACTCGGACTATAAAAACTATATAAGCGTTCAATAATAAATGTTAAGTTCCATGTCTACAACAGATACATCTTATCAAAACTCAATAAATTATATATTTATATTTATATATATATATATTTATAATATTTAGTAACATTTCACTTCATGCACAATTTTGTACAGTTTTTTTTTGATTTTTCGGTAATGGAAAATGCATTAGGTACTGGGAATGTACACAATTAGCAGACATTTGTAAGAAAATAGTTTTTTTTTTTAAATTTAAATTAAAAAAAAACATCTATCAAGTACATAAAAAAAAAACAGAAAAAATGGAAGAGAAAAAAAAAGTTCACTTTTTTTTTTACATTTTTTTAACTTAAAACCCTGCCAACGTGGCACCGAGCTGCCACATTTCTTGACCTGGCTGATGCCGCCATAGAACAGCACCCCCCAGTGGTCATAATCAGATGGCTCTATGGAAACAGGCCTGGCAGAGGCAAGCAATGCGGCAGCTCCCAGTGCATTTGTTTAAAGGCAAACTACCGTTCACGGCACTCGTTTTTTTGTAACGTTATGGGAAGTGAAGATAAACCCCACATACAAGAAGCGAGTGTTTGCACTCTAAATTAAAGGCAACATTCTGCTGTTGTTTTTGGAATGGAAAACCATGACCTGTTAGAATAAAAGAAATTATGTATCCTTACATTCATCTTGAGAAGTTTCATTGCAATCCAGGATAATCTGATTAATGGGTTATAATAGGGCCCATGCTTCCAATAAGGATTAATTATATCTTAGTTGGGATCAAGCACAAGCTACTGTTTTATTATTACAGAGAAAAAAAAATCATTTTTTAAAGATTGGATTATTTGGATAAAATGGAGACTATGGGAGATGGACTTTGCTTAATTAGGAGTTTTCTGGCTAAGGGGTTTCCGGATAACTGATCCCATACCTGTACCAGGACAAGTAACATCAAATTCGTTAGTATACCATGAAAAAAAACCACCAAGACAAATTAAACTTTAACATCGCACAGCCTTTATTAAGAAAATAACTCACGAAACTCCGCTTGTGCTCCTCTTCAGAAAAGGCGATCCATGGTGCGGCGCTTGATTTCTCCTCCCTGCTTTCCTTATAGGAGATAGCCAGGGAGGAGAAATCGAGTGCCGCACGATGGATCGTCGCCCTGTCGCCTTTTCTGAAGAGGAGCGTAAGCAGAGTTTCGTGAGTTATTTCTTAATAAAGGCTGTGCGATTTTAAAGTTTAATTAGTCTTGGTGTTTTGTTTTTTTTTCGTGGTATACAAAGGAATTTTATTTTAAAAAAGATTTTGATGTTGCTGGTCCTACTGGGAGCAATTCTGAACCCCATAAATGCGCCTCTTTTCATGCCTTGGCCAAATGTTCATTCCACCTACGATTCACTTTGCCAATTTCGTGCTGGGCTTCCAAGCGAAGCATCAATATATATACCACCCGGGAATAATTTTTTTTTTTTTTTTAAAAAGTATAAATTAATACATTTTGGAAGCTGCTGTAAATAGGCCTTTTTTAAATGTCTAGTTGCTACAAAAACGGCCAATATATATATATATATATATATATATATATATATATATACAAACCCCCCTAGTCCTGTAAATTAAATGACGTTAGTTATTTAGAGACTATACATTTTTTACATGATCTTTTTTTTTTTTTTAGGTTTTATTATAAACAAACACACAGACAAGTGATATATATATATATATATTTTTTTTTTTTTTCTGTTAATAAGTTAAAGGTATAAATCTGTGAATGAACGCTGTGCACTATAAGGCTATCCTGTCTGTAAAGTCTATAAATACCTTTACAAATATACACGTTGCAAATTACAATTTTTAAAACAAAACTGTTAAGTGTTTTTTTTTGCCCGGGATCCGTGTTATCCTAGATTGCAATGCTTTGGAATACTAAAGGGGAAATCGATGCATCTCGTACGATTCTCCATTGAAATAAAAAGCGTTATTTACACTATGTAAATTATTTACAATGCACTCGGCAATAAAGATTTGGAATATTCTGCTTGGAAAGATAAGAGGGTTTAAGGCAGAGGGTGAGCGGTCTGTGTTTGCTGAACTTCTATTCCCAGCGTGGGCGAGAGCTTTGTGTTTGCGGCCGCTGGTTCTAGTAATGGAGAACAGTCACAATTGGTTCATTCTTTCGCCGTCTACAGCAAAATATGCCAATATGGCAGACAATTTTCTAAAAGGATCCTTCAATGTCAATGTAGTAACAGACAGAGGGTGTGGGCCAATCAGATGCTTTGTTTCATTATTCTAAACCCAGCAGATCAGTAAACGATCAAAGCTGATTGGAGCGATTTTTTTTTTCTTTTGTTATTCCATTAAAATGAACATCCAGAAAGAGCGAGGGGAACTGTGCACGTGTGGGAGATTCCATACTGCTCGATCGGTGAATTCTATACAGAATCAAAAGCATTGATGTATGACCACTAGGGGTGCTGTTCTGTTTCAGTTTAGGCAACGTGCCTCTACCATACAGAAGCTTCCACTTCACACATGCACAAGAAGCAATGTTCTGTTCCCCTAAAAAGCAATGCCCTCCTACTTAAAGGAGAACTAAGCCCTAAAAATGAATAGGGCTAAAAATGACATATTTTATATAGTGAACTTATTGCAGCAGCCTAAAGTTTCAGCTTGTCAATAGCAGCAATGATCCAGGACTTCAAACTTGTCACAGGGGGTCACCATCTTGGAAAGTGTCTGTGACACTCACATGCTCAGTGGGCTCTGATTGGCTGTTGAGAAGCTAAGCTTAGGGCTCGTCACTAATTATCCAGCAGAAAATGAGCTTCCCCTGTAATATAAACTGATGCTACAGGTTTGCTGATTATTCAATTCTGATGCTAATTGCACTGGTTTCTGTGCTGCCATGTAGTAATTATCTGTATTAATTACTAATCAGCCTTATATTGTGACATTTCTATTCTATGTGTACTGTATATTGTGAGTGGCTCCCTAAGCTCAGTAAGTGACAGCAGCACAGAGCATGTGCAGTGAATCAGCAGAAAAGAAGATGGGGAGCTACTGGGGCATCTTTGGAGACACAGATCTTTACTGCTAAAGGGCTGTGGTTGCCTTGGGCTGGTACAGAAGCACAAAACATTATGTACAACATTTCTAGCTGCTTCTTTAGTTAGGCTTTAGTTCTCCTTTAAGGGGGAACCTATATATATATATATATATATATATATATATATATATATATATATATATATATATATATATATATATATATATATATATATATATATATATATATATATATATATATATATATATATATATATATATATATATATATATATATACAGGGCATTTTCAATGATACTTACTAAAGTCGTGAATGTAAGTGGGAATAACTTTTTGATCTTTGCATTTGCTTTCCCACCTATTCCCGGGATACATCTCCCAGCGTTCACCGGCAGCCACAAGCTGGGGTATGATGGGAGTTCAACATTCACGGTGAAGTTATCGATTAGCGATACATTACATGGTGATTATTCGACTGTGCGTTTTAAAAAAAAAAAAAATAAACAATCCCACCCCTCCCCCCATAGTGTAAATCTGTAAAAATTGGTGAGCACGGTGACATGATCCAATCAGAGTCGCCCAATCACGTTGATCATATTGCATAAAGAGAAGAGCAAGGTTTACATTCTATAGAATCGCAGTTCCTCGGCGGAACGTCAGTCTCTCACATCTCAGGCACGGAATGGTTGCTCTGGCACTCTATAGCATATGGCTGGAGGTCACCCTGTCCGTCCTCCGACCTTTAACATTCTCTCTCCCACTTGTTTTTATTTCTCAATATATATATATATATATAATTAGATATTTTAACATTTTTGTATTTTGGCACAAGATTAGTTCCTTCAGGTGAAACAGTGCTTCTTGACTTTGAGTACAGCAAGTGATTTCTACGGCTCAAAAAAATACAATCCAGCTGGGGGAGCTTCCTCCTTGGGCTCAAGTCTACATTCCTTCAACGTTCCCGTTTCTATGTCCCTCCGCAGTCATGTTCGGATGGCGCCGTTGTACTGCTGCTGTTTAGGAAGACACGGTTCATCGGGTAAAATGTCATGAGCAAAGACTGAGTCGTCCCCCGAGGAGCAGGTGCTGTTACTGTCTTGTCCCGGCGGGGAATACTGCTCGAATGGTACCGACAGGTCCAGGTACTCCTGAAAGACAAAATATACATAATTAGTGATGAGCGAATTAATTTGCCAGCCATGGATTCGTCATGGAGTCTTTAATGCATTAGAAAAACCACCCATTAATGCATTTGGAGAAAAAAGTTGCCATTAGAAAAAATGCCTATTGACTTTAATGCATTTAGAGAAAAACTTGCCATACGATTAAAGGACATGTAAAGGCAAAAAAATAAAATCCCATTTTTACTTTCTTTAATGAAAAAGAAACCTATCTCCAATATACTTTAATTAAAAAATGTGTACTGTTTTTATAAGAAACCTGACTGTATGCAGTGAAATTCTCCCTTCATTTACTGCTGTGGATAGGAATTGTCAGACGGTCCCTAACTGCTGAGCAGGGAAACAATCATACTTATGTACAGCAGGGGGAGCCCCCGCCTTACTTCCCAGCCATGTAGAACTCAAGCAGCTTTGTTTATGACGATCCCTAAGCAGCCCAGACCACACTGAGCATGTGCACAGTCTTAGTCTTGCAAAGATGTTTAACAAAGTTACAAGATGGTGACCCCCTGTAGCCAACTTTGAAAGCATAAATTATTAGTTTGATTAGGCTTGTGGTGCAGTAAGTTCATGTTTATATTTAGTATACAAAATACAGCATTTCTAGCCTTATTCTATTTTAGACTTTACATGCCCTTTAAACGCCCATTGACTTTAATGTATTAGTACAAAAAAGTCGCCATAAGAGAAAAAAGACACTATAAGAAAAAACGGCCATTGACTTTAATGGGGAGATTAGTCGCCCAGCGAAAACCTCTTCTTCTTCAGGGCGACTAATCTCCCAAACTGCCTACCCTTACTTCCCATTGGCTAAAATGTAAATCGCCAGCGGGAAGGCACACGGATTGTTTCATTTTCTGAAGTTGCCTGTTTACATTTTAGCCAACGGAAAGGCAGTTCAGGGAGATTAGTCGCCCCAAAGAAGAGGAGATTTGTCGCCGGGTGACTAATCTCCCTAAATCTGCCATTGACTTTGTCATTTGGACAAAAAAATTGTCATAAGAAAAGACTAGGGATGCACCAAATTCAGGATTCGGGATTTGGCCTTTTTTAGCAGGATTCAGCCGAATCCTTGTGCCTGGCCAAACTGAATTCGAATCCTAATTTGCATACGTAAATTAGGGGCAGGTAGGAAAATCACGTGACTTTTCATTCATCCATTTTTTTCCTTTCCTGCCCCTAATTTGCATATTAGGATTCGGTTTCGGTATTTGGCCAAATCTTTCACCAAGGATTCGGCCGAATCTTTCACCAAGGATTCGGCCGAATCTTTCACCAAGGATTCGGCCGAATCCCAAATAGTGGATTCGGTACATAAGAAAAAACGCCCATTGACTTTAATGCATTTGGAGAAAAAAAAAAGACGTTTGGAAAAAAAAGTCGCCATAAGAAAAAACGCCCATTGACTTTAATGCAGTTGGAGAAAAAAAAAAAGACTTTTGGAAAAAAAAGTCGCCATAAGAAAAAACGGCCATTGACTTTAATGTATTTGGAGAAAAAAGTTGCCTTAAGAAAAAACAATGGATGCAACGAATCCTAATTTGCACATTGCACATTGACATTCATTTATTTGGAGCTAGAATAATTGTTGCGATCGGAAAAATTTGTCGCTCGTAAAAACGTCCATTGACTTCAAAGCGTTTCACGGAATTTCAATGTTTCATGAATTTTTTTGCATTTTTGCAGATTAGCTCATCACTACACACAGTTGTATGAACAGTACAAAGATGAATACTATACAGGTGCAACAACACTGGAACTAGATGCCCAGCCCACGTATCACTGATGCTCTTAAATCCAGTTCCTCCTCCTCCAAATCTGAAGCAACCAAAGGGTAAATAATATATATAAATCAACAGCAACACTCCTTGTATATATATATATATATATATAGATATATATAGATATATACAATATAGATATATACAATATAGATATATATATATATATATATATATATATATATATATATATATATAAACACACACTTACATCAGTAGATGTTACAGTAAGAACGCGGTCAAGGTCTTCAACCAGCTGCTTGAAGGTTGGTCTTTGCGATGGGACAGCATGCCAGCACTCTCTCATGATCATATACCTGAGAGTCGGGGGGAAAGAACAGACTGAATCTCACATTCTACAACAGGAATAGCCTGCTTGGAGCTGAAGAACAAATAGAGCTGAAGGCAGTCATATGAAGGCATGCTGGGAGTTGTAGTTAATATATGATATGGCTGCAGAACCTCAGACTGGATATCCTTATTCTATAGGAAATTTGGGAATTAACATAACATTGATGCTTGACACGAGGATGTTGATATGAGCTTTTTAGAGCATAATACAGGTATGGGACCTGTTATCTAGAATGTTTGGGACCGGATAACGGATCTTTCCTTAATTTGATTCTTCATACCTTGAGTCTACTAGAAAATCATGTAAACATTAAACAAAGCCAATAGGCTGGTTTTACCTCCAATAAGGATTAATTATATTTTAGTTGGGGTCAAGTACAAGTTACTGTTTTATTATTACAGAGAAAAACAAAATCATTTTTAAAAATTTGGATTATTTGGATAAAGTGGAGCCTATGGGAGATGGCGTTTTCATAATGGAGAGCTTTCTGGATAACAGTTTTCTGGATAATGGATCCCATACCTGTAACTCTATACACAGCAAACTTGCTGCCAAAGGTGCAGCTACTGATGGCTGACGGCAGATGACAAAATCTATATATAGCTTTAGGCAGCAAAACTTTCTTTCGTGTTTTCCATTTCACAAAACTAGTCTGTTTGCTTGGCCTTTAAAGGGCTGCTATGCCCTCAATTCTCCTGTCTGCCTAGGGGAAGACATAGATTTATGGCATCTTAGAGGAGATTAAGTTACATCTGTAGGACTGTGGGAGTTGGGGTCTATGGAAGCCCGAGGGACATGGACCAAATCAACACCCACTTCTGGTAAAGATTTTATCATTTTCCCTATTGCTATATGGCAGATATCGGCCGTCCATTATTGTCCCTATACACTGACCAATACGATGCAAACTCAGCCTGTAGGGACAGAGTCAGCAGCTTCTATTGGTCTATTTAAAGGAGAAGGCAGAGCAATTTATTGCCAATAGAGTGCAAGCTTGAATGCAATATTTATTCTGTAGAATGTAAATTTGTAAATGTGAGTAAACGGCTCTAGAAGCTCTCTGTATCTTTAGGATAGCAGCTGCAGTATTAGCTTGGTGTGACCACTTCCTGCCTGAGTCTCTCCCTGCTCACTCATAGCTCTGGGCTCAGATTACAGCAGAGAAGGGAGGGGGAGAGAGGAGCAAACTGAGCATGCTCAAGCCCTAGCCCTGGAGGTTTAAGCTGAAAACAGGAAGTCTGATACAGAAGCCCATGAGTACACAATAGAAGGAAAGAAATACTGTGTTTCTTTTGACAGGGGACTCAGAGCAGCATTACTTTGAGGGGTTACGGGTGTATTTATATAGACCTTTCTGATAAAGCTTACTTAATTTTAATCCTTCTCCTTTAAGGATTAAACATCATGGAAGCTCAACAGCTATGGAAAAATAAACATTCACCCAACTCTCCTTAGTTCCATTAAGCAAATCCAAAGTGAAAAAAGAAAAACCCCAGGAAGGTATAGTGGCTCTTTAAGTGTCTGTATATGAATGGAGCTAGTATACGCAAGACAAAGGGGCTGCAGTTACTTACAGTTCATGTGTGCAGTTTGCTGGCTTGTCCATTCTGTGGCCTTCTTTCAATAGCTTAAAGAGTTCCTCTACTGGGATCCCTGGGTAGGGCGAGCCCCCCAGTGTAAATATCTCCCACAGCAGCACTCCGTACGACCATCTGGGAATTAAAGAGAGACATTTCCCATTCACAAGGGATCCTTTCTGTATGAGGACCAGGGTTTATTTGCGGGCAGCCATGCATAACTAACAGAGTCATCAGCACCATGACTAATTGCCCGGGCAATTTTTTTTTTTTACTAGTTACTTGGAGATCTCTACCGGCCGTGCTCAATAGCAAAGCTATAAAAAAAAAAAACCCCTTTAGGCTGAAATTGAAATGAGCATTTAATCAGACGGCTGACAGCTTCTCCATTACGCCAGTCCCCTCTTTGTTGAGATTTCCACCAGTTTCAGTGAATGGAACAAATCAAATTAGCCATGCACAGATTCCCTCAGCTGAATTCCAGCACAGTGGGACGTGAATGGAGCGACAACCAAAGCTTTGAGACCGGCGCATCCACGGGACGCCCATGAAAATAATTGCCCACCTTTATTCTACAGAGACCGGGACTAAGGAAATCCATCAGTAACACATTAGATTGATAGAATGGGGTCTGCTGTAGGTTTAACTTTACTCATTGCTCAAAAATAACAACTCACCGATAAATATACTCACGGTAAAAAGGGCAGACCCAATTGAATAAAGAAATTATCTTTATTATATAAAAAAACAAAGTAACATTTTTGCCTGATGCGTTTTTATACCATAGAGAGTCAGAGGCCAAAAGGTGTGGGTTTAAGCACACGGGCAGATTCGCCTGGCGACTAATTGCCTCTTCTGCGCGGCGACAATCTCCCGAACTGCCTTCTGGCTGCTATAATGAGAAAACGCCAGCACCAATGACTGTCGTCCGAATTTGCCTCAGAAGGAAACTTCGCCGGGTGAATAATTTCGGGCAACTTCATTTTCTCATTATAGCAGGCGGAAGGCAGTTTGGGGAGATTGTCGCCCTGCAGAAAAGGCGATTAGTCGCCAGGCGAATAAATCTCCTCGAATCTGCCCGTGTGCTAGCTCCCATAGGCTAAAGATGTGTTACTGCTTTTATAATAAAGATCATATCTTCAGTAGCCTGGATTGGAGCTCCCCTTTAAGGGCAGAGACACATGCTTAGATTCAGGGAGATTAGTCGCCCAGCGAAGTTTCCTCGTGAGGCAACTTCGGACGACTTCGGAAATCTAAGCGCCGCAAGTGCATTGGCACTGGCGTTTTCTCATTATAGCAGTGGGAAGGCAGTTCGGGGAGATTGTCGCTCCACAGAAGAGGCGATTAGTCGCTCTGCGAAGTTTCCTCGTGAGGCAACATTCGGGTGACTTCCGGAAAACGAAGCGCACCGATTGCCATCTCACCGGTGATTTACATTCTAGCTGGCAGTTTGGGGAGATTTGTCGCCCCGAAGAAGAGGAGATTTGTCGCCGGGGCGACAAATCTCCCCGAATCTGATCATGTGTCTCTGCCCTGAAACGGTTTACTGCAAGGAATGCATTTTTCAAGCAGTTAAATGGTTATTGGACTTGCAGAATCTACAACAATCTATGGATTCATCCCCTAAATGGACTCCCTAGCTGGAACACACGATGTCTGCTGAACTATATGCTTTCCTGTAACCATATGCTGCCACTGCAGTGCTGGGAGTTTCAGTTCAACATATCTGAAAGGCCTACAGGTTACCCATACTCAATTGCCTTAGGCAAATCGCAGCTTAAAGGGGTTGTTCACCTTTGAGTTAACTTTTAGTATGACGTAGAGAGGGATAGAGACAATTTGCAATTGGTTTTCATTATTTGTGTTATATTAGTTATTTAGTTTTTTATTCTCCAATTTGCAATTTCAGCATCTGGTTGCTAGGCGCCAAATTACCCTAACAACCATGCATTGAAGTGCATAAGAGACTGGAATATGAATAGGAGAGAGTAAGAACAAGTAATAGTAACAATATATTTGTAACCTTACAGAGCATTTGTTTTTAGATGGGCTCAGTGCCACCCCCCGATTTGAAAGCTGGAAATAGTCAGAAGAAGAAGTCAAATAATCCTAATACCATAAAAATTAAATAATGAAGCCAGTTGTATAGTTGCTTAGAAGTGACCATTCTGTAACTTATTCAAAATTAACTTAAACGTGAGCCACCCCTTAAAGCAAGTTATTGCTCTGTGCCCTTTCCCAGCTCTTGCACCCATTGTGGACAGCTTTTTAACCCATTAAACACTAAAAGGGCAAGCAAAGAAAAAAAAATGAAGACCAATTGAAAGGTTGCTTAGAATTAGCCATTGTATAATATACCAAAAGTAAACTTAAAAGTGAACCACCCCTTTAAAGTCGTTTCAAAAATGTTTTTCAGATTCCCAGCAGGGGGTGCGCCAGGAGCACCTAAAGGTGCCATACACAGGCAGATAAAGCTGCCGATATCAGTCTTTTAGACCAATTCCGCAATTTATCTGCCCGTGTATGGGGGCTCCGACGGGTCGGAAAAATTAAACCTTCCCGATCAATATCGTGGCCAGATATCGATTGGGAAGGTTTAATTTTTCCGCTGACCAACCCGTCAGAGCCCATTGCTCCTCATTATAATCTGGTTGTTCAGCCCTAGGGCCGCATTTTCAGATTACCCCAATATAGCCCTGCCGTTAGTAGGCATATCGGTGAAAGATCCGCTTGTTTGGCGATCTCTTCATGTATGGCCAGCTTTACACTTTCTATAAGATGTTATTTTGCATTGGTTACCCATTACTAGCTGGATAAACTACCACTCGTTTGTTCCCAGAATGCTTAGTGAAGGAATTGTGCCTTTGTGGGCAGTTAATGCTTACACATCGCTCTGATGAGTGTAGATACGGTCGAACAAAGCTTCCGGAGCCATCCATTTGACTGGCAGCCGACCCTGTAATTGGGAAGACAGAAGAGATTGTTATGTCAGCACATGGGAGCAGTCACAATGGCACCCTCCAATCTCCCCCTATCTAACACTTCCACCCGCTGACTTCAGTCTCTTTCTGGTTACAGATAATGGGTGCGGGTAAACAGATTAACAGTGAATAGGTGACTCCGCAGGGCGAAAATGCTTATCTGTGTTGGCTATCATCATTGGCTCTCGCATAACAGTGGGAAAACATGGCTTAATTTTAGCAGCGGAACAGAAACACAACTTGATTAGAGAATGTACTGCAGTTTTAGGGCAGAGACAGACGTGAAGATTCGGGCGACTAATCTCCCCGAAAAGCCTTTCCACTGGCTAGATTCTAAATCGCCGGCGGGATTGCACTCGGATCGTTTCGTTTTTCGAAGACGTCCGAAGTTTTCTCATGAGGCATTTAGATTCTAGCGGGTGGGAAGGCTTTTCGGGGAGATTAGTCGCACAAAGAAGAGGCAATTTGTTGGAGACTAAATCCCCCCGAATCTTAACGTGTGCCCTTACTCTCACACTAACTAGGGCTTTTATGTTGACCAATTGCAGATTTTCTTTAGGTGCAGTAACACAGGCAGTGATCCCAGACATGTGGCTTTGCCCTCTGTAATCTTGCTCCCCGCAGTCTCACAGCAGAGACTCTTAAATGTGGTTGTTCACCTTTGCGCTAACTTTTAGTATAATGGAGAGAGTAGGCAAATTTTTTCGCCTTGTTTCGCTGCAGAAATGACGCCCATAGACTTGTATGATGGCGTGCGTTGAAAAAATTTCCTGCGCGACAAAATTTATTTTGAGACCCATAGATTTTTCGACATTTTTGTGTCTGTGAATTTTTGGCGAAACGAAACAGGTCAAATTCGCCCATCCCTAATTCTGAGATATTTTACAATTGGTTTCTGTTTTTCGTTATTTGTGGGTTTGGAGTTATTTAGTTGTTTATCAAGCAGTGTTAACAATCTCATTGCTATGGTGCAAATGACCCTAGCAACCATGTAACAATTTGATTGAGACTGGAGTATGAATAGGAGAGGCCTGAATTGAAAGATGAGTGATAAAGAGTAGCAATAACATCTGTAGCCTTACAGAGCATCTGGTTTTTATTTTAGATGGGGTCAGTGATCCCCATTTGAAAGCTGGAAAGAGTCAGAAGAAGACGGCAAATCATTTAAATACCATAAAAATTAAATAATTAAGACCAATTGAAAAGTGGCTAAGAGTTGGCCATTCTGTAACATACTAAAAGCTGACTTAAAGGTGAAGCATCCCTTTAAGACCTGAGCTGCTGTTGCTATGCACAAGTGTTGCAGCTACAAAGACAAGACAATACAGTAGGCAAAGCACTGGCCCCATTGCTGGAGTTGTCGGAGGTCTAAGGATTAGATTTCATGCTTCTGTCAGCGGCCCCTTTAGTGGGGAAGTAAACCTCAGTTTTTGGCATGGAAAGTGTCCGTTCTGTTTGCATTACTTACATTTGTTGTTTTCTTGTAATAATCTATGTTGTGGATATCCCTGGCCAAGCCGAAATCTGCAATCTTCATTACGATGTCATCTGTTACTAACACATTTCTGGCTGCCAGATCTCTGTGAATGCACTGGGAGAAGAAACACAACAACATGTCAGTACAAGCGGCGCTGAAATAAATATAAGCAACACGAAACTCCTCACTCTTAAAGCTACGGCTCTGTGCACCTGACCCTCGCCCACCTGCTGTCCCAGAAATCCCCGAACTATCCCTCATCCTGAAGAATACAACTATCATTAGTCATTAGTGCTGCAATAAATAACTTTCCTATGTTTCATTGCCATCTAAACTATATTGTCTATTGCCAGTGGTTCCCCAAACCTCAAGGGCAGAGACACACGCTCAGATTCGAGGAGATTAGTCGCACAGCGACAAATCTCCTCTTCTTTGGGGCGACTGAACTGCTTACGCACGCTAGAATGTAAATTCGCCGGTGGGATGGCAATCAGTGCGGTTCATTTTCCAAAGTCGCCTAAAGTTGCCTCACGAGGAAACTACGGACGACTTCGGAAAACGAAGCTCTCCGAGTGCCATCCTGTCAGCGATTTAGATTCTATCCGGCGAGACGCAGTTCAGGGAGATTAGTCGCCCCGAAGAAGAGGCGATTTATCGCCGGGCGACTAAATCTTCCTGAATCTGAGCGTGAGTCTCTGCCCTAAGGCTAACCCTATACACTCATTATACACTAATAGGTCAGCTTGGAAGCCCAGCTTGAAGGTCAGTTAGGGTGAGATTTGGGGTGCACAAATATTTACAATAATCTTATAACTATTACTGAAGGGCTGATATGGGTGATGTTTAGATATATCTTTATAACGGGGGCCCTAACCCAGGGATCCCCAACCTTTTGAACCCGTGAGCAATATTCAGAAGTAAAAGGAGTTGGAGAGCAACACAAGCATGAAAAATGTTCTTCAGCTGCCAAATAAAAGCTGTGATTGACTATTTGGTAGCCCCAATGTGGATTGTGAACCTACATTGAGGCTTTGTTTGGCAGTGCACCTGGTTTTCATGCAACTAAAACTTGCCTCCAAGCCGGGAATTCAAAAAGAAGCACCTGCTGTGAGGCCACTGGGAGCAACATCCAAGGGGTTGCAGAGCAACATGTTGCTCACGAGCTACTGGTTGGGGATCACTGCCCTAACCTAACACTGAACACTATAGTTTAAGATGAAAAGGTCTGACCACCACTGGCCTACAGGACAATCTCAGGGTTATAAGGCTGCAGGGGATATAGGGGATTCCACCAGGCCCAGATTAATTAGACATTTTAACACATATTGGTAAAACAGGATAACCTCTGGTCATGTTGGGGGCCCTAAAATTAATTTGCTGTGGGGTCCAGTAAGGTCAGGGGCACACTAAGCTACTGGGGGAGATTTAGTCGCCCGTCGATAGCTCTCCTCTTCTTCGGGGCGACTAATCTTCCCGAACTGCCTCCCACCGACTAGAATCGAAATCACCAGCGAGATGGCACTCGGAGTGTTCATTTTCTGAATAAGTTTCCTCGTGAGGCAACTTTGGGCGACTTCGGAAACAAAGCGCACCAATTACCATCCCGCCAGCGATTTACATTCTAGCTGGTGGGAGGCAGTTTCGGGAGATTGGTCGCTGGGCAACTAATCTCCCCTAATCTGAGCGTGTCTCTGCCCTAACATTCAGTTACTCCACTGGATAATCTAGCTCTGTCAACTTTGTATTGATCCGTCTAGTTGCTTGCCAACATCAAAAGCACCAAAAGTGTCATTACAAAATAAAATGCATTTTTTGGAGCATTTGATGGACAAAATGAAGCTGATTTCAAACCCCCAGCTAGCTCTGAAAGACCTCTATGGAGTATAAAATGGCAGTATATTTCTCTATTTCTGTGTTGTTCATTGTGAATGTATTGGGATTGGTCCATCTCCCGACTCGCTCGATGTCTACAAACTACTGATTGCTGTGATTGTTCCCGGGAAAGGCTGTGGCATTATTCCCATTATAATATGATGAAAGCAGCACATGGGAGCGATTATGGTATGACCAGAACATTTGAAGGAATAAGCCTGGGTGCCTTACTCATTCCTATTTATATAATGGGGAGGGGGGTTGATCTATAAGTATTGCTTGTGTATTTTGTCTGTATTTTTGTGTGCTCAATACATCTTGGTCTTTAAAAAAGAGGCTATAGGTTCAATTCTTCTCCTGGGGAACAAAGAACGTTACTAGACCAACATCTCCCCCACCCATCTTTAATTTTTGTGATGAAATAATCTCTAGGAATGATCTACAGCACCAACAGAACTGAAATCCACTGAAGCAGCCCATTAGCAATCTGCCTAAAGGAAAAGAGTTTGGAAACGGATACAGTACGGACATCTAACTGCACCTCTACATCGGATTTCAGGATAAGGGTCGATTTTCAGATGGTGTAAAACATCTCAAACCAGCAATGTCATCAGCGACTATAATGAAAACCCACAAAAAATGGATTTGGGGCAGGGTTCAATGACAGACGTCAAGGCTGGGTCTATGTGTCTTTCAATAAGTCTCAGGGTCATGGCACCCACACTTTATATAATTCGTGCAAAACTCACTTTTTGCGACGCCAGGTACTCCATGCCACGAGCTACCTGGTAGGCGCAAGAAACGAGGTCCTTGAACGTCAGCTGCTCAGCTGGAATTTTGCAGGTGTCAAAAGAATAATCCATTCCTGGAGGGCGCCGTGCCTTTAAATACTCCCTGAGGTTCCCTTTGGATGCATATTCCACAAGAACGTACAATGGTCCTGTGTGGTGGAAGAAAATATATTTACAGTGGTCGTTAACACAGTCCAACTCAATAAAAGAAAAATGCAGGGCTGCTTTTTTTTTGTCTTCCTGTGTGAGATGACCACTAACCCCAGATGGAGGCTGAACTGCAACTCCCACAATCCTCTAATGCTGGAGGCTGTAGTTTATCAACATTTAAATTAAGCAAAGGTCACAATGGGAGATTAGTTGCAGCAAAGTAGATTCCATTGTTTCACAGGTTAGCATTATTAGATAACTGTGCTCTATTATGTACCTTCCTATTAGGAAAAACAGGTGTATTTAATTGGACCTGCATTCATTGCTAGAATAAACACTATTTGTCTTCTGCCCCATTTACCTGCGATATAAGCCCCATAGGACAGCAGCTGCTGCTCAAATGAGGTTGTTTATTAAGGTTGTTATTTGTGTGTCTGGGAAGCCATTTGCTCTGCATCATTTACTAAAATGCACTGTATTGGGGGAAATAAATAGTACCCATTGGTCTGCTACTTAAACCCACACTAGCACATCAGCACGTTCAGCAATATATATATATATATATATATATTTTTTTTTTTCTTATCTTCTATGAACACTTAAACTTCAACAACGTGGGAGTCAACTTATTCATAACGCTTGCAGCTATATCATTTACAGAATATTTATAGCAGTATGTAGGACGCAGGCTGACATACCATCCTGAGTGCATGCTCCTAGCAGATTGATGATATTTTTGTGCTTCCCAATCATTTTCATCATCTCCATCTCCGAGACCAGATCGGAGAGATCTTTATCTGTAGCATCATCTGCAAACAAACAGCAGGCAAAAGCAATAAGTGTTACTGCATTGAGCCCCACAGATGTTTAAAAGGAACAAATATCCCTGTAACCAAAGGAAAATGCACACAAAAAGTAGCAGCCAATTTGTGGTCCGCATTAGAGAGGTGTCCACATTTGCTTTATATTGACATATTTACCCACACCAATATGGGACTTAACCTCTAAATGCGAATGAACAATGTTAGATAGCCAGGGCAATCTAACATTGTTCATTCGCATTAAGAGGTTAAGTCTCATATTGGTGTGGGTAAATATGTTTAAAAGGAAAATACTCAATCAGTCCATGGTTTGTGTTATCAAGGCTTTGTGAATTCAGGGCATGGGCTTCGTTATCTAGATAACGAGAAGTTTACTCATAGATTATTCATTTGCCCTCACCAAGTGAGATAGGTGACAAGAGCCAATTGAACCAATACCACCAAAGCCTGACTAATCATTGCCCATACTTCTGAGATCATGTTTCACCCCTCGTACCTTTAAGCATCTTTACAGCCACAGTAACAGGCTTATTTGGCCTTTCCTTATCAATGCCGATTGCTTCTGCCATCACCACTTGACCAAAGCAGCCTTCTCCAAGGGGCTTTCCTAAAGTCAGCCTGCAAAAGTAAGAAAAAGAACTTGCCGTCAGCATGTAAGGTATCAATCAATATCAACATCCCGTCTATGTCTAAGGAATTCCACTTACCTTGATCTCAATAACTCCCACTTGGGATCCAGGGGCAGGCCGAGCTCCGACACATTAGCCAACATGGTTCCGTCGCTGGAGGACAGGTGAGTGATCCTCACCAGCGGAGTGTTGGAATTCATAGAAGAGTTGGACTCTAGAGACACCTGCTTAAATAAACCAAACAAATGTGTATTATTGCCAACTGCTGCACATTGTCTAAACTAGAGAAAGCACCAAAGTGAAACCTCAACATGGATGCTCCACAATCCTCCAAATGGTTAAAAGTTTGACTGTTTTTTACTTCTCCTTGTTATAGGTTATTAATTATCGTGCTACACCTCGAAAACAGAACAGATTTGCCCTAATGCAACCTAGTGTCTTATAGACAGACACCTTGGGTCTGTAGCTGGCGAGCAGCTCAGTAAGCAGCAAAAGTAAGCATTGGTGGGAGGTTGATAAAATAATTTCTAGAAAAATAGATGATCTGTAAAACAAATTTATTGAGGATAGGGTACACTATAAGCTTCAATGCAAGGACTTCAAATGCAAATTTGGTCATACCTACAGATTCTAATAGGATGCTCTGTAATGATGTAAAGCCCTTGGGATGTACATGCCCCACCTATAGTGTCCGGTAATATACCTACTCTTTATACTGACTGTCATCCGGCACAAAAGGAAAAGA
Organism: Xenopus petersii; assembly: GCA_038501925.1. Lineage (NCBI taxonomy): Eukaryota > Metazoa > Chordata > Amphibia > Anura > Pipidae > Xenopus > Xenopus petersii. The sequence continues at coordinate 21,259,203 of CM076672.1, read as the reverse complement.
GGCAGCAAAGAGAGAGATCTTTAGGAGGAAAGGTTCAAGGGGTTAGGATTAGAAAGGAAAATAAATGTATTCAATCAGAACTGAATACAAGTTAATAGTCAGTAAAGGAATTATGAATTGAAAAGGCAAAGGAGATACATGTAATAATGAAAGGTGAATTAGCACTTATTACATGTGATATTAACATTCTATTAATGTTACGCATGGAACCGAGTCTTGTTTAGTATTTTAATTATTATTTAAGCAGGGATTATCTTCCAATTATTTTCCTTTAAATAGAGGCCTTCCTTATGTGTAGAATATGCTTCACCGCAAATAAACTATTCATCATTATTACATACCTGCTTACGACTTGCACTGAAAGGGCATATACTGTATTATAATTATTTATGTTGAATGTTGACAATAGCCATCTTCACGGCACAGGACCTTCATATTGGGCTATAAATGCTACAATACTGGTTATAAATGGCGCTACGGCTTCACACAATATACTTGTTTTTTCCTTTGAAGATAATTTCTCATGGTGCCACAGATAAACCCTAGTTTCCTTTTCTGACTGAGAATGATCATCAAACTGCAAATCTAAGTAGGCTGAATGTGATTCAAGGGCAAGGAAAGGCTAAATCTGGCAGGGAATTGAAGAAAGGTTCCCCTGATATCCTTCCACCAATCCCCTGCCAGATTTAGCCTTTGCTTGCCTTTAACCGGCTTGGCATCCAATACTGATGCAACATAAAGGGGTTTCTTATTGAACCACAATTCTTTGTGGTCGGGGTTTTTTTGGACAAAAAAAATTAATTTATCATGGAACAAAGACTCAGATTTTTCTAAATTTATTATACTCCGAAACTGCAAAAAAGTCAGAATCCGAAAATATGCCATCTTAAACTTGCTGAGGTCACGTAGAAGTCAATGGCAGATGTTCCTTTTACATTTTGAAGATATCATGGTCTGCACTGGGTTTCTATAATCTGAAAAATTCAGGGGTTTCGGGTGATACCCCAAAAGAATTGAGCGATTTTGGCATCAAATCCAAAAATTTCATACAGTTTGGGGGTTTGCTCCATTTTATCGAGTTTTTATCCCGACCCAACTTTCTCGAGTTATTTTAGTGATAAATAAGATAAAATTGTGGATGTGACCTTGGTCGAGCTTGGTTTAGTAAAAATATGAGATAAATTTGAGTTTTAGTAAATAATAGTAAAGTAATGGCCTTAAGTAAGCAAAAATTAAAGCCCTCATAGATACATTTCTATTTAAAGAGAAAATGGAAGATAGATTCAAATTATCCAAAGTGAATCATTTCCCATTAAAGGAAACAAAACACCAATATCAGACCACCTGCCCTGCCAGCTGCAGCAACTGAGAAGATATGAGGATCCCAAATCCTGCAGAGCGGTGGGCATGCCGACTCTTATCCATAGAATAAGTGGAAATTCACCCTTGAGGAAAGAAAGAGAGAAGTAGAGTGTAGTAATCTTGTATCTACTTTCTGTTACCTGCCGCTTGAGCGGGAACTTGGAGACTTTATGCACCGGCGGGGCGCTCATTGACTTCTTAGAAGGGACCTTCATGCGGTAGGTGATGACAATGATAACCAACAGTATGAACACAATAGTCGAGGTGACCACAATTAGAACGGTGATGGAGCTGGAAGATGTGGTTGCTGGCTTCTCCACTGGTTCTGCTGAGAATAGAAAAGAATCAGATGCAACCGAAAACCTGCACTTCTAATAGCATAATCCATTAGTGTGGAATGGGAAGGACCTACTTTTAGCTAGGATCAGATATAGGCAGCCACAAGCCTACATCTACCCATTGTAAAGTCTATTAGCGCTATGGAAGTGGTTGAGTAGGTGAAAGCAAGTTAAAAACTGGGGCCAATTTACTAATACAGGTGTTAAATGTCACCAAACCTCCTTTCAACAACACCCAAGTGCAATTTATTTTGATACGTCTTCTACTGATCAGTGTTCCCTACAGGGCTTGGTCTGTACATAATGGCTTGAACCAAATAAGTCCAAAGAAAGCCTCAGGCTATGAAAGCCTCAGGCACAAGTCTATGAAGAAAGCCTCAGGCACGGTAATCCTCATGGCCCCTCCTACTCATCTATTAATTATTGTATTCAAAAGAAGAACCAGATGCTCATTACATGGACAATTTGAGCATATTAACAAGCTAAATCTTGCCTTTAAACAACCCCTTTAAAATACTGATTAATCAAGAGCCAGAATTCCCTATTCTCATACATTAAATACTACAGGACATTTTGCTCTTCAGTTCAGGTAAGGGATTTACTTCCAAATAAACATTTTTCTGGCAAAAAATTGGAGTATGGTTGATTATTGGTGGTTAAAATGGCTGATTATTGATGGGTACAATGGCTGATTATTGGTGGGTACAATGACTGTTATTACACGTTTTTCTTTAGTGCGACACAATTGTTATTAATACAATACAGAATAATTCAGTAAACAATCCATCTTTCCATTCATTCATTCTGCTAAAACGGATATTTGACAGCAAATAAAGAAAATGAAGAGGAGCCAGGAGTAACAGAGAGCGCTGAGAGAGAGGGGAAAAAAGGCATTTTATCCACCACCTCAAGGAATGAGAATCAGGCCATTAGCCGATCCAGTGCCACAGTAAGACCAACACTGAATATGTTAACAGCCCATACACACATGGTAGTACTATAAAGATTCAGTAAGAAGATCACATGTACAGAAATGCCAAACCCAGTCAGGTCAATTAGAACAGGATAATTTACGTGGAAAATTTACGGGAAAACTTGCATAACTTGATAATCCCTTGCCTTCTAGGTCCCTTCTTAATGATCAGGGTCACATTATTCTGCTCATGGCACTGAGGTCTATAAGATCCCAATCTGTGGTGATTGCCAAACCAGTGAATGTGGATGGGGGGCTCACAGGTCAATTATGGAGCTTTCTCTAATTAGCAGAGGTGCAATTCTGCATCCCCATGGATTTTGCTCCCAGTGGCTTCAAAGCAGGTGCTTATTTTTGAATTCCAGGCTTGGAGGCAAGTTTTGGTTGTATTAAAACCAGATGTACTGCCAAACAGTCTCCTGTAGGCTACCAGTCCACATAGGGACTACCAAACGGCAAATCACAGCACTTATTCTGCACGACCCAAGAACATTTTTCATGCTGGCATTGCTCCCCAACTCCTTTTACATCTGAATATTGCTCATGGGTAAAAAAGGTTGGGGACCCCTGCTCTAGTGTATCTAGTATGCAGCCACAGTGGCTGATTTTTTAGGAAACTACAAGGAAACTACATGATTCTACTCTTTCATGGGAAAGAGCCCATTCATTCCGAAAGGAGACATCTGTTTGGCATTTCTTGGGTACATGGCAAGCGCCACCGAAACAGTGTGATGAGCAAGAATACCTGGGAGAACCGTCAGCCAAGCAGTGTGATGTGAATAGCCAATAGAATTCCCAGCCAGACAAGTATATTCCCCAGCATCCTCAAAGGACACATTGCGTAAAACCAGCACCTCAAGATCCTTATCCGAAGAGTAAACACCAGTAGGCTAAAAAAAGATCAGAGAAATTAAAGATAAAGGAAAAGGGAACAAGGCACATGGAACAAATCAATGAAAGACAGCCCCGATTCTCAGCACAGTTCAGGACACTGAAATACAAGAATAAGAAACCATAGCAGATGGAGTTTGCAAAAGACCTAAATGATGACACCTGTAGGAATAAAAAAAAGGACACCAGCTCCCTTCACCAGCGTTTTATACACCTGTAAAGAAAAAAAAGCCACCAGCACCCTTCACCAGGCTTTATACCTTTTGCCCCATGGCAGCATGCATGCAACGGGCGCCTGCAATAACTGACCCACAACACAGCACGGGCAATGAGTACATGAGATGGGGGAACATTGATGGAAATGTTAAAGTTGGCTCTCAAATGGATGTTCAGTTTGTACTTCTATAATGAATACAACAATACGAGGCAGTGCTCAGCTAGGTGCCGCCTTTGTGCTAAATGTAAACAAGAGGTTCAGTGGAATTGTCTGGATCTCATGCTCACTCGACACACCTTGAATACATTTCTTCCTCTGCAAATTGTTATAAATCAGCGTATGAGTGGATGTCAGTAATACAATAAGTAACATAATGCAAGTAATACCATACACTTAGAACAAAGTGTTATGGCTTTGCCAAGGGATGGGCCAGTCTATAGGGAGGACCTCTGTTGAGGTAACTAATAGGACAGCCTCAATAATAGAAATAAGCAGAGGGAATGATTTATGCATAGTTGTAAAGAGAAACTAAGCATCATAGACTCTAGGGGTACAGTTCCATTACACAGTGTGGATACATTAATTTATTGACTGGATCCAAATAATACACTGTTCCAAAAAGTCATTGTATCTCATGCATTAATCCTAACTTTATGGCAAAGTAAAGGTTAGCTGGTTGTGGGTCCTGTTGTGCGACAATCTATTGTATTTCAGTGTTGGAGAGGCAGAAAGAGGTGCAGATGCTAAATCACCCAACGACCCAGGTAGATTTTGACCAGAGCACCCAAAGACTTGACTGATAAAGAACTCCTCTCCCCACTCACATGGCTCATTCTTGCAACCATACAAGACCATTTTTTTGGGGGGGGGGAGACAGAGCCTATAGTTTTACCTGGTGCTGGTTTGTAAATGTGGAGCCAAAAGGATGCCTCGGCTACTCCTATGAAATTGTTGGCTCTACACACATATTGTCCTTCATGGGTCTCTGTCACATTTTTTAGACTTAGGGTAGAATCGACTTCAGTGCCATTGGTGAAAGACTGCAGGAACAGACAGATGCTGTGACTTCAGTTAGAGGGCAAAAAACACATTGCTATGGATATCTGATTGAGAACACATTGTATTGCTGAGACGGCCAACTGCTCTTGGGCCCCTCAAATAATAATGGGGCCTGTGGCCTGCTACCTAGATATGTGTCATTAAACTCCATATTGTCTTCTAATATTCTCATATTTTCCAATAATAGGATATATCTTTATAATACACAAAAGCCATGAATATCTTGTAAATATATCCATATAAACGGTGAGTTCTGATGTTATCAGTTATAAACGGTGAGTTCTGATGTCATTTCTGTCACATGACTCACTGAAACTTGTGTATTATAATAAATAAAGTACCCCCAGTTGCAAAATATGAGGATATTAGAAGTTACCTCAGAGTTCCATGACCTGTATAAAAACACTCGGCCTTCGGCCTCGTACTTTTATATGGTCATGAAACTCCTTGGTAACTTATAATATCCTTATATTTTACAAGAGGGGGTACTTTATTCACTATATACACACAAGAGCCATGGATATCTTGTAAAATATATCCTTATAAATGGTGCTTAGTGATGTCATCGGATATAATCGGAGCTTAATGATGTCATTTCTGTCACATGACTCACTGAAACGTGTGTATTATAATAAATAAAGTACCCCTTGATGCAAAATATGAGGATATTAGAAGTCACCTCTGAGTTTTTTGAACTGTATAAAAACAGTTGGCATTCGGCCTTGGTCATGGAACTCCTTGGTAACTAATAATATTACATTATTCACCAGTAATATTATATTATTCACTATATAAATGGACCTTGATTCCTGTTATAACGTATAAAAAAAGTATACCCTCAAAATATACTGTAGGTGTTCTGAAAGCATGACTACTAAACCATATGTAGGTCAGGTTGACATTAATGTAAACACAATACTTTGGAGGCCATCTTGAATATAACCCACAATGCATTTTGTCCCAACAAACTGAATTCTGGTATTGGAACTGATGGCAAACGGTGCCATCTACAGTACACATGTCAGACACACAGATGCAAATATAGTTGCAGATAATATCTGTTTATAACAAATTATTAACGAATATAGAGGCAACATCTGTAATTGCATTCTGCCAAGATGATATTCAGCAAAGACAAACACTGGCTGGGAAATTCAGCTTCCAACCCGCACCAGTATAAATGCAGTTTCAATTTCCCAGATTTATGAATAGGGTCCGGAGACAAAATATAAGCAAAAGCCGCGGTCTTAAACTGCCAGTGACGTAGCCCTTTATAAATAAGCACCAAAGAAGAGAGAGGCTTTTTCATATAATCCAAAATATCCCAAGCTTTATGTACAATCCCCAAATTCAGTAGGAGGTGATGGCATCAAATGCAAGGGAATTATTAAAGGGGTAAACCTGTGACAATAGTATCCCATTGTATAGACATTCCTTGCACTAAAAACAACAAATTCTATTTTAAAGGGATTCTGTAATGATTTTTGTGATGTAGTTTTTATTTCTAAATTACACTGTTTACACTGCAAATAATTCACTCTATGATATAAAATTTAATTCCTGAACCAGCAAGTATATTTTATTTTAGTTGTAATATTGGTGTGTAGGTGCATCTCGGGTCATTTTGCCTGGTCATGTGCTTTCAGAAAAAGCCAGCACTTTAGGATGGAACTGCTTTCTGGCAGGCTGTTGTTTCTCCTACTCAATGTAACTGCATGTGTTGCAGTGGGATTTTACTATTGAGTGTTGTTCTTAGATCTACCAGGCAGTTGTTATCTTGTGTTAGGGAGCTGCTATCTGGTTACCTTCCCATTGTTATATTGTTAGGCTGCTGGTGGGAAAGGGAGGGGTGATATCACTTGCTTGCAGTACAGCAGTAAAGAGTGACTGCAGTTTTTCAGAGCACAAGTCACACGACTGGGGGCAGCTGGTTAACTGTCAATATGTATAGCCCCATGTCAGATTTCAAAATTAAATATAAAAAGAAATCAGTTTGCTCTTCCAGAAAAATTCTGCTGGAGCAGCACTGTTAACTGATGCATTTTGAAAAAAAACATTTTTATCCCATGACAGTATCCCTTTAAAATCAGATGATACAGAACGCTAAAGAAAAAACAACCCCTCTGACAATTCCTATAGGGCAACTTACTTGCAGCACTGTGACGTAAGGATCTCCGTCCGGGCCGTACTTGCTGCCATTCACTTCCACGTGTTTAAGCCACTGAATATGAGGCTGTGCGTCACTGTAGACTTTGCAGTGGAATTCCACGTCGCTCCCAACCACCACCGTCTGGTTGGCGGGTAACCCGGCCTGAAGGATGGGCCGGTGAGAGGACCTCTCTGCAAACCAGAAACAAGTTAAGATGAAGGGCTGTATACATGGCAGCTTCCACTCCTATTTATAACTAGAGTTATGTTCTGTGCAAACAACTGCTATGTGCTCAACTAAATTTACAGTGCTAAAGTCTGACCACTTGGGGCAATGTGTCTCAATAGCAAGGACATCCATCTTTGAAGCATACCATCAAAATGGCAGCTCCCACTTATACGTGTACATGCAATGCAACCCAACTGCAAAACAAGCTCTGCACCCAGAGAAAGTTATGCTGTGGATTTCCCATATAAAGTGGGAGGTGTATTGTCCATTTTAATGTATATGCATTTCACAGGTCCATTTAGAAACCCTACAGAACGCTGGAGACGATGTGTCACTTTCTTTGGCCTCCAAAAAGGAGGCATGAAACAGATAAAAATAAATGTCCGTGGTTACAGTGAACATCATTGTTGTGTCTCCTGACATTTTTCCATGAAATTATAGACTCCACTCCTGCTCCAAACCTGAGAGCCTTCTTCATGCCTAAAAGCCATCTCCAAGGCCACAATATTTTTCAAACAAACTTCCATTAAAATATTTCGTTCCCCCCCCCAATCTTTAAATAAACAGTTTTCAAGGTGTCCCTGCCAAAGTCTTTTTTTTGGCAGATCCTTTACCCTTTCACTGGACCTACATGAAAGCTCCTTGGAGATGTTGTTGTACGTGAGGCCTAGAGACCCGAATCCCTCCATTTCCTGAGGAGGCATTGTACCACCTGAAGCTCATAAGAGAAACCTCTATGAAAAGCTGGCAAGCCACCGCAACATTAGACCTGGAACCTGCCAGCAATAGAGTTATGTTTCCCGGGATTTAGGCAACCATTAGAAACCTATTGTAGGGCTGCCAGGAACATAATCTCCTCACCCATCCGCAGCTATAAGAGCATAAACAGAACAACAAACAAAACAGGTATTGTGACCCCAGTACACGTATACTGAGCTCCTTTAACAGGCACTAAAGGGTGAGAGGGTCCCAAACAAGGCAAGTGTTCAGGGCTTCTCATGCATATGAATGATATAATTTACATGGTATAAGCCTTACTATGAATGGGCCAAAAAAGCTCAACTTGTTCTAAACAAACGTCTAGACCATCTTGACTTTCCTAAAAGCCATCCCTGTACAGCAGCCAGCATAGGTAATACCCGGTAGGCTTACCCAGGACATCAAGTTGATAGGTTTGACGGATGCTTCCATATTTGTTCTCCACTACACACGTGTAGTTGCCTTTATCCGATGGAACTACGCTCTCCATAACGAGGCTCCACTGCTGATGTCGGAGCTACAACATGGAAAACATGCAGTTAATATTATGGGCCTCTTACTGGATTGGGGTTTGATAAAACAGTTTCATTAAAAGTACTTATCTTTTATATTTATCTATATATACCGTATATACTGAAAAGGTTAGAAAATCCCATTGGACAAGGACTGCATTGGATGTTGATGTCACGTCTCACTAGACACCCATTTTGATCTAATTGTTGGTCCAGGTAAGCAGAGCTTGTTGGAATAGTATGCAAGGTTTTTTTAATCACTGTTGGCAAGTAACATTAATTTGATACCTTTTTGCTTTTATAAATATGTATGGGTGCAGTTACACTGAATTCCTTAGATAAGGCATCCTCCATAATTGCCTTTGTGCTACCAGCATGTGTTGCTAACCCCTAAGGGCGGTGTCCTCTTATATTTATTAATTATTACTCTGCTGAGGCATGCAAAATAGATGCTCAAACAGAGCAATCAAGCTACTGTACATATTTGCATTTTTGCTGTTGAGGACTGTCTCTTGAGGTGGAGGGGAAAAACACATTTTGCTGGAACCCATTACTTAGGGTGGTGGCACATGGGGTGGAGGGGCACAAGGTTGCTTAGGTTGTCAAAATTCGCCTGCACTTTCCTCGTAATATCCCCACAATAGTGAATATTAAGTGCAGGAGACTATATCTCCCCGTTTGCCACCACCCTTATAGGACTTTCCTACCTATAGCTCTTCAGGTATTATACTACAATATTACCATCTTCTGGAAAGATTTTTGCCACTGGTACAAACTCTGAGAAAAATAAGGCTTAGCAAAACTGATAAAATGGTAAAATGTTTCCCCTTCTTCTGCTTAACCTGCAATCCCACAGCCACAATCCCTTTCCTAAAGCTGTTATCCCCACTACTACTATTATATGCTCCATTTCTCCCTACTATACCTGCTAATCTACACTCACATTCCCTTCCCAGAGACAATTATACCACTGTTACTATAGGCACCATCTCTCCCAACTATACCTGCTATCCCACAGTCACACTCCCTTCCCAGAGACTATTATCCCACTGTTACTATAGGCACCATCTCTCCCTACTATACCTGCTATCCCACAGTCACACTCCCTTCCCAGAGACTATTATCCACTGTTACTATAGGCACCATCTCTCCCTACTATACCTGCTATCCCACAGTCACACTCCCTTCCCAGAGACTATTATCCACTGTTACTATAGACACCATCTCTCCCTACTATACCTGCTATCCCACAGTCACACTCCCTTCCCAGAGACTATTATCCCACTGTTACTATAGGCACCATCTCTCCCTACTATACCTGCTATCCCACAGTCACACTCCCTTCCCAGAGACTATTATCCACTGTTACTATAGGCACCAACTCTCCCTACTATACCTGCTATTCTACACTCACACTCCCTTCCCAGAGACTATTATCCCACTGCTAATATGAATAAGGTGTTTCATTGAATCTTCCCAGAAAGAAAGCTTTGGTTGTTTGTGTTCCTGCTCAGATGATAAAATTTTTTAAACTTCACATAATAAAACTGCAAAGCAGCCAGAAAATGTGTGTCTGGAGCTCATCAGCTGAAAGCAGCCATTGTTGTTTGAAGGGTCTACTATATAGTGTAAGGGGAGGTCAAGCATTGCCTTCAAAGTGCTGCTGTTTTCCTTACTACTCTACGGATCTTTGTTTAAATTTCTCGCTATCACAAGGTTCCTTCCGTTTCCCTTCATGAAGTCTGACTAAAAATTGAGGGGTGACTTCTGAGCAATGACAAATGTTTTATCCGGGATTCTGGGAGCAGAGCCTTCTTTAGCAGTGGAGAAGCTCAGAGAAAAGCAGATGATTTGGGGTCTGTTATATAAGCTACAGAGGTCTAAACCATAGGTCCTACTCTATATAACATACTCTATATAAGGGCTTTATAAGGTTGTTGGGCAAAATTGCAATAGTGGGAAAATGAGTCATTGCAGCGAGAACTGAATCAATACCAGAGGTGTCCCTCAATCCGGCTGAAGATTCAGGCCACCTCTACTCTGCAGGGGTTGAAAATGAGAGTTTTTTATTTTTTACATTTAATAAGACTTTTTTGCATTTAGAATAAGGTTGTGGAATTCTTTCCCTGAAGAGGTTGTACTGGCAGATAAATTAGATTGTTTCAAGAAACTGTTGGATGCCTTTGTAGTAAACCAGAAATGTTTGGCCTGCGATGAATAGAAAACAGAACTAACAGATAAGGGGGTCAGAGGCAGCCAAACAACTTATCCCCACTGCAACCTTTCACTTTCCTTGTCCCGATAGCCCCTGTCACAAGATGCTCCTGTTTTGACATTCCAAGAAAGTTTCTGGAAGCATAACATTTTCAGTGGTTTTCTAAGTCATTTGCAATTGCAGCTGAAAGCAGTATTTATTTTTACCTTTTCTGTTCCCTGGTTCTAGAGTCACAACCAGCAGTACAGAGACTATATAACAAGCCAGACAGACACTGCTTTTAAAGGAGAAGGAAAGCTACCAAAGCAGTTTATTGCCAATAGATTAGCCACAATAGTGCAAGCTATAACACTATATTTATTCATTAGAATGCTTTACCATACCTGAGTAAACAGCTCTAGAAGTTTTCTCTGTTTGTTTAGGATAGCAGCTGCCATATTAGCTTGTTGTTACATCACTTCCTGCCTGAGTCTCTACCTGCTCACTTATAGCTCTGGGCTCAGTTACAGCAGGGAGGGGAGGAGGGAAAAGGGAGGGAGAGAGGAGCAAACTGAGCATGCTCAAGCCCTAGCCCTGGAGGTTTCCTGAAAACATGAAGTCTGATACAGAAGCCCATGAGTACACAATAGAAGGAAAGAAATGCTGTGTTTCTTTTGACAGAGAACAGCATTACTTTGAGGGATTACTGGTGTATTTATATAGACCTTTCTGATAAAGCTTACTTAATTTTAGCCTTTCCTTCTCCTTTAACAGCAATTATATTTACAAATAACATGGTTTTATTAAAAGTATACACTTTATTTCATTAGGCCAAACTGCAAATCCAAGTGTCAGCAAGGCAGGCGCATACAGGTTAACGGCGCGGCAAGAAAGGATGCGTCACCTGGGCCAACCTTTCAAATAATAACAGTGTAATTCACAGCGAAGCAGCCAGTCTAAACAAGTTAGAAGAACAAGCAATTAGTCTGTTGCCTAAAAATAACATTGTTAGCTTTGTTTAATCATGTAAAACTCATTGTGATTAATGCAGTTACGAAGGATGAGTTACATGTGCTCGGTGTTTACCATTGCAGTGCTCTGAATTTAACCCATTGACTACCAGAATGCTGCCATACCTGAATGGTGGAATGGTAACCCTTTCCTAACCAGCCTTTATGAGCCACTGATCAAACAGAAGTAACAGTGAACCGTAGAGTAATGCAGCGGTCCCCAACCTTTTTTGCTCCACGGACCAGTTTAAAGTAAGACAATTTTGGAAGGACTAGTTGGGGGCAGGTTTATGCATTTCAGGCTTACCAAACAGTATTTTGGTCCCTGTTGTGATCAGTAGAAAGTTTGCTGGCCTTTGCACTGCACTTGTCATGGCTTGTCAGGGAGCTAAGATTGCAGGTAATTTGGGCCTTTTTAATTGTATTTGCAGCTATAATAAACTGCAGGCAGGAACAGAGGAGGTTGGCACTGGTCCACGGGCCGGTGGTTGGAGAACCCTGGAGTAGCGAACAGGAATAACTTACTTTGATGCCACCAATACGATGCTCTCCCCTGAACTCCTTTCCGTTCTTAAGCCAATGGATGGTAGGGGTGGGATTCCCCGCGGCTGGGCACCGGAAGCGGATTGTGTTAGCGGCAGGGACTGCAATAAGTTTCTTCTCCATCTTCTCAGGTTGGGTCCAGCGAGGAGGCTCTAGGATGAGAAGGAACAGACAAAGAAATGATGAAGGTTCGATAAACTTATCCCAAGACTGATGATGCTCTTGTATTGTGAGCCAGCTCTTCATCTGACAAAGTCTGAAATGAAGGTGGCCATACACATAGATCTCAAAATCACCAAATGAGTGGATCTTTCCCTGATATGCCCACCTTGAGATGGGTGATATCAGGCTGATCTGATCGTGGGCCCTATGGCCCAACAATCGGATCATAATGAAAGGGATACAGGTGGATGGATTGCAGGACCGCATCAATGAACAGATGTGACCTGTGATCCAACGGGATTTGTAGCCCTGTCTGATCTTCATCTGGCAGACTTTCGGTCAGATATCATTTGGGAAAAAACTGTTGGAGGGCCCCATACTCGGGCCAATAAGCTGAGGACTTTGGTGTGTCGGCAGCTTTTATCGGCCCGTGTTTGGCCCGCTGTTGATCTTCTTTTCAAGGTGGTATATACTGTGCCACATTTATATTCCCCTTTATCATTTCTAAGGCTAAATAAATGGAAGACAAACCCCAAGGGAATATGTTGGTGCTACATAAATAAAGAATAATACTGATTAACATTCATTAACAAAAATGGCCAGACATGGGGTTGGGGTTCAACAATAATAACACACAACTATAAAACTGCAACCTTTGAGTTGTAGTTCAACAACAGCTGGGGAGCTGAGCATCCTGGTCTAGTAGTAAAACAAAAAACTTCCTTTAAATGGTCAAAGCGATAAAATAGCTTAGAAATTCCATGCACACTGGTGTCGTTCTGTGATAAAGAACCGGTGGCAAACAGCCTGCTGGATGCAAATACTCGACTTGTTTGCTCTGTTGTATAATCTTGCCTCTGGTATGTACGCAGCCCGATTACAGCACCAGATTGATGATTGCTCATTGGCTGTATCTCCCATTTTATTTACAGTGTGCCACTGGCATGGGATACGCCTCTGGACAATATTAGTATAGGGCAGCTCGATATTCAGATCGATTGGACAAAAGATGATAAATATTAGAGTTTCATGTGTAACACAGAGATATGTGTGTCCATGTGCAGAGTGATTCCCAGCGTTTGTTTGATGCAGGACACTACACACAATTATATCATGGATACACTCATTTAAGGCTATCGTTGTTTCATAAGGGTAAGGACACACGGGCAGATTTGGGGAGATTAGTCACACCGGCGACAAATGGCCTCTTTTTAGGGGCGACAATCTCCACTAACTGCCTTCCCCTACCTTCCCGCCGGGTATAATGAAAAATCACCAGCGGGATGGCACTCGCGGCACTTTGTTTTCCGAAGTTGCGTCACTAGAAAGAGGGGTCGGGAGACTAATCTCCCGGAATCTGCCCATGTGTCCTTACCCGGCAAGGGTAAATAATCAGTTTAGAACACTGTTCTTTTCCCGCAGACCTTGGAACGGAAATTTTGCTGGAATTTGGTGCAATGTAGTTAAACATTAAACCGCAGCAACCTAAGCCAGTAATTGGAGTTTTGGCAAAGAGAGTTTATTTTAATACAGGTATGGGATCTGTTATCTGGAAACCCATTATCCAGAAAGCTCTGAATTACGGAAAGGCCGTCTTCCATAGACTATTTTATCCAAATAATAGAAGTGTTTGAATGTGATTTCCTTTTCTCTGTAATAATAAAACAGTATCTTGTTCTTTAACCAAACCGAGATATAATTAATCCGTATTGAAAGCAAAACCGGCCTATTGGGTTTATATCATGTTTAAATTATTTTCTAGTAGACACGGTATAAAGGGCCAAATTACGAAAGATCCATTATCTGGAAGACCCCAGGTCCTGAGCATTCTGGATAACAGCTCCTATACCTGTAATAGGTATCATGGCCACCTTTACTTATTTGCTCAGCTTTATCTTCCTATTCATCTTCCATTCACCAATGAAACCTCTGCCTGGGTTGCAGGAGTTAGGTGGGACCTTAGCAACCAGAAAACAACATTTTCTGTACACCAACAACAGCATGCTCCCTAGGAGGACAAATTTAGGTAACCTATGGTTGCTAAGCCTTTTCACTCCTTCTTCCATCTGCACAACCTGCACCAACACGTGCAACGTCCTACTAGAAGAATGCCTTCTCCACCTATAGAACATAAAAAAGGCAGCGCACAAGGTTCTGCCATTGGTTGCTATGAGTATATATACATGCAGGTGGGTATATACGTATATCATGTATTGTGCATACAAAAATGTCCTCAATTAAAGGGATACTGTCATGGGAAAAAATTTTTTTCAAAATGAATCAGTTAATAGTGCTGCTCCAGTAGAATTCTGCTCTGAAATCCATTTCTCAAAAGAGCAAACAGATTTTTTTATATTCAATTTTGAAATCTGACATGGGGCTAGACATTCTGTCAATTTCTCAGCTGCCCCGAGTCATGTGACTTGTGCTCTGATAGACATCAATCACTCTTTACTGCTGTACTGCAAGTTGGAGTGATATCACCCCCCTCCCTTTTCCCCCCCCAGCAGCCAAACAACAGAACAATGGGAAGGTAACCAGATAGCAGCTCCCTAACACAAGATAACAGCTGCCTGGTAGATCTAAGAACAACTCTCAATAGTAAAAACCCATGTCCCACTGAGACTCCTTCAGTTACATTGAGAAGGAAAAACAGCAGCCTGCCAGAAAGCATTTCTCTCCTAAAGTGCAGGCACAAGTCACATGACTGGGGCAGCTGGGAAATTGACAAAATGTCCAGCCCCGTGTCAGATTTCAAAATTGAATATAAAAAAATCTGTTTGCTCTTTTGAGAAATGGATTTCAGTGCAGAATTCTGCTGGAGCAGCACTATTAACTGATGTGTTTTGAAAAAAACATGTTTTCCGATGACAGGATCCCTTTAAGAGCTGAGCACATCCCATGCAAGCCCTATGATTGGGTGCACAAAACATACTCATGAAAGTGACTACAGTCAAACTCTCTGGCGTGGAACACTGGCAAATTCATCAGCATGGCACAATCAAACTCCTCAAAATGGTACATGCCAGGGTTTCTTAAGCTGGCCATACATACGGAGGGAGACCTGTTTGTTTAGGTTGTCAAATGAGAGGATCTCTCCCTGATATGCGCACCTTGAGGTGGGCGATATTGGGATGATCTGATTGTGGGCCCTAGAAGGAGGACCTAATCAACGAACCAATGCAGTCCTCGATTCGAAGATTTTAAACCCGCTCGATCGTGATCTGGCCGACTTTCGGACAGATTTCGATCAGGGAATAGCTACTTGTATATGGGGCCTTTAGTCTTATTCTCATCGGGACCCAAACAAAGAATGTGAATCATATCCACAATCCAAGGACTTGTTTACAATGAATAGCCGTGTACTAAGAAATCCCACCGCATAAGAGGTGATTATGGAAACCCACCATGGATGGGTTGGATGACACATTTTTAGGTTGTGACGCACAGGGTAGGAATCCCAGGTGCAAATAAAACAAAGAATAAGCTATATCATACTATGATAAAATCAGCAGGAACTGTGACGCAAATGAAATCAAGTGTCTGCACCCTGCTTGGTGGGTGCAACTGACAGCTGCCACCCATTGTATGGACCTAAAATGAAGGCAGTTAAGTAGGTCCCACAAATTAGCATACCATATGTATACAATAAGGTGCTAAGTGCGGAACACACCAACTGGAATAAATTTACATTTTAAGCATTGTTAGTTGAATACATTTCCATTTATATTGTGTACACTATTTCCCCAGGTAATTGGCGTGAGCCTTTTTACGGGAGATGCCTGTTTGAAGGCTTTTCTCTCGTCCTCGCTTTGATTTTTCCAGGAAATCTATAGAATAAAAGCATTTAATACAGTCAGCCTTACAGAATGGCCCAGTTGTGGTCAAGGCAGTGCCGCTAGTGAAGTTGTGTAAGGCATACATTTAAGGTTGGGTCAGATAAAAGCACACCTAGAAAGCTACTCTCATAAATAAGTGCAAATCCAAATATTCAGCAAAGAAATGCTGAGATCACACCAGGCACTGAAGGCAGTTTGCATTTCTGTCCATGGATATAAAATAATTCCTACCAATAATCAGGGAAAATTTTCCCTTTAAATGGTAAACCCCAAAGATGCATTTCAAATAGGTTTCCATGGTGCCATGTAGATTAATTGTAAAGTTACATACATTATAAAAAGTTATAATGTTATAAAAGAATGACGTGCAAATCAGAACTTATGAGAAGAGGGTTATCTGTTAGAAAAATGTGAAAATTATATCACAAATACATATACATATTTTAGAATAACACAGGCACAGTTTGAACTAGGTCAGTAAATCAAAGCAACCAATCGGAAGCTTGGTCTTGTAGAGTTAGGATAATCAAACTCAAACTATGACTGGGTTCCTATGGCTAACTGCAATGAACTTGGATGGAAAATAATGAAACTGAGGAAGTCTAAGCTGCCCAAAAAGCGTCTGCCTGCTATATAGCCATATATAATTATATGTTCTCCAATTGAAAGCCTTCTAAGGGTATTGCAAATAAAAATGTTACATCTAACCCTGGCAAAATACAGCCCATGATAAACTGATCTTTATTCAACAGGCTTCTGTTGAGGATGGAAGTCCTAGGCAAACCCCAATTTTTGGAACAGTTGAATTATTTTTTTTAGAGATCCAAGCTTGCAATGACAGGCCGACATCAGGTCGCTGCCGAACTGCCGCTGCCTTGCAATTTGGCTCCTGCATTTAGAAGTCAATTGTCTTTCAGCGTGAAGAACGGCTGCCAACTCTGTAGATATGTGAAACAAACAAGGTTTTGTAGAATGACAGTAATGTTTTTTCTTTGTGATCTGCCTCCATCCACACACAGCAGGATCCCTGCCGTTCTGAGGAGAGGGCGAGGCCTTGGACTTGGAGGTTGTATTCCTCACCAAGTCATTTACAGGTTGGGTATGAGAAATAAAATAGGAAAATGTGCTCTGGAAATAATTTCAGCTCATGCAGTTCTTTCCCCACCATCCAATGCTACAAAGTCGACACCAATGAGTGTATTTATAGAAAGTTAATAAAGCTTGCCTTCGTAATATCTCAGGAACATAAAGGAACCATCTGCTATTACGTATTTGCCAAGATCCTCGAGAGCAGATGGTCAAAGATCAGGCAACCGCACTCTCCCAAACAATAGATGGATTGAAGGCGGAACATCACATGAAGGCTCATGCAAAGGATTTACACACAGGTGACGGAACACCGACAGTTTCATTCGAATAAATGAAGTCTTGTAACCGGAGAACATCATCAGCGATGGAAACATTCTCAGCCGTGCTAAGGTGATAAACCTTCTGCAGTACAGGTCCTGGCAGGGCAATCATTGATGCTCTCATTCTAACAGGACTTGGCAGACCTTTAGCAGATCACCTCTCTATGGTACTAATACTCTTTATTTGAAGGTCAGCAGATGGACGAGACAGAGTTTCTCACAATGCATTTTTGCTAGTTTTTTAAAATGGTCAATGAAAATACTGGGGGTAGTCAGCCAGTTGTGATATTTGCTATTTAGCCACTCGCTTCTCAGGTTTTTTTTTCTAAGAGTTTGGAAGAGAAACGGGGTTGCCTTCCCAGGATTCTCTCTGCTTTGCACACAAATGTGAGTAGGGTCTCCTAACTCAAATTGCTCTTCATTAAGATCCACTTATCTGACTCTACACATCAGAAAACGCAGATAAGGCCCTATAAGGGTTTCTGGTTGTAAGCTGATCATGAACCCAGCTGTGGAACTTGAACCTATGGGTTCACTGAAAAAGGCACCAGCAGAGGGTGCTATTCTACTACTCCTGCCCCAGTATTTTTAAAACTACCCTGAGCCATGACCAGTTACAGCTCAAGGAATACCAGCTTTATTAGCTGCTCATAGTCAACTTTTCTCAAACCAATAAACTTCCCCAAGGAGTCTGCAAAATGGAACCCTTGGATTCTGGATTGCCGGTAAAGCAACTAGAAAAAAAAAAAACTTCAACTGTTAAATATTTTCACAATATGTTAAGCTTGAAGCAAGATCTCTGTTCTGGCATTAGATGAAAAAGAGTTTCTAGCACAAGTCTATTGCAGTGCACACAAGGACGTGCAGTACTTGAAAAAATAAGATGTGCATTTCAATGTCTCCTTCCTACAATTTTCTCTTAAATAAATTCCGTTTCTGTCAGACTGTGGGAGAGAATCAATTCTGCCTGAAACCTTGAAAGCAAAAAAAAAAAAAAAGTGATTATAGCAGGAACAGCCCAGTCTAGAGGAGCACTCTGCCCAGATGTTAATGAAATAGCAAATATATTACCCAACACTTGCCTATACCCTTAAGGAAAATGAACATTAATGGAAAAAGAAGAGATAAGCTCTTCCCTGTCTTTGCCTAAATACATACTATCAATCAACTGAGCTACTGAACTACGAGACAATGTAATTGAAAAATACTCGCCTTATTGCTATCGGGAACACAGAGTATTGGATAAGCTTTCCAATCACACACTGGTCTTTATAAACCACTTGATTCTCTTCATAATCCAGAGACAAGAAACTCTACGCTCCATAATAACTATATCATCTGACATCCCGTGCTTTGCTGAAGTCCATTATCATAACATATCTTCTCATACAGTGCCGCCAATCTACTGGGTGCCATCAACAAAATGTCAAAGGGGCCTATGTTGTTACCTTTAAACTCCCACCATCACGTCTATGAGCCGCAATAAGTATGTTCTCATACCATTGACTTGATCTATCATAATGGTTCATTTATCAACACTGGGCAAATTTGCATCTGGGACATACCTGATGGCAACCAACCAATTTTTTCAGTTTTTGGCATTCTGACTTTAATAAATAATTCTCTTAGACTACCAAACAGAACCTCCTGCAGGCTACCAGTCCACATAGGATTACCAATAGCCAATCACTGCCCTTATTTTGCATCCCCAAGAACGTTGCTCATGTTTGTGTTGCTTTCCAAATCTTTTTATATCTAAATGTGGTTCACAAGTTAAAAACGTTGGGGACACCTGGATTAAGACAAGGCAGTCAAACTTGTGAAATTCAGGTTGTTGTTAACTACAGCTCCCAGCATCCTCAGACACAATGAGGCTCATTTATAAACACTGGGAAAATTTGAACCTGGGCAGTAACCCGTCGAAACCAATCAAAGATGAGCCCAGCTGCAGGTTGAATACTGAAAGCAATCTTCTGATTGGTTGCCATGGGTTACTGCACAGGTGCAAATTTTCCCAGTGTTTATAAATAACCCCCAGTAAATCTGACATCAACCTCAGGTTGGGCATGGATGGCCTAAACTGTTAAAAGTTGAATTACCCCCATTATTTTTGCTTTTAAAGAGATTAAAGTACATTTCTGTATCAGATTGGTTGTGCAATTCAAGTGAGCATTTTCAGGCCATAATCCACCTGTACGTCTTACAACTGATGCCACAGCTATAATAATATAGTTTACAGGCTATCTATGGTCAGCAAAAGGCAGCGCTTACATCGGCAAGATGAAGACTGCTTCGTTTCCATATTGTTCAAGAGCAACGGCAGCCATGACGGCCAGGCATTTGGAGAAAAGACACCACCAATAAGGTCAACTGTGGACTAAAAGATATCTGTGCACTGGTTCAACATGCAAGTATCCATCCAGGGTATGCTGTGAGTGTTATCAAGTATAGACCGAGGACCCAACAGAGAGTTATGATGGTCAGTTTGTGGTTTATGAGGACACTTTTTTTAGGCAAGTACAACCTCAAATTTTCTAAAGACAAATCATCACAACCTGTGAAACTTTCTACACATTACACGCCAACAAAGGAATCATATACCCATACATGTGTAAAAGAACACTAGACTCTATTTTATCCAAATAATTAAAAAAATTAAAAACGATTTCCTTTTTCTCTGTAATAATATAACAATAGATTTTACTGGATCCAAACGAATACATAATGAATCCTTATTGGAAGCAAAAGCAGCCTACTGGATCCAAATTATGGAAAGATCCAAATTACAGAAAGATCCCTTATCTGGAAAATCCCAGTTTCAGAGCATTCTGGATAACAGGTCCCATACCTGTACTGACTCATATAAAATACAAACAAATCTACATGGTGATTCCGTGCACGCACAATGAAAAAGGAGCACTCATTTTTTCATCTTATCTCCTATTTAGCAAAGCAAGGTCACCAGGAGAGTGAAGTAAGCCTTTCTGCCTACGCACTTTATTTTCATAGAATACAACCCATACTGTATGATTGTATATAAATGCCAGGCACATCAATGAATGCAAATTTCCAGCAAACTCTAGATTAGATGGCATGTCTGCTAAATATTTACATCCATGTAGGACGTGGACAACAGCAGGTTCTGTAGCAGATGACCCACTAAATTCTTGTGGCAGGTTGGTGGAGAAATACTTCAGCTTTTGTCACAGGAAACTGTTTATTTGTCTAAAAGAAAATTATCCCCAAAAAAGCAAGCACTGATGTCAAAGGCTGGCACCATCCAACCCTCAATTACTTTCAGGCTCCCCTTTCAGAAACACGGGAATAACAAAAAATGTATTACAGAGGAATGCTTGTATAATGCTGATTTTAGGACAGAATTATGTCATCATGTAGACTAATTAACCACAGGCAACACAATATTGACCTGCTCACTCCTCACATCAATTCCACCCACCAGGAACTACCAAATCAACAGAATCATTTGAGTAAACAAATTATACAATATATAGTAAAAAAAAGGTATATGCAAATGAGGGGCAGGATAGGAAAAAATGTTACTTGTTTTTTGAAGAAGTCACGTGATTTCCCTCCCCTAATCTAGATATGCAAATTAGGATTTGGGTTTGGTTCGGCCAGGCACAAGGATTTGCCGAATCCTGGATTTGGTTCATCCCTACTAGCAAGGAAGCCTGAATACAGGACACCATCAGCTAGAGTCAAGTGTCAGCTATAGTTCACATGATTAAATTGTAGTTCATTATGCCATTTAAAGGGATACTGTCATGGGAAAAAAACATTTTTTTCAAAATGAATCAGTTAATAGTGCTGCTCCAGCAGAATTCTGCGCTGAAATCCATTTCTCAAAAGAGCAAACAGATTTTTTTATATTCAATTTTGAAATCTGACATGGGGCTACACATATTGTCAATTTCCCAGCTGCCCCAAGTCATGTGACTTTCGGTCTGATAAACTTCAGTCACTCTTTACTGCTGTACTGCAAGTTGGAGTGATATCACCCCCCTCCCTTTTCCCCCCCAGCAGCCAAACAAAAGAACAATGGGAAGGTAACCAGATAACAGCTCCCTAACACAAGATAACAGCTGCCTGGTAGATCTAAGAACAACACTCAATAGTAAAATCCCATGTCTCACTGAGACACCTTCAGTTACATTGAGAAGGAAAAACAGCAGCCTGCCAGAAAGCATTTCTCTCCTAAAGTGCAGGCACAAGTCACATGACCAGGGGCAGCTGGGAAATTGACAAAATGTCTAGCCCCATGTCAGATTTCAAAATTGAATATAAAAAAATCTGTTTGTTCTTTTAAGAAATGGATTTCAGTGCAGAATTCTGCTGGAGCAGCACTATTAACTGATTCATTCTGAAAAATGTTTTTTTTTTCCCATGACAGTATCCCTTTAAGGTATGTATAAACCTAAGTTTGTTACTTAAGAAATCACAAAACACAACACATGAAATGCTCAAGGTTCCCAGCCACCTCAAAACATACTTTATTTTTTCAAGAAAACTGCGAGCTGTATATATACAGTATATAGCACAAATCTGTATTTTTACAACAAAACAACTGTATTTTATGGCAAAAAGAGTACCGGTAAAATAAACACACTGAACATTATTGATGGGAGTAGGGTCTGATAACCAAGTTCAGCCTAAACTTTCTTCCCAGTTCCTTAAACTTGGCAACAGATTTCACTATTTTCTGAACATTTATTGGACATGGAAATCTCCCATAAACTCCAATAATACCGTTCTCAGCTGCTAAACCTATGAACTACATCTTGTTTAGAACCAAAGTTAAATTATACACAGATGATATTGTGTATAAGAGCCCATGGATGGCAGAATCCAGAAAATCCATATATTTGCTTTCATCCACTTGTGCACTCGCACATCTGTGTTTAATTTATATTACACGCCAAACCAAATCTCCAGCAGTATAAAGACTGATCAGGTTTTTTTTTTCATTGGAAAACAATTTATATTGCGTCAAAAGAACGAAACCTTTTCCTAATTAAAAAGTCAATAGAGATTTGTGCTCTTTTACATATGAGTGGCTGGGAACTCGAGCTACAAGAGAAACCTGTTTTGAAATATTATATTTCTAAAGTGCAGAAGTATAAATGAACCAGCATTGTACGGGCATGTTTAATTTTGCATACAATGAAACCCTAAATAATTGTGATTTTGAAGATGATGCAAGTAGATGAAATACATGTGTCTCATTGAATAGCATACCTAACAATTCAATCAGCTCAATCAAACTAAAGAAACACTATGGCTACTCAAGCAGTTCTGAAGAATAAACTAGTCAGCTCAAAAAGGACCAACGACCTACAAACAAGGGATGCACTGAATCCACTATTTGATCAAAATCCCCAGTGTCGGACTGGGATACCAGGGGCCCACCCAAAAACCTTAGACCAGGGGCCAACCAATAAACCTTAGACCAGGGGCCAACTTTCAGTACTATTATTCTCCCTCTACTCAGTCAACCACTATTCTCCTAGTCTCTTTTCTTTAAATACTAGAATTGATTATTCCATCTATTTAGCCTCGTTGTTCTCATAGAAATAGGGAATGACCATGAAATAGGCCAAATGTTAAGCAGCACAAGGGCCCACTGACACCTGGGCCCAACGGGAGTTTTCCTGGTATCCAGGTGGGCCAGTCCGACACTGCAAATCCCCAAATCCTTCATGCAGCGAATCCAAATTTGCATATGCAAACTAGGGACAGGAAGGGGGAAAAGACATTTTTTACTTCCTTGTCAAATGCAAATTAGGATACGAATCCTGCTGAAAAATGTCGAATTCTGGATGAATCCCGAACCGAATCCTGCATCCCTGCTACAAAGACCGGTCATCTCAAAGGAAGGATCAACTTTAAGTTTAAGTCAAGTTAAACGTGTATCTATGATGGACGGGGAAATCAAAGACTAAAGTTGGCCAAACACTAAAAGATCCACTCATTTGGCTAAAGGTGGCTACACATGGAGAGATCCGCTCGTTTGGCAATGTCGCCAAACAAGCGGATCTCCCTCCGATATGCCCACTTTGAGGTGGGCAATATCATGATGATCCGATCGTGGGCCCTAGGGCCCAACGATCGGACCCTAACGATGCCTAACGGGCAGTCGGATCGCGGGGCCGCATCAACGAATAGATCCAACGAGATTTTTTGTCCCATCCGATCAAGATCTGGCCAACTTCCGGCCAGATCTCGATCGGTAAAGCCCGTCGGGGGTCCCCATACACGGGCCAATAAGCTGCCGACACGGTCTGTCGGCAGCTTTTATTGGCCCGTGTATGGCCACCTTTAACCAAATGATCAGATGAGCTTTTTAATACTGCCTGATCAATGTTTGACTTATTTTTGTCAGAGGATCCCATACACAGGCAGATAAGCTGGCAACTTGGTCTCAACGGGCTGAATAGGCAGATTAAAGCTTAACATTATTAAAAAAACTGGTTAACTTAAAGAACGTCAGAAAAATATGTCAACCAAAAGAAAGGACATGGATCCAATAAACTCATTGATGCAAGGCAAAACTAGTCGACTCAAGTTAAAGAAGGGGAAACCCAAAAAAGCATTAAGATAGTTACAAAGACCGAGCAACTCAGAGAAATGGCTGGTATTCAGACTGGTCCCACTCA
Source organism: Xenopus petersii (assembly GCA_038501925.1). Taxonomy (NCBI): domain Eukaryota; kingdom Metazoa; phylum Chordata; class Amphibia; order Anura; family Pipidae; genus Xenopus; species Xenopus petersii. The sequence goes on along the minus strand of CM076672.1, from coordinate 21,234,884 downwards.
AAAAATGAACAAACATGGCTACAATAACAGTCAGCTCAGTCTGAGCAACCTTGCTTGATAAAGAGCATATGTGGCTCCTGTTTCATTCCTTTCTTCATCTGAAAGTAGAATGTTTACTGAACAGAAAGTACAAATGACAAAAGGAATGGCTTCTTACAGTTGTGATAAACTAGGGAACTAGAAAAGAAAAGCCTCCAGAGGCATGGACATCTTATAAATGAAAATAAATTCTTCTTACCTCTGTCTTCGATTTCATCATCGTCATCCTCATCATCACCGGACGATGGTAAGTCTAAAAGCAAGAGAGAATATAAAATGATAACATTTCTGAATAGACTGAACCGTCAGGCTTCTTTGGCTTCGGGAATGTAACAAAGGTTGCAAGGTCTATTAACTTATAGCAACCCATCATATGTTTGCTTACCAAAGGCATCAGTTTGAAATAACCCAGTTATGACACATTTTGTTTAAAGTGAAAGTGCCCAAAACACATTACACAATATCAACTACAGGCTGCTTGACTTCTGGCAAACACCCTAATCTAACGAGAATTTGATAAGCACTCAAATATTAGCCAAGACCTTCAATTTCACATTATGTTTGACATTTTTAACCCAACAGTTTCCCTAATAGCACATCTTGTTCTATATTACAGTGTAAAAGGGTAAATAAAGACATTTGCTGAGCTTTTCATAAAACATTAACAACCCTCCCCCCACACCTCTAAGAGCTGCCTGTCTGGTGCTTTTATGCATAATATGCAGTTCCATTCTCTTGCTATTTTAGCTTAAAGTGGCATTTTTTCCCATATATATATATATATATATATATATATATATATATATATATATATATATATATATATATATATATATATATATATATATAATGAAAAGCTGTTAATTTATAACTAATATTAGGGGGGGGGTCTTAATTTAAAATATTGTTTTAAATACATTTTCTACTTTAGTATAGTCAGTACTAATACATGGACATTGCCACCAAAATTACTAGTAAAGTAAATAAAGTAAATGAGCCTTAAATTGTTTAAAATTAAATATTTCTTGGTTTCAAATAGGTAAGAGTAATCAGATGGTTCCCTTCCTTTCTCTCTAACTACAGCAGTTCTATTGTGCTTTATGGCTGATATTTTAGCCATTTTTATTGCAGGGCATTAAGGCCACAGTAGTTAGATCAGTCTTGACACCCTAAAAACTCAGTAAAGCCCCACATGACATTTAAGAGATCTTTCTCTTAATTCTTAAGCCAACTATAAACTGCCAACTCTGCTCTTCCAGGCTGAGTTGTACCTTTTTGGATATACAACAAAAAAAGCAGGGCTGTCCAGCACTCAAAGGGATCCACAGGACCAAAATATTTTAAGTTAAAAAATATCTTTATTAGTCAAAGTTAAAAAAATGTATACTTGCATCTCCATCGCCCCATGTACCTTTGTTGTACCTTTTTGGCCTATGCATGGGCGCACAATGATTGTCTGCCCTTGTTAATTCAGGCCTCTCCTTCACTTGGGGGCCAAACAATTATATCAAGAAAGCTCCCAATTAGGGGAAGACCATCTCCCATAGATTCATAATAGTTGTAATTTTTATAATTATTTTCGTTTTCTCTGTAATAATAAAACATAGATCCCAGATTGTAAATAATGAATCCTTATTTGTGGTAAAACAATCCTATTTGGTTTATTTTAATCTTAAAATGATTTTTAGCAGACTTAAGCTGTGGCGATCTAAATTAAGGAGAGATTCCTTATCCAGTAAACCTCAGGTTCCAAACATTCCCATAACAGGTCCAATACTTGTATTTACAAACTAAGTTTTGAAGGGTTTTTGCTGCATTTTGTCTCGCACAGGGTTGACTTTTGAACAAAGCAGAGCTTCAAGGCAAGATATATGCATAAGATAGAGATAAATACTATATATAATCAGCACCATATTATGGATAGGCAAGAAAGGCCTATACAATCTTTCCAGTCTTGTAGATGGAGGCAATATTGGTACAGACAGTAAATCAGGAACACATTACAGTTATGGCTTAATGATTAGCTAGTCCAAAAGTGTATAAGGAGGGCCAATCTGTTAAAACATCAAGATGATGGTTCTTCCTACGATCCAAACAAATCTTTGATCTACCATCTTCCTGGAGTCACAGCTGCTTTTTATTGAAGACACTGCCAGCCCGCCCAACTATTGCCTCCGAATTGCCCCTTGATCCGAAGTATTTTAATGCAATTTTATAGACAAAAACACATTTTTAAGGAAATAATAAGTTCTTTGGACTCTTCTCCTGTTACAGCTTTATGGGTCTAAGGAGGGGTGGGAAGGGATCGAAAAGCTCCTTTGACTATTTAATTGATCTGACCTCGAAATGTCTCCTAGAATCTTAAATAAAGTGTGATTAAAAGCAGATGTATATCAATCTGACAGAGTGAGAGAAAAAGAAATAGCAATCCCCCCTTCTAAAGCCTTTGTTTTTTTATTTTTAGTGTTTAATCCTGGCCAGAGACAGGCACTCCCCTGGAATTTCTACAGGAATCCCACAAACTTTGCTGGGCTGGTAGTAAATGCAATGGAAGAAGGAAGGAAAGCAACGGTTACCCTTCATATTAAACAAAAAATATTGTCCCATTGCAGTGCCGGATCTCCTTAAAAGTAGAAAGATGTGGGCTAATCAACTATATCAACAGCTGGCTTTGATAATTAATTCCATGCTCTGCTAATTGCTTTTTAACTCAGGGATAATAACATTGTTGTGGTTTGGGCTTTGTACACACGATGCATTCCATTTACAGGAAAAATAGGGACGAGTTCTTATTGATGTGTACACACAAGCACAACTAAATGCTATATGATCAACAAATATAGAAGACAGAAAGAATCCTCTGCACTCAACCCATTATCAATATATTTAAGACAGCGACATTTTGTGCATACTGCTACTGAAAAATGCCTTACCCTTTAAACAAAACAGGGATCTTTTGTCCATATATTGCAATATATTTAAGCTGGCCAACTACGTCAAAGTCATCCCATATTGAGCATAGGACTGGCCAGATATGGGATTACTATATGTATTTTGTGGTCACAGCCTCATTGCACTTGTTTTTTTATATATATATATGCTTGGATCCCAGATAAGGGATCTTTCAGTAATTTGGATCTCCTAGAAAATCCTTTAAACATTCATTAAACCCAAAAGGGTTGTTTTGAGTCCAATAAGGATTAATTATATCTTGGTTGGTGGCTATTACGAGGTGTCGATTTATTAATACAGAGAAAAGAGGAAATCATTTTTAAAAATTGTAATTATTTGCTTAAAAAGGAGTCTATGGGAGACGGCCTTTCCGTAATTCGGAGCTTTTTGGATAATGGGTTTTCTGGATAACAGATCACATACCTGTATATAAAAAATATAGGAAATAGTAATAATAATATCTAACATCACAGTAACTGCATGTCCTGGCTCATTATCGTAACAAGCAGCCGTCAAAGGGTGTACTGTTATAAATGTGTAAAGTTTACACCAGGATTAAAACTATTGCCACAAGGTATGCACTGAATCCAGGATTCGGCCTTTTTCAGCAGGATTCGGCCGAAACCTTGTGCCTGGCTGAACCAAATCCTAGTTTGTAAATGTAAATTAGGGCCAGGAAGGGAAATCACGTGAGTTTTCGTCACAAAACAAGGAAGTAAAAAACAGTTTTCCTTTCCCTTCTCTAATTTGCATATGCAGATTCGGTTCAGTATTTGGTAATTGCCACCCATCATGGGTATTCCTGGGTGCCCCTGATGATTTGCCATGGGTAACTAGCCCTGGTATAAACATTACAAGATAGCAAATACCCAGCAGCTCCAGAATCAGACCATTTGCATCCAGACACAAAAACAGAAAATGGCCAGTGTAGATGGAAAGTGTACAAACATTATGTACCCATGTATAGAATGACTGCCAGGTACTGGAACATAGTAATTACCTGTTACTCTGATGGTAAAATTGCGCAGAATTTCAGTAGAATGCCATAGTCTGCAGCTGTATATCCCAGAGTCATCGTATGAGATGTTGATAATCTTCAGCAGGCCCTGCCTCGTACTTGTTCTGTTGTTCGGCACAATGCCGATACCATCCTTGAACCACTTGGTGGTCGTGGATGCATCTTCCGCAGAGCAGGACAACTCAATGGTTTCTCCAATTGTAAACATGAGCTCATCGAATGGGGGCTGTTCTACCGTGAGATAATCTGAAAGAAAAGGAGGAGCTAACTTGAGTACACGGAGAAAAAAATATATATACAGTATATGTAAGGATACAAGTTCAGCAGAGCAACATATATCGTCATGTAGTGGTTTCACTTATGAATCCTATTGGCATCAACGTGCAGACATCAATGGCACTGAAAATGCTAAATGAAAAGAATAAGGCTATGTAATAACAGGGTAATGTTTTGCTCCATGTCTTGTAACCCATAGCAGCCAGTCAACCTTAAAACAAAAACTATTAAATGCTGATGGTTGATAGAGGTTACTAGAACAAAACTCTTATTTTATTACCCTCAAACACTCACAAAGCAACTGCAAAATCAAAGCAAAATCTTTTAAAGGTCCCACCTGCATATGAGTGAGTGCCGTACCAGGCATTTGCTGTGTCCTAATAAAGTCAATTTTCAAGCTATACAGTAATTAACGCCTTGTTCACTTTTTGAGGAGTTCTTGCATTGTTTTATACCCTATGATTGGGGCTTCATGTGTGCGACTACCTTTATATAACTATTATTTATTATAAACTTTTCGTGAGCAACCGTCATACTGGAATTTTTTGTTCTTGAATCCCCACCTACAAACCTTGCAGAAGATTGTGCATTGCTATAGCATATCGGATCAGGAGCTCTATGGGAAACTCGGTAGGGCACTTGCATTTGTAAGTAACCCTTTATACTAGTGATCCTCAACCATTGGTCATGAACAACATGTTGCTCACTAACCCCTTGGATGTTGCTGCCAGTGGCCACAAAGCAGGAGCTTATTTTTGAATTCCAGGTTTGAAGGCAAGTTTTGGTTGCATAAAAACCAGGTGTACTGCCAATAATAAGTGCCAGTCCACATAGAGGCTACCAAATAGCCAATCACAGCACTTGTTTGTTATCCCCCAGGGATAACACCATTTCTTTTTACATTTGAATGAGGTTCATGGGTAAAAAAAGATTGAGGACCCCTGCCTTATACTAATTCCCCTTATTGTGAAGCCCCTGAGTTCTAGCTTTTTATGAAATGCAATATTCCATAACTACCCTGTGCTAAGATGTAAAAGCCTTAAGATAGAACTAATATTTAGCTGCCTACCCAGCTAACTCCAAACTACCTGTAGGTGAGAGGTGAAGATTGCAAGGACGGCAATAACTTTCTGTCAGTCTAGAAATACATACAGTAGAGCTCTAAGAACCATCAACAAGTCTTAGAGTTGCATATTAGGCTGAGATCCCTGAAGGCAACACTCAACATGCTTGTCAGCTTAACTCAAAGTTGGCAAGAAAGCAGTTTCAACGCTCCGGTAAGAAGCCATGCTTTGCTTTAATTAACTTTTCTCGTACGGAGGACAAGCCTTTTCAAGTTGTTCAGTAGATGTGCTCACCAAAACACTTCAATTTGCATGGTTAATTAAATTTCACTTTTTCTTTTTTGGAACAACGAGGTTTCATCTGCATCACACCCAACTCGATGGTAAAATTAAAAACTGTTTTGCGAACCTAAGCTGATAAGTAATTGCAACTGTGTGTCTTTTTATTTTTCTTCTCCGATTTACATAAAACATCCAAGGGCTGCTTATGTTTGCTGCCCTTGACTTCAGATGACGGCTAAACCAATTTAAGAAAAATCTAAATAAACAAAAAAGCTGTAAAAATGTGCAGTTGATTTACTCTCTGCTCATGTTTCCCTTCAAATAGTTTTTGTCAGGGCGACGTTTACACATTCTTGGGTTTACAAATCTGCCCAGAAGGCCCATCACCGTGCAACCCTTTGGATCAAGCTTGTCAGAATAATTACGCGAGTGATAAACAGTTTTTCATTGCTAAATGCTCAATTTTCTTTTCATTCCTTACACACAAAAAAGCTACAGAAAGAGAAACAAGATCTCTCTCGTTTTCCGCAGTAGAGATGTTTGTGTGAAGACTTCACTGATGCTATCACTTTGTTAAATGTAAGTGTCATGAGCTAGAATAGGTCCTCATTGAGTAATGACTTAAAATATTGGAGCCACCAGCAACTTTTTCCTTAGCGTTCTTCTTGTGAAATGATTGGGCTTGCCCCAAGTTTCATTAGAATAAAAAATATATAGATATTATTACCCTTTCAAAGCGATCTTTTAAAGAACATATTCATAGCACAGGTACTTATTTGTTCTGTTTAGGATAGAACAAAACATGTTGACCCCCAGCAATTGTTGAGTTCCACCAGCTTTCTAGTGGTTCCAGGGAATGTAGTTGAACAACTGTTGGAGAAGCACAGGCTCATGGTTTACCCTATTAAGGATCTAAAGCAGTGATCCCCAACCAGTGGCTTGGAGCAACATGTTGCTCTCCAACCCCTTTATCGTTGCCCCACTGGCCTCAAATCAGGTGCTCATTTTTAATTTCCTGTCTTATAGACAAGGTTTGAAGGCACAAAAACAAAATTTTACTTCCAAATAGAGCCTGCTGCAGGCTGGGAGTCCACAGGGGCTACCAAATTGTCAATCACAACACTCATTTGACAACTCACTGGAGCTTTTCTCATGCTCGTGTGACTCCCCAATAGTTTTTACATTTAAATGTGGCTCCCAGTTAGAAAATGTTGGGGACCCCTGATCTAAGGTATACCGTGACATTAAGCCCTTTGGTTTAACTTGACAGTAGACCTAACATATACAGAACTGTATAGAGGAACATTAGGACAATTTAGAAATCACCCTCCACAGCTCACAAGTGAGGTGACTTCGCCATTTGCCCAGCAGAAATGGCATAATATACCCTGTATCAATAAATACAGAATAAGGTAGACTGGCTTTGGTGTTATGGATCAACACCAATCTGCAAAGGAATGATGCAAAGTGATTCACAAACTCAAAATAATTGCAACTCTAATGAAATCTAGAGTTGCCCAATTCACACTGTTCATCTACAGTGGTGGATTGAGGGTAGCCATAAAGAGATTAAAATTACACAAGTCATATTAATTTTTTTAAATTATGTTCTATGTATGGGGAAGGCTTACTTCTTTCTGCTCTGCTACTAAAATTGACTTCTATTGCCCATCAACAGCGTGACAGATGGTGGGGATGCACTCTTTTTGGATTGTTCCAAATACGTAAAAGATTTAGGTGAATCCTGAAATGAATCAAACTGAATTCAAAGTGACATGACTTTAAGGGGGTTGGCTGAATCCAAATCCTGTGAAAAGGGTGAAGAGTTGGCCGAATCCTGAACCAAATTCTGGATCTGGTTCTTTCCTAGTAGAGAGAGAGCATCTTCAGAAGAAGAAAAAATATATTTTGTTTATAAAGCAAAGCTTTGCTAAGTAAAGAAGTTGTTCTTCTGGGAAGAAGAGAAATGTTTGGGCTAAAAGCCTTTAACGAAATGAAGTGGCTAAAAGATCTACCCTGGCTTCAGCAAGAGTTGAACAAACAGCTGCCTTATGGGCTTCCAATGAAGAAAAGACTCATTGTAACAACCTTCCTGCTGTTTCTTTGCATTTTTTTTGGTATGTAACTAATCTTGGCAGATCTGTCTAAGAACTGTAACATCAAAGTGTATTTACAGGTAATGTACTTACAGTTTTCGCTCAGTCCTTTCGCCTTTTGAACATCACCATCAATAACAGACCCAGTAAATAAAAACACACGCTTCAAAATCTTATAAATACACAACGCTTGTTGCAAGACCAATTCTGACCTTTTCTCGAAGCCTTAGAGTGAGCGGACATTAGTTGGAATTCTATAAGCCACTTCATAATGAGTTAATTATCTCACTTAAGCACATAAAACCTAGAGGTTGATAGGTCACCGTAACCTTTGGCTGGGATATATTTTTGTTCTTTGAGAAAATATTCAAGACTCCTCAATGCACTGATTTGGGATCCTTTCAGAACAGTTAAGCACTTATCAACAATCTAACAGATTAAGCATTGTATCATAAAGAATTAGGAAAAGGTCCTTCAAGAAGAGCCCACAAATAGGCTTTGTGAATTGTTCTTTAATGGCTTAATGCTTTATGGTCTAAGTTCAAAATCAAAGGTAACCAAACTGGAATGTAGACCATATTAGTGGTCCTTTCCAAACTGATCATCCTAGGATTCCATTAAGTCCAATCCTTGGCCTTCCAAGTGGCTCTTCAAGGGTATGGCCAGATAACTGCAGTGTTGGACTCATGTACAATGAGGGGCCTTGATGTCCCCACTTAAGCTTAAATAATTTTCCCAAAGCTATGCACAAAACCTTTGTTATTTGTGTAAATTATAAAGGGTGCTTCTAGCTTGGTTAGATCAAGTATTGATGATGTCTTAAATTCAAGTTCTGTCTACTTCAATGTTGTTTACACAGGGACACATGAAACAATACATAACATTAATCTTACACAGACTTTTACAGAAGTCCATTTTCAATTCTAAGGATTGTAAATCATTAGAAAGTCCTTTAAGGTGAAGAAAGGCTACTTTCAAGAATTTTGGTATCTACCATAAATATATAGGAACCATTCCTTTCCAGCACTGTGGAACATTCCTAATGCCCAGACTATAAAAATATCATTGAGGTTCACCAACGAGAGGAAAACTTGCCTCTGCAGTATTACGCATTTAGAACAGAATTATCGTATTCTTGCATTTTCACCTCATTCCTGACTCATGTAAATGTCAGGCTTTTTATACACTTTTTTTGCTGGTACCTGCATGGCCACAGTTATTTCCAAAAGTCAACGAATGAAAAGGTCTAATTCCTTCTTTTATAGATATGATGAACCGTGGCAAGCACAGTGCTCTGGATCAGGGAGAGCCTCTACTAAGGGCCCAAAAGAACAATAATTGTTTAAGAAGAGTGAAGGCAGATTGGCAGAGCAAAATTGTGGCAGGGACACTCTAGTCCTTGAGTGCAACTACAACAATTGAAGGGGAAGATGTTGTAGTACAAGCGCTAAAAGTGCACTGGTCTGATATATTACCTTTTTATAATAATTTTGGACCCACCTACAGTCTATTTAGCCCCCAGGTCACCCAACAACTAAAGATACATTTGCCTACAGATGGACTGCAGCTCCCAGCATCCCTTTCCAGCATTGGACCATGACTCTGCAGGTTGGCTATTCTTTACATAGCAACTTTATTCTTCCACTTAAGAGACTCCTGTTAATATTTTTTGGTGGATTATGCACACTAGCTAACCACCTACACATTATAAACCCCCCTTCCGAGGTCTGCAGTTATTATCTTTCAGAACAAATTTCAACTACAGAATAGGAAGCAGCAAAATGTTTTCAGTATCATGCATATTGGATCAAATAGAGCACTCAAATAAACACACTCTCATTCAGAGAGCATGGGAGGAAATGATGATAAATCTGCCTGCCTTCCATCAAAACCTTAAAAACTAGATATCACGGCAGGACCTCAGATTTAAAGGACTAATCATTGTCTTTAAACTCCTGTCAGATTTGCATACAGTTGCATAATAACCAAGGATGAAAAACCAAGACACTGCCATCAAGTTTAACCTTTTATCAGCTATTAATACCAACAACCTCAAGGCAAGCAACACTTTCTTGAACGTGTCTACTGTACCTGCTAGAGCAACTGCTCCTGAGAGAAAAGCCACAAATCCAAAATTCTACTATTAATATAATATAATGCAACTCACAGCATCTTGAAATAGAGCTTGAAACCTACAGGTTAAGTTAAATCATAAGATGTGGACCACCGCATGAATGATGCAGGTTTCTGTGCTCCATTTTGTGGTGTAGAGAGCTGTGGCGATTCTTTGTGGTACAAGGCAAAGTGCAAAAATCATGGACGATTACCCATTTTTTGCACTTTGCACCCCTACCCTGCATTAATAGGCCCTATTATTTATGGTGCCATTTGTAAGGCAGCTTTGAGGTTTTTGCACCAGTCTGTACCTGTAGAGAAAGACAACATAATCTAGGCCCTCGTTGTTTGCTCACAGTTGAAGGCAAAATAAAGGAAAGATAACCCTAACATGTAATTATGTGATACAGGAAACTTCAAATTTACTGGGATTCTTTGATGCAGAATCACACATTTATAATTGGCAAAACCCACAAGTACAAATTACATCTTCTACAGAAAATCAACATTAGAACACCATCACTATCATCATGCAGAATTTTAGTTTCTTGGCTGAGCAATTTTAGAATCTATGTATGAGCAAAATGCTCCTATGTTTTGCCAGCTGCTGCTGAACTATAACTCAAATATACAGACATAGATCTATAGATTCCTGCATGTTCAGTCATACATTTGAATCCAAAATGTATTTCAGCCAACACAGAGTCACAAACACGATACGTGTACTAGGGATGCACAGAATCCACTTCCATTTTGGATTTGGCTGAACCACCAAATCTTTTGTGAAATATTTGGCCGAATACCAAACCAAATCTGAATTTGCATATGCAAATCAGGTATGGGAAAGGAATTTTTTTTTTTTCTCTTCCTTGTTTTGTAATGAAAAGTCATGTGATTTTAAGGATTTGGATCAATTTGGCCAGGCACAAGGATCCGCTGAAACAGGTGGAATCCCGGATGATACCGATTTGAATCCTGGATTCAGTGCATCCCTAATGTGTACTAGAGTAAGAGAGCTCTGAGATTACAGGAGAATAAAGAGAGATGAATCATTCACCCTCTCACTCCCTAAAGGCGTCATTGAATTTAATTTATTGCTGGCAATTAGGTTCTGGGAGCCAAATTAAAGAAACCACAAGAAAAAAAGAGTTGATAAAAAAAAACAAAAAAAAAAACAAGACAAATATAGACACTTTAATTCAAATAACACGGAAAGTAATGCTTTTTACAGAGAGGAGTAAGTAACAAATAAAAACTGAGATAGATGAAACAGATCTATATCTTTGCTATGATATCATAGCGTGGGCCAAAAAATGCACTCAATTTACTTTTACATCCCCTGATTTTATGTTTTCCCTGATTTTAAATTTTCCTGGATTTTACACATTTTTTTCTGACCCCCTGAAATAAATGTAAAATGGGGGTTCTACTATATATATATAAAAGATGCACCAAATACAATATTTTGGATTCCACCGAACCCCTGAATCCTTTGTAAAAGATTCAGCCAAATACCGAAACCTAATTTGCATATGCAATCTTCCTTGTTTTGTGCCGAAAAAAAAAAAATCGCCTGATTTTAAGGATTCGGATTTGGTTCGTCCATGCACAAGGATTTGGCAAATCGGAATCCTGCTGAAAAAGGCTCAATCCTGACCAAATACCGAACCTTGGATTTGGTGCATTCCTAATTATGGTTGCCACCTGTCCGGTTCTGTTTTTTGAAGGGCTGCTTAGGTCAAAACTGCCTGCCAACTAACGATAAAAGCTGTTCTGCAGGGCCGAGCCGGGCCTGTCAACCAGTTTACAGCTCCCTATAAGACAGCTTATGCCATTCTTCCCATTGACTGAGAGGGAGGCATAACTCCATTCACGTGAATGTACTTCCAGCTCTAATGTGCCTAATGTTCCCTCAGTGCCGGCAGCTGTCTGCAAATATCCCAGGACAATGAGCATAATCCTATGTATCCTGGAAAATCCAAAGCACTAAAAGGGAGTGAAATAAAAAGGACAGCCTGATCACAGTGAGCCGGGGGAAATCTAAGATACTAGGAGAGACAAAAAAGCCCTGAAAATGGAACAATGAGCTCAATTTTGCTGGTCCCACTAATTAAAAGCGGAAGCCAGGGGCCTTTTAGAGTTAATGTTGTGCAAGAAGTTTGTTTCTGCCTATTCAATGGCCCCCCCAACCGGGACTATATTCAGGGAAAATTAATTATCATTCCGACTACGAGTGGCCTACTTTCACAGCAAAAGCCATTCCTTGGCATGAGGGCACAGCTAAATATGGAAAGAACGCACAGTCTCAGATTGCCTTTCTAGGCATGAAAACTTAGTGATTCTAGTGTGTATCCCAAACAACATATATTTCTCAATCACGGCATTACTACATTTTCTGTGGCACAAAATGTCTGAACACAAATCAACGGCCTTTATTTTAGGCTTTTAGACTCCTCCTACTTATATCAGATCACGCCATTTCCAAACATCCTTCACTAAATCTGAATCTGTCACATGAGCTAACTGAATAAGTGAAAATGGAACACAAAACAATTAACGCGACACTTCATAAAAAAATCACTTGTTACAGGATCCACCTTCTTACTCATAATGCCATTCAAATTGTTCACATGGTAAAGCTGATTTACAGTAGTGACAGAACTCCTTATATAAACGGTTATAGGTACAACTGATCCAATGACAAATAAAAATAAACATGGCCAATGCCAACTTCCTGTTTTGCTGCTTCACTGCATTACTGCACCACAGGAAGTCTAATTTCCATGGCGACTTAGCACCTATGTTAGTAAATGAGCCCTACCGTTCACTGTATGGATACACAGAACCCAGCATTCAGTCACATTTTAGCACTCTTTTTAGGATTTGCAATACACTTGATTCATTATTATTATTCAGATGGACCAAATCACATGACTCTGGTTAACCATTTTGTGCAACCAATTTTGTTTCCACAGATTATGGCATTTTCATATTTTTTTCAAACGTGAATATGCAGGTTCATTGCTCGGGGGGGGGGGGGGAGTTCAGTGTTCGGCTGTATCCAAATATGATGGATTTTGGTGCATCCCTACTTCAGTTTTTCATTTGATTTAAAGCATACCTCCCAAAATTTTGTATATAAAATGTACAGTATACATTTGCTTGAATTCTTTGTTTCTAGCGGAACACAAAAGAAACCCTTATAGTCATGTGACTTTATCCTGTTTTGAGTGGGACAGTCCCGCTTTTGACAGCTCAACCCGCCACTCCCATTTGTGTGGCCACACCCCCCGATTACCATGTTCATTTTACAAATTGTAAATAAGTAACAGACACACATACAGACACAAACACAGACACACGCACAGACACATGTTATGTTTTGGGTAGCCGAGGATGAGTAGAGTATATCAGTGCTTTACTAGCAGAGTCATGCAGGCATTACACAACAGGAAGCAACTCTTATTTCACTTTTAAGCAGTCTAGACAGTATTGTGTATTCACAGTATAACTATTGTGTACAGTGACATCTACAGGCTATTTGTATAAACTCTACATATTCCCCCTATAGTAGAAAAGCATTTTGGTAAATGTACTAAACAATAACAATGCATCTTAAAGCAATAATATACATTATTCACATCACATAGTCCTGGGTCCATGCAGGTAGTTTTCTGATTCTCTCAGTACGCCTTATAGGTTCACTTTCTTCAGGCCTATTGCAGTTGACATCAGGAGTAGGAAAATGTCCTTCATCAAATGGAGCTTCTCCAAAGTCATATCTTACAGGAGCAAGACGACTTGCATTCCATATGCGTACATCAGACAGTTCATATGTATATGGCCCTCGCTGGTGTCACTTCAAGTGGTATAGTAAATTTAGATTGTCCTTGTTTCAGTATTCCTGGTTTCTTAATTCTGACTAAAGATCCAGGCTGAAAGTGTACTTCTCTTGCACCACGTTTTCTGTCAGTATAAGCCTTGCATTTGGCTTGTTGATGTTTCACAATGTCAGCAGTAGATGATTTTGTAGAAGTTTGATGTCTGCAACATGTAACTTAGTGCGCATCTGTCTGCCATGTAATAATTCAGCTGGAGATGATTGGGTTGTTGTATGGCACGTTGCTCTGTAGTTATGTAGGAACTCTGTTTAAATACTTTCCAAGATTTCCCAGTAAGATTTTCTGTCTGCAGTGCTTCTTTCAGACTTCTGTTGATTTCTCCATTTGCTTGTGGGTAATACACTGCAGATTTCCTATGCACAATATTCCTCTCTCTCAGAAAGGATTCAAACTCATATGAGAGACTGTGGTCCATTGTTTGATATTAACTCCCTTGGATTACCTTCTCTGATGAAGACTGTAGACAGAAATGTAATTACTGTAGCTGATGTTATAGAAACAAATGCAATTTCAGTCCATTTACTGTAATAGTCTATCAAGGTTATAGCAAAACTACAGTCTATAGGAGCATCTGTAAAAGGACCGACAATATCAATAGCAAGTTTTTCCCATCTAGTATAGAAACAGCTGAACCTGTATCAAGCATCAGGTTAATGGAGTGTCCCTTGTCAGCAGAAGCAGTACTGACACTGACAGTGCATATAAACTTGTCTGGAATAAACGTACCAGCTTTATCCACACTTAATACTGTGACATTTGTAGTAGTGACTTCATGAACATCTTTAGCAGAACTACGGCAGATCTTAACAAAATGTCCTACCTTTGTGCATTTGCGGCACCGTTTAGCTTTTGCAGGACATGTAACATGATTTGCAGTGTGTTGAGTTGAACCACAGCGAAAGCAGTATTTTTTATTTGTATTTGCTGTATGGTTTTGCAGTGTAGGTGAATCCCTTTCCTTAGCACTGTATTTTGCCTGTGACTGTGCATTATTAGGCCACAGTGCTGAATTCCCAGCAGTTCCCTGACTAGTTGACTAGTATTGGTGACTCTAATTTTGGGGGCCTGAAAAATAATTTGCTGTGGGTCCCAGTAATAGCTACTTACGCCACTGCCCATATATCAATTTCTACCAAAATCTTTGTCTAAAAGTAACTTTTGATTAAATTCCAAAGGATCTAATCCCTGCCTTGGTGCACAAATCACGTCTGTTTGTCTTTCCTATTTGTTTTGTTCTGCAGAATACTTCTTTAAAGAACTGGTCCTACAACACTGATGAGAAACAAATAAAGTTTATGGAGATAGCACCACTTTCCGTTGAATAATGAAGCTGATATTAGCCTCATGGACAGATAATAACAACAGACGTCTGCAAGTAGGTATAATCACGTCCTTAGATATAAGGACACTCCTCAAATACTTTTAGCGGAGTATTTCTCGAAAAGATTTATTTATTCTGATTGGCGTTTTTGACAGGGATGCTCAACCTAGAGGTAAAATCTTTTTTTCTGACAAAACCGCAGTTTGGTCATGCTTTATGGTTGAGATTCTAGCTATTTTTATAATACAGCATTTAGACCAAAGCGGACTGCGACCCTATCTGAAATTAACGTGGTTGTTCATCTTTAAGTTAACTTTTAGTATGGATGTTGCTCCCAGTGGCCTCAAAGCAGATGATTATTTTTGAATTCAAGTTTTGAGGCAAGTTTTGTTTGTATAAAAACCAGTTCTACTGCCAAATAGAGCCTCAATGTAGGTTGACAATCCACATAGGGGCTACCAAATGGTCAATCACAGCCCTTATTTGGCATCCCAATAACATTTTTCATACTAGTGTTGCTCCCCAACTCCTTTTACTTCTGATTGTTGCTCAGGGTTTCAAAAGGTTGGGGATCCCTGCTGTAGAGAATGATATTCTGATTTGCAATTGGTTTTCATTTTTTATCATTTGTGGTTCTTGGATGGAACTCCACAAGCGATTTTCGTCGGATCGCCGTCCGGCGACAAAACGAGTGTGACAAGTCGGATGGAGACGCAGGCGTCAAGATTCTAATTGGACTGAATGAAAAGTCGCAGGTAAAAACTACATTACATCCGACGTGAGACAACGGACAGACGTGGAAGCAGAAAGCAGCGTCTTCATTCGACAGTCGGAACGTGTAGTTGTTACCTCCGACTTGTCATTCAGTCCAATTATATATCTTCACTCATGCGACGCCATCTGACTTACAACTAGGGTTGCCACCTTTTCTGGAAAAAAATACCGGCCTTCCTATATATTTATCTTTTTTCCCTATTAAGAACATTGGGATCAACCATCTTTTTTACCGGCCAGGCCGGTAAAATACCGGCCTACTTGTAGCATGCGTTTTATCGCGGGGCGTCGATCCGACGAAAAACACTTGAGAACCACAAATAATAAAAAATGAAAACCAATTGTTATTTAGCTTTTTATTCAGCAGCTCTCCAGTTTGCAATTTCAGCAGTCTGGTTACTAGGTTCCAAATTACCCTAGCGACCATGCATTAATTTGAATAAGGGACTGGAATATGAAAAGGAGAGGCCTGAATAGAAAGATGAGTAATAAAAAACAGCATTAACAATAAATATGTAGCCCTGCAGAGCATTTGTTTTTAGATGGGGTCCGTGATCCCCTTTTAAAAGCTGAAAAGATTCAGAAGTAAAAGGCAAATAATTCAAAAAAAATAAACTATAGAAAATAAATAATGAAGACCAACTGAAAAGTTGCTTAGAGTTGGCCATTTCTATAACATACTATAAGTTAACTTAAAGGTGAACCACCCCTTTGATTTTATACTAGTAAGAAAATAGTTTTTAAGTACGGTATGGGACCTGTTATCCAGAATGCTTGGGACCTGGGGTTTTCCGGATAACAGATCTTTCCGTAATATGGGTCTTCATGCCTTAAGTTAACTAGAAATTCATTTAAACATTAAATAAACCAAATAGGCTGGTTTTGCTTCCAATAAGGATTAATTATATCTTAGTTGGGATCAAGTACAAGCTACTGTTTTATTATTACAGAGAAGATTGAGAGAATTTGGATTATTTGGATAAAATGGAGTCTATGGGAGACAGCCATTCCGTAATTCGGAGCTTTCTGGATATCGGGTTTCCGGATAAGGGATCCTATACCTGTAGTAAGAAAAATGTGTAACAAAAAAAAGAGACCAGCAAATAAAAAAATAAACAATTAAAAATAAACTTTTGGGATTAAAGTACACAATATAAAATCTTTATGAATACATCACAGACTCCATGACCTGCAGCTTTGTACCCCAAGGAATAGACACTAATGATGACTGTACGCAGAAAAAAAAAACAGAACAGGATCTTATTTTTTTATATGTGGGTTTCAAGGGAATGTAACCCCAAAAAACTAAATTCTAACCATGAAAGACTTTCGGTGGCCTTATTCATTATCGCAGTTTTCAGCTCCATGGGTTCTGTCTCTCGAAACAGAGTCAACAGTCAGCCTTGAAAGTTTCTTCGTAGGACGGTTAGCTAGTTTCCACTACATTGTTTCAAATGTCAGAACCACCACGGCAGAGGACAGATACTGCTTTAAAGGAATTACATGTACACATAAGGCAAAAACCATTGAAAACTTCATACATATTTGAAAGTTCTCTGGAAATATAGTTTATGTCATTATGCAAATATTTATTTTTGGGTTTACATCCCCTTTAAGCTTTTAATTTGGTTGTTATTTTTCCAGACCTGCCTTGTAACCTGCGGCAGAAGGAGAATAGCAGATGTTAAAACCCCACAGATATCTCTGCTACTTCGGAAAAGCTGGATAAGGCAAACTAAAAGGTGCTTTTCCTGGGGGAAATTCCACAAATACTGTTGATTTTCACCACCCCCCTCTCCAAGTGATAAATTGTAGAACCTTCCACACCAGAAACCTGATTCAACAATTCTCCTAAGTTGTGGTTCCACTTTGTCTTAATTAATGTGAATTATGGCAGAGCCGAGTGCACCACTAGCCAATAAGGTTTTTTAACTCCTCTTCTTTTGGAGACTTAGAGTTGACACTTGCATTGCCCCCCAGGAGCCTCCTTTTTTTAAAAGCAGCCAACAAAAATACCTCCTTTCGTTGCCAATTACAAAATAACACATTTACTCAAAGCAGCAGTGTGAGAAATGAAAGGCTTCCCAATTCCAAATAGCTGCGGAATGTTTAATTCCATTCATGCGACAGCACAGACATGTGAGTTTCACTGGGTCTCACTTGACTCCGCTCAGCTCCTTGTCAGATAGAACTGCCCAGACTGTCTTGCTTGTTCCATTGCTGCACTCGGCCAAGGTGTGGGGCCTTCAGCTGCCGCAACTGCACATCAAGGGGGGGCTGGAGTAACTCTCTTGAAGATTATAAAGGGGTACAATCATTGTTTCTTGAGAAATGACATGTCACTTTCTGTTAGAAAAAAAGATTTGGTGGTGGTGGGGAGTACTTCGCAATATTGACTCTGAGATAAATTTGGCATAACATTTTCCAGAACATAACTGAACAATGCACAATGTCATCTGAAAGCTACGCTACACCAACATGTTTATAAATATAAAAAGCTGCAGTAACAAAATGACACCAATTTAGCTCCATTCTTCTGAATTTGACATTATAGGTACGGGATCAGTTATCTGGAAACCCGTTATCCAGAATCCTCCAAATTATAGACAGGCCATCTCCCATAAACTTCATTTTGTTTGCCAGATTTTTTTTCTCTGTAATAATACCCTAATACCCTGTACTTGATCCAAACGAAGATATAATTAATCCTTATTGGAAGCAAAACCAGCCTATTGGGTTTATTGAATGTTTACATGATTCTGTAGTAGACTAAGGGCTCTTACACACGGGCGGTTTCTCCTGCGCTCCCCCTGCGTTGCGCTTTCTTCCGTTCAGCCGCAGGGGAGCCCAGAAGTAGACGCACTCAATTATTGTGAAGGGGGCTGTACTCACACAGACGCATGTAAGCGACAAATGCAGGTGGGACACAGCATGTTGCATTTCACCTGCGTTCGGTGCATTCATGCATCTGTGTGAGTACAGCCCCCCTTCACAATAATTGAGTGCGTCGACTCCTGCGCTTCCCTGTGGTTGAATGGAAGAAAGCGCAATGTAGGGGAGCGCAGGAAAAACCGCTCGCATGTAAGAGCCATTATGTACTGTATATGGTATGGTATATAGTATGAAGATCCAAATTACGGAAAGATCCGTTATCCAGAAAGCCCCAGATAACAGGTCCCATACCTGTACTAACACAACCAAAATGTATTAATGGAGGTAAAATACTCACGCAAACTTCAAATTGTGACGAGTGACCGCAAAATCCTACCCAATACATTCACAAAAACTGTTGGGACACTCACAAGGCAGGTGACAGTAACAGTTAGTTTCTTTTACGCTAAAAGCTCACATTTGGGCACCTGGGTCTCCATACCATTGTAAGTCACATTGAGTATCCACCTCATTGTACTCACAACCCTATGCTGAGAAACCAAATAGACTACTAAATAGGGACCTCTTTCTGGAGTATTGTTGCTTCCAGCAACTCTCCATACTATTATTATTATTTACGTGTATTTTTAAAATGCCAACATATTGCGCAGCGCTGTATATTCATGTTCAGCCTCAGCTTTGGGGAGTGTAAGGGAGGAATTCCACAGGCGATTTCGGCTTGATTCCGATGCTCAAAAACGCAGGCGTCAAGTCGGAAATAAGGTAAGCGACAGAAACGTCGGATGGTGTCGCATCGATCGTCCGATGCGACACGACTGTCGGATGCAGGCGCTGCATGCTATGTCTGCATCCGATGAACGCTGCAACTTCATCCGACATTTCCATCTCTTACCTTATTTCTGTCGCATCCGACTTGGCACCTGCGTTGTAGCAAAATCGCCCGTGGAGTTCCTCCCTAAATAGTCCCAGTAACAGATCTGCACAATCAGACCCCAGATGTTTCCCAGGTCAGCTCATCAACCCATACGAGAACCTCAACTAAATGTACTTCTGTGTCTAAAGCTGCTCTGGAAGGTTTAATCAATGAATGAGTCAAATCCCATGGACGACAGCAGAAGCAGCTGGAGCAGACGTATCAATGGTTACTATAGGCCTTTTACTGAAAGCTCTCAGTAATCCTAAGATTAAAGGCCAGAGGATACAAAGACAAGCAATATATCCAGGGATGTAATATAAGGATCTTCAACACCAGCAGCAATGGGGTTTATCTCCTCAAGAACTGACTTTAATAGGCTTTACTTGTAAGGTCCTACACGGAGTATAACTCACTAATGTTTTTGCCTACAGTTGCCATCATACTCCTTTTAAGGGAAATTCCAACAAAATGTAATTCTAAGCAACTTTCCAATATAAATTCATTAAAAGGGTTGTTCACCTTCCAAACACTTTTTTCAGTGCAATTGTTTTCAGATTGTTGACTGTTTTCAATTACTTCCCAGTTTTTTTCAAAATCTAAGTTTAAAGTTAAATGTTCGTGTCTCTGGTGTTTTAGTCTGGCAGCTCAGTAATTCAGGTGCTGATTCTAAACTGTTACATTTTTGCTACATTTAGTTGATCCATTTCTCAGCAGCATCTCAGGAGTATCAGCAACTATTGTATCAAGTCTAACAGCTGCCTGTAATGAAACTCAGGGATTCTGCTCAGCAGGGACAAAGATAAGAAATGGATCAACTAAATGTTTCAATTTAGAACAGTTTACAGGGTCGGCGACCCCCCCTCCCAGAGCTGCTTTAGAAGGTGAAAAATGACACTTTACACTTCAATATTAAAAAAAACCTCAAACATATGAAAAAGCTGTGCCAAGAGGTCTGAGAGAGAAAAGAATAATACAGGAAGAATATAAACTTTGGCTATCTAAGACAAAACATAAAGTAGTAACTACCCTGGGAGGTATAAAATCTTTACTTTTTTTTTTGTTAGATTTATAGCTTATTTAAGATCTTACTCCTTAGAGAAGTATATGAAGATACAATGTATGACTACATCGGAAAAACACAATAATTAAAAAGAAGAAAAAAAAAGCGTCAAACATAGAAAATAGAAAGTAATTGGAAAAGGTTGATATTTCTGGTGAACTACCTGAAAACAACTAGGGGGCAGATTTATCAAGCGTTTGAAGTAGAAAAAGCTTAGAAATTCGACCATCGAATTGGAATACTTCGACTTCGAATATCGAAGTCGAAGTCTTTTTTACATCGAATTTGGCCATTTGCGGTCGAAGTAAAATCGTTGGATCAAACGATGAAGGTATAGAATGTCCCCATAGGCTAACATAGCACTTCGGCTTTTTTCATTTGGCGAAGTATTGAAGTCGAAGTTCTTTAAAGAGACAGTACTTTGATTAATGAATAGTCTAAGTATTTTTACTTCTAATCAAAGTCGTAGTAGCCTATTCAATGGTCCAAGTATCCAAAAAATTACTTTGAATTTCGAATTTTTTTAATTCGAAAATTCCCTCGAATTCGCTTTCGACCCTTGATAAATCTGCCCCTAGGTGTTTAAAAAGTGAACAACCCCTTTAAATTGAAAATGTGTGAATTTAACCGATATTCACAGTAGTATCTGTCTTCCTCGAAGTTCACTGTGCTGCTGGTTCTGACTGCTGAAACAATATAGCAGAAGCCAACCTTTAAAAAACAGCAAGACTGGGACTTTTTTCGAGGGCAGCCATCTGGCTCTGTATTATATACAGCATGGATGCAAACAGGGCAAGGGCGCACAGATGTTCTCCCTGTTATACAATAAATCACTTTTGGCAAGATTTATGAGAGTTGAGGAAAAGCACCAGGAAACTTCATACACAGGATCCAAGTGTGAGAATCACTGCTACAAATGGCATCCATCTTCACTGAATTCAAATCGGTCAGTCGTGAGGGGGCACAAAGTGGTTTTGGTCTACACATAGGGGCTGATTTATCAAAGGTCGGATTTTAGTGGTTTAATAGGTTTTTTGAAACCACGACTAAACTCAAACTCTAAGGGTAAGGCCACACTGTGCGTTTTGGGGAGATTTGGTCACCTGGCGACTAATCGCCTTGTCTTTGCGGCGACCAATCTCCCCAAACGCTTTCCCTCACTCTGCGCCGGCTAAAATGAAAAAACGCCGGCGCTAATCACAAGCAGCAGTTTGTTTTCCGAAGTCCCCCGAAGTTGACTCGCAAGGAAACTTCGGGCGACTTCGGAAAACGAATCGCCGCGTGTGATAAGCGTTTTTTCATTTTAGCCGGCGCAGAGTGAGGAAAGGCATTTGGGGAAATTGGTCGCTGCAAAGAGGAGGCGATTAGTCGCCAGGCCACCAAATCTCCCCAAAATGCCCAGTGTGGCCTTACCCTAAAACTACAAATGTTGTGAGATTTATGAAAAAAAAAAGTATGAATGGAAAATTATGTTGAAAGATGCGCTAAAAATACAAAAACCTCTAAAAATTACAGTTTTTCGGACAATCCCTAGCGAAAAAAAAATACAAAAACCTCTAAAAGTTAAATTGATTTATAATGGTTACAGAAGGTTCAGCGCAGCTCTCACAAACTTCTAGAGGACTTTGACAACTATTACCGGGCGAGAGTGGTTTTCATGATTTTTACACTTCATAAATCTCTAATTTTTTTTGAGTTTTTTTGAAAAAAAAAAAAAAACCATGAATTTTTAGAGATTTTTGAAAAAAAAAAAATCAAAATTTCTATTGTTAGTAAATGGACCCCTTAAAGATCACAAAGTAGCAACTGAAAACAGTTTTGTTCTGGTCGAACATTCCATCTTGGCCGGATGGAGCGGATTTTCAACCCATAGGCCTGCAAAAAGCTGGGTTGGATACCCGCCTAAAGAACTAAAGGTAAAGCTCAGAGCTTGTTCCACCAATCATGGCCCTGTATCAGGCGGAACAGGATGTTACAGAACTAAAGAAAGTACAACAAAATTAATAAGGTAAATGAAGGGAAATTCTGCTAAAGCAGTAAGTACCCCTCCACTCCATATGGAAAGCACTTAGTGACAAGAGATGTGACAGCTCAGGACTGAAGCAAGAGACTCGTTTAACCGAGAGGTGAAAATAGGCAGAAATGTTAAACTTTTCTTAATGGTATGTGAAAATTACATGTATTTAAGTCAAATGCAATCCAATTATTCCCACATGAACTGAGAGATGTCAAAGATCACGCTACAAGTTAGGTTGATGCTAAGGAGCCCCCTCCTTTCGCGGCACATACCTAACCCTGACGTTTATAGGGTAACTTCTGCACCATGTTACAAAGCAAGACCGTCTGTGCGCCTGAAGGCTAATGCACGCAAGGGATTTCAGGAGCATTACTGAAAAATGTAATCTGCACTAAAACAGCCTTATTCCACAGAAGACTTGCCACCTTGCCCTCTTTTAAAGGAAAACTATAACCCCCAAACAATGTAGGTCTCTATAAAAAGATATTACATAAAACAGCTCATATGTAAAACCCTGCTTCATGTAAATAAACTGTTTTCATAATAATATACTTTTTTAGTAGTATGTGCCATTGGGTAATCCTAAATAGAAAATTGCCATTTTAAAAAATAAAGGCCGCCCCCCCCCCCCCCCCCGGGGATTGTAGGATTTACGGTGCACACAAACAAAGCATACATGTTAGGTCACATGAGCCAATTAACAGACAGAGTTGTGTCTTTTGCTTCCACACTTCTTCCTGTTACAGTTAGAGTTGTAGTATTTCTGGTCAGGTGATCTCTGAGGCAGCACACAGACCATCACAAATGGGGGATCAAGGCAAGAGTTGTAAAAGGGCAATATTTACTTAAATATATATTCCAGTTTGGTAAGATTCTTTAATATGCCACTTAATTTGATATAAACTATCTGTTGCTTAAATATTCATTTTGGGGGTAAAGTTTTTAGTCACATAAGAAATGCACCTCCTGCATTCTAGTAGTTGATGCTGAAGACGTCACAATGGTTAGCACTGCTGCCTCACACCACTTCAGCGCTGGGGGTATCTGCATGCAGTTTGTTCTCTTATCCAATGCCACACTCAGACACCAATTTACCCCATGTCAGAAGGGTGATAATGAGCCAATCCTGTTTTAAAGGGGATATAAATCCAAATAACCAAATAAAATGTTACTTACTGAAAGAAACTGTTATTCTAAACAGCTTTCCACTATACGTCCATTAAACCACCCTACGGTACATAAACAACCTGGTCTGCACCCAATGCCACACAGAAGAACGACGTCTCCCTGCCAGGCCTGTAGGGAAGGGGCAACATCTGGCAAAATAGAACTGTCAATTACCGCAGGAAGCGTAAGCTCTGCTTCATAAATCTGTCACTGAGAATTCTGCAACAAAATCCTGAGAGCCACTGCCTGGGGGGCCAAACTGTGAAAATTCCCAGGTGTGACTGCGCTCCTCTGCTGGAAAAATATTACTAGGGTTTAACATTCCTTTTACTTTTAGTTCTGGGTCTCTGTTATGATTTGCCTATAGGGTGCTGCTGCGGCGTAAGTAAAGCAGCCGGAGTGCAGTAAATCACTGCTTGGAATTGGTTTGTAAGGGTCCTTGCACCTATTGCAACTCCCGCTGAAAGAAAAGAGATTCCATGTAATCATGAACACACCCCTGTACCTGGCCAATCTCTTCTAGGGTTTGCCAATACAAGGCTTCTAGCTGTTAGCAACTCCCAGCACCCCAGGCGCTTGTCAAAAACAGTAACAAACATACCACCTATGTCGAAAAACAAAAATACCACGGGAATACGTGCCTTTAAAAGACTAATACACAGAAGAATGCCCAAGGGCCACTTTAGGGATCCTAGTGAGAGATAATGGTAATTCCGTCATGGCTCCTTTTGAAAGGGTTAATTAAGCCGGCTCAGGGTCTGACCAGAATCGGAACCCCTTTCTGCAACTTAAATGGGTTCACCTATCAATTAACTTGTAGTATAATGTAGAGAGTGATATTCTGAGACAATCTGCAGTTTGGTTTTTGAGTTATTTAGCTTTTTATTCAGCAGCTCTCCAGTTTGTAATTTCAGCAATCTGGTTGCTACGGTCCAAATTACCCCTGATTTGAATAATAGACTGGAATTTGAATAGGAGAGGGACTGAATAGAAAGATGAGTAATAAATAATAGCAATAACAATAAGGGGCAGATTTATCAAGGGTCGAAGTGAATTCGAGGGAATTTTCGAAGTTAAAAAACTCGAAATTCAAAGTCATTTTTTGAATACTTCGACCATCAAATAGGATACTACGACTTCGAATTTACTTCAACTTCGATTCGAAGTAAAAATCGCTCGACTATTCGATAATCGAAGTACTGTCTCTTTAAAAAAACTTCACCTTCAATACTTTGCCAACTTAAACCTGCCAAGGGCTATGTTAGCCTATGGAGACCTTCCAGAGCAATTTACAATCGTACTACGATCGGAATACGATCGTACGATGAATAAAATCCTCCGACTTCGAATGTCGGAGGATTCTATTCGATGGTCGAATTTCGAAGTGTTTTCCACTTCGAAATTCGACCCTTGATAAATCTGCCCCTAAATGTGTAGCCTTACAGAACATGTGTTTTTAGAAGGGGTCATAAGGTATAAATAATGAAGACCAATTGCAAAGTTGCTAGGAACGGGACATTCTATAACATACTGAAATTTACCTGAAAGATGAACCACCCCTTTAAAAAAAGCAGAAGATTTATAAGATGAAGGAATGTTTCCTTTACACAGAGCTAACAACAGACTGATAGATTGTAAGCTCTTGCAAACAGGGTATAATTGTAGCAATAATGGCAAAACTGAACATATTTGCAGCTGTAAAGGCAACCTCTCTTTGGGCATACAGCCTGAGCTCCTGCAATCTGATTGAATCACTCAGGGATATAGAGACAAAGTAGAAATACAATCCAACAGGAGCTCAGGTGACTCGCTCACAATTCAGTGGAAAAGACAACACCCGACGTGGACAGTTTATTTGGCTTCCTTGGTTCATAGCTGCTTTCATCGTGGGAAAAAAAAAAAAAGCAGGTATATTTACAAAAAAAAAAAACACAAGAAACAATAACGACTCCTACTCCTAAACCAATGAGGATTCTGGGAGATGTAGTTATACAGACAATATCCAGCTGCATGAAATGAACAGGCTCAGAGCTTGTCTCCCATGATGGTTCATACTCCCAGTCCTTCCACCATCTAAAAAATACAAATGCTCTGTAAAGCTACAAATGTATTATCTTTCTGTTCTGTCCTATTCATATTCCAGTCTCTTATTCAAATCAATGCATGGTTGCTAGGGGAATCTGGACCCTAGCAACTAGATGGCTGAATTTGCAAACTGGAGAGCTGCTGAATAAAAAGCTAAATAACTCAAAAACCACAAATAAAAAATGAAAACCAATTGCAAATTGTTTCACAATATCACTCTCTGCAGCATACTCACAGTTAACTCAAAGGTGAACAACCCTTTTAAATTAAAACTGCCATGCTGAGTGCTCTGTCTAGATATTGGGGTGGCTCTCTTGCTTGCAATTATATATACAGGTATATAGACCTGTTATCCAGAATGCTTGGCACCTGGGGTTTTCCAGATAAGGGATCTTTCTGTAATTTGGATCTTCATACATTCTACAAGTCTACTAGAATATCATGTAAACATTAAATAAATCCAATAGGCTGATTTTTTCTCCAGTAAGGATTAATTATATCTTAGTTGGGATCAAGTACAAGCGACTGTTTTATTATTACTGTTAGTAAGTTGGTGTTCAGACATTTCTGGCAACTGAATGTTTGGTCTGCTATTTGGGAAAAATCTGGACGTGCCACATGCAAAAGCCCAATAATTAAATTAAAGCCATTTTGATGTCATATTTAAAAAATGAATAAAGAAAGAAAGAAAGAAAGAAAGAAAGAAAGAAAGAAAGAAAGAAAGAAAGAAAGAAAGAAAGGGGATTTAACTGATTAACCCTAACTGTGCCTGCATGGGTGTAATGCCTCTGAGATTAAGTAGATGGCAGTGTTGAGAGGGCTATCATACATAATAGAAGAAACGAAGCTGCAACATACATGATGTAAATTTTTGCATTTTTCAATACAGTTTTGAGTACCCCATAAATAACCAATTAGTGATTGGCTTTCGGCATTTAAACTTTAGCCTCATAACCAACGTCAGTTGCTGATTGGTTGATTTGTTATTTAGGGGGTTATTTGTGTTTTGAGTTTTTAAGGTTTATTTTTTTGGTCAAAAAACAATCATTTAGATTTATTATAAATAATAAACATAAAATATACCATCTAAAACCTGTTGAAGTCATGTAGGATTCAATGGCAGAGGTCCCTTCAACCATTTGAAAATGTTAAAAGCCTGCATGATGTTTGGGTTTTTTTTCGGAAAACTCTATCAATTCAAGGTTTTTTTTTACCCTGAAAACTTGATTAATTCAAGTTTTCGGGTTTCGCAACTTGCAGAATCGAGTTATGGGTTTCGAACTCGCAGAATCGAGTTTTTTTTCCATACCAGCTTTTTCTTAAATAAGAAACCATTCTAATTGTCAGTTGATTCAAGTTCATTCAAGGTATAAAAACTCTAACATTCAACCTTCCATAAACAACCCCCTAAATGAACCCTGTCGCTGGCATTAAGGGTTAATATGCACAGCCAAACCAGTCATCTGCGCACTATTCAGCAGGCTTTATTCATTTCTATAGGAAAATGACAGAACACTCATTCCCTCCCTACCATAATTACTGATAATGGAAACATCTCTATGATGATGACATATATATATATATATATATATATATGTGTGTGAGTATGTTCCATTACTGCAATACAATATACAGCTGAGCAAAATCTCGTACCAACCATAGGCCAATCCCTCCCACCCCGGGGTTCTACATTGTTCCAGTACCCGCCGCATCATTTTCCAAAAAAAGAGCAGCAAATAAAAACATATTCTGGCAAATACATATTCATTGCCTGTTGAGCAGCAGCCAATGTATTTAGAGACACTGTCAAGAGAAATATTAAGTGCAGAATATGAAAGGGAATTGGCCTCTGGGAGAATGAGAAGCAGCCGAGTTCTGACAAGTTGTGATAAGTAACGGCGATATAATCAGTACTATAAGAGCCACAGGTATATGAGAAACAGGGATATAATCAGTACTATGGCAGCAACATGTATATAAGTAATGGGGATATAATCACTATAAGAGCCACAGGTCTGTGTGACTGGCATATAACTTATACTATAAGAGTCACACGTATTTACCTAACTGGGTTATAACTAGTATCATAACAGCCGCCGGTATACAAGTAACTGGGTTATAACCAGTACGATAACAGCCACAAGCATATAAGTAACTGGAGTATAATCTCAGTACTATAACAGCCACAAGCATATAAATAACTGGAGTATAATCTCAGTACTATAACAGAAACAAGCATATAAATAACTGGAGTATAATCTCAGTACTATAACAGCCGCAGGTATACAAGTAATGGGGTTATAACTAGTACTATAACAGCCAAAGGCATATAAATAAATGGAATATAATCTCAGTACTATAACAGCCACAGGCATATAAAAAACTGGAGTATAATCTCAGTACTATAACAGCCGCAGGTATACAAGTAACGGGGTTATAACTAGTACTATGACAGCCACAGGCATATAAATAAATGGAATATAATCTCAGTACTATAACAGCCACAGGCATATAAGTAACTGGGATATCAGTCAGTACTATAAGAGCCCCAGGCATATACGTAACTTGGTTATAACTGATGCTATAACAACCACAGGTATATAAGTAACTGGGGTATAATCTCAGTACAATAACAAGCACAAGTATATATGTAACTGGGTTATAGCCTGTACTATAATAGCCGCAGGTATATAAGTAACTGGTATATCAGTCAGAACTATAAGAGCCCCAGGTATATAATTAACTTGGCTATAACTGATGCTATAACAACCACAGGTATATAAGTAACTGGGGTATAATCTCAGTACAATAACAAGCACAAGTATATATGTAACTGGGTTATAGCCTGTACTATAATAGCTGCAGGTATATAAGTAACTGGGGTATCAGTCAGTACTATAACAGCTGCAAATGTATTCTTTGGAATAATTGCAAGATGTGAAAACTTCACATCTTGCTTTGTTATGACGTAAAATCATGGCAAGCCATAGCCAGTAATGAATTGCTTCCCTCCAGCCCAGTTTACAGAATAACCTCACAGGCACAACATCGCCTCTAAATTTCACCTAGTTACCCCTGCCCCAGTCTTTGCAAAGTCACACTAGTTAACATTAAACCTTTTGAACACATACCGGTACTTTATTCTGCATCTATGTATTTATCAATTTGGTTGGGAGATGCTGACGCACTGCTTTATCTACCTGGGTCAATGTAAACATACATCAAGTCAAATTAAACCAATATATTAAAATCTGTTTGTGCTTCACGCTGCCCGTCTGGACCAAGCGATAACTTAATGTCACCAATCACTCCTACACGGGAGAATCTATGAATTATTAATCGTATTATTTAAAAACGTAACATGTTTTCATAAACACATAAAGGGGAAGTAAAAAAAAAACATGAAAGACAAAGGTAAAACACTGTGCCTTATTGGCTTTCCCCAGAAGGAAGTAATTACTCCTAAAAGAGTCACTTTCGCTGCCTGACAAAGTCGGAGATAATGATTTCATGACAGTTACACTTATTACTCTCTCTGCTAACCATATCACCCTGCTTGTTTATCTCAGCACAATTTATTGCTGGGAGTAACTGTGTATTCCATGAGGTCTCCGGCGGATCAGGTGGGATGCTGCCACCTTCTTTTTTATCTATTTATAACACCAGGTGACACCAACCAAAAGACGTTGGGGCTCATTTACTGCCCCATAGCAATTAGCATTGATAAGTCTGCTGCAGGCGGAATACTAAAAGCTAACCGCAGAAATGTCAATCACCTTTAGGGATTATAAATACAGAATGAAGGGGCGTTACACTGACCAGTTATGATAGGAAACTACACCTACTTTTCTTCCTGAGCACAACAGACACCCCCAGTCTCTATTGCTAGGTTAACCCACGCAACACACTATTTATGGGAATCTGACCGCTAGAGGGCGCTGTACAATTAGAATGTTTGTATGAGGTCACCTCATCAGAGAACTCACACCCAACTGTATACGCAGGGTTAACTGTGCAGAATAAGCTTGCCTTCTATTAAACATTGACAGTGAAAAAAGAATGGTTTCCCCTTTAAAAAAAAAAACGGGAATGAATCACTTACAGCGTTAACAGACAAAATATCAGAAGGGTTAATGCATACAATTCTTTATATATAAGTCAAAAAGCCATCAGCACTTAGATGCAATGTGTCGTCAGTGAACCATGAGATTACTGATCAGCCAATCATTAAATCTTGGTCGTTACATAACACATTTTGCACATTACAGCAATCTATTTTTTAACTCCTTTTTTCCCCAGTTTTCACAGCATCTCCAAAGCACATTGCTAGGAAACTGGTTACACCCCCTCACCCACCCCCAAGATATGCAGAACTATACCTCCCAGTGCTCCACATCAGCCAGGGATGATGGGAACCGTAGTTCTAAACAGAGCACACAAAGCATAGGCATGTTTATATTATTAGTCTGACGGGGTTGATAATGGTGGTGTAAAAAGGGGCTTATTGAGGGACAAGAAAATACAATAAGGGTGAACCGAGTAGATTTGGGCACTCTCCAGCTCAGGATAAAAATCTGATGCACAATCACATAACAAACACCTGATCTGGATCCTGATCCAGCAATGTTTATTGTGATTTTTCCTGCTGCAAGCAGCGCACTCATGCTGTGAGCCTTGGCCTGATCACAGGAGCGATTGGCTTGTACCATGTACCAGGGGTGCCCTTTCTCTTCCAGCACGGGGCTGCCACTGGGCAATTTTGAATATCAAACCCAAGACTGCAAGAGTGAACGGTTTGCACCTTCGCAAATGATGCAATGGAATTAGCACCCTACTAATTGGCAGGATTTGCATAGATAAGACAGTTCTCCCATTCAGTGGAGCTCATTTATAAACAGTGGGCAAATTTGCTCCTGGGCAGTAACCCATGGCAACCAATCAGATGATTGCTTTCACTGCTCAACTTGCAGCTGGCTGAAAAAAGCTAATCACTGATTGGTTACTGCCCAGGTGCTAATTTGCCCACTGTTTATAAATGAGCCCCAGTGTGTATGCCTTGGCCTTCAGTGCACATTTCCATTCCACTGCTGAAAAAAGGTTGTTTTGCTGGTGTTGAACTACACATTTCCACCCCCTAGTGCAGTGTTTTGTTGTTCAGAATTACAGTTTTAATATATACTTTCACCAAGGGATCCAGGGCTCTATACTCTATATTCTAATGGAAGTTCTTATGGACATTTTGGGTAAAAAAGTGAACACTGAGCACCCTGACTCTACATCTCTCACCCGTAGCAGTTTTATTATTATAATAAACATACTTGGCTCCCTGCAAGTTACTGTAAGCCCATTAGGCCCCATCAAACGACTGTAAATGAGAAGAGTCTGGTCAATTAAAAGTAAAGGCGTTAATCTGCAACTCAGCCATCCTGATGATTAATTAGCCTCGTCTAACAATGCCCCCCCTGCTATTCTCTCCCAGGGCACGCCAGGGACAACCAATACATTTGCATTTCTCAGGAGGAGCTCCAGCAAGGGTTGGTTTAATCCATAGGCATCGCTCAAATCAAACAACCCATTCACAGCAACAACAATATCAGCGAAGGGTTTTTTTTTTTTTTTGCTTTCTTTTTAACCCAGTCCTGTCCAAGCGAAACCAACAAGGCTAGATCCACATTTGCCTCTCCTGCTTACCTGATGCTTTTCTGTTTGCTCTGTCCTCTCCAGGGAGCGTGACTGGCAGTCGGGCAGCCGGGACACAGTTCACAGAGACCAGAAAAAAGCAGAGAGTGCAGAACAGGGTGACCATTCCCATATGGATCCCTTGATAAAGGGCAATTCCACAGCCCCCTCCAGCCTTAGACATCCTCTAGTCGCATACTTTCCTTGGGTGGGTAATCCTCTTTATAGTGCCCTTGTGCCAACCTAAAAAAGATGCACAAAGAGAGTTTTTCACTTTAAGAGCTCTTACATACAAATGTCCTCTCAGTCTTGATATTCAGCCTGCAATCTATTTTTACTGAACTACAATACCCAGCATCCTCTAACAGCCTAAAGCTTTTCCCTCTAATCAGTCATTGCCAGGGGTGTAACTATAGAGGAAGCAGACAGACCCTGCGGCTGCAGGGGGTATAGGGGCCCCATGAGGCTCTAATTCATATACAATTCCAATAAATATTGGTCAAACAGGACAACCTCTGGATATGTTGGGGGCCCTAAAACTAATTTGCTGCGGGGACCAGTAACATCTAGTTACGCCACTGGGCATTGCCTTCTACATGTCATACAAATGCCAGGTATCGGAGGTTAGTCCCCGCATATGACAGTAAGAAGAAGTTGTAGAGACAAAAAAAATGTTTAAATTAATGCTCAAAAGGCAAAATAATGAACACAAATGTCTTACTGAAAAAAATGACTATATAGTGAATTCTTTTGATAATAACGACCATTCTATGGTCTCGGAACACTGTCCATTACACTACTGTATATCACTAGCCTATAAGGAACCATTGTATATAGTACGAAATCCTACGCAGGCTGGAAATGTAACATTAGAAAGTGAAAAGGGCACGCTTATCTCACACCAGTTACCCTTTAAACTCTGTAGGTTTCCCATTACCAATCCCCAGCAGGAAGCCTTCCCTCCTGCCATGATAATAGCTTGGATTTTATAAATGCATCATTGCCCACCGAAATCTGCAGTCGGCTTCAAACTTACAGAGCAAATATTTATATATCAGCACTTTATTTTATTTTATGATAGAATAATCTAAATAAAACAAACACCTGCACTTTCATCCTCGCCAATGATTGTATTGAAATAATGTTTGACAAAAATAATTCTGTCAAGTCACAAAAGTGCAGGAAAGGATTCTCAGGCTTTGGAGGGATTTTTTTTTTTTAACAAGGTAAAAGTTATGAATAAGGTATTTGTGCAGCCAGGATTTTTGTGCATTTGTGCAGCCCCGAGAGAGTGCTTGCCCCCAAGACAGAAAATGCTGCACTTCATATGAATATAATGTAAAAATACAGAAGTGATTTTGTGCACAGAAAGCAAGTCTGTAGCTGGGGGAGCGTGGGTCTTGCAGATGGAGGTCTGCAAGGCGGGTGAATTTGCTGGGGCACATCAGGGAAAAGGGAACGAGACGGAATATTCACAGCAAGCAGTTGACAGCAACAAGCACGTCTGTAGATCTGTAGCTAAAGCTGATTTGCTTCTGTTCCCTGTGGCTACAATGTACAATCAGGAGTCAGACTGCTCAGGGGACCCAGACTGGGCTATAGACAAGGGTAGGGCTCCTATAGAGAGGTATATGCCAGCCAGCTCCTATAGAGAGGTATATGCCAGCCAGCTCCTACAGAGAGGTATATACCAGCCAGCTCCTATAGACAGGTATATGCCAGCCAGCTCCTATAGAGAGGTATATACCAGCCAGCTCATATAGAGAGGTATATACCAGCCAGCTCCTATAGAGAGGTATATGCCAGCCAGGAATAAAGAAATAATGATCTGTGCTACAAAGTGTCAGGTGGCACTGGGCTTGTACAATTTGTGGCTCCTGTGTGGCCAGTGGAAAGGGTAGAAGACAGAATGGAAGAAAGATCATGGATGGTCCAGACTCGAATGGATCAGCACTAGGCTGGCACAGCTGAAAGACAACACAGCGCAATGTAAGCGCTAAAAGACTCCTATGACAAGGGGTGCCAGTCATTCCCTGGGTGTCCCAGGGAATAGGGTGAAGAAGACGCGTAAGCACAAAACTGTCACCCTCAGCTGTCGGCTCAGAGATGCTGCAGGGGGACAAAGTTGCCAAGCTCTACAGTCCCAGAGAGGACACCTACCTGCGCGGTCTTATACAGAGATCCCACCAAAAGGGCTGCACTCGCGACAATTCCTCCTGCGCCCGTAAGGATAAGCGGGGCCGGGAACAACCCTCCTGCCTCTGCCCCAACGTCCTACTCCTCTCCTCCCGCTTCTACTACACTACACTGCCGGCCACTCTGCGGCTCCGCCCCCTAACTCCAACTCCGGCGTGCTGGGCGGGGATACGGCAGTAGGACACGCCTCTCGGGCACGCCTCACTTACTCTGGTGACGTCAGCAGCCCTTAAACCGATACCTATTAACCCGTGCTTATCTGCAGCGCTTTTATACGCTTGATAGAACCTAATTCATACCTGCAGAATTCTAGTCTGTCAGATCTCTAGGCGGTCAGCTCATGAAGGGGTGGTTCACCTTTAAGTTAATTTTTATTGTGTTATAGAATTGTAAGCAACTTTTCAATTGGCCTTCATTATTTCTTTTTTTTTTTTACAGTTTTTAAATGATTTACCTTCTACTTCAGACTCTTTCCAGATTTCAAATGGGTCACTGACCCCTGGGATAGGGTTGCCACCTGGCTGGTATTTTACAGGCCTGGCCGGTAAAAATAATGGTTGATCCCAATGTTATTAATATGGAAAAAAGATAAATATAAAGGAAGGCCGGTATTTTTTCCCAGAAAAGCCAGCAACCCTAACCCCATCTAAAAAACAAATGCTCTGTAAAAGTGGCTATACACGAGCAGATTAAAGATAATTTTTTTTTTTAAAAAAAACGTAGTTTGTATATAATGAAAAAAAAACACCAAGACATACTTATCTTTAAAATCCAGGGTCGGATTTACATAGTGGGCGCCCCTAGGCTCACTGCCGTTAGTCGCCGTGCAAATTTTCATCATCGGAACCGGAGTAATGGGGATATGCGCACAGGACATTTAAAAAATGATTGTATCCCCAGTGTTTTTGGACCAATGTGGGTGTGGTTGGGCAGCATGCCGCCCCCTAAAATCCTGCTGCCCTAGACTCAAGCCTAGGTGGCCTTTCCACAAATCCAGGCCTGTTAAAATCGCAAAGTCTTTATTAAAAAATAACATACTGTAACTTTGCTTGCGCTCCTCATCAAAAAAGGCGACAGGGTGACGTTCCATCGTGCGTTGCTCAATTTCTCCTCCCTGGCTATCTCCTATAGAAGGCAGGGAGGAGAAATCGAGCGCCGCATTGTCGCCTTTTCTGAAGAGGAGCGGAAGCGGAGTTTCGGTAAGTTATTTTTTAATAAAGACTGTGTGATTTTAAAGTTAAATATGTCTTGGTGGTTTTTTGTTTGTTATATACAAACAAATTTTATGATAACATTGTTTTGGCATTACTGGTCCTTTAAAGCTGCTAATATTGGTCCTTTAGGCCGATTCACCAGTTTATCTGCCCGTGTCTGGGGGTTCCTGATGGGAAAATCGGGCAGATATCAATCAGTCAAGTTTGATTTATTTTTTTCCAAGATCCAGGACCGCATCGGCTAGTTGACACGGTCCTACAACCCCTCGATGCCCATTCATAGAATTATAATCAGATTGTTTGGCCTAAGGGGGCATATCGAGTTATGATACGCTCGTTTTGGCAAATGGCCACCTT
Organism: Xenopus petersii; assembly: GCA_038501925.1. Lineage (NCBI taxonomy): Eukaryota > Metazoa > Chordata > Amphibia > Anura > Pipidae > Xenopus > Xenopus petersii. The sequence goes on along the minus strand of CM076672.1, from coordinate 21,199,462 downwards.
AAGGCTACACATGTATTGTTATTAGGGATGCACCGAATCCACTTTTTTGGATTCGGCCGAACCCCCGAATCCTTCACAAAGGATTCGGCCGAATACCGAACCGAATCCGAACCCTAATTTGCATATGCAAATTAGGGGTGGGAAGGGCAAAACATTTTTTACTTCCTTGTTTTCTGACAAAAAGTCACGTAATTTCCCTCCCTGCCCCTAATTTGCATATGCAAATTAGGATTCAGATTCGGTTCGGCCAGGCAGAAGGATTCGGGCCGAATCCTGCTGAAAAAGGCCGAATCCTGGCCGAATCCCGAACCAAATCCTGGATTCGGTGCATCCTTAATTGTTATTGCTACTTTTTACTACTCATCTTTCTATTCAAGAAGTGTCGGACTCAGGCCTGGATTTGTGGTGAGGTCACAAAGGCCTGGGCCTAGGGCGGCAATATATTAGGGGCAGCATGCCGCCCAGTTGATTTCCAGGGAGCACTGAAGACCACAGCTCCCCAACAGCTCGCGAACGCTCCGGTGCTGGCGCACATGCACGCTCGCTGGGAGGAGAGTATGCAGGTTGGCTCTAGGACCACGCGGCCTCAGGGCGCCCACCCACTAAATCCGGCACTGGTCGGACTGGAGCCTTGGGGGCCCACTGTGGCTGCAAAACAAGGGCCCTCATGGCAGTCCTCGGGGTCCCCTCCTAATCTTAAAATGTTGGGGCCAACGTGCAAATTGGCAAACATGGCGTGTGCATGCGCCAAAGATGCAGTGCTGTGAAAGAAGGTCTTTATGGGGCAGCAGATTTTTTTTTCCCCTGTGTCCTGCCGGCCCAGTCCGACCCTGTATTGAGGCCTCTCCTATTCAAATTCTAGTCCCTTATTCAAATCAGTGCATGGTTGCTAGGGTGATTTTGACCCTAGCAACCAGATTGCTGAAACTGCAAACTGAAAATCTGTGGAATAAAAAGCTAAATAACTCAATTATTATTTATTATTTATTGTTTCCAATGCCATGCAGGGTTGTATTAGTAACATCAAGTTACATTTTTGTTTATGTACTTTTCTAACCCATCGCCATACATCATTCTCATGTCATATATTTATATAGGATACACCAAGTACAGCATGATATTCAATTTTGTGCCAAATATTATCTGGCATCGATTTTATTTGCACAGTAATAAATTATAATTCTTGTGATAAAACGTTCCAGAATGCAGCGGAATCAAATCGCTTGCGTCAAAAATGTATACACACGGGATTGTGGGCTGGCGGAGACTGCTGGCACCCACACGTTCTTATCTAGAAGCCAGAGCATTGACTTGAGAAGGGAGTCATTTATATATTGAATATATATTACAGGGTAATCACATTTAAAAATGTCAATTTATCTAAAATATATCCAAACCACCCTGACATTTACAATGAAATAAACCCAAAGTGAAAACAATTGTTTTTTTCAGTTGCAAAATTGTTGAGGGCTTGGATAAGAATGAAAATAGAGAATACGCCCTCTTTCTATTGGTCAGTGCTTATCTTACATTGCATTTCACTCAGCAGTATGAGGGCATAGTTTATTGTGCAGACAGAACATCCTCTCTCTGGCTATTTGTATATATATCCCTGTGAGTGGGAGCCGCCATGTTGCTTGCCAGAGCTAAACCATTACCCAGTTTAATTCCAAGTGGTCTTAGAGATAAAACTTTTGCTTTCAATTGAAAGAATATTCTCAGTGCCCTATAAGCAATGCATTTAAACGTGATTTTGTAAATGCCCAGTCTCCTCCTTTTCTCTAATAAAGCAGCAGTCCTGCTCTGCTTTATGGCAGCGGAGATTCTAGCTATCTGTATAACAGAGCATTCTGTCCCAGTGGCTGCACATATTCTATCTGATCCCCATTGTAAGCAGCAGTCCAGCCCTGCTTTATGGCTGAGATTCTAGCTATCTGTATAACAGAACATTCTGTCCCAGTGGCTGCACAAATTATCTTTGATCCCATTGTAAGCAGCAGTCCTGTCCTGCTTTATGGCAGCTGAGATTCTAGCTATCTGTATCACAGAGCATTCTGTCCCAGTGGCTGTACAAATTCTCTTTGATCCCCAGTGTAAGCAGCAGTCCTGCCCTGCTTTATGGCTAAGATTCTAATTATCTGTATAACAGAACATCCTGTCACAGTTGCAGAGATTCTCTTTGACCCCATTGTAAGCAGCCGTTCTGCCCTGCTTTATGGCTGATATATAAAATACTTTAGACATTTTTAGGTGTGATTACCCTCCTATAAAATGGATCTATAAGGGCTTACCCTGGTATTTTCTTACTTTTTTCAATCAGAATCCTCGCGGGACATGGCTCTGCTGTTCTGTAGTTTGTCTTTGTATGGGATTCTCATTGGAGTAACACAATTACACTCTCTGCCTTATACAAAGGGCCTGTGCTGCTGCTGCTGCTGGAAAATAACCATTTAAGAGCCAATAAGGCTGAACATCATTGCTTATCATCCAGTATAAAGCACTTTGTTTCGTACATCAGAGCCAGGTACATTTCCAATTCAAATGAGGCTGTATTCTTCCCTATGCCTGTGCGGCACTTTTATTTCCTAGAAAATGACATGAATTAATGACTTTTTAATAGCGAATGCTTGAATTATTATTATTTCTGTCATAATTCAAAGTAGACTTTTCACCCCAAAGAGCAGCTCTTTTTTCCTCTCATTCGGTGCCGCACGACATGAAAGGGAACAATAGGGGTTGAAGGCACGGCGGAACTCAGGCACACACACTATATAGACACTTTTATTCTGTCTACTTTGCTTCCATTGCATATAATAGAAGTACTTTCCATGCAGATCCCTGTAACGCTTATCCTGGCCACTGATTCTCTGGTTACTCATTTGCAGAGTCACATCAATTTTCACACTGACTGACTGTTTAGTGAAGGTATTTCTTATTGTGATTTATGTGGCGGTTGGAGCACTGGACATTCATTAATATTACGTGTAGCAGGAACAGCCTAGGAACAAAGTGCTGTTTGGATATTGTAGGTGATAACTAAAGGGATCCTGTCATCGGAAAACATGTTTTTTCTAAACGCATCAGTTAATAGTGCTACTCCCGCAGAATTCTGCACTGAAATCCATTTCTCAAAAGAGCAAACAGATTTTTTTATATTCAATTTTGAAATCTGACATGGGGCTAGACATATTGTCAATTTCCCAGCTGCCCCTGGTAATGTGACTTGTGCCTGCACTTTAGGAGATAAATGCTTTCTGGCAGGCTGCTGTTTTTCCTTCTCAATGTAACTGAATGTGTCTCAGTGGGACATGGGTTTTTACTATTGAGTGTTGTTCTTAGATCTACCAGGCAGATGTTATCTTGTGTTAAGGAGCTGTTATCTGGTTACCTTCCCAGATCTTTTGTTTGGCTGCTGGTGGAAAGGGAGGGGGTGATATCACTCCAAGTTAAGGCTAAGGCCACACTAGGCGATAGCGCCGCGATTTGACTCGCGGCGACTTTTCGCCGCAATCACTGGGGAAACTTTTGCGCTGGCGTCTATGGGGAATCGCGAAAAATCGCCAGCGTCAAAACACACGCGGCGATCTTTATTCTACTGTCGCTCGAAAGGCGATTTCGAGCGACAATAGAAAAAAGATCGCCGCGTGTGTTTTGACGCTGGCGATTTTTCGCGATTCCCCATAGACGCCAGCGCAAAAGTTTCCACAGCGATTACGGCTTAAAAGTCGCGGCGAAAAGTCGCCGCGAGTCAAATCGCGGCGCTATCGCCTAGTGTGGCCTTAGCCTTAGGTACAGCAGTAAAGAGTGATTGAAGTTTATCAGAGCACAAGTCACATGACTTGGGACAGCTGGGAAATTGACAATATGTCTAGCCCCATGTCAGATTTCAAAATTGAATATCAAAAAATCAGTTTGCTCTTTTGAAAAAATGGATTTCAGTGAAGAATTCTGCTGGAGCAGCACTTTTAACTGATTCGTTTTGAAAAAAAATTTTATCCCCATGACAGTATCCCTTTAAGCTGAATTCATACAGGAATTAAGACCTGTTATCCTGAATGCTAGGGACCTGTTTTTTTTTTTACAGATAATGGATCTTTACTTAATTTGAATCTCCATACCTTAAGTCTATTGAAAAATTACTTTATTGGTTTTGCCTACTGTAAGGAATAATTATATCTTAGTTGGGATCAGATACAAGGTGTTGCTTTATTACTACAGAGAAAAAGGAAATCGTTTTTAAAAATTTGGATTATTTGATTAAAATGGAGTCTATAGGAGATGGACCTCCTGTAATTTGGTGCTTTCTGATTAACAGGTTTCTGGATAAAGGATCCCATACCTGTATTTATAATTGGCTTCACCTAAAGCATGTTTCAAGGAGAAGATATGCAAATATTAACCAGTCCACTACATTGACCCCCCCCCCCCGTTCAATCCAACCACAGCAGGGCCCCCCTCTGCAGAATGGACCAGTTACCCATACCGATTGGTTTGTGGCTACCCTAATCATGACTGGCCACTTGATATCCGACCATCAGGAACAAATCAGAGGGGAATTGATTAAAGGGAGGAGGGGGTCCCACTGTATAGAGCACTTGTAAGGCCCCATCTAGAATATGCCGTACAGTTTTGGTCTCCATCACTCAAACAGGACATTATTGTATTAGAGAGGGGACAGAGAAGGGCAACTAAGCTGGTAAAAGGTATTGAAAATCTTAGCTATGAGGAAAGACTGGCCAAATTGGGGATGTTCACGCTGGAGAAGAGGCGTTTAAGGGGTGATATGATAACTATGTATAAATATATAAGGGGATCATATAATAATCTCTCTAATGCTTTATTTACCAGTAGGTCTTTCCAGCTGACACAAGGGCACCCATTCCGATTAGAAGAAAGAAGGTTCCGTCTAAACATTAGGAAGGGGTTTGTTACAGTGAGAGCTGAGAAGATGTGGAATTCACTCCCTGAGTAAGTGGTTCAGGTTGATACATTAGATAGGTATAAGAAGGGGTTGGATGATGTTTAGTAAGTGAGGGAATACAGGGTTATGGGAGATAGCTCATAGTACAAGTTGATCCAGGGACTGGTCCTATTGCCATTTTGGAGTCAGGATTAGGAATTATCCTCCTCTGAGGCAAATTGGAGAGGTTTCTAATGGTTTTTTTTCCTTCCTCTGGATCAACTGGCAGTTAGGCAGGTTATATATAGACTTAAACAAAAACGGAACTAGAGGGGGGCGGGCCCTGGCGCAGGACGCGCAGCCGGGCCCCCGCCCCCCTCCGTAAACCCGGAAGTGGCCGCCGAACATGCGGCGGGCGGACTGCCGGGGGGCCCTGAGGGGGTGCGGGCCCTGGCCCACTCGCACCCCCTGCTCCCCCGGTAGTTCCGCCCCTGGACTTAAAAGGTTGAACTTGATGGACGTGTGTCTTTTTTCAACCTAAGTTACTATGTTACTAACAGCAGCCCCTTTGGCATTTGCAACAATCTGGCAGGCTTGAACATCTCTACCCAGAGTGTAGTGCAGCGTCGGACTGGATGCCCGGAGGCCCAACTGGGCTTCTGCCACAGGGCCACCTCTCCCCCACCTCCAGGTTCTGCTGCCCCCCCCCCTCTGGGCCCTGATACCTCTTTCTCCACCTGCCTAGAGGCCTGCCAAAGCCACAACCCCCCTCTGAGACCCCACTCTTTCCTGCGTGGTAGTTGAGGCCTTGGGGGGTGCGTGATCAGGGGGCAGCATGGGACATAGGCGGGAGCGGGTCTGAAGGGGCCCAAAAGTGCTGGGCTCAGTGGCCCAGTCCGAACCTGGCGCTGTGGCTTTTATTTGCCTGGCTAGGGATAAAAGAATTTATACCAAGTAGGGAGACAGGCTTCATGGCGCTAAAAATCCATGTTACTGTCTAAGCTGTCCAAGGACAGACAACATCGATAACGAGGGACTGACAAAGTGTAGTATAAACTCCCTGTCATTCCCCTTTAAACAGTCCGTATGTTACCTTGTATGGATATACAGCTTCCCATGTACCCTCTGTCTCACTGTCATAAGTGATATCTTAATGAAATGTCTGTATTTGTCTATGGGAGAGGGGGGCTGGTAAAGGCTCGGAGATTAATCCCAAATCATTTGCCTGCGGACAGATTCATTTCCAGTACAATGTGCTCTGTCAGTACCAAATGAGACACACTGACACATTCTGCAAACGGTAAATATTGTCTTTTACATTCACCGACCTCTGACAAGGTGCCTAGTACTCTGCTAGTTCAGCCCTTCTGTTGTATGAGGGGTAATGTACCCCCGAGTGCTTTTATACAGGTCGTGGAACCCCAATGTGACTTCTAATACAAAAGTTTTACTGAGTAATATGGTCCAAATGACATCACTATACACCGATTATAACTGATGACATCATTAAGCACTGTATATTATACCAGGATATCATTTACAGGATATTCATGTCCCTTGTATGTAACAAGAATACAGTAGAACCCCCATCTTACATTTTTCAGGGGACCAGATGATGTAAAAACCAAATGATGTAAAAATCCAGGAAAATGTAAACTCACGGAAATACATTATGTGTTATATATTGGTACGACCACAAAAAATGGCGTAACACTTAAAATCAGGGTATGTTAAATTGAGATTTTAATGTAGAGGTATGGGATCCATTATCTGGAAACCCGTTATTTAAAAGCTCTGAAATATGAAAAGCCATCCACATAGACTCTGATTTAATTAAATCATTCCTGATTTTTAAAATTGATTTCCTTTTTCTCTGTAATAAAGAAACGTTATACCTTGTACTTGATCCAAACAAAGATAACATTAATCTTTAATGGAGGCAAAGCAATCCTATTGGGTTTATTTAATGTTTATATTATTTCTAAAAAGACTCAATGTATGGAGATCCCATTTACGGAAAGATCCCTTATCCGGAAAACCCAGGTCCCAAGCATTCTGGGTAACAGGTCCCATATCTGTATTAAGCTGTAACGGAATCCCATGGCCATATAACAGCAGAAGGCCACAGACCAGGGGCTTAAAGGTTATGAAACAGTGGTGTAACTTTACTTTCTTTTCTTACCCCACATGAACAGGCAGGGAGCAGGGGAATGCAAGCTGGTGGGCAGGTGGAGGGAGGGCCCATGAAGGAGCTACTGTGGTGGGAGAAGGAGCGGGCAGTAGTGGGGACAAGGGTCAGGACTAGGGATAGGTGACAAAATACTGTAGCACCTCAACCTCCCAGTGTTGCACCCTAGGCAGACGCCCCTCTGCGTAACTCTAGTTTCGGCCCTAACATAAGCATTCCTCCAAACAATCCCATTTTTTCACGGGACAGTCCCAGTTTTGACAGCTCAACCCGCAGTCCCAGATTGTTACTGAAATGTTCCAACTTTCTCTTTGATCTCCTGCACTGAACAGCCAGAAAAAGATACAAAGTTTCTAAATATGTGGCAGGTGTACTTTTGTAACAATTTAAGATAAGCAAAGAAAAAAAATGTTACAATTTAAGATAAGCAAAGAAACAATTGTAACAATTTAAGACAAATCTTTTCTTCTTCGGGCAACTAATTTCCCCAAAATGCCTTCCAGACGGCTAGGATGTGAATCGCCGGCGGGATAGCACTCGCATCACTTTGGCTTTACGAAGTCGCAATTTCGAAAAACAAATCACCGGCAATTCGCGGGATGGCATTTCGGGGAGATTAGTCGGCTGAAAAAGAGGAGATTCGTCGTTGGGCAACTAATGTCCCAATTAGCAGTGTGTGACACTACCCTATAGGGCAATTCACCTTCATTAGCAAAATTATAATATCACATAATAACCACAGAAATGTGTAACCTGCCAAATTCTGTAAAATTAAAATGGTGATTAGGGGGTGTGGCCACAATATTGGCGTGGTGAAAAATGTTCACCATGCAAATCTTCTTGTCCCTCCTTCTATTTCCAAAATGTTGGGAGGTATACATAAGCACAGAGTAGCGCTGAGCGAATCTGTCCGGTTTCGTGGAACGCATTGAAGTCAATGGGAAGCGACAATTTTTAGAAGCGCAACAATTTTTCTCTCTCCAAATGTATTAAAGTCAATGGGAGTTTTTTCTTATGGGATTTTTCCGCTGCAAGTTTTTGCCACAGTTCTGAAAAAAAAATGTGCACATGGTGAAACGTGTAAATTCTCCATGAATCTATGGCTGCCGAATAAATTCGCTCATCACTAGGACAGAGTGAACTTGGACCCAACAAATCTACTTTCCGTGCCAAGTGCCAGATTTTCAATGGGGTACAAGTCAGCCGGACCCTCGATGCCAATGCGGCGGCTTATTTCATAGAGAGTATCAAGGAGTTTAGCAGTGTATCTAATAATAACAAAAGCAGCCCATACAGTATAATCGAGCCCATGACTCCATCCGTGAACCGACACGTGATCCTACGACTGAATAAAAGCAATCTTATGGCCTGAGCTGGAATCGGACCTTCAGCTTTAATTATCCCACAGCTCTATGACATTTAAATAATTATCTAATAAAACAGATTTCAGGCTCCAGGGAGCTTCAGGGTCTCCAATCTTACATTAATTAATTACTTTAATGAGGCTTCCTGGGCCAATTATTATGGGATTTTAATAATTAGCGATCATAACAAGAACCAGTTTAAATAAATCCAGAACCTCTGAGGGCAAAGGGAAACATGGTTGCTTAAATACATGTTGCTCCAACCTTATGTTAATGTATAACTATATTTGTGTATATGTTGTGCAGGCCTTTATATCTCCAATTAATGCTTTGCTATATTATTTTTATAATCTGACAATAGGAATTCAGTAGTAACCTTGCTCTGAATATCAGTAACATTACAACTCTCATTCTACTATACCTGCTATCCCACAGTCACACTCCCTTCCCAGAGACTATTATCCACTCTTACTATAGGCACAATCTCTCCCTACTATACCTGCTATCCCACAGTCACACTCCCTTCCCAGAGACTATTATCCACTGTTACTATAGGCACCATCTCTCCCTACTATACCTGCTATCCCACAGTCACACTCCCTTCCCAGAGACTATTATCCCACTGTTACTATAGGCACCATCTCTCCCTACTATACCTGCTATCCCACAGTCACACTCCCTTCCCAGAGACTATTATCCACTGTTACTATAGGCACCATCTCTCCCTACTATACCTGCTATCCCACAGTCACACTTCCTTCCCAGAGACTATTATCTACTGTTACTATAGGCACCATCTCTCCCTACTATACCTGTTATCCCACAGTCACACTCCCTTCCCAGAGACTATTATCCACTGTTACTATAGGCACCATCTCTCCCTACTATACCTGCTATCCCACAGTCATACTCCCTTCCCAGAGACTATTATCCCACTGTTACTATAGGCACCATCTCTCCCTACTATACCTGCTATCCCACAGTCACACTCACTTCCCAGAGCTCATTAAATGCCGTAATGTGGCCCCACAAGACTGTGCTCCCAGAACTTTAAATTCAGACCCATCAGTGTAAATAATAAGGAAGGGTGTACACATCAGCCATACTTAATTCCTTATTTCTGTTGCTGAGTTCAGAACTGGGTCAGCTTTAAATAAAAATGAGATTCATGAACAAAAATTATGAGATCATTTATCAATGACGTGTCCTAGATTCTGAGCTGGGAGATCCCTTTACATTATGATTAAAGCCAGAATGGAAGCTGCCCCTGTAGGAAGGGAAACGTAGGACTTTGTTCATCCTTCAGCAGAATCAGATGAGAAGCCGTACTGCCAATTATTTCTAGGCAAAAAAAAAAAGAATTAATTATGATTTAGACATTGATATTCTGAGTCAATTTAAGATTCTCCTTGAGGTGTCTATATTTTTAGCAATTTTCTGTTTAAGTGATCTTTCTAATTTCCTTTTCCCTTATCTGAAATGCAAATTACTGAATGCGATGGGTGGAATATTCATCTTTCAATCTGCCGTACACAATGGAGCCTGGTTGCTATGGTAGAACCGTAGCAACAACTGCATTTTGTCCCAGTAGTGAGATATGCAGAGATATAGCAGAACTCTTCTCATTAAGGTTCATAACTGTGCAGCCACCTGTGTCCTCCTTTGTAGCAGTTTCTTCAGCTCCATCTTTTGATGGTTTCTCTGCAGATCCCCAGATGTTTGGCCGCTGTTTATCTGGGATTCCACGACCCGGGTCAGACTCCCAATCTGTCTTGTTCCTTTGTTTGAAGGTCTCTGATGAACTTTGTGTGTTCAAATATGTGAGATTAGATGTTTGTTATTAGAAAGTTGTGTGTCTGTGTTGTGCCCCTATGAGAGAAAGTGATTGGCTCCTGCACAAATGGCTTTTATTCTCAGCACAGGGCCTTTATTCTCCCCGCATTGAGCTAATTCTTTTAGTATGAACATATTTTCTCTCGGTGAGGCCAATGCTGATCCAAAACATCGTTGCTGCTGATATTTTGGTTTTCAAATTGTTTAGCAGCTCTGCCATTTGGCATTTCATCTTTTTTGTTAGGCTCCTATAACAACCACGCCATCGTGGAAATAAAAGACTAGTAATGAGTGAATCTGTCCTGCTTCGATTCGCTAAAAAATTTGCGAAACCCCCCAAAAAATTGGAGAAACAGCGAAGTCAATGGTGTCAAAATCATTTTGACGTGCGACAATTTATCACATGTGCAACTTTGTCCAAATGCATTAAAATCAATGGGCGTTAAAATAATTTTGGTGCGCCAAATTTTTACACATGCGACTCTTTTGTCCAAATGCATTAAAGGCAAAGGGCGTAAAATTTTTTTTACGATCATCAATTTTTATGTGCGCAAATTTTTTTGTCACAGCAAATTTTTCCGTGGCGAATTTATGCAGCAGTTTCACAGTTTTTGCCAGGTGGCAACCCTAACTCTCTGGCCAAAAAACTCTGGGTGCTGCCCTCGAACCTCCCCATATGGCTCTAATTGTGGCTGCAAAAAATTAAGGTACATGTGTGGGGGGTAGAGGGGGGTTGTGGCTGGGAAGGGGGGGCCTGAGGGTGTATGCAGACCCCTGAGGTGGAAGCCCCAGTAGGCCCAGTGAAAAATTCGTAAAATGCATTGAAGTCAATGGGCGTCAAAGTAATTTTGACGCGCGTCAATTTAGGCACCCATGACAATATTTATATGTGCAGCTATTTTATCCAAATGCATTAAAGTCAATGGGCGTCCACATAATTTTGACGAGTGACAATTTTTATGCGCGCGACTGTTCTGACCCACAATCAAATTTTTTTACGTGGCGGATTTTTCACCGGTGAATTTTCTTCACAGTTTTGCAAATTTATTCGCCCATCACAAGTGATAAATAAACCTTTAAAAATCCCATATGGGTGAATAGAAAGTGGGTGATTTCTTTCTATGGTGATAAATAGTGATGGACAAATTTGTCATGTTTTGCTTCGCCGAAAAATGTGCAAATTTCTCGGGAAATTCTCAAAACTCATTGAAGTCAATGGGCGTCAAAATTATTTTGACGCGCGTCAATTTCGTCGGAACTATTCTGACGCTCGCGCAAATGTTTTTGACGTGGCGGATTTTTCACCGGCGAATTTTCTCCGTTTTCGCAGTTTCATCACTAGTGATAAATACACCTCTAAAAATCCCATATGGGTGAACAGAAAGTGGTTCTTTCTATGGTGATCTCTAATGTCACATTTTGATAATTCTGCCCCTATGAATGAGCCTCAGTTTTTATGGACCAGCACCTATAACTTAGTCTTTATCTGAATAACGCGAGAACAATCTGTCTTGCCGTAGGGGTCTGTGGGTAGATGCTAAAGAGACGCTGGACTTTCTGAGCTAAAATGACACAATAATATGTCTATTTTCTTTGTAGCACCTGAGTGACACAGCCAGACTGGATATACATTGTCCAATAATAGAATTTGTTTTGATCGTCGCTGTGTTATTTTTTTTGCCCCCGTCGTGCGCCTGTGTTTTTAGTATAAATACCAAAATAATTAAATTCCTGTTGTCAGACTCCCAACTGCTAAAGTGAGGAAACAACAACTCCCTGCAGAAAGCCAATACCTTATCTCTGTGTTCTTTTATTATTTATACCAGTGAGCCATCACAATCTCTCTAGTGAACCTCCAGCTGGTACTGAACACCCGTCCTCCAGGATATTACTAAAGTAGATGTCCACCCAAAAATGTATTAAAAAAAAGTCATTTTCAAGGGTTTGCGCACCTTTAAATTAACTTTTAGTGTAGTGCAAAGAGTGATACTCTGTTACAATTTGCAATTGGTTTTTATTTTTTATTATTTGTGCTTTTTTCATTTATTTATCTTTTTATTTAGCTCTCCAGTTTAAGCAATCTGGTTGCTAGGGTCCAAATTGCCCTAGTAACCATGCATTGATTTGAATAAGAGACTGGAATATCAATAGGAGAGGCCTGAATAGAAAGAGACGTAATAAGAAGTAGCAGTAACAATTAAATTGTAACTTTATTGAGCATTTGTTTTTAAGATTGACCCGCTTTTGAAATCTGAAGAAGAAGAAGGCAGATAATTCAAAAACTAGAAAAAAGAAAAAAATGAAGCCCAATTGGAAAGTTGCTTAGAATCAGTAATTCTATTACATAATAAAAGTTAACTTAAAAGTAAACCACCCTTTAAAACCATTGACAATCAGGGCCACCCTCAGAGAGTTTGGGGTCCTGTCTAAGTTGCTTGTTTGGGGCCCCCATTAACACAATCCCATATATCAACCAAATCCCTGTGGGACATCACTGAAAGGAACTGGAAGATATTAATAAGTAAATCATATAGATAGTACCATTAATTAAAGAGGTGGTTCACCTTTACGTTGACTTTTAGTATGTTATAGAATGGTTAATTCTAAGCAACTTTTTAACTGGCCTTCATTTTTTCTTCTTTTATAGTTTTTGAAATAGTTGCCATTTTCTACCGACTCTTTCCATCTTTCAAATGGGGGTCGCGGACCCCATCCAAAAACAAATGCTCTGTAAGGCTGTACATTTAGGGGCAGATTTATCAAGGGTCGAAGTGAATTTGAGGGAATTTTCAAAGTAAAAAAATTCAAAGTTATTTTTTGTATACTTCGACCATCGAATAGGATACTACGACCTCAAATTTACTTTGACTTCAATTCAAAGTAAAAATCGTTTGATTATTCGACCATTTGATAATCGAAGTACTGTCTCTTTAAAAAAAAACTTTGACTTCAATACTTCGCCAACTTAAATCTGCTGAAGTGCAATGTTAGCCTATGGGGACCTTCTACAACATTTTTCTAAGTCCTTACACATCGAATAAAAGTCCTTCGATCGTATGCTAGAATCGTTCGAATCGTTCAATCAAGCGATTTTTATTCGACCGCAGGATTGCCAAATTTGCTGAAAAAACTTCGAATTCGATATTCGAATTCGAAGTTTTTTAATTCGATGGTCGAATTTCGAAGTTTTTTGGACTTCGAAATTCGACCCTTGATAAATCTGCCCCTTATTGTCATTGCTACTTTTTATTACTCATCTTTCTATGCAGGCCTCTCCTAATCATATTCCAGTCTCTTATTCAAATCAATGCATGGTTGCTAGGGGAATTTGTACCCTAGCACCCAGATTACTGAAATTGCAAACTAAAAAGATGCTAAATTACACACTAAATAACCCAAAAACCACATAATAAAAACCAATTGCAAATTGTCTCCGAATATCCCTCTCTACATCATACCTAAAGTTAATTTAAAGGTGAACAACCCTTTAACGTAAAGGTAAACCACCCCTTTAAGCAAATTTCCAATATACTTTGATTAAACCTTTTCAATGATTTAAAAGGTTACATGTAAATATAATTGTTATTCCCAGTCCTGCCTCCTGTGCACAAGCCAGGCATGTTTTGGACATTGCCAATTCAGAGTTCTCATGGGTAGGTGCCCCCTCTATACTCATTGCCCCGGGCAGGCTGAGCTTGATCCTTAGGAACAAATAGGTTTAGTTTGACCAGTTGCAGGTTAATATATTTCTGATATGGTGTTTCACTGTGGGATAGTTGATGTGCTATAAACACAGTACAGATATGGGATCCATTGTCTGGAAACCTGTTATCCAGAAAGCTCTGAATTATGGAAAGGCTGCTTCTCAGGGGCGTAACTATAGAGGAAGCAGACCCTGCGGCTGCAGGGGGGCCCAGGAGATATAGGGGCCCCATGGGCCCTAATTCATATAAAATTTCAATAAATATTGGAGAAACAAGTCAACCCCAAAACATTTTGGGGGCCTGAAAAATAATTTGCTGTGGGGCCCAATAATATCTAGTTACGCCACTGCTGCTTCTACTTGATCCCAACTAAGATATAATTAATTCTATACATGTATGGGATCCGTTATGCAGATACCTGCTATCCAGAAAGCTCAGAATTATGGAAAGGCCGTCTTTCATAGACTCCATTATAATAAAATTATCCAAATTTTTTTTAAGAAAATGTCCCAACTTGGTTGATCCCACCTAAGATATAATTAATGCTTATTGGAAGCAAAACCAGCCTATTGGGATTATTTAATGTTTACATGATTTCTAGTAGACGTAAGGTATCAAAATCCAAATTACAGAAAGATCCATTATCCGGAATACTGCATAAGCTTAAGCACTGCGTATCTTGACAGCGCTATATAAATAAATTATAATGATGATGATGATGAAGCATTCTGGATAACAGGTCCCAAACCTGTAATAATTAAACAGTAGCTTGTACTTGATCCCAAAAAAATATATAATTTATCCTTTTTGGAAGCAAAACCAGCCTATTGGGTTTTTATTATATATTATATTATAATGTTTACATGAATTTCTTGTAGACTTAAATTACAGAAAGATTTGTTATCTGGAAAATCCCAGGTCCCGAGCATTCTGGAGAACAGGTCCCATACCTTATAATATAATGGCTCAGGTCCCATGAGCATCTGTAGATGTTTTTGGAGTGAAATGGAGAACAGACAGTGCAGTGGAACAACCTATTTAGATCTCATTTACAGTAAATAGGTCACATGGTGCTGAAACAGCCTGCTGGGGTCTCCCACCTTCTGGTGCATTAATGTTTAGCTAATTCCTCCTACTTATTCATTATTCACGCTCCCATTGGAGGTGATCCATCAAAAGCCTCAGCAGCGAGAAACTAAGGGAAAAGAGCCATCTGCTGCCACCAAATTTAGCATTTGGGTTAATGGGATGAGGAGGCCTTGACAGAAAGGGAAAGAAAGTTTTTGGTGTGAATAACTGAAATGAGGATTAATGGGGTTATTTTAGAGAAGTGGTTCAGGCAAAGCGTTAGCCTTTGGGTTTATATTGCACTGCAGTCACTGAGCACTGTGGGAGGCACATTTATCAAGGGTAGAATTTCAAATTCATATGAGTTTTTTTAAAACTTCCATAAACTCCCATAAATTTGAAATTCGATCAAATTTATTAGTGAAATCAAATTTTCTCAACTCGGACTAATTGAATCGACCCAAGAGTTCGAATCGATTTCAATTTGAGTTAGAAAAACTCGATTCGAATGTCAGGTAGGCTGGCTGCAAACATCACCAAACTGATCCCTGGACCTCCCCCATTGAATTATACAGCAATTCATCAGGTTTTAGGTGAAAAATAGTCGAATTTGAGTTCTTAAAGGGCCAGAGTATGATAAATCTCTGAATTCAAATTCAAACTCAAATCGAGTTTGGATAATTCACAATTCGAATTTGAGAGTTTAACCAAAATTTGAATTTGAATTTTCAATTCGACCCTTATTAAATCTGTCCCTTAGAGTTATACTTTTAATATATTAAGGGGCAGATTTATTAAGGTTCAAGTTGTTTTTTTTCTGCAATAATTTGAGTATTCAAGTTGTATTCTTTGGTCAAAACATTCTTACAGGTTAAAAAAAAAAAAAAAATTGAATATTCGAGATTTATTATACCTCGACCCTGGAAATAGCTAGAATCCGAAAATACACCACCGATGTCATGTAGAAGTCAATGGCAAAGGTCCCTTGAACCATTTGAAGAGGATAAACGCCTGCATGATGTTAAAGTTTTGTTCAGAAAGCAGATACTGGGCTGGAAACAAGCATGGTTGGTCGCTATGGGTATCAAGACCTGAGCCCTCAACATAGTGCAGTGGAAAAGTCACTAGAAAATGGGGTGAAAAGGTACAGAGGAATGAACTAAATAGTGTGCCCCATAATTGGTAAATGGGGCCTGGCATGGTTTACCCTTTATGCTGTTATTTATTATTTTTGATGTAAATATTTGTAATTTTAACATGCTGGCCAGTGGCAACAGAACTGCAAATGCAGCCCCAATTTACTTGCTGCCTCTGCTGTAGCTTCAAGCAGAGATTTTATTTATAAACAGGAATAATAGTATCACTGCCATTGCTAAAAGCCAGTTGAAGAAGCAGTTGATCAATAAATAAAGATCTCAGTGCTGAAATAGGGTCTCTGGATGGTTAGCTCTGTATCAAGACAACGATGTACATTGAACTGAAAATAAGGATAAGTCCCAACTTGTAGTAGATGCTCCCAATTGCAGCCGAAAGATCCTTATCCTATGGGGGGATCGGCTCTTTGAGTAGGAAAAGCTGAAGAAGAACTCTCATTGGCTGCTAGGGGTTACCAAGTCTCAGGCACTTTGTAAGAAATATAAAGTAGAAAACCTTAAATTATAACTGACATGAAGAAAAGTAGCTGTGGCCCTGCACATTTATTTACTGATGTTATTTACATTCATTTACTTGTGATGTCCCATTGCTGCAGCAATAACAACATTAGCAATGACATCACAGTGCGCAGACATGTGATACTATTAGCTGTGACATCACAATGACACCATCCTGTATCTGACCAGTTACAACAAGAATCGTCAGTTGGAGCAGAAGAGCAGACTAGGCAGACATGCAGAGTTTGATCTTTAGCAAAAATCTTTTATTTCTATTATTTTTCATCAATTTTATCTTTATTGCTGTGGGCTTCCCAGTTCATAGACTGGATGGTAATGTATCCTGAGTTTATATTTATTTTCAAATCGATTTATTTCATGTTTTTTGGTAGGACTGTGAGTGACAGTGTATTCAGTAATACAAGATGGGGTCGGGAGGGTTCTGTTATTGTGGGACAGAGTGTATATAGTAAGGCAAGATGTCAGTGGATGGGGTGTAATTGTGGGATAGAGTGAGTAGTAAGGCAGAGGCTGTTAATAGAAGAAACCATAATCATGGTGTATATCAGATCTGTCCAATACCTACAACTGCTAGCATCATCCCCCATTATGGCATTATGGGATAAATAGTTGTTTTTAAAAAGTGTGAGTTATTCTCTTAGTGTAATACTGTATATAGTAATTATTAACAACTCAGTGTTATACACAAAGCACAGGCTCCTGTAATCTCCCTGTGAAAGATGAAATAAATGTAATTTCTATATAACATTACACAGGAAGGTAAAATAACAACTATAATGATATTAATATATAATTATTAATTATAAATGTATTTTATTCACACAGATCATCCCTAGCTCTGATTCTTATATCCTTTTGCCATTCTATATAATGGTCATGTGACATTTACTGGCCATACTGCAGCACTGACACTATTAGCGATTACATCACAATGCGCAGACATGTGACACTATTAGCTGTGACATCACAATGCGCAGACATGTGACACCATCCTGTATCCTGAGCACAAACAACACATTTGTCAGTTGGAGCGGAAGAGAGAACTAAGCAGACATGCAAAGTTTTATCTTCGACCAAACTCTTAAAATTCTTTTATTTATCAATTTTATCTTTATTGTCGTGGGCTTCCCAGTTCATAGATTGGATGGTAATGTATCCTGAGTTTACATTTATCTTTTTTTAGGAGGGGATGTGATAGGTAGTGCATATAGTTGAGAGGGTGTTAGACAAAGAGGCTTTAATTGTGGGATAGTATATATATATATATATATATATATATATATATGTATATGTGTGTGTGTGTGTGTATACTGTATATTTTTATTATATTTGTTATTGTAATGTTCCAACTAATTGTGTTTATTTCTTATAGGACCCAATGATCAGGAGGCAGAGGTTACAACAACCTATAATATGAAACAAATAGGTAATTGGATCATTATTAAATACTGAGTGTCTATTATTTTCCTTTTCTCTCCATCTCAGGAGACCATCAGCTTCCCCCATGTGACACTTCATATTATTCTTTATATTTTATTCCTGTTCCATTTATTAATTAAATGACTGTATTAACAGTAATATCTATTCACTGAACTTAAAGTTTCTTTCCTGAACTCATTACATTCTCCTTTTCCCCCCCAGATTGGCATCCCATCCAGATTACTGACAGCATCAGTGTATATGGAATTGGTAAGATTTCTGTGGCTTTTATCTGTCTCTTATATTCATTATTTGGGAGACGTCTTCTATTTGTCTCCTTCATGCTTCAAATTTCTCACTTCATTTAAGGGGTGGTTCACTTTTCAGTTGACTTTAAGGGGCAGATTTATCAAGGATCGAATTTCGAAGTTTATAAACTTAGAAATTCGACCATCAAATTGGCCAAATTCGATGGTCGAAGTTTTCTTTTTGAATCTTTTGTCCGTTTTCGGTCGAAGTAAGAACATCAGATCGATCGTAGAAATAGTTCGGCAGGTTTAAAGTGGTGAAGTGTCGAAGTTTTTTAAAGAGATAGTACTTTGATTTTCCAATGGTAGAATATTCAAAGTATTTTCAATTCGAATCAAAGTCGAATTTGGCCTATTCGATGGTCGAAGTACCCAAAAAATACTTTGAAATTCAACGTCTTTTAATTCGAAAATTCACTTCAACCTTTGCTAAATCTGCCCCTTAGTATAGAATGAAGCATTCTAAGTAGGGATGCACCAAATCCAACATTCGGTTTGGGATTCTGCCAAGATTCTGCCTTTTTTAGCAGGATTCGGATTCTGGGCAGGCAGGGAAATTGCGTGACGTTTTTTTTACAAAACAAGGAAGTAAAAAAAGTTTTCCCCCTTCCCATCCCTAATTTGCATATGCAAATTAGGATTCAGGGGTTCGGCCAAATCCAAAATAGTGGATTCAGTGAATCCCTAATTCTAAGCAGTTTTTCAATTTGTCTTCATTATTTTTTTTTCCCATTATTTGCCTTTTTCTTTGGACTCTTTTCAACTTTCAAATGGGGTTCACATGGGTTTTGCAAAGCTACAAATGTATTATTGTTGCTATTTTTTAATTCGGAACTTTCTATTCAGGCCTCTCCTATTCATATTCCAGTCTCTTATTCAAATGCGTGGTTGCTAGGGTAATTTGGAGCCTAGCAACCAGGTTGATGAAATGGCAAACTGGAGATCTTATGAATAAAAAAACGAAATAACTCAAAAACCACAAATAATTAAAACTGAAAACCAGTTGCAAATTGTCACTCTCTACATCACACTAAAGGTTAACTCAAAAGGGGAACAACCCCCTTCACATTTAAATACTAATAATAATGTGATATTTCCACTTTAAATTAAACTTTTTATAGAAAGTGCCCTTTTACAATAGTGACAAAGAACAAATGCAGTTTTATATGATGAGGAATCCATGTTAGACCCATGCCCATAAACATGTCTATCACTTACATGGTTATATAATCAGTAACATATGTGTTTGTCATGTTGCAGATATCCCTATGAAAATACTTATCCGTGTTGCTGGTGGATGCATTGGCTTACTTATAGTCGCAGTCCTGGCTTTATCTATTCGATACTGGTAAGTACTTTAAAAGAATACTACATCAACCAATCAGATGTTTGCTTTAAACAGATTAATCTATGCTTTCTGCTGATTGGTTGCTATGGGTTACTACACCGGGACCAAATAGTGTGGCTTTTATATATGTATAAACGGAGTTACATTCACCCCTTGAATATTTTTTTGCCAATATAATGGCAATGTCTCATTATTCTATAAATCCATGCTAAGCTTGTAGTAATTTCTGGTCTTCATAACTTCCCTATACACATTTATTAAATAAAAACCATGACTATAATAATTAACATATTAATTAAAAATTCTTTTTTAATTTCTCTCCCAGTAACAAACACGTAAAAGAACTAAAAGAAGCCGAGGAAGAGCTGCGTTGCCTCCAAGTCGTTGTACAAGGTAAGAATTATGACCTTTTTTTGTGTTTTTTTTTTAACCTATAAATGTATGAAATAGGTTCATATGGATTGAAAGGCACTGCCCCTATAGAGTAACTTTTTCCATGATTGGAGCACTTGTTTTATTCCCTTACAATAAACATGAAAATAGAATCTGGGGAATAAAAACTGTAAAATAATCCTAATATTTCTTAAACCGTGATGCCGTGCCCACTTGTAGATTTTTGTAATGAGATTGTAACACAATAGAGGGGTGATATAAGGAAGGCTGTGGTCAGATCACCTAAGGCAATGGTAGTTTAGGACAGATTTAAAGGAACAGTAACACTAAAAAATTAAAGTGTTTAAAAGTGATGAAAATATCATGTATTATTGCATTGCACTGGTAAATTTGATGTGTTTGCTTCAGAAACACTACTATAGTTTATATAAACAAGCTGCTCTGTAGCCATGGGAGCAGCCATTCAAGCACAGGATACACAGTAGATAACAGATAAGTACTACTATAGTTTATATAAACAAGCTGCTGTGTAGCCATGGGGGCAGCCATTCAAGCACAGGATACAAAGTAGTTAACAGATAAGTACTACTATAGTTTATATAAACAAGCTGCTGTGTAGCCATGGGGTCAGCCATTCAAGCACAGGATACACAGTAGATAACAGATAAGTACTACTATAGTTTATATAAACAAGCTGCTGTGTAGCCATGGGGGCAGCCATTCAAGCACAGGATACACAGTAGATAACAGATAAGTACTACTATAGTTTATATAAACAAGCTGCTGTGTAGCCATGGGGGCAGCCATTCAAGCACAGGATACACAGTAGATAACAGATAAGTACTACTATAGTTTATATAAACAAGCTGCTGTGTAGCCATGGGGGCAGCTATTCAAGCACAGGATACACAGTAGATAACAGATAAGTACTACTATAGTTTATATAAACAAGCTGCTGTGTAGCCATGGGGGCAGCTATTCAAGCACAGGATACACAGTAGATAACAGATAAGTACTACTATAGTTTATATAAACAAGCTGCTGTGTAGCCATGGGGGCAGCCATTCAAGCACAGGGTACACAGTAGATAACAGATAAGTACTACTATAGTTTATATAAACAAGCTGCTGTGTAGCCACGGGGGCAGCCATTCAAGCACAGGATACACAGTAGATAACAGATAAGTACTACTATAGTTTATATAAACAAGCTGCTGTGTAGCCATGGGGGCAGCCATTCAAGCACAGGATACACAGTAGATAACAGATAAGTACTACTATAGTTTATAAACAAGCTGCTGTGTAGCAATGGTGGAAATTTAAAAAAGGCTATATGGCACAGGTTAAATAGTGGATAACAGATAACACCATTATTTTGTACAGAGCTTATCTGCTGTGTAACCTGAGCCTTTTCTCCTTTGAATGGCTGCCCCATGGCTACACAGCAGCTTGTTGTTATAAACAATAGTAGTGTTTCTGAAGCAAACACACCAGTTTTACCAGTGCAGGGCAACACTGCATTATCTTTGTATTACTTTAACACACTTTAATTTTTTTGATGTTACTATTCCTTTAAACTGCAAGGAGGTGAAAGAAAACAATCATATAATTATTACTATACTGTTAAATATAGGAATTGATTACTAGAGGGCATATTTATTAAGGGTCGAATTCCGAATTGTAAAAACTTCGAAATTCAAATTCAAAATGACCAACCAGAAATCAAGCGAAGTTTTTTTTTGGTCGAATAGGTCCGTTTTCGATTGAATAGGTTCGTATTCAGCCGAATTCGAATCGTATGAATCAAAGGAAGTCCACCAATTGACTTCAAGTAGGTTCTAAGAGGCCCCCCATAGGTTAAAACAGCAATTCGGCAGGTTTTAGATGGTGAATGGTCGAAGTCGAATTTTTAAAGAGACAGTACATGATAAATTTCGATATTCAAATTTTTAAATTTTTTTTCAATTTCTAATTGAATTTGGACTATTCCCTAGTCGAAGTACACGAAAAAAAGCTTGAAATTCGATTTTTTTTTCATTCAAAAATTCCCCTCGACCTTAAATCTGCCCCTATGTGTTGTCACTGAGCAAACTGTGCCCTGTTATTATAGTAACTCCATTGCTTGAATTAACTGAACCGTTGAACTCTTATGCTTTAGGTGTTAAAGTACAGAAGCCAGAAGAAGACTATAAGGAAAAGGAAGATATTCCTAACAAAGAGATCTGTGCTGATACAGAGATAACAGAAAGTAAGTACAAACTAAGGGAAGTGGTGAAATGAGCTGAAGGTTGAGAGTAACATTTGTTATTCTGCTGTTCAGACATTGATTCATTGATTACTATGGGTTGCCACAGAGCAAACTATGACTGCCTTGTATGAAAGAGTTAATTGAAGTCTTACTCTCTTATGTTTTAGGTGTTAAAATACAGATTCCAGAAGAAGACTCTAAGATTAAGGAAGATATAGAAACAAAGAAATAGAAAATAAAGGCAAGGAAGTACCTACAGAGTCTACTATAAAGACTGATCCCCCTCAAGAGATCTGTGCTGATACAGAGATAACAGAAAGTAAGTACAAAGTGAAGTAGAGAAATGAGCTGAAGGTTGAGATTAAGTATATTAGGGCAGCCAGACTAATACAATGGCAGGTTAGGAAATACTAAGGGGTTATGTATCCAAGGTGCAATGTTACAGTTTTTTATACCTTGAATAAACTCACAACTCAAATGGTTTCTTATTTAAGATAAAGTTTGAATGGAAAAAACTTGAATCGCCGAGTTCAGGGTGAACAACCTGAAAACTCGAATTAATAAAAAAAAAAACTTGAATCGCTCAAATTGAGATCAAATTTCTGGCAAAACCCTCCCTCTTCAATTGGTTCAAGAGACCTCTGCCTTTGGTACCTACATGACCTTGACAGGTTTTAGATGGTGTAACTTCAGATTAGAGCTATTTCCAGAGTCGGGAATTTTTTGTCAAAAAAACCCCAAAAATTTGAATTGTGGCAAAAAAATAAACCCGAAAACTAAAATTTTCATAAAAACACAACTCGATCCTTAATAAATAACCCCCTAAACGTGCAACCTGCTAGTAGTAGAGCTAGTAGTACCCTTATAGATGCTGGAGTAAAAGCAAGATATTGTTACAAAGGAAAAATAAATATGCAGGAAATTTACTTTACGTGTAGCAACACCTAGTAACTAAACATTACCATTCGTTAATCTGCTGTTTGAAACCAGTTATCTGATTGGTTGAGAAACCAGTTATCTGATTGGCAGAGAAATGAAGGTTGGGAGTAGTTGCATTATGTCAACCAGATGAACCCAATGGCATAACACTATGAATTAATCCATTAGACGGATAACGATAGAAACCAATAGTAACCAATCAGTAGTTGGCATTTGCTGATCTGTTGCTTAAAAAGCATACATCTACTTGGGTTTTTGGAGCAAAACTTGACCCCTGTTGGTTGGAAGAGTTAATAAAATTGTTTTAACTTTTTATTAGGAGTCAATATCCAGAATATGACAGACGACTCTAAGATGGAGAAAGAGACCTCTCATGAACAGGAAGAGAATGAAGTACCTACTAAAGGACCTGAATTAGTAGAGGAAACGCTGGAACAAGAAAGCGGAGTTCATGAAAACAAAGGAGAAGTTGAGAATACGAACACAGGAGCTTAGAAAGCAAATGAGACCAAACAGAACCAAGAGAAGAAGAAGAGAAGAAAGAGAAACCGCAAAAAGTAAAGAGTGGAAATGACACTTATCTGAAAGAACTAAAGAACATTCAGTATACAGAATGGAATAATAGCAGCCTTTGTAACAGGCTTTTTTATGGGAAGCTTTGACCAGGCATCAATCCCATTTTCAATGCTTTTGTGTTAAACTTAAAACAATAAATAAATATTACATAAAAGAGTTTCCTTATTATCCATCCAACGTTTCATCCTTAATCTTTGTATTGTGCTGCGTGGCTTCTTCTCCTAAACATGTGGCCTTTTAGCATCACAGGGAGAACTTGGAAAGAGCAACATGGGACCCTTGAGCTTATGCTGAGCTGCAGCCCCAAGTATCCTACCTGAGGCTGGGCTGTGAGTTATAGTTTAACAAAGGCTGGAGGGGCTGTAGGTTGGATTTCACAATTTCTGCATTACTCGAGCCCCCTGACCAGCTCAGCACAAAACAGCAGAGCTCCTCTGAACTATTTAGAACAGAACTCTATCCTCTCCAGCAACCGTTTTGGCCATGGGATGGTCCCTAAGGGAGACGTTTGCACCAACAAAGATTCTCATTTTCCGATTTCAGAGCCTAAATACACATGAAATCCTGTTTTTCAGACAGTTAATTAAAAGCCTCGTTAAGTGAATGGGGTCACAATTCCCTGAGTTCATTAACAAACGGGGAAGAATACATCATTGGTATTGTATTGGAGAAATTCTCATTAAATATAATATCACTTACAATATTTCACAGGAGCAAACATATTGCCGGTAGTCACTGTGATTCATAGCAAATAATATACAATGTATAAATATGTCCCTAAGCCTTATATTAATGGCAGAGATAGTGGGACAATGGCAGCTTCCAGGAGGCTCAAGCAAGGTCCTTGCACAAGGTCAGGGATGTTATGTTCTATACATGATGGGAGACTCCATGATTTGGAACCAAATTGACCTTCTCTGGTCTTGACCTTGGCTTTGTGTAGCATAATCTGACTCCCTAAACAAAACAATCTTACCTTCCTTCTCTTAGGTTGGTTATACAAGGCTGATTTGCTTGGTTTCACCCTAAACTGGGTCAACTTATCCAATGTATTTGTCACGGTCGGCACCCTAAATCCAGAACCAATGCTAAGCACCCTGTTCACAGCTCTTGCTTCTGCCTTTAACAGCCGCCTTTCACCTCGGGAGGAGCCCTCGGCTAATTGGATGCCGCCAGGTCTTAATAAGAGAGGTGCCAAGCTAAGGGTTCTCAAAGGGGCACAACGTTAAAGCAAAGTCTTTTGGGCAGAAGGAATAAACAGAAGTCGTAGTCAATTTAGGCCGGGTCGGGGAAGGTAGAGTACAAGCTCTACAGGCAAGGGTCAAACCAGGAAATCAATCAGAAGGGATGCGCATGTAGAAGAGTCGGTTAACCAGGCAGGGTCAGGATTGCAGAAGTCAGGATCGCCAAAACAGACAGGGGTCACAACAGGTATCAGATTTCAGACGGAATACAGCCTCAGAAGCACCAGGAAATCACTTAAATTGATCCTATAACGGGCAGTGAGAAAATTCATTTTGCCACTTTAAATACTTTTGAATTTTGCTCCATTGCACGCCAGCACGCATGCGCCTATAAATAAGAAGACTATGCGCCCTCAGCTGCCGGCAGAATGGAAGAAGAGGAGCGGCGTGGCGGGTCGTCCCCGTCGATGGCGCGCCAGGCGTCCCCGCCGCACCACTAGACCACCAGGTTGAGTTGCTACAGTATTGGTCCTTAGTAGTGATGGGCAAATCTGTCTTCGCCGAAAAAATTCTCAAAACGGTGAAAAAAACTCACAAGATGGCGAAAAAATCACGAAACGCATTGAAGTCAATGGGCTTCAAAATTCTTTTGACGCGCGACAATTTTGACGTGAGTGATAATTTTTATATGCGCGACTATTTTGTCCAAATGCATTAAATTTTATGGACTTCCAAATCATTTTGGCAAGCGTCAATTTTTATGCGCACCACAATTTTATTCGCAGGTGGGAAACACGTAGATCCATGCCTGGAGAATTTATTCGTTCATCGCTAGCCCTTAGTAGAGTGGCCAACCCTGCAGTTTGCTTTAAAGGGATACTACCCTGCAATAAAACAATCAGTGCTTATGTGTTTCAATAACTATGATCAAACCCGGATTTAATGCTTTCAATGGCACTGTATGAAAATTAAATGTAAAATTTGTGAAAATGTAAAATGCGGGTATGTAAAATTAGGATTTTTCTGTAACAATGGTATAAACTGTAAAAAAAAAAATAAGGAAAATTAATTGGGGATAAATAGAGGTTTTTAATGAAAATGGCCCAAAATTATGATGAAAACTGTCTTAAAATCTGGAATATGCCCCTATTAAATTCCATTAGAACATGAATTGTCTGTAAAAAAAAAATGCAAAATCCGGGAAAACTTAAAATCCAGCGACGTAAAAACAGGGTTTGACTGTAGATCTAATGATATATAGGGGACTCTATTATGAAGAATTGGGCTCTTGGTGAGTAGGTGCTACCCATGGCCATGCTATTGCTTGTCATATTAAAGGAGAATTTAAGCCTAAAATTTAATAAGGCTAAAAATGCCATATTCTATATAATTATAATTCTATATAATGAACTTATTGCAGCAGCCTAAAGTTTCAGCTTGTCAATAGCAGCAATGATCCAGGACTTCAAACTTGTCACAGGTGGTCACCATCTTGGAAAGTGTCTGTGACACTCACATGCTCAGTGGGCTCTGATTGGCTGTTGAGAAGCTAAGCTTAGGGCTCGTCACTAATTATCCAGCAGAAAATGAGCTTCCCCTGTAATATAAGCTGATGCTACAGGTTTGCTGATTATTAAATTCTGATGCTAATTGCACTGGTTTCTGTGCTGCCATGTAGTAATTATGTGTATTAATTACTAATCAGCCTTATATTGTGACATTTCTATTCTATGTGGACTGTATATTGTGAGTGGCTCCCTAAGCTCAGTAAGTGACAGCAGCACAGAGCATGTGCAGTGAATCAGCAGAAAAGAAGATGGGGAGCTACTGGGGCATCTTTGGAGACACAGATCTTTACTGCTAAAGGGCTGTGGTTGCCTTGGGCTGGTACAGAAGCTCAAAACTTAATGTACAACATTTCTAGCTACTTCTTTAGTTAAGCTTTAGTTCTCCTTTAAGGAGGTTATGACTTTATATCAAGTAAAGGGCTCAGCTGAAGGCAGCTATGGTGAAACAGTGATACAGGGATGGCACTTGTTATCCAGAATGCTCTGGATAAGGGGTCTTTCTGTAACTCTGATCTCGATACCTTACGTCTGCTAAAACTATTAATAGGATTGTTTTGCCTCCAATAAGGATTAATTGTATCTTAATCTTGTATCAAGTACAACTTGTACTGTTTTATTATTGCAGAAGAAAAAAAATTTCTGAATCATTTAAATGAAACGGAGTCTATGGGAGTCTATGGGAGATGGCCTTCCTGTATAACGGGTTTCCAGATAACTGATCCCATACCTGTAATGCACAAGATGAGCTGAAGTCACATTAGTGCCAATAACTGATATATCCAACCACCCAGGTGCTCTTATCCCTCGCAGTCTGAGGTCACAACTGTAAGATCTGCAGTTGTCGGAATTGTTTGGAAGTTTGTTCCAAAGCCTGAAACCTTGGGGCCATCTAATTCCCTTTCGGAGGCTGTTATATTTGAGGACAAATAATATAGAACCCTGGTGTCATGGTTAAAAAACCCACCTACTTCATAATTCCCAGTCAGATATCAGGCATTTTCCAATGGCGCAATTTTCCAAAACTGTTTTTATGGCTCCATGAACAACCCTGCAATTGTGGTATCACTGCAACATTTTTTCCGCTCCACTATATGGTATGTACTGTATGTATCGTGTCACCTTCGGACGTTCAACCAAGTACCGAGCAATTGGGGAATTTTGCATAAAATTACTTTAACTGGAGTGAACCACTTACATTCCATTATGACATAAAAGTGTACCGGTTTGGGTTAAAAAACACTTTTTCCTAAGTGAAGTTGTATTTTTCATGTGCCAAAAATGAACTATGGGAATGCCCCATTCTGTAAAAAAATAACAAGAAACTATTATTACATTTAATCATAGAGAAACACCACCCAAAAATAGTTTTTTGCTTAATGAATGAAAATATAATTATTAGGGATGCGCCAAGTTAGAAACCTAATTTGCATATGCTAATTAGGGGTGGGAAGGGGAAAACATGTTTTATTTCCTTGTTTTGTGACATAAAGTCACGTGATTTCCCTCCCCGCCCCTAATTTGCATATGAAAATTAGGATTCGGATTCGGTTCGGCTGAGCAGAAAGATTCGGCCGAATCCGAATCCAGTTGTAAAAGGCCGAATCCTAATTTGCATATGCTAATTAGGGGTGGAAGGGGAAAACATGTTTTATTTCCTTGTTTTGTGACATAAAGTCACATGATTTCCCTCCCCGCCCCTAATTTGCATATGAAAATTAGGATTCGGATTCGGTTCGGCTGAGCAGAAGGATCGTCCGAATCCGAATCCAGTTGTAAAAGGCAGAATCCTGGCCGAATCCCAAACCGAATCCTGGATTTATTGCATCCCTAATAATTATTAGCAAATTTTCTTAAATTGATGGTGAGATGCCTGCAATGAAAGCCACACTGGGGTGGATCTGTGCCTTAAAGGAGAACTAAACCCTAAAAAAATGAATATGATTAAAAATGCCATATTTTATACACTAAAATTATTGCACCAGCCTAAAGTTTCAGCTTGTCAATAGCAGCAATGATCCAGATCTTCAAACTTGTCATAGGGGGTCACCATCTTGGAAAGTGTCTAAATGGTGACCCATGAGCATCAAACATACAGATTACATACATATGTTATCCACAATGAGTTGAAGTGGTTGTTAGAGTTTATATTTGAACTGCCTCTCTGTACTGCCTTGCTCCCAACTGCCCTACATCCTGCCTCTTGATTGGCCGATGCCACTCTAAAAGCAAAATACAATGATATCCTAATTAGGCAGCCATGTTGCCCCACACTTATTGCCTAGCAGAATGGAAGGGTTGTTATTATACACTGGACAACACCAAGTCAACAGGATGGTAACACCTGTGCAGCTAATTATTACTTTATTCCTACAGGCGTTAAACACACAACTAGGGGGGAATGGAGGTGCCAGTGTAAATAATCCCTTGCTGTTGTTTGTAATTGTTTTACTGTAGCCTCCCCATTACCAGGTGGCACCCATGAAGGCTTCCCCTCCATCACAGCACCACCCCGTCCTCCAAATGAACAATGAGATCCAGCTATCTTCCACCAGTGGAACAGGTTCCCCGAGGAATCAGGAGAAACCCTGCCGAGAGAACTCGTTTGCACAGAGTCTGCTGGGACGACAGAGATGATGTATTTATTTTGGAGGGATGTGTTCCAACAGGCAGCTGTTATTCCCAGACCTCACAGCATTTAAAACCAGTTGCCCCAGAATTATCAAACAGCAGATAAATCAGTATTTGTTATTACAGAGTTGTCACTGGCCAGGCCACTGGCTTTGAAACAGACCCCTTTGGTTCCATCCAAAACAAATAAACCTCTCTCTCCCTAATCAGAACCCATGAAAACAGCCTTCCTCTGCCTCGTTCCACTTTCTATCAACCAGATCTGAGCTGCTAAAGAGCTGACTCTTCACTAATACATTGGCTCCAGCTACTGTATGGCCTGTACTTTGGCCTGGTGTCTCTCTAACCTTCAATTGCAAACTCAAAATCCAGCAATTTCGTACAGAAATGTTTTTCTTTTCACGCTATTTTGAATAGTAAAAAATAATTTCTGTTTAAGAAAAGGTCGAGTTTGGGTAACAAATGCCGTTTATCTGTGTATTTTTGTCAGTGTTTTTATGATTGTTAAATGCTATGTTTATTTTCCCATGTCCCTCCATTTATTAATATTCAGACATCTTTAGGCTTGTCTGCTATTCTTTTCCTCCTGAAAACGTTCATTAGTCTGGAACCCTTGTAAGGGAAAATCAGTTCTGGACTGCACTGTAGTATGTTTGTAAAGCTGCCAAAATTCACCAAAAATGTTTTTTTCATACATGATATTTATTTTATAACAGACCTGCAATGTTGAGGCTGCACCGATCCAGCAGTGGGACAGACCCACGGCCAACTTGGACCTACTGACCAGCAACCTGACTCAGGCCTCCCTATCTGCTTTGTTCCAGTCCAGGCTGTTCTTGATCTTGATCCATAACCATTTATCATGGATCTGAAATTAAGTCACTCCAGAGGCAGCTCAACCAAGTAACAAAAAATGAGAGGAAACGAAGAGACCAACTGGCCAGATTAAAGGCTCACACTTTACCCAGGTACCCAGGCAGGAAACCTAGAGATCACCCACACAGTCAGGGAATTGGGGATTTTCCACCTGAAACCCAAACATTTTGTGGATATTCGGCAGGTGCCCTGATACAGGACTCTAGTCTGGGGGTGCAGGCAGGGGATGGTGATCTGCAGCAAAAGGAATTGTGAGGAGCAGATTTATTGGTCTTAGAGTCATTAGAGATATGTGTTCTGTGTATAAAACCATTTATTTTACAGTGCTGTGGAATATGTTGGCCCTTTAACAATATGTGTTATCATTATTATTAATAATAATAATAATAATAATAATACAACAAACTAAAGCTGGGTATGTACTGATTTGGGCCACATACAACATGCTGGTGCGATCCTTGTCTCACCAGTACAAACCAGTATAGGTCAGGAAGGGGCACCATACATGAACCAATAAGCTGCTGTCTCTGTTTGGAGACACTGGCTATGCCCAACTTTCCATATGTATTGTTTTGGGTAGGGAAGAGCTTTTAAGCCATACGGACCTTTGTCATTCTTTCTGTACTTGAGTCATACATTTCAAGATCTATAATTAAAGAGAAACGTACTCCCCTGATTTTTGATTATCAGTGTACTCAGTTATTGTGTTTTAAGGAGAAGCTCGTCTTCAGCATTGTTCTTTATATGAATATACCTGAAACAGCTGGTATATTGGTGAAGGTGGTTCAAGGAGAACTAAACCCCCCTAAAAAGTAAATACCCATCCACTATCCTCCATTGTCCTCCCCTTGCTTCCTCCTGCATAATTCATTACTAGGCTTGGGTGAATTTGACCCGTTTCGTCACAAATTTGCCGCCATTGAAAATGTCGCAGACGCCCATGAAAGTCTACGGGTGTCAATTTTTTTTGCCGCGTCTCAAGTCTATGGGCATCATTTCGGCGATGAAACAAGGTGATACAATTTGCCCATCCCTATTTATTACTGCAAAAAGTGTCTCTGAATCTCAATCTGACTTCTCCATGCAGGGTAGCACAGCGGAGCTCATGGGCTCCATCTTCCGCAACTTTGGACCATTAGAAATGGACCATCAACCCTGAGCTATTTGGCACATGCAGAGTGGGAGCCAGTCTGATATCCACGCCAACTGCACATGCACCGGAAAGCTCCGGAAATTCTCTTCTGCACAACTCTACATGGATAAGTCGGTGTGACTTTTAGAGACACTTTTTGCAGTTATGGACTAGGCAGGGAGGGGGAACAATGGAGGTCAATGGATGGGGCTTTTCTCTTTAGGGAGGTTTAGTTCCCGTTCAAGAACCGGCTTTCATATGATTTGTGGTGCATATGAAATAGATGGACATGTCAAAACTCTTCCAGAGCTTCCAGGGGCAACTGCTCTTCTGATCATGAAGGCAAGACACATTGTGTAAAATTGGAGCTTGAATCTTTCTTATGTCAAGCAAATGAGAATAGACCCTGTTATGTTAGAACCCTCAGCTTTTCGAGAAAAAATATCAGAGAACTAGAAATTCAATAGGATAAACTGAACAGCAATAAAGTGAAGAGCGTTCAACTAAAGATTAATAAAGTGAAGTGTTTTTAACTCGGCCTCTAAAGATACCCAAGAAGTGAAGCAATAATAGTCCCTGAAAAAAAAGCCAATATATATGTAAATCTCTGGGATGGAAATCAATAAAGAGGAAAATATGTCCTGGGAAAATAGCAGCGGTTTTACTTTTCAGCTAGAAAATCACCAGCGCATGTATCAAAGGTGGAGAAGGGGGCGTTAATAATCCTCAAAAAACTGCAGTAATGTCGTCAGCCGTGGACACATATAATTGTAACCAAAATGTCCATTAACTGCTTGTGTGGCCAGTCCAAACAACTGGATTTCTGATCAGAATCTGCTAAGAATCATTTAGTCAGATATGTTGGTAAATCAATTTTATCACTGATTAACAAAGTAGAAGTCATTTACTTTGCAAGTGCAAGAATACTTGGCCATTAAAAAGCACTTGTCTGGCAGCGCTCTGCACCCTGTCGCAGCTTGGAAATCTGGCATGAGCTGCACCACTGGCATCAAACAGCCCCCTCTTTAACCCCTCCCATAGCGCAGCTGGTCTCTTTGATAGATGGTCTCTTTTGATAGCCTACGGCTAATTTGCCTACTAAATGTTACAATGAGCAGTTGAATGGGCAAATCTGACCATGTACTTTAGAATAATTACCCCAACAAAAATGGAGGGAGGCTTTATTATAATGGAAGGCCCATATTTTTTTTTGCTGGCTCTGATACAGTCTAAAACATGGATCTTAGGGAGATGTAGTACAATCATACCCTAGGCTGAACATCTTAGCATTGGTAGGCAGTTATACTATATTTATATATTATACTACATTTGTATACTCTTATACTATATTTGTACAACATCTGGCACCTGTTAAAGAGTGACTGAAATAGAGAGAGAAAGGGTGAATGAGATAGAGAGAGAAAGGGTGTGTGAGATAGAGAGAGAAAGGGTGTGTGAGATAGAGAGAGAAAGGGTGAATGAGATAGAGAGAGAAAGGGTGAATGAGATAGAGAGAGAAAGGGAGAGTGAGATAGAGAGAGAAAGAGTGACTGAGATAGAGAGAGAAAGGGTGAATGAGATAGAGAGAGAAAGGGAGTGTGAGATAGAGAGAGAAAGGGTGAATGAGATAGAGAGAGAAAGGGTGTGTGAGATAGAGAGAGAAAGAGTGACTGAGATAGAGAGAGAAAGGGTGAATGAGATAGAGAGAGAAAGGGTGTGTGAGATAGAGAGAGAAAGGGTGAATGAGATAGAGAGAGAAAGGGTGTGTGAGATAGAGAGAGAAATGGTGAGTGAGATAGAGAGAGAAAGGGTGAGTGTGATAGAGAGAGAAAGGGTGAATGAGATAGAGAGAGAAAGAGAGAGTGGGATAGAGAGAGAAAGGGAGAGTGAGATAGAGAGAGAAAGAGAGAGTGGGATAGAGAGAGAAAGGGAGAGTGAGATAGAGAGAGAAAGGGTGAGTGAGATAGAGAGAGAAAAGGTGAGTGAGATAGAGAGAGAAAGGATGACTGAGTTAGAGAGAGAAAGGGTGAGTGAGATAGAGAGAGAGAGAGAGATAGAGAGAGAAAGGGTGAGTGAGATAGAGAGAGAAAAGGTGACTGAGATAGAGAGAGAAAGGGCGAGTGAGTGAGATAGAGGGACACAAAAATGAGTGAATGAATGTGTGGGACCTGGATTTTACTATTGAGTGTTGTTCTTATATCTTCCAGGCAGCTGTTATCTTTTATGGAGCTGCTATCTGGTTACCTTCCGATTGTTGTGTTGTTAGGCTGCTGGGGGGAAGGGAGGGGGTGATATCACTCCAAATTGCAGTACAGCAGGAAAGAGTGACTGAAGTTTATCAGAGCACAAGTCACATGACTGGGGGCACCTGGGAAACTGACAATATGTCGAGGCCCCTTGTAAGATTTCAAAATTTAAAAAAAAAAAAAAGTTTCTCTTTTGAGAAATGGATTTTAGTGCAGAATTCTGCTGGAGCAGCACTATTAACTGATGCATTTTGAAAAAAACATGTTTTCCCATGACAGTATCCCTTTAATAACGCCAACTATGCAAATATATACTTACATGGGGGGAAACGATTACAAAAAAAACATCAAGCCCCTTCCCAACCAATGCAAATGTTACACTTCTGGGCTGGACCCTCGTTTATTTATTGTTTGCATCAAGGTTTTTTTATCCTTAGAGGAGATAAAAGTCATCTGTATATTCCATATCGTTTTCCAATTACACTCTCCGGGGGGGAATCACTGGGTCCCTTTTGCTGACCTGCAGGTTACGTTTGCATATGTAAAAACCTGCAAAGTTCAGGTCACTATATTGGCTTTTCACCCTGGATTCTTGTTTTTTGTTTGGATTAATTAGAAAGTCACAGCTTGTAAAACAAATCTATCACTCGTAGCCTTCACTCGGCTTCACTGGCTGCTGCTGGACCCATGATATTATATAGTGAATAAAGTACCCCCTCTTGTAAAATATAAGGATATTATAAGTTACAGAGGAGTTTCATGACCATATAAAAGGACGAGGCCGAAGGTCATGGAACTCGGAGGTAACTTCTAATATCCTCATATTTTGCAACTGGGGGTACTTTATTTATTATAATAATAATACACAAGTTTCAGTGAGTCATGTGACAGAAATGACATCAGAACTCAGTCACCGTTTATAACGGATGACATCAGAACTCACCATTTATAAGGATATAATTTAATGATGGCATATCATCTTATCCTATATACTGCATGTATGTATGTGTGTTTGGTTATATTACTGGTATAAGTGATCTTTAAAATGAAGGTGATATTAGTAATATTCTATGACAAATTGCCATCATTTTTATGATTTTCCTTCTTCTCCTGACTTTCAAATGGGGGTTCACTGACTCTATCTAAAAAACAAAAGCTCTATAAGGCGACACATTTAGGGACACATATACTAGGGGGCATATTTACTAAGCTCGAGTGAAGGAATAGATTAAAAAAAAAATTGGAATTTCGAAGTTTTTTTTTGGCTACTTCGACCATCAAATTGGCTACTTCGAGCTTCGACTACGACTTCGACTTCGAATCGAATGATTCAAACTAAAAATCTTAGAATATTTGTCCAGTCGATAGTCGAATTACTGTCTCTTTAAAAATAACTTCGACTACCTACTTCGCCACCTAAAACCTACCGAGCATCAATGTTATGGGCAAGGTCCCCATAGGCTTTCCATATTTTTTTTTATGAATGAAGGAAAATCATTCGATCGATGGATTAAAATCCTTGGAAACGTTCCATTCGAAGGATTTAATCTTTACGAATAACGCTAAATCCTTTGACTTCGATATTCGAAGTCGAAGGATTTAACTTTGAGGGTCGAATATCGAGGGTTAATTAACCCTCGATATTCGACCATTAGTAAATGTGCCCCTAAGGGTCAGATTTCGAAGTGGTAAAACTTCGAAATTCAACCATCGAATTGTAGAAATGCGATAGTCGAAGTTTTTTTTATTGAGTGAATTTAGCTGTTTTCAACCGAATTCAAATTGTTTGATCGGTTGTTCAAATCGTTCGAATCGAACGATTCCAATGATTTAATTGATCGATCGAACGATTTTCAAAAAAAAAACTTCAACTTCTAAAAACTTAGCTAAATACTGGCTATAGGTTCTAGGAGTTTTTTAAAGAGACAGTACTTCGATTTTCGAATGGTCGAATATTTGAAGTTTTTTCAATTCGAATCGAATTTTGGCCTATTCAATGGTCGAAGTACCCAAAACTTCGAAATTCGAAATTTTTGAATTCGAAAATTCAATTCGAATTCACTTTGACCATTAGTAAATGGGCCCTGGGTTACTTTTCATCACTTATCTTTCTATTCAGGCCTCTCCTATTCAAATTCTAGCCTCTTATTTAAATCAGTGCATGGTTGCTAAGGTAATTTGGAGCCTAGCAATACAGATTTCTGAAATGGCAAACTGGAGAACTGCTGAATATAAAGCTAAATAACTCAAAAACCAAAAATATTAAAAAATAAAAGGCAACTGCAAATTGTCTCAGAATATCACTCTCTACTTCATACTTAGTGGTAGATTCACTAACGCCAAATTTTTGCCATCGTTAGCTTCACACAGCTCGAACCAGTTTGCCGGCGCAAATGCGCTACGACAATTCACTAATATGCGGGTTTTCATCCTAGGCGCTGAACGCTGGCGACTTTTCGCTAGCATTACTTCGGCAGTGCAAGTATTTCTTAGCGAAGGAGTGCTAGTGAACTTGCGCTTAGGTCAATTTGCATACGACGGGTAATTTAAAGTTGTATGGACGTCTTTATTATAAATGTTGGTGCAAATGCTTGAAGTTACCACTTTTTATTACAAATGTCCAGGGAAGCTTAATAAAGACAAGAGAGTTAATATAAAGCCCTACACATGAGCCCACTGTAAAATGAATGTTCCATATGTTATAAAATGTCTGGAGAAAACCGGTTATACAAAAAATTTTGTTAGGACTTTCGCAGGAAATTCCGCTTAAAAAAAGGAAAAGTCGCCAGCGTTTTTTTTGAACTTTAATGCATTTTCGGCACACGGGATATGATGTAAGGGACAGAAGATTGAGGAAGATGTCGCTGCTTTTAAGCACTTCGACTGGTCTGACATGGCGAAAGCAACTCTGGCGAAAGAGGTAACGTTCAGTAAAATTCGCACTTACTGAATTTGCAGAGTAACGACCTTTTGCCAGAGCAAAAAGTCTCCTGGCGATAGAGTGTGAGGGAACGCTAGTGACGGTCTCTTTCGATAGTGAATTGACGCCTGTGCCTGTTAGTGAATTGCCGATGTCCCTGCGAATGGTAATGCTGTCGAAAAGTCGCTAGCGTCAGCCACTTTGCCCTTTAGTGAATCTACCCCTAAAAGTTAATTTATAGGTTAACAACCCCTTTAAAGAGCATTAACTCACTTGCAGCACTGCCTAAAGAGTCGGCTCTTTTTTTATCCAGCTGCAAAATACAGCCACAGGCGGGTAACAATGTGCAGTGCCAGGGTATTGGCTTATAAGACATTGTACCTCTGTATCACTTAGAAAGTCAGTTCTGCAGGGTCAGTATTGATTTAAAAGTCAGGATAGAAGATAAATGATACAATTCTCCACCTTATATTGGCGATAGATTGCATCTCCATTCCCAAGGGAGGCCCTCTTCTCTAACCCAGTTGTTTAAGAGTGTTTAGGATCACAGTATTGTAAACCTTGTGTTCATGCCTCTTCTATTCATCTTCCAATCTGACATTCACACCACTGCCTAGTTGTTATGGGAATGGAATGGAGCAACAAAGTGGTGGTTTAAATGGAATACACAGGGCCGCCAGAAATATAGCTAAATAAGTGAGAAATAAGACAAAAGAAAACCCTAAATGAAAACTAGTTATGTATTGGGGTCATTTAGTTTGACCAGGTGTATGAATGCAAGGGGTATAGTGATGGGCGGATTTATTCGGCAGGCGAAAAAAAAAATTCGAAAAAACGGACGCCGGCGTTGAAAACGGACGCCGTCATCAAAAAAATGGACGCCAGTGTCAAAAACGGACGCCGGCATCAAAAAGGAGACGCCGGTTCTGTTTCGTGAATTTTTCGCAGTTTCGCAAATTTCGCCGGAAATTCGCGAATTTTTCGGTGAAGCAAAATGGCGCAAATTCGCCCATCACTAAAGGGGTACACAAATCTGGGGTCTGACTGTATTTTGCACCTAGCACTATGTACAATGCAACATACAGGCTAGCACTTATTTGGGATAATGTAATAAAGTTGGCCCAGGTCTAGTAACCCATAGCAACCAACTGCTGTCGACTTCCAAGCAGCTAACCAGCACATACTAACTGCTGATTGGTTGCTATGGTGTACTAGACCTGTAACACACCTTGAATAGTTTATTACATTACCTGAGTAGAGCTTGAAAAATGAGTTTTGGAGTCCGAGGGAAGTAAAGCAGCTGTTAATGCAGTTATATCAATTTTGGCAAAGTTGTGCAATGTTTCTAAAATACTTCAATCTGTTCAGTCGAACACCAATGCGCCTTTTCTCTCATTTTGCCAAAAAGAAGCTCTTTAGCCTCCCAAAGAAAATAATGGGACCTTGCCAGGGCTGAAATGGCAAAAGAAGTTTCAGAAGGTATTTTGATGGAAGAGGCTGTTAGTGCTGGAGAAATAGGGTGAAGTGAGTGGAACCCTTGTATCAAAGTCGTATGGGGGGATCGAACGTTTCTGCTGGAGTTCTATACACAGGCAAAGCTGCACGTTTAAAACGTTTGATTTGACTCTGTATAAATAAGCCACTTCATTTTAGAATAAACTTACCCTTTAGCCTTTGTGTAAGAACAAATGTTCTCTTTTAGAGAGTTCTTTATTCATTTTTAATG
The DNA here is from genome assembly GCA_038501925.1 of Xenopus petersii. Classification (NCBI taxonomy): domain Eukaryota; kingdom Metazoa; phylum Chordata; class Amphibia; order Anura; family Pipidae; genus Xenopus; species Xenopus petersii. The sequence continues at coordinate 21,161,222 of CM076672.1, read as the reverse complement.
ATATGTTAGTTGCGTTTATATACTATTAGAGACTATTTTGAAATAAGTACAGGTATGGGATCCGTTATCTGGAAACCTGTTATCTAGAAAGCTCTGAATTACGGGAAGGCCTTCTCCCATAGGCTTCATTTCATCCAAATGATCCATTTCATCCAAATGATCCAAATCCAAAATGAATTCCCTTTTCTCTGTAATAATAAAACAGTAGCTTGTACTTGATCCCAACTAAGATATAATTAATCCTTATTGGAAGCTAAACAAAGTTATTGGGGTTATTTAAAGGGATACGGTCATGGGAAAAAACATTTTTTCAAAATGCATCAGTTAATAGTGCTGCTCCAGCAGAATTTTTCACTGAAATCCATTTCTCAAAAGAGCAAACAGATTTTTTTATATTCAATTTTGAAATCTGACATGGGGCTAGACATATTGTCAATTTCCCAGCTGCCCCTGGTCATGTGACGTGTGCCTGCACTTTAGGAGAGAAATGCTTTCTAGCAGGCTGCTGTTTTTCCTTCTCAATGTAACTGAATGTGTCTCAGTGGGACATGGGTTTTTACTATTGAGTGTTGTTCTTAGCTCTACCAGGCAGCTGTTATCTTGTGTTAGGGAGCTGCTATCTGGTTACCTTCCCATTGTTCTTTTGTTTGGCTGCTGGGGGAAAAAGGGAGGGGGTGATTACTAGAAGTTGGATATAGAACTCTGAAAAGTGAATACTGAATATAAAACAATAGAGGTCAGACAGGTATTGAAAATTAGGGTTGAGAACACACTGGAAATAGTTAGTTGGGTATAGAACTCTGGAAGCAGAGTTTAGAACATGACTGTGGAAGCAGTTAGTTAGGTGTAGGACCCTAAAAGCAGAGTTGAGAACACCACAATTTAAGCAATTAGTTGGGTGTAGAACTCTGGAAGCAGAGTTGAGAATGCAACTGTGGAAGCAGTTAATTGGGTTTAGAACCCTGGAAGCAGAGTTGAGAGCACCACCATGGAAGTATTTAGTTGGGTATAGAACCCTGGAAGCAGAGTTGAGAACACAACTGTGGGAACAGTTAGTTGGATATAGAACCCTGGAAGCAGAGTTGAGAACTTTATGGAAGTAGTTAGTTGGGTATAGAACCCTGGAAGCAGAGTTGAGAACTTTATGGAAGTAGTTAGTTGGGTATAGAACCCTGGAAGCAGAGTTGAGAACTTTATGGAAGTAGTTAGTTGGGTATAGAACCCTGGAAGCAGAGTTGAGAACTTTATGGAAGTAGTTAGTTGGGTATAGAACCCTGGAAGCAGAGTTGAGAACTTTATGGAAGTAGTTAGTTGGGTATAGAACCCTGGAAGCAGAGTTGAGAACTTTATGGAAGTAGTTAGTTGGGTATAGGGATGTAGCGAACGTCGGAAAAAAAGTTCGCGAACATATTCGCGAACTTGCGCAAAATTGCGAGCGGTTCGCGAACGGTTCGCGAACCCCATAGACTTCAATGGGAAGGCGAACTTTAACATCTACAAAAGACATTTCTGGCCAGAAAAATGATTTTAAAGTTGTTTAAAGGGTGCAACGACCTGGACAGTGGCATGCCAGAGGGGGATCAAGGGCAAAAATGTATCTGAAAAATCTGCCTGTGTGTGCTTGGAAGAGATAGTGTAGGGGGAGAGCTGTTAGTGATTTCAGGGACAGATGATAGTAAGTTTGCTGGCTAGTAATCTGCTTGATACTGCTCTGTATTGGAACAAAAAAATAAATAAAAGCAGTCCTTACAAGGACTACTGTTATTGCAGCAGTCAGCAGATGAGATCAGAAGCAGGACAGCTGCCCACTGCAGCTACATACAGAGCACTGCAGTAGAAGGTAGATTACTAGCCAGCAAAGCTACCTAAGCTTAAATGTCCCTCAAACCCCTGCAGACTTCTGTCCCTCCAATAACAGAGCAGTATCAAAACGATTACTAGCCAGCAAACTTTCAACTGTCCCTGAAATCACTAACAGGCAGCAGCTCTCTCCCTACACTATCTCTTCAGCACACACAGGCAGAGTGAAAAAAAGCTGCAGGGCTTCGGTTTTTATAGGGAAGGGGAGTGGTCCAAGGGAGAGCTTCCTGATTGGCTGCCATGTACCTGCTGGTCTGGGGTGAGAGGGCAAAAAAAAGCGCCAACAAGGGCGAACCCAAAATGGCGAACGTCGCGCGACGTTCGCGAACTTCCGGCGAGCGCGAACACCCGATGTTCGCGCGAACAAGTTCGCCGGCGAACAGTTCGCGACATCTCTAGTTGGGTATAGAACCTTGGAAGCAGAGTTGAGAACACAAGTGGGAAAGCAGTCAGTTGAGTGTAGAACCCAAAAGTTTGGAAGGCAGGTAGACACTAGAAACTGGAAGTTGGATTAAAAAAACCTGGAAGTAAGAAATTTTGAAAAGAACCCTGGCAGTAGGAATTTAGGTGTAGATTCCTGAAAGAAGAACGGAGGGTATGGAACACTAGAAGCAGGGAATTAATTATAAAACACTGAATGCAGGAAGTTAGGTAAATGACCCTGGAAGAAGAAAACAGGGACTGGAGACTGGAAATTGAATATATAATCCTGGGTAAAGTTTGGTAAAGAAGCAGGGATTTTGGTATAGAGCCTGGAAGCCCTGAAATACGTGAGGCAGGAATTTGGGTAAAGATTGGAGGAAAGAAGAAGTTCTGAAGAATCCTGTTCATCTAATATCTCAAACACACTGCTCATAAATGCATAAATATTTCATGTAAACAAAAGCTGGCTCTGCCTAGGGCCCCCGGTTACTCTCTCATATTTAATATAATGAGCATCGTTTGATCAGTATCAACCTGTTTACACAAAGTGGCCTTGGGCACACGGTGTTCTGACAAAATCCTGAAATATGTGAATGGTTGCTGGGTGTGAACAGATATCGAAATGGGCTATGGAGTGTCGTAGCGACATTACTTATGCAAGAATACTAAGAAGTGCTGGCAATTTAAAATTGTTTTTAACTGGCATGTTCATTTGTGGTTCTTCAGTTATTTTGCTTTTTATTCAGCAGCTCTCCAGTTTTTCTCTAATTTCAGTTATCTGGTTGCTAGGGTCCAAATTACCCTAGCAACCATGCATTGATTTGAATAAAAGACTGGAATATGAATAGGAGAGGCCTGAATAAAAAGATGCGTAAAAAAAAGTAGCAGTAACAATACATTTGTAGCCTGGAAGATCATTTGTTTTTTTAGATGGGGTCAGTGACCCCCATTTGAAAGCTGGAAAGAATCAGAAGAAGGCCGGCAAATAATTCAAAAAACGATAAACTAAGACCGATTTAAATGTTGCTCAGAATTTTTCATTCTATAACATACCATAAGTTAATTTAAACTTGACCCATCCCTTTAAAAGGGTTTATCATTAGGGATTGCACTTAATATGGTAGATTCCTCCTCTAGACAAATAGTATATATTAGTATTCAGCAATCTATATTTTCCTACAATTTAATATAAAATGCTAAAACCAGATTTCTAAGTGTCTTAAATGCTGCTCATTGCACCCCCAAGTGACATTGATTTGCTGCACAGCTCAATTTGCAGCCCCTAGTTAACAGCCGTCTCCGCCCCAGCCAGACATCAATATATATATCTTGTTCCTTTATAAAAACAGGGTGATGGTATTACTTTTAAGATTTAAGGGCAAGGTCTGTTCCTAGTTGCTGGTCCCCCCGCTGTTCCATCTAATGAAAGCCGCCTCTCCTTAGTTGCCACAGAGCCTTATAAGATTTAACAGAAAATTCTTGGCATTCCACAAAGTCTGACTCTCCATCTTAGGACACTGACTTCCCAAATGTCTCTCCTCTGCTCACAATCACCCAAACCTTCTCCACTCCTCAGCCCTACAAAGTTCTGTATTTATTAGGGCTCTTCCATCCCACGTCTCATGCAGGGATTCTGTTTTTCTAAAAGCAGCAGGAGGATTTTCGACTTTAACTTTCCTTCACATCAAAGTACTTGTGAGATTATCTAGGCAATAAATCGTTTTCATCCCCAAATCTTTTCTTTAAGACATTGTTATATTCCGCAGACTATTACATCATGCTCCACAGGAAAGCCTGCAGAATACAGAATCTGCTTTTATTTTTATTTTTTTCACCTTTTGTACTCCAGACTTTTAGGAAACATTTTTTTAAAAAAAAATCCACAGTAGGTGCTCTTGTTCTCGATTCCAGAGGGATTGAGGACCACATCAACGAACCAATGTGGTTCTCGATTCGACTGGAATTTTAAGCCTGATCATATCACAAAGCCCAAAATGCAGGCGGAGGGATTGAGGGCCACATCAACGAACCAATATAGTCCTCAATCTAACTGGAGTTTTAAGACTGCCAACAATTGGACCACAAGGCCCGGAATGCAGGCAGAGGGATCGAGGAACGAATCAAAACCAATGCGGTCTTTGATCCAATGGGAATTTTAAGCCTGTCCGATCTGTATCTTTGGCTAGAGATCAATCGCAGTAGCCCATTGGAGGGCTCCATATCCTAGCCAATAAGCTGGTGATTTTGTTTGCCCGCAGCTTTTCTTGGCCCATGTTTGGTCAATTTAGTCTTGGAAACTTGATTTTTAAAGGGAAAAGTAGTTTTATATAGTACTTTGCTCCCATGGACACAAAGTGCTTTCAGAGGACTTTATGATGCTCTACATAACTATCACAGGCACACGAATATTCTGGGGAACCAGACTTGTATCACCTCCCTACACCTACCTGATTTTATTTGGAGGAGCTGCCAATAGAAGACTTTCTATGAAAGAACGTATCATTATGTATATATATATATATATATATATATATATATATATATGTGTATATATATATATATATATATATATATATATATATATATATATATATATATATATATATATAGCAGATGATCTCTTTTTTGGTAAGGCAATCCTAAAATAAATATATGGACATGATCATGTTCAGTTTTCTCAGCAGCAGAATCATCACTGCTCTCAGCCATAAACTAAGGGGCCCATTTACTAACAATCGAATTTCTAAAAATTTGTGGTTTTCTATTTTTTTAAAAAAAAAAGTTAAAATTCGAGGGGCAGATTTACATAGGGTTGAATATCGAGGGTTAATTAACCCTCGGTATTCGACTGCCGAATGTAAGTCCTTCGACTTCGAATGTCAACGCCGAAGGATTTACTGCAAATAGTTCGATCATACGATCGAACGAAAAATCGTTTGCTCGAACGATTATATCCTTCGAATCGTTTGATTCGAAGGATTTTAATCCATCGAAGTTTTTTTTAAAGAGACAGTACTTCGACTATCGAATGGTCGAATATTCTAAGATTTTTAGTTTGAATCGTTCGATTCGAAGTCGAAGTCGTAGTCGAAGGTCGAAGTAGCCAATTTGATGGTCGAAAAAGTCATAAAAAATCATTCGAAATTCGAAGGTTTTTTTATTCTATTCCTTCACTCGAGCTAATGGGCCCCCATGTGTAAAAAGCACAAAAAAACACTAATACAAAAAGTAAAGGTAAAAGTTGCCGAGGTCCAATATAAGTCAGTGGACCATTATAAATCAATTCGAACTTTAAGAGGTTTTCATTTTTTTTGCTAGGGATTCTTCCAAAAACTTTAATTTTTAGAGGTTTTAGAGGTATTTGCAATTTTTTTGGATCATTCAGCGTAATTTTCCAGTTCAAACTTTTTTTTTTTTTTTTGGATCTTCCAATAAATGTCATGACATTTGTAGTTTTAGAGTTTGTGCGTTTAGTCGTGATTTCAACCACTAAAATCCGACCTTTGATAAATAGGCCTCCATCCTTTGCCCATACAGTTAAGCCTTTTAATTAAAGGTAGCTTTATACTGTATATTAGCTATTTCCTAATATAACTTGATGTTATACTGTATGTCCAAAGACATCTGTCTTGGCAGGGCTGGTAAAGCTGAAATGTACTAGGTTGTTTTGAACCCCAATAATCAAAAATGTAATTCTTATGAATCATGTCAAGGTTTTATTTCACATCGATAAAAAAAATATACAAAATGGATGTGCACTTAAATATAGATTCTGGGTTATAAAACACAGACACATTTTATATATACAGGTATGGGATCCGTTATCCGGAAACCTGTTATTCAGAAAGCTCAGAATTACGGAAAGGCCGTTTCTAAAATAAAATAATCCCAATTGTTTTAAAAAAAAATTCTTTTTCTCTGTAATAATAAAACAGTAGCTTGTACTTGATCCCAACTAAGATATAATTAATCCTTATTGGAGGCAAAACGAGCCTATTGGGTTTATTTAATGTTTAAATGATTTTCCAGTAAACTTAAGATATGAAAACCAAATTATGGAAAGATCCGTTATCCGGAAAACCCCAGCATTCTGAATAACAGGTCCCATACCTGTATATGTCTGTGTGTGTGTGTCAAGGCAAGCATAAGAAAAAAAAGCTTTTTTTCCTATATTCCAGGTCTATATCTGCAGCAGACACACTGAAAATGGAGTTCCGAGACACCTGCCATTCTTCTTGTAATTAAATGTTCAAGCTTGTGTTGAGTCCAAGCAAATTGGAATGATGTAGAGCTCCTCTCCCACTCTGTACAGCCCCCAGTGGAGCAGAAAAAGGAGTCCATCCATTACAAGCAGTTCTCACTTCGGAACATGTTGTGTCAGCTGGGAATGTTCTTATGTAGGACTGATAGGAGACTTTTAATCAACTGCCAGACAGTGGAAATTACTATGGTCCCTTGACAGGTTTCTTCTTGTTGTGATGAAGGCACAGAATATCTTCTTCGCTAGGAGACAGAGGCCTGAAACCCGTCATCCACCGACTAGGTCACACAGTGCAATAAATGACTAATTGCCAGGTTGTAGAGTGTAAAGTGTAGTATTAAACCACGGGGGAGGGGGACTCTTACAGGTTAAAGGGCTATATATTACAATAATACAAAAAAAATCAGCCATTTTCTGTATAGTCCCTCCCTTGCCTCTAATACAAGTCAGCATTTCTAAGCAGGCAAGTGGGTACATACCCATCCAAACTCGCTGTGTATACATTGTCCCATAGGCCTATCTTCTGTAAGAGGAATAACTATAGAGAGAGCAGAGCCTGTGAGTGATATAACTTGATGTTACTGGGCCCCACAGCAAATTTAATTTAGGGCCCCAAAACACTGGTAGGTTGACCTAATATATCACAATATATTGCAATTACTCACTAATTAGACCCTCACTGGGCCCTTTACACTCCTGGACCCTCCTGCAACTGAAGGGTCTGTTTCCTCTGTAGTTTGGCCCCTGTCTGTGACTGTTATTGAAAAGCAGGAGGGCTAAGTGGGCCACTAACTCATGTGCAGTTTCAATATATGTTTATGGTAAACCTGCACACGGGTGCACTCGAACCTGAGCGTGTGCATGCACACTGATCGGACGCGTCACCCCTCGCATTAGCACACATGCGCACAAACAAGCACAACGACCAGGACTGCAGACCAGACTTGGGTAGGCAGCAGTGAAAGGTACGTGCCTGGCGCCTATCAAGCTTTGCGCCCTACTCTGCCTACCCCTAGTTCTGACCCTGATGTGGTCTGCAGAAAGTGGAGCAGACATTGATATGAATGCAAGGAAAAATAAGAGATCATTTAGTACCAGGTCTGGACTGTGATTCAAAATAGGCTCTGGCATTATAGGTACACAGACGCCCAAACAGTCCACATAGAGGCCCAAACAGTTCCCCAAAGCCTAATAAATTAGTGACTCTCTGTGGCAAATTGCAGCAGCCCTTCTGGCATTTTCCAGAACCCACAGATTGCCAGTCCGGGCCTGTTTAGTACATGCAGGGCAGGGTGCAAAGTGCAAAAAACACAATTGCAATCCACCATAAGAAGATCCAAGTCCAAAATAGGGCACATTCCCCTGTAAATAGAGTGCTGTCTGCATTCGGGATAGGGAGAGGCAGGTGGAAGTGTTTAGGCAACATGAGTGCATAAGAGAAAAGGCGCAGAAAACTCCTTAGAGGACATACAATATACAAGACACTTGATCCAGTTGAATGAGACACACCGGCCATGTGGACATCCATGTCCTTCACACATGCCACCTCTTTACTTGCAATATCTCTTATAAGCACCTGATATCAGCGAGTGCATCTACTGCCCTTTTGCTACTGAAGGCAGGATCCAGTGCAGCCTTGATACAGGTAGCTACACATTATGTACTAAATCATAAGATCATTTAAGCAGTTTGAAAGCATTATCCGTGAGACAAAGGAAAAGGTGTGTCGTTGCTATAGGACAGATAACACAGTGTTACTAAGGTCAGGCCACTGATTTATGACATCAATATCTTGGATAGGATCCTGCTGGCTTATGTCCTCCTGCAAATAAACCAGCCATGGGAGAAACATGATATTGAGCCCTTGTGTCCCTACGAGAGGGCGACTTGCATGACAGACCTTTAAATCAAAAGACATCGGTTCTCTCCCCCAGTTACACTGACTCCCACTGGGATAGTTATCTTGTTGCCTTATAGTAAGCCACCTGGATTCCCACAATAACAAAACGGAAGATGTTGTGTTCATCGTCTCAGTGGAAGAGTTCAGAAAATGTATTTTCAGGCTAGTGGGATAGTTAGGGGCATTACAGTAAGGCTTCCATAAAGCACATGTACCCTGCTCAAGCTGCCACAAGGAACACCCAGACAAAGACAAAAGGTGAACCCATTATCAATGGGATCCTGTCATCAGAAAACATGTTTTTTTCAAAACACATCAGTTAATAGTGCTACTCCAGCAGAATTCTGCACTGAAATCCATTTCTCAAAAGAGCAAACAGATTTTTTTCTATTCAATTTTGAAATCTGACATGGGGCTAGACATATTGTCAATTTCCCAGCTGCCCCCATTCATGTGACTTGTGCCTGCACTTTAGGAGAGAAATGCTTTCTGGCAGGCTGCTGTTTTTCCTTCTCAATGTAACTGAATGTGTCTCAGTGGGACATGGGTTTTTACTATTGAGTGTTGTTCTTAGATCTACCAGGCAGCTGTTATCTTGTGTTAGGGAGCTGCTATCTGGTTACCTTCCCATTGTTCTTTTGTTTGGCTGCTGGGGGGCGGGAAGGGAGGGGGGTGATATCACTCCAACTTGCAGTACAGCAGTAAAGAATGATTGGAGTTTATCAGAGCACAAGTCACATGACTGGGGCAGCTGGGAAATTGACAATATGTCTAGCCCCATGTCAGATTTCAAAATTGAATATAAAAAAAAATGTTTGCTCTTTTGAGAAATGGATTTAAGTGCAGAAGTTTGCTCGAGCAGCACTATTAACTGATTCATTTTGAAAAAAAATTTTTTCCCTATGACAGTATCCCTTTAAGATATTTTGTGCATTGTGCTACTAAAACATGCCTTACCCTCTACACAAAACAGGGATTGTTTGTCCATATATAGCAATATATTTAAGCTGACAAACCACGTCATAAGTCATGGCCAGTCCGACACTCACTTTCATCTGATTCAGTCTGTGACCAGAAAATTCATACATACTCAATAATTTATCAATATCTATATAGGACATGAAGACACCCAGGAACACCCAGAAGAACATGTAAAATGGTGCCACCACTAGTGATGGGCGAATAAATTCAGGAAACTGCAGCAAAAATTCCCCGGCGAAAAATCTGCCTCGGCAAAATAATGTTGACGCGCGTCAGAATAGTCGCACACATAATAATTGTCATGCGTCAACAATATTTGGACGGCCATTGACTTCAATGTGTTTCTCAAATTTTTCGATGTTTTGTGAAGTTTTTGGCGTTTTGTGAATTTTGCGGTAAATTCGATAACGTTTTTCAGCGAAACTGGTCAAATTCTCCCATCACTAGCCACCACGCCCTGCAGCGCAATGGCCAGAGTGAAAGATTATGAATAACTGTCACTGAGGGATAGCTAACAAATTGCCACCCCTTAGTATATTTAATTTGCCTTGTCCTTTAGAAATAGAATTCCTTCGGTTTTTTGGTCAACACGATGGGACTTTTTTTAAGCAAATGCAAAAATCATTTAATTTCATTAGCCTATACAATCAATTATTTTCCATATAAAAGGTCATGCCCTAGTTTCCCAGGACTGCCCTATTCAGTGAGAAAAGAGAGCAGATACTACATGGAGTACAAAAACACAAGGGTGTAGGGTCATGACGGACGAGACAAAACCACCTTAGTCAGCACGAATATAAATTGCTGGGCCATCTGAGTAAACTGATTCCCACTGTCTTTCCATTCAATAGACTGACACTTCCAACGGTCAACTCTCGGGCTACATGTGGTGTGTGTGTGCATGCAAGTGTAGTATATTCATACAGAATAGTCTTATAGAATGCTGGGTAAGTGAGTGAGGTCTGCAGCAAGTTCTGCTCTCCATTGGAATATCCTACTACTGCAAAGATGGGGCTAGACTGCTTTAATATACAAGACACATGGCAACTAGCAGTTAGACTACGGCTAAATGGCACCATGTTAGTTAGCGCCACCGAGCCTTAGATATCATTGAGTTTAAGGGGGGTGGATTTAGGCCAATGTTCTGCTGGGGTAGTCCACAGTGCCAAAATAGCTCTACTTATAGCATGTTTTATTGTTGCTTTGAAACCAACCCCCATCCTTCGTGTTTTGATGAACTGTCCTCAGTACGGGACTCTCTCTCAAGTGACCAGCGTTTGGTAAAGAACATGAGACTAAACATGGTTTGTTATGGGAAGCGCCACTGAATGGCTCAGTGTCAGTCGTGCAAACAAGAGACCAAGCCCAAGTAAATATGTAAACCTCTGCTGTTGATGGATGGGGTCATATTCCCTGTGCCACTTAATAACCCTTTATTGAAGCTTCTTCGGAAAGAGCGCTGCTATCTACGCGTTATTAACTCCCAATCCATACACTAACAAGTGGCCCTGTAATGAGAACTGATGATGTACGATATAGGGATAACATTTAGTGCATTGCTATAATTAGATTTCTCCTGTCCATGCAATAAATCCGGCTCCCTCTGCTTCGAATTCCCATCTTAAATGAAATAAGCTACAGATACAAACCAGAAAAAAAGAAAATAACACTTTTAAAGGGGAAATATCATTATAAAAAACAAGTCCAGAGTGAACTGCATTTTTAAAAGTGATGAGGTTCATATGGATTCCCAGCAGTTCAATCTAAATTTTTATTTCCGATCACTTTCCAGGGAGAAATCCCCCCTGACTCCAGCTACTTACTTTATTTTGGCCGCCTGGGCCCTGGCATGATTAAGTCTTGATCTTCTATTGCTGGTCTAGAAGTGAACTACATTGCATCACCATTTGTCCTGCACTTGTCCTGGACTGTTGACTTGCCTGGCCTGTTTAATGGGCAGTCCAAGTTCCAAAACCCACCAGCACTCCCTGGCCTCTCCGATACAAGCTGGCCCGGTGCACAGTTGAAAGGGATCGGCAACCCTTAATAAAACAGGTTAGCAAGAAGAAAGCCGGCACTCAGAGCTCAATGCATGGGGGCAAAGCCCTGCGTGTTTATTGCAACATTACGATTCGGGGCGGGCCCCTTCGTCAGACCTGTTTAATGGGCAGCACATTGCTTCCCATGGGAACCTCCTAATATGCCAGGGAGTCATCCAGGGCCACTAGTATTGACCAATTTGTATTAGCACAACCCCAATTAAGCTGGAATTTTGGATAAAAATACTAAATTGAGGGAAGAAACATGGAAATTTGAGCAGGTGGTGGCCCTAGACGGGGCATGGGGGTCTCTGATGTATCAACCCCGGTAGGCCTCGCATACCCCAGTCCGACCCTGTGGACAAGTTGTTGTTTGGGTCTTGCCTACCCTAGAAACTAGAAACCAGGCAGTGGTTCAAAAGGCTACTATGTTATACCCTCTTGTTTTATGTATCAAAAATGTAAATTGTTGTGGAACAAATGCAGGGCAGCAAACTCGACTGCTATATTCTTTATTGGGAAGCAAAGTTACACTCTTGTTTTATCCCTGGCTCATCCACGTACGCCCTGATCTCACAGTTTCTTGATGGTCCAGAATCAGCAGCAAGTTCTATTCCTTTATGCCAAAATTCTCCTATTTGTGTCACTAGCCTGTCCATTTATGTAATATCCCAAATATCATTATAATACCATTGCCCTACCCCCTGTGTCACTGGTCCAGCCAATGCAACTATAGGAAGAATGGGTAGAGCAGAAGAAGCAGGGGCTGGTATTGTGGGAATAATTGAGCAAGCCAGGGTCCTACATTTACTGTGAAATACAGATGCTGTCATTTTTTATCCCCTGGGCACAGCAGGTGTTCTACCAGCTAAATAGCGACTAGGTAGCCCCCCCATCACAGAAAGTGATGGATTTTAAAATAAAGAATGTAGGGCAACCCTACCTCTGTACATTAAATTCTACCCTACCCTGACCCTACTAAACCTTTACTTGACTTGGTAATTGCAAAATCCTAAGCATTTTCCCTAATATGTTGTTATTCTCCGAGCACTGGCTCCTTGGCTGCAAGTCCTGATTGTCTCTCCAGCTAGAACTTGTTAAACAAATTTAATTTATTTTCCTTAGAACTTGCATCAACAAAATGAAAACATCCATATATTATAGGATTGGGAAGGGGAGTGGGGAATTCGCTCAGGTGAAGCGGAATTATATCACCAGGCCTTTCTAAACTCATTTCACTGCTTGGGGGGACAACTTTGTTTGGGGGAAGGATTGCCCAGGGACACCCCAGAAAGTAACAGATGTAGGTAGGGGAAGTGACTGTCAATTTATAAAACTGTCAGCATTATATGGTATATATAATATCGTTTATGTATTTTTCCCCTGATAAAATGCATTGACTTTAGACTCATTACCACCTCAAAATAATTCAAAATCAACGTGTTTCTGTTAAAATCCTTTAGCAAATTTTCATGATTCAGTACAGACCTGAGGTTCTAGTATGAGTGATGGGAATACCTATTAAAACGCTTTTAAAAGACAAGTCATTAGGCCATACAACTCTAGGGCTCATTTTAATTAGGTAGAATATCATGAGATATATCATCCGGATAGTTGAAATAATGAGTGAGAACTAGCAAGCATAGATCAGTCTTTAAGAGAAAGCAGTAATATATATACAGTATGGTGGTTATTTACTAAACTTTAGAAAAATTTGTGATTATTTTTTTTATAAAATCAGACTTTTAAAAAATCACTAATTTTTCAAAATTTATTAAACCCCGAGGATGGAAAAGTCAGAATCTGCCAATCCGGCATCTCAGACCTGTCCAGGTTGCATATACTGTAAGTCAATGGGAGAAGTCCCAATGATTTTTTTTATGTGCGCTGGGTTTTCTGCGTTTTTAGGTGATAATTCTGGAAAAATCATGAAAATCGGATGGAAAAATCTGAAAATATTGTGAAAAACTGATTTTTTTCCACAAAGCAATTTTTCCGGAAAATGTAATATTAAATAAGCATAAAAAAACAGAGCCGATTTGATCTGAGTTTGTAGCAGAAAATATTGAGATCAATTTGGACTTTGTGTGATTTCTGTGTCAAATAATGAATCACGTTGGAGCTTCTGCTACTCTGTATGGAAGAATGATAGACATTGGGATGGGAGAAGAGGCATCTCCAGGTTGATTGGTGGCAAGTCTTCTGTTGATTCAAAGCTCTCAAGCATATGGCAACCATGAAGAGGAAAGAAGTAATATCACATTTCTTCTATAGCTGTATGAACTGGTTTGCTAATGGAAATGATCCCAGCTGGTGTCTCATCCCTATAAATATTCTAAGTGGGTCGGGAAGAGATTGAGGGTCTGTGCCAAGCCATGATCTATCCAGTGATGCAACCCATGATGAGTTGCAAAGGGAAATAGAAAAATATTATTTATATAGTGCTTTTCTCAAACTGGACTCAATGGGGCAGCATTATTAAAGGGTGAATTGTCGCCAGCGACCGCTGCACACACTTCGCCAGGCACTAAGCTAATACACTAACATGCAAAATTGCGTCCTGGGCGAGGAACGCTGGCGACTTTTCACTAGCGATACTTCCTCAGTGCGAGCATTTCATAGCGAAGATTCGCTAGCGTTCATTTATGCTTAGCGAAAAGTTGCTTGTGATCTTATGCTTAGGTTAATTTGAATTAGGGATGCACCAAATCCAGGATTCGGTTCGGGATTCGGCCTTTTTCAGCAGGATTCGGATTCGGCCGAATCCTTCTGCCCGGCCGAACTGAATCCGAATCCTAATTTGCATATACAAATTAGGGTCAGGGAGGGAAATTGCTTGACTTTTTGTCAGAAAACAAGGAAGTAAAAAATGTTTTCCCCTTCACACCCCTAATTTGCATATGCAAATTAGGGTTCAGATTCGGTTCGGTATTTGGCCGAATCCTTAGTGAAGGATTCGGGGGTTCGGCCGAATCCGAAAAAGTGGATTCGGTGCATCCCTAATTTGAATAGGATGGGTACATTAAAGTCATTTATATGTCTTTATCACAGATGGTGCAAATGCTTGAAGTGGCCACTTTTTATTACAAACGTCCAGGGTCCAGGTAATAAAGACAAAAGAGATCATATAATGCCCTAGACATGAGCCCACTGTAAAATGAATGTTCCATGGCCTCAAATTTCTGGGGAAAAATGTTAATACAAAACAATTTGTTAGGACTTTTGCAGGCAATCCTGCTTAGAAAAAAGAAACTTTAATGCATTTTCGGCAGACAGAATATGATGTAAATGGCAGAAGATTGAGGAAGATGTAGCTTTATTTTAGCAGTTCACTTGGTCTGAGGTGGCGAAGTCAACTCTGGCGAAAGAGGTAACGTTCAGTTAAATCCGCACTTCGCCTGAGCGAAAAGTCACCTGACGATAGAGTGTGAAATCCATTTCTGTGCTAAGTGTTTGATGAAACCTGGTTAAGTGATTTGTTCATAGAATTTGAATAAGGATATCCACTATCAAAGACAGGTCTAGGCAGGTTGGGTGCTATTTCCCTAACATAGTGGTTCCTAAACTATGGATCTGGCCCTCCAAGATGGGGTTGGAGTAGTGCTGGGAAGAAGGGTCACAGAGTGATGATGAGTTATGGTGAAACTTAGAATGCCTATTTGCTCTACTAGATAGTCCTGGAAGCCCAAGTAAAACATCAGTTAGGGTTAGAATAGAAACTATATAAAGTGCCAGTCTGCTGCTCTGAATATGGTTTCTGAGCAAAGATCATGTAATGGAATGCTCGGGTCCAAGGAAAGTTCTTTTGCATAAGATAAATATGGGTGAGGATGATGGGATGGGTGAGGCCATGGCAGTATGTGAGGCCTTGAAAAACGTTTGAGAATCATTGTTCTAGAGCAGGGATCCCCAACCTTTTCAACCCATGAGCAACATTCAGAAGTAAAAGGAGTTGGGGAGCAACACAAGCATTACATAAGTTCTGGGTGGTGCAAAATAAGTGCTGTGATTGGTCATTTGTTAGCCCCTATGTGGATTGACAGCCTATATGAGACTCTGTTTGGCAGTACGCCTGTTTTTTCTGCAACTAAAACTTGTCTCCAAGCCTGGAATTCAAAAATAAGCTCCTGCTTTGAGGCCACTGGGCGCAACATCCAAGGGGTCGGAGAGAAACATGTTACTCACGAGCTACTGGTTGGGGATCACTGGTCTAGAGTCATCAGAGACATGTAAAAGGTACATCTGGTGGGTCCTGGAAAAACAATATACAGCATGTCACGGGAGGTCTGAAATTTTAAAAAAAGGGCTTTCTGGCGTTAAATAATGAATAGTCACTATCAGGCCTGGACTGGCAATCTGTGGGTTCTGGCAA
Source organism: Xenopus petersii (assembly GCA_038501925.1). Classification (NCBI taxonomy): domain Eukaryota; kingdom Metazoa; phylum Chordata; class Amphibia; order Anura; family Pipidae; genus Xenopus; species Xenopus petersii. The sequence goes on along the minus strand of CM076672.1, from coordinate 21,145,386 downwards.
ATGCCACAGGGGCTGCTATAAGTTGCCATAGACAGTCATTATTTAGTGGGCTGGTGGGGACTGTTTGGGCCTCTGTGTACCTGAAATGCCAGGGCCTATTTTAATTCTCAGTCCAGCCCTGGTCACTATTGAATAATGGCATCTAGTTCCCTGTTCTGTGTTCTTTAAATGTGGCTTTATTTAAAGGAAAACTATACCCCCAAAATGAATACTTAAGCATCAGATAGTTTATATCAAATTGAATGACATATTAAAGAATCTTACCAAACTGGAATATATATTTACATAAATATTGCCCTTTTACATCTCTTGCCTTGAACCACCATTTCATGACTCTATCTGTGCTGCCTCAGAGATCACCTGACCAGAAATACTACAACACTAACTGTAACAGGAAGAAGTGAGGAAGCAAAAGGCAGAACTCTGTCTGTTAATTGGCTCATGTGACCTTACATGTGGTTTGTATGTGTACACAGTGAATCTTACGATCTCAGGGGGCGGCCCTTATTTTTTAAAATGGCAATTTTCTATTTATGATTACCCAATGGCACATACTACTAAAAAAGTATATTATTATGATAATGGTTCATTTACATGAAGCAGGGTTTTACACATGAGATGTTTTACTCAGTATCTTTTAATAGAGACCTACATTGTTTGGGGGGTATAGTTTTCCTTTAATTTTAAAAAATTCCAGGAATTACGAATGTGGCTCCCATAGAGCCTGCTAATAGTAATGATCAGTCATGAAGTTTGCAGCAGATACTAAAACTAGCAATGAGCAATTTTTTTCGTCAAGCATGAATTTGCGGGGAAAAAACGAACTTCGTTATTTGCAATTTTTTTTCACGAAACTGCAGCAAAAATCCACCTCAAAAAAATTTGCTGCAACAAAGACGAGAAAAATTGGTTGCCGAGACAAAAAAGTCCCCATGAGAAAAAACAACAATTGACTTTAAAGGGGTCGTTCACCTTTGAGATAACTTTTATTATGATGCAGATGGTGATATTCTGAGCCAATTTGCAATTGGTTTTAATTTTTTATTATTTGTGTTTTTTTAATCATTTAGCTTTTTATTCAGCAGCTTCCAGAGGCGGAACTACCGTGGGAGCAGGGTGTGCGAGCAGGCCAGGGCCTGCACCCCCTCAGGGCCCCCGGCAGTCCGTGCGCCACTGACAAATGCAGCCAAATGCGGCCGTACGGAGGGGGCGGGCCCAGCTGCCAGTCACGCACCAGGGCCCGCCCCCCTCTAGGATCGCTACTGGCAGCTTCCTAGTTTTCAAATTCAGCAGTAATCTGGTTACTGGGTCCAAATTCCCCTAGCAACCATATATTGATTTGAATAAGAGACTGGAATGTGAATAGGAGAAGCCAGAATAGAAAGATGAGTAATAAAAAGTAACAATAACAATATATTTGTAGCCTTACAGAGCATTTGCTTTTAGATGGGGTCAGTGACCCTTTTTTGAAAGCTGGAAAGAGTCAGAAGAAAAAGGCAAATCATTCAAAAACAATAAAAAAAGAAAAAATTGAAAAATTGCTTAGAATTTGCCATTCCATAACATACTAAAAGTGAATTTAAAGGTGACCCACCCCTGCATTAATTAATGCATTTAAATTTACTTTAATGTGTTTCGAAAATTCTGTGGAATTTTCGGCGAAGTGAAAGGGTAGAGATTCACTCATCATTAACTAATAAAAAGCTCATGGCCCCATTCGACACAGAAAAAGATCTCACCCTACACCAATGCTGGGCCATGTCTTGTTTTAGATAGAAAATCAATAATCCATTCATATGTAAAGTTGGTGCAAGTTGGCTAATCCATTGTGTGCCTCAAAGTCCATTTTGTTTGGTGTTTACCAAGAGTTTGAATGGAAGCCATTGTCTGCAGACTGTGCTGGGATCTGGACTCCACGTAACCTACGGGTTGTGAACTTTATAAACCTCCTATGAACAAGTAAGAGATCGATATGAGGGTGAGACCGGCAATCCCTCTCACCCGGGGAAAAAGTTGTAGCTTAGCATTAACCTCTGCACCTATGAATTCTATACAGTAGTAAGGTAACAGCCAATCTTGTCTGCTCTTTATCGATGGGCGAATTTATTCGGTAGGCGCGAATTCGCAGCGAATTACATCGATTCGTCCGCTGGCGAATAAATTGGCAAAACTGCTGTGAAATTTTTTTGAACGCCAGCGAGACGGCGTTCACCATTTCGCCAATTTTTCGCCGTGTAACGAATTTCGCAGGAAATTAGAGGATTTTTAAGCGAAACGGGACAAATTCGCCCATCACTATTGCTCTTATATAGAGGAACAAGAAGGCATGCCTTTAAAGGAGAACTAACCGCCTCAATAATAAAAGCCTCATCTACTAACACAGATAGTCCCCCCTTTTATTTTAGTTATTTAGACTAATGATCCTGGCTACTCAAGGGTTCACATTCAGGATAACCCACCTGTTGCATAACCCATTGTGCCATAGACATTAAAGGAGAAATAACCCACCCAATAAGAAAAGCCCCATCTTCTACCACAGATAGTCCCCCCTCCCTGCTTGGCAGGCCCGGACTGGCAATCTGTGGGTTCTGGCAAATGCCAGGGAGGCTGCTTCCATAGAAAGTTACCATATAGTGGGCTGGTCGGGGGCTGTTTGGGCTGGTAGGGGGCTGTGTACCAGGCCTGCTGCTCGGGGCCGGATTTACAGAGCGGGTGACCCTAGGCCTGCTGCCATTCGTTACTAGGGTTGCCACCTTTGTAAAAAAAAAATTTACCGGCCAGCGGGCAGGCTGACGCAAAATGAGGAAAAAAATTATGCAAAAAGGGGCAGACATTATTTGTGAATGTCCACAAATTTTCTTCATTGGGTCCAGAACACTGGGGATTATCACAGGAATTTTTAAAAAATTGTTGTATTTCCTGCACATGCCCAGTGTTTCTGAACCAGAATGGATATTTTTGGGCAGAATGCTGCCCCTAAAATCCTGCTGCCCTAGACCCGGGCCTTGGTGGCCTTTCCAAAAATCCAGACCTGTCCCTGCTTCCTACTCACATAGTGCATTATTTCAGAAAGTGCTCCTGGACAGCATGCTCAATTAATTATGCACTATGTATTGCACTATGTATTGCACTATGTGGGCTTATGGGCACCATCTACCGGGTTTTCAGTCTTTTTCGGTAAGGGAACACAGTTTTTGTCGAATGCACAGTTTGAGCAGTCCGGTATCCGTACCCACTACGCGTGTGTCAAAAAGTTCCAAAAATTACCAAAGGGAAGGAAGATAGTGATGTGTGGGCCAGGTGGAAACTCACGGGCGGGTTTGGGCCGACTACTGCACAAAATCTTTCTTTTATTTATAGACTTGCGTCCGCCCCTTTTGTGACATCACTGCGTGGCGTGTCTATAAATAGAGGGGCAGCGGGTTGCGGGAAATTCTCGACCCGCACATCACTAAAGGAAGAGGATTTCGAAGGAGACCGAAGACCCAAAAGATGCCGCCAATGAGCTCCGAAAATTGCAAAAGGGAAGAAAGAGCTCCGCTGCGCTACTCAGCATAAATAAGTGAGCATGATGTCCTGAGGCACTTTCTGAAATAATGTATTATCTGGGTAGGAGGCAGGGAGAGGGCACTATCTAGAGTAATAGATGGGGCTTTTCTAATGGGGGGTTAGTTTTGCTTTATTGTATATGGCACAACGGCTTATGCAACAAGTGAATGTGCATGTGAACCCTTGAGTAGTCAGGATCATTTCTCTATAACTACTATATACAAGAAAAAGCTACAGATACTGGATAAGGGGTCTTTCTTTAATTTGAATCCCCAGACCTTAATGCAGGGATCCCCAACCTTTTTGAGCAACATTCAGAAGTAAAAGGAGTTGGGGAGCAACACGAGCATGAAAAATGTTCCTGGGGTGCCAAATAAGGGCTGTGATTGGCTATTTGGTAGCCCCTATGTGGATTGTCAACCTACATTGAGGCTCTGTTTGGCAGTGCACCTGGTTTTTATACAACCAAAACTTGCCTCCAAGACTGGAATTCAAAAATAAGCTCCTGCTTTGAGGCCACTGGGAGCAACATCCAAGGGGTTGGAGAGCAACATGTTACTCACGAGCTACTGGTTGGGGATCACTGCCTTAGCGCAATTAAAATATTATATAAACATCAATTAAACCCAATAGGACTGTTTTGCCTCAAATAAGAATGAATTATATCTTCGTTGGACTCAAGCTACTGTTTTATTATTACAGCGAAAAAGGAAATAATTTTTAAAAAATTGGGATTATTTAATTAAAATGGAGTCTAAAGGAGATGGTCTTCCCATAATTCAGAGTTTTTTGGGTAACAGCTCCTATGATGCAATTGTTGCATGCACTGCATCCACCCCACCTAGGGGTGCCACCTTTTTTGGAAAAAATACTGGCCTTCCTGTATATTTAGATTTTTTCCCTATTAATAACATTGGGGTCAAGCATCATTCACAGGCTGGTAAAATACTGGCCAGATGGCAACCCTAATCCCACCTCCTGTTTCAAACTGTGCAGGGGGAACTCTGAAGGTAACAGAGACTTGCACCTAAAATATCACATGCAGATGTGTTAGCAGAAACATCCCCATGAGTTCCTTGCCCAATGGGATTATTGAAACTGCCGAGAGATATCTGGACAATATTCGGTTAGATAGAACAGGCTGTCCCGAGAGCCCTATATACGGACTGGTGAGGGCCGAGAAGCCATATTTTATCAACTTGTTTAAGGCCAGCTTAAGTAAGTCTCATTATTCTGCATTTACCAGTCCTTTAGCTAATTAACTTACCTGCACGACAGAGTAGCAACTTAAAGGGATACTGTCATGGGAAAACATTTTTTTTTTCCAAAATGAATCAGTTAATAGTGCTACTCCAGCAGAATTCTGCACTGAAATCCATTTCACAAAAGAGCAAACAGATTTTGTTATATTCAATTTTGAAATCTGACATGGGGCTAAACATATTGTCAATTTCTCAGCTGCCCCAAGTCATGTGACTTGTGCTCTGATAAACTACAATCACTCTTTACTGCTGTACTGCAAGTTGGAGTGATATCACCCCTCCCTTTCCCCCCCAGCAGCCAAACAAAAGAACAATGGGAAGGTAACCAGATAGCAGCTCCCTAACACAAGATAACAGCTGCCTGGTAGATCTAAGAACAACACTCACATGTCCCACTGAGACTCCTTCAATTACATTGAGAAGGAAAAACAGCAGCCTGCCAGAAAGCATTTCTCTCCTAAAGTGCAGGCACAAGTCACATGACTAGGGGCAGCTGGGAAACTGACAAAATGTCTAGCCCCATGTCAGATTTCAAAATTGAATATAAAAAAATCTGTTTGCTCTTTTGAGAAATGGATTTCAGTGCAGAATTCTGCTGGAGTAGCACTATTAACTGACGTGTTTTGAAAAAAACATGTTTTCCGATGACAGTATCCCTTTAACCAATCGGAATGCCCAAGGGTTGTACATGCACACGTGCATATTTTAGCAGTATCAACACATAGGCTGTTGGATGTTCCAAAATACTGCCAAGATTATTTATAACCTTGAGAAAGGAGGCTCAAAAAAACCTTCCAAAGCAAACAAACAAACCCCACTTCCTAACATTCAATTGCACTCTACTTGTAAAGTAAAAAAAAAAACCCAATAAATTGCCATGAATTCCACCAGACATTCGTCATTCTTACATTTAAATGTTGTGATTTGCATAAATGAATAAATTCACTTGGAAAAAAAAAGGGGGTTGGTTGTTAACATCTCCTATTTTTTCCAGAATAAAGGGGATAAAAATGAATCACAGAAACCCCTGTAATGTAACAGAACAGGCCCTGTCCTCTGTAAGGTGATGATAAATATAGAATGTCAAGGTTAGATTGATTCCAATAAAGTAGGCGAGCCGTGAATGGGAGGGAGCTGTATAGGGGTGACAGCTGAACCAATGAGAATACTAATTAACATACATGAAGAGTGAGAAGAGTTCGTTCTCAGGACCGGACAGATGGCCTCTGACACTCACAAACCTCGCTCCTTCTAATCCTTGTTTGCGCCGGTGGCTGAGGAAATTTGCATTCATCCCACAATAAGCCACTGAATGGAACCCGCTCTCCTCCTCTTTGTCATTACCTCAAACACACTGCGGGCTATTGCTGATATGCAAAGATCATATAAAAGGAACGATTATTATCACGGGGAGCTGTGGAATGAAGGATGAAATGTAATGACTGCCTTGGGAACAAGGCGAGATAACTCAATTGCAAAGAGTCTGCGCTCGGTTTAGGAACATTCCTGCGTTCCTCCGCATCGCTAATCCGACAGCTTCCCAGAAACCGGCGCATTCATTGTCATGTTGGATGGAAAGCAATATATTGAGCCAATGAGTGGATGTAGGGGTTGAGCGGTTTACATTTGTTTTAGATCCTTGAATTACAAGTTAATCCAATTTGGGAAAGGAAAGTTCAATACCATAATATACATGTACGTTCCAATATCTCCCAGGCAATGTTATTAGCCAAGATCAGGGCTCAAGTGGTGTCCCAAACCATCCACCCCTATACTGAAAATACAGACGTCACGTCAACCCTGATTTGCCCCAGTCACCCGCTGTTAGAATTTTCACTCTAATGTTGCCTACTTAATTTACCAAATTAGCTATTTGCCTAATTTTACCCCACTGCTGAAAAGTATTAAAATGCTCCCTAAATAGCCTGGAACAGGCAAAGCATGGGATGTGATCAGAGGCAGTGGCATAACTAGATTTTACTGGGTCCCACAGCAAATTATTTTTCAGGCCCCAAAATGTATAGAGCAGGGGCGTAACTACAGAGAAAGCAGACCCTGCAGCTGCAGGGGGCCCAGGAGATATAGTCCTGCGTGGAACCAATTTGTTAAACCTGACCCGCAACCCGCATTCTTACCCGCTTGGACCCACTACCCAACCCGCAAGTACCTTAGACGCAACCCCATCTGCGACCCGCTGACCATCAAGCAACAGGAAGTGCTGTCATTGAGTAAACCAGAAGTGACGTCATTGGAAGTAGGCGTGATCAAAAAAAATAGTAAAACAGGAAGCGCTGTCATTGTAAACCAGAAGTGACATCATTGGAAGTAGGCGTGATGAGAAAAGTAGAGTAGACCCGCGACCCTAAAATGAATTTGCTTTGGGGCCCAGTATAGGGTTGCCACCTTTTCCAAAAGTTTTTAACAGCTGGTGTGGGGGCGGAAACAAAAGGGGGCGTTCTGTGATGCAAAAGGGGGTGGAGCCAAGCAACTTGCCGCAAAAGGGGACGGAGCCACGTCGAGCGATGGCCAGTAGGCTGAAAAAAAGGTAAGTTCTAAGCGATTTGAGGGCAGGCCAAGGGCTTTTATGGGTATTACAAATTAACCAGTAACTACATTGCCGGTAAATTTGTAATACCGGCCCCGGCCTGGGGCAGGTGTTTTTTACCGGCTAGGCCAGTAAAATACCGGCTGAGTGGCAACCCTAGCCCAGTAACATCAAGATACTCCACTGGTATAGAGGCTGACCTGTTTACCAATATTTATTGAAACTGTATATAAATAAGGACCTCATGGGGCCCCTATATCTCCTCCTGCCCCCCCCCCCGCAGCCGCAGGGTCTGCTTCCTCTCTAGTTATGTTTCAATTTTTGTTTTTTGTATTGTTATTGCTACTTTTTATTACTAATCTTTCTATTCAGGCCTCTCCTATTAATATTCCAGTCTCTTATTCAAATCAATGCATGGTTGCTAGGGGAATTTGGACCCTAGCAACCAGATTGATGAAACTGCAAACTGGAGAGCTGCTGAATAAAAAGCTAAATAACTCAAAAACCACAAATAATAAAAAATGAAAACCAATTACAAATTGTCTCAGAATATCCATTTAAAACCTACTGACCCCATCTTAAAATAACAAATGCTCTGTAAGGCTACATATTTATTATTATTGCTACTTTTAATTACTCATTTTTATATTCAAGCCTCTCCTATTCATATTCCAGTCTCTTATTCAAATCAGTGTATGGTTGCCAGGGTCATTTGGACTCTAGCAACAATATTGCTGAAATTGCAAACTGGAGAGCTGCTGAATAAAAAGCTAAATAACTCAAAAACCACAAATAATAAAAAATGAAAACCAATTGTAAATTGTCTCAGAATATCTCTCTCTATACCATACTAAAAGTTAACTTAAAGTTAACGTGAAGAGCCTTTTTAAAGCAAGGTCTCCACACCTGCGTCCGTCAGTAAATGTATGTAAATCTGTCTGTTTGATGAACATTACTGGATCTTTAACTGTCTGTATTGAGAGGTTCTGGAAATATATAAACTAGAGAGTCACATCCTTTCCTTAACATTGAAATAACTGTGATAAATTTTGATGAGGAATATCGACTTGATTCTAGGGAGGCCAAACAGAAAAATATAATGAAATTAATTAGCAACAAAACAAATATCTTCCTGGCTGTCGTTGCTATTAGATTTCCCTTAGATTACAGGGTCTGGCTGCAATGTACCTGCCTGCTCTGCTTAGTGTTCCAATTGAAGCAAATATACAATAATACAAACGTCAGCACGGGGTAATGGACAGCCCATTGGGTTTTGTCCAAACAAAGAAATATCTTGCTGGTGTTATGCTTAAATATTGTGATCATGGAATAGGGGCCTTGGCTGCATACAGAAACCTCAATCATAAGGGGAAATAATGTATATAAGGGATGCAGTTTGTAAATGATCTATTGAATTAAGTGCCACCTATTGTAAAATATAAGGGTATTATAAGTTACCGAGGAGTTCCATGACCATATAAAAGCACAAGGCCGAATATACAGGTCATGGTCTAATATCCTTATATTTTACAATAGGGGTAAATTTATTATTTGTATTTATTTATTTTTATTATAATACACACATTTCAGTGAGTCAAGCTTCAATTATAACCGATGACATCACTAAGCATCGTTAATAAGGATTTAATTTACAGGATATTGAAGCTACAGGGCAGGAATTTCCTTCCTACTTTCTCTCCTACCGCATGACACTTAGGGGCACATTTACTAAGGGTCAAATATCAAGTAACCCTCGATATTCGACCATCAAAGTACAATCCTTCGACTTAGAATATCGAAGTCGAAGGATTTACCGCATTTACTTGGATCGAACAATCGAAGGAAAAATAGTTCGATTCGAAGGATTTTAATCCATCGATCGAACGATTTTCCTTTGATCATAAATTGCTTAGAAAGCTAATGGGGACCTTCCCCATAGGCTTACATTGGTGCTTGGTAGGTTTTAAGTGGCGAAGTAGGTAGTCAAAGTTTTTTTAAAGAGACAGTACTTCGAATGGTCGAATAGTCCAAAGATTTTTACTTCGAAACGTTCGAATTGAAGTCGAAGTCGCAGTTGAAGGTCAAAGTAGCCTATCCGATGGTCGAAATTCAATGTTTTTTTCATTCAGATCCTTCACTCGAGCTAAGTAAATGTGCCCCTTAAACTCTGTGTACTTATATACATATATATATATATATATATATTGTATTTATTATGTTACGTGTCCTCCCTGTGTGTACTTTTATATATTGTACAACTCTCTGTGTCCTTACAGAGCTTTATAATTAAAGTTTTACATACATACATGTCATAGGAAAGTGTGAACAAGTCTGTCCTCCAACCTCAGTTGGCAGCTTATTGACTCATATATGGGGCCCTTGGAAAAGCCTGGCCAAGATCTGGCCTAATATTGGATAGATATTAATTGGTAGCAGTAGCAGCAGATGCAGACCCTGTTGGGGGTGGGGAACAGGGGGTCTGGATCTCGGGGTTTGCTCCTTCAATAGTTCTAAGAAAGCCCCAGCTGGGTGAGTGGTGGGAGGACTGGGTATGGGTAGGGGACCCTCTCAAGATTATTTTTCTGCAAGGTGGCACGGGGCACTATTGTTACGCTGCTGATTGGCAGGTTTGAAAACCCTGTTGTAAAAGGTCCACGATAGCACAATGATGTAGTCCTTACCCAATAGGTCTCCATGTCTGCAGTATCAGCCAATCATTGTCTAACAGGGCCGGTGCTCCTCTTCAATGAATATGGCGCTGGACTTGGGTTAATCCCTGTCATAACTTAACTATACTGTGTGTGAATGTGGTCCCAGCCTGCCATAGACAGTAAGGTCCTATTGGAATATATTGGCACCCTCAGTGATATCCCCTTTCCTTGGCCTTTAAAATCATTAAAAACAGTTTAGGAGGTGATTTACTAACCTTAATGCAGAACTGAATCAGTGCAGTTAGCCGTACCATTCAATGAGATCTTTGCTTTCAAATTGTAATGTTTATATTACATGAATATGAAAAGTGAGGGACAATATCGAAGGACAATATCCATGTTGCCGGCAGAACGCACCATGTACGAATAACTTGAGGACTCCATTGCACTTTCATATCAGCTCCTTTTCCATCTGTTCCTCCTGTGGGAAATAGAGGAAACCACCCTAGAAGCACAATCACAGTTTAAATTTTAATTGTCTTTTTTGTGGGCACTCGCCCAAAGTTCGTTCCATCTCTGTAATGGCGAGAGAAAAAAAATGACCTTTCCATTTGGGGGATGTAGACGTAGGACATCAATGCACGGTTGTTACTAGTGAAACGACTATTCAGGGAGAAGATTTTTCATAGGGAAGCCCTTAGATGTCTTAATAAATGGAAGGTGCCAGGAGTTTCTCATGGAAACAAAGACTGGGAATGGGGGCTTGCGCTCAGAGCTAAGTAGCAGTGCAGACATGGGAGAGAATTCAATGCTCCCAGCCCTGACAGCTTTATAACACTTGATACAATAGGCAGAATCTCTTTCCTGATGAGTCTAATTGAGGCGGGTCGTGCACCCAGCCCCCCTACTGCTCCGCTCAACACCAGCCTGTTCTTCTCCATCTTGGCTGAACAAATCAACCTATTGGTCACAATGGTTCCATTCAGTGGCCCTGGACACACCTTTGTCATCATCTCCGCTGGAAAAAATTGCTGCTTAGCAAAAAGGCTCTTCATAATCTGCTCATTTGGCCTCATTAGGGTTGCGGGTGCTCCGAGTGAAAGGGAAAGTTATAGGATCAGGTAAATACAGCCTTCCGCTACTTATACTGGGTGATAAAGACATGCTTTGGGGTTGTCCAGCCATGTGGCAGTTTGACATCTTCATCTTATCGCTTCAGCTTCAGATTCTGAAAAATCTCAAAAAATATTAAATATGCCCATTTTTTAATGCCCTGCTCACATGAAGGGGCACCTGTAGATTAAATCTTTTGCATGTCTAGATCTTCTAGAAGTGCTTCTCATTACCATAAATGCCCAGTGTTTTGATCACTTCTACAGTTGACCTGGGAAATGAATACTCATAGGGCAACCTCATCAAAAGAACAGTGGGCCCCACCTCACCAAAAGAACATTGGGACCCACCTCATCAAAAGAACAGTGGGCCCAAACTCACCAAAAGAAGAGTGGGCCCCACCTCTCCAAAAGAACATTGGGACCCACCTCTCCAAAAGAACATTGGGACCCACCTCACCAAAAGAACATTGGGTCCCACCTCACCAAAAAAACAGTAGGCCCCACCTCACCAAAAGATCAGTGTGCCACATTAGGCTGATCAGATCAGAGGTTGCACGTAGGGGTCTTGGAAAAATAGCAACAGGTTCCTCATTGTTGACCGATAACTGATCTGGTATCTGTTGAGGCCATACAGAAGTTACTATGCTATAAGGACAGCAACCAAAATCTGACCCTGTATGGAGGTCTCTGGCTGGCCATAGAGCTTGCAATCTAAGCAATCACAACCTGGGTTCTTTGGAGGACAATGGACATAGAGGACTATGGACATGGAGGGCAATTAAACCCTTTAAAGTAGGTTTGTACCCTACATCCAATCATTTTAATCAGATGATGGTGGTTCTTCCTGAATACATAACAACGGTTGTTGCTAAAGGTTACCTTTCATCGGTGGGATGTGGTCAATATAGAGTGACAACTGTTGGCAGGAGGAGAATAAAGTCCCATAAAGTGATTTTGGAGCTAAACCACAGTAATGAGTTTACTGAAAGTGATTAAACTGCTCCTCCTGCTTTCCTCCAACTGCTCTGTAAAGTGCCATTGTCATGCCACAGCATGTGGCCTGGATCCTGGGGGGAAGGGGAGGTGGGGAAAGTGAATGGGGGCAAACAGGCCTGGCCTGTGGGGCTGCTGTAAAATGCCATAGACAGTTACTATTTATTGGGCTTGTGGTTGGCTCTTTTGGCCTTTGTGGGCCTATTATGACTCTTAAGGTGGCCATACATGGGCCAATAAAAGCTGCCGACAGACCGAGTCTGAAGCTTATTGGCCCGTGTATGGGGCCCTCCAACAGGCTTCCCCGATCGATATGTGGACAAAAGTCGGCCAGATGTTGATCAGATGAGACTAAAAATCCCGTTGGATCGCAGCCGCATCTCTTTGCTGATACGGTCCCGCAATCCGACCGCCCGTTAGCCATCGTTAGGATCGTTGGGCCCTAGGGCCCACGATCGGATCAGCCCGATATTGCCCACCTCAAGGGGAGAGATCTCTCTGTCTATGGCCACCTTTAGTCCAGTCCTTGGGGAAACAGTTACAATAAAGGGGAGCAAGGTTATAATAAAGGTGGGATTAAGGTTACAGTGAAGGGGGTTAAGGTTAAGGTGACGTCACCCCTCTCTGCACCTTTTGTGCTGTTCAGCCAAAGCTATTTACAAGCTGATAATTGCTTAGCACTCTATAGCCATCATGTTGTTGCTTTACAAGCCAGTAAGTAGCTGAGACATAGTAAAAACATCAGGATAATTAACCTAATGGCTGTAAAAAACACAGACGTGCAATTTGGGGAGCTTTTTTTTTTTTAACACAGGGCTACAACTCTCCCTCATCATTGTTTGGAGGCTGTAGTTGAACAACGGGAACAAAAAGAGGCTGAATGTTACTTTAAACAACTTAACCTTGTGTTCCCTAAATAATGGGAGGAGCCGACACTCTTTTTTAACGATTAACAAACACACTGACTGTTTGCAGAACAAATGAGATGAATGCTAATACCAAGTTTTTCACCGTGTTTCACTCAAAAACTAAGCCCATAGACGTCATTGGGAGAAAAAAAATTGCGCATCAGGTAAATTTGTTGCCCATAGACTTCAGTGCATTTTGGCGAATTTTTGGCTTTTCTCGAATTTTTGGGGTCAGATTTGCCCATCATTAATAATAACTCCTGCCTCGTTTCATTAGCCCCCCCCTATCATTCTCAGGGAGATGTGGTACCCCAGGCTGCTATAATGCACTAGTTGCGTCTTGTAACATTTGCAACAAAATTATCTGTATTTTGCCACTGTATGTATATATGTATGTATGTATGTACAGTATGTATGTATGTATGTACAGTATGTATGTATGTATGTATGTATATATGTATGTATGTATGTACAGTAGGTATGTATTTATGTATGTATGCATGTATGTATGTATTTATGTATGTATGTATGTATGTATGTATGTACAGTAGGTATGTATGTATGTATGTATGTACAGTAGGTATGTATGTATGTATGTATGTACAGTAGGTATGTATGTATGTATGTATGTATATATGTATGTATGTATGTATGTATGTACAGTAGGTATGTATGTATATATGTATGTATGTATGTACAGTAGGTATGTATGTATGTATTTATTTATGTATGTGCTCACCAGATTCTGGTGCCGTTTCCTCTCGTGCAGGTGCATTATCATTGTTCTTCAGGTGTCTGGTGCAGTGGCGTAGCTAGTAGGGATGGGCAAATTTTTTCGCCTTGTTTTGCCGCGGAAAAGACGCCCATAGACTTGTATGGGTTTGTGCGTCAAAATTTTTTTAAAAAAAACTTTGCCGCGCTTCAAAATTTTTTTGATGCCCATAGACTTTAATGGGCAAAACTAAACGGGTCAAATTCGCCAAACCGTAGTAGCTAGATGTAATAGGGCCCCACAGCAAATTAAATTTAGGTCCCCAAAATATTAAATTGGCTTATTCTACTAATTTATGTTAAGGGCAGAGATCTACACCTAGCAACAAATCTTCTTCAGGCAACTAATCTCCCCAAACTGCCTTCTAGAATGTAAGGCTTAGTCCACACCAGGCGATTGGGGGAAATTTAGCGCCTGACGACTAATCGCCTCTTGTTTGAGGCGACTAATGAGAGTCGCCTACGTTATGACACACGCGGGACTTTGTTTTCCGAAGTTGCAACTTTGGGCAACTTCGGAAAACGAATCGTTTTCCGAAGAAAAAACCAGTGGGATGGCGCTTTGTTCTCCGAAGTTGCCCGAAGTTGCCTCACGATTCTAACCAGCGGGAAGGCAGTTCAGGGAGATTAGTTGCCTGAAGAAGAGGAGATTTGTCGCTGGGCGACTAATCTCCCCAAATCTTTGTGTGTCTCTCTGCCCTAAAACTGCTCATTAATTAGGGCCTCACTGGGCCCCCTACACTCCTGGGGCCGCCAGCAACTGCAGGGTCTGCTCCCTCTGTAGTTACACCCCATGTCTGGTGCACCTAATTGCAGTGAGTGCACATACACTAGAAAGGAGTGTTACATTGTCAGTAAAATACATAATGAATTGTGGCAATTTTTTTTGAACTTTGTACTCCTTTAGTAAATAATGGGCCAGATCCTGATTCAGTACGAAAAAGATTTATCATGTGAAAACTCATGGACAAGATGTAATTTGAGGCGCTATTCGAAATCTTTATCACGTAAAAACTCTATTGAAGTCTATGGGAAAAACTGGAACTGAATTTGGAGAAAAGTGTTTTCTCCTCGAATTGAATCTCGTCCATGGGGCAGATTTACTAAAGGGTGATGTGGCTAACGCTAGCGATGTTTCGCCGGAAATCCCATCTGCAGGGAATCCCCGATTCATTAACAGGCGCAGACAACAATTCGCTAGGGAAAGAGACCGTCGCTAGCGTTCGTTCTCAGGCAAATGTCGTTGTGCCACAAATTCACTAAAGTGCGTATTTTACTGAACGTTACCTCTTTCGCCAGTTGACTTTGTCACCTCAGACCAGGCGAAATGCTAAAAAAGAAGCCACATCTTCCTCAATCTTCTGTCACTTACATCATATCCTGTCTGACAAAAATTTCAAAAACGCTGGCGACTTTTCCTTTTTTTAAGCAGGATTGAGGGACACGCTACATTTGTTTTAGGGTGGGCTCACGTCTAGAGCATTATATGATCTCTTTTGTCTTTATTAAGTTTCCTTGGACATTTGTAATAAAAAGTGGCCACTTCAAGCATTTGCACCATCTCTAATAAAAACGTCCATACGACTTTAATGTACCCGTCCTATTCAAATTGACCTAAGCGTAAGATCACTGGTGACTTTTCGCCAGACATAAACGAACGCTAGTGAATCTTCGATACGAAATGCTCGCACTGAAGAAGTATTGCTAGCGAAAAGTTGACAGCATTCGGCGCCCATGATGCAACTTCGCATTTTAGTGAATTAGCGCCTGACGAGGTGGTGCGAAGTGTTCACTGGCGACAAATTGCCCTTTAGTAAATCTGCCCCCATGAGTTTTCACGTGATAAACCAAGAGATAACTTTTTCTAACCGAATTTAAACTGGCCAATATCTGAAACCTATACTGTATAATGCTACAATGCTAAAATGTGCCCCAAATTGTTTGCTCACTGATCACAAAGCAAGTGTACTTGCACCCATGCATTCTCCTAGTGCCAATGTGCCCCCGCCCCTACTCTGATTCGTTCAATTATGAACAAGAGCGCACAAATGACCCTGTCCCAGCTTGTATATGGCAGTATCTAGGGGGTCCAACTAGCAGATCCCACTAAAAGTTTTGGTAGATGCAACCAGTGATCAGTGAATTTCTCCCATTTCGCTTACCGAAAAATTTGCGAATTTCGTGCGAAATTCGCTAAATGGTGAAAAATGTAAACACGGAAATTCGCATCGAATTCGCGCCAGGTGAATTTATTCGCCCATCGCTAGATGCAACTGCTGGCTCATTTCATATTTAATTTATAGGAAGAAACTGGTTCTGGTTAAAAAATATGCTAATTTGCAGCTAAAGATATTAGCAGATATCAGATAGAGAAAACAGTTCAAGTCTATGGATGTCCATGGAGGGTTGGAAACATCAGCTCCATTCTAGTGATGTGGCAGCAGGTAGTAAATAGCCTGTTATCCAGCGGGTCAGTGGTCCCCAGCCT
This sequence comes from Xenopus petersii, assembly GCA_038501925.1. Taxonomy (NCBI): domain Eukaryota; kingdom Metazoa; phylum Chordata; class Amphibia; order Anura; family Pipidae; genus Xenopus; species Xenopus petersii. Next base: position 21,129,104 of record CM076672.1, on the reverse strand, counting down.
GCCGTGCTCCGACTAATTCCTCACATTCCCAGTGGCCGGGGCTACCAGGGTCAAGCCCCTCAGGTGAGACCCTCCTTCATTCTTGTTGGGACTGTTCCAGCACGCTCTCACCTGTCAGCTCGGTAAGAAATGACCTTTTCCAGACAAAAGTGCTGGCTGCTAATTTTGGCTTCAGTTACAGTCGTTGAGATCTATAGCATTTTCCCTTTATACTTATCTAATATCAATATAAACAAATTAATATATAATTATATCCCTTCTAACCTCTAGCTCCCATTAAGGTGTTACCATCTCAGCTGCCATCTCATATTTCCACCCATAGCCTTCCCATTGTGTTATAATCCCCTAACAAGAAGCTAGAAAGGAGACGTACAATAGAAGCCAAGGAATCAGGGTGACCATAGGAGAACCCTGAAACATTCACTGTCCTGGGGGAGAGGCACAGGGTGGGCTGGACATGGACTTGTCAGCTTTTGATGCACGTGGTATAGTGAGTTTCACTGGGGACGACACACATGAAGTGATGGGATTGGGGTGCTGGTGGAGCTACCAGAAAATATATTTTTCTCTGGGTTCATGGTGTTATGGCTCTAGTCTAGGATTTCTCATCTCATGTAAAATCCTTGCCCTACTAATGGCACACACCAAAGGGAGACAAACATCAACAAGTTTTTACAAAATAGGATGATAAAGTGCACCTCTTTCCATTAAACTGATAGCAAAGTATAGTGGGTTGAAGAATATTCCTTCTTGGCATGTAGAAAGGACAAACTGGCAACAGAACCCCTAGTGTTGACCAATAGCTGTTTTTTAGAGAATAACAATATGGCGGAGGGAAATTACTTTCCATACTGACTAAACTAGGAATCGTGGTTAGAGGCGCATGACTTATTAAATAAAAGCTGTAATTACAGGGGGGTTGCCTCTGTGACTTGTGATCTACCACCAAGAAAGCTTCCCTTTGGCGCCCAGCCCTAATCCATTTGAGTGTCAGTGTGTGTCTGTACTCCCCTACCTCTCTCTGTTTACCTACAACAGATAATCCCAGATAATGTCATGGTAGCTATAGAATACACAAGAAGCTTTTGTTTGTGTTCTGCTGATCTGGAGACTGGATCCCAGGTTATCAGTAAGCTTACCTGTCTCACATCAAAATGCACAAACAAAGTCCAACTTATCCCTTTCCAGAAGCTTTTCTGTCACTGCTCAGCTCCAGGCCTAGATTTATCTTCCCAGCCTGGCAGACCTGTTCTGCAGCTTCATTGCTCTGCAGCACAATCACCGAATATAGACCGAAAATACACCCACAGCCTCCAGTTGGGCCCTTTACCAAGGCACCCGCAGAATTGTTTTCATTAATCCTCAATGGACCTTAAATTATATAAAAAAACACACTGTATAGTCATTTAATAAAGTTAAAAAAAGGAAGAAAGGGGGAAATACACACACACACATATATATACAGTACATGTAACTTGCTTATAAGCAGGAAGGTAGCCAAATCAAAATTTGGTGGGTTATGGAAATTCTGAACACATTTCTGGGAGTTTTAGGGCAGAGACACACGCTCAGATTCGGGAGATTAGTCGCCCCGCGACAAATCTCCTCCTGGGCCACTAATCTACACAAACTGCCTTACCCTTCCTTCCCACCGGCTAGAATGTAAATCGCCAGAGGGATGGCACTTGGAGCGCTCTGTTTTCCGTAGTCACCCGAAGTTTCCTCGTGAGGCATAGTGAATTACCCTTTAAGCTGCAAGTCACAGTTTCCCCAAGAGACCGGCTTATCTGAAATAGCTACAATGGTATCTTTGCTTATCTGAAATAGTTACAAATGTATCTCAGTACAGGCGCTGAGTATACAGGGCTCTCTACCAGAAACCCTCTTATTTAATTAAGTTTTAAAAACTTTGATCATAGATCAGAGATCAAAGAGAAACTTGGGACATTTCAGTAAGAAACGGGGACTGCGGGCTGAGCTGTTAAAATCGGTACTGTCCCATGAAAAATGTGACAGTTGGGAGGTATGTTTTATAGAGATGAAGTGATCCACAGGCTTAGTGACCATGCCTTGGTCCTTTTCTGCCCATGACCTGCCTATGCCATGAACCCTGCTCCCCTGCTTCGGACGATGCACCTTTTTGCATTTTCTTGGCACATCTTCTATAAATAAAGCCCTATATATCTAACGCATAAAGGATCATTTACAAACATGGTACATAGTACAAAGTGCCATTTTTGGATACAAATTTTATGTGTTTTATACACCAAAATGCAATTCCTGCATAAAAGTGGCAGGAGATAAGTTGCATTCATTACCACTGCATGTACATTTTGTGTATCATAAGTTGCACCTATTCACCAAACATTTTCAGAGTGGGGATGTAGTCACTTCCAGTCCACAAATGCACAAATGACCTTAATAAGGGCATTAGGGTCTAATTTGCTTGGCAATGGCACAAGAACGTTCGGCACTCACCCAAGTTTTCATTAGACCAGGCAGAGTGGGTGCCTTGGCAGTGCCACAAACACTTACTGAGTATTTTTTGGTATTATTACATGCTCCATTTTGCACCTGTGTTATTGCTTTGTTATACTCCTAAATGCACCTCCGATACAGTAAATTGTGTTGGCTGTGGATGTGACTTAATACTGTTTTATAGCTACAAATCCTTAGGGCAGAAACACGTGCTGCGATTCGTGGAGATTAGTCGCCTGGCGACAAATCTCCTCTTCTTCGGGGCGACTAATTTCCCTGAACTGCCTCCCCTGCCTTCCCACTGGCTAGATGCAAATCGCTGGCGGGATGGCACTCGGAGCAGTTCGTTTTCCGAAGTCGCCCAAAGTCTCCTCGTGAGGCTACTTCAGACTAGCGATGGGCGAATTTATTCACCAGGCTCGAATTCGCTAATTTTCCGGCGAAGCGAAAAGGCGCAAATTCGCCCATCACTACTTCAGACGACTTTGGAAAACGAAGCACTCCGAGTGCCACGGCGACATCGATTTACATTCTAGCTGGCGGGAAGGCAGGGGAATCATTTTGGGGAGATTAGTTGCCCTGAAGAAGAGGAGATTTGTTGCCGCGCGACTAATCTCCCCGAATCGCATTGTGTGTCTCTGCCCTTAAAAGTAGCAGCTCTGTCTTTTTCCAGCAATCAGTTTTCTGACCAAAAAGTACACAATTTCTGTCCTTCCCGCATTTCTGAGGCTGCCAGGGCATGCTGGGAGTTGAAGTGCAAGCAGAGCTAGAGACTAGAGTCTTACTATAAATCTCAGAATATGACTTTTGCAAAAAAACCCTGGAAATGATTTTTATTGATGTATCGCTGAACCCCTCCAGTAATTGCATATTTGCTTTGGGGACTAAGAGAACTCCTATGGAGACACTCACAGCACATTTCTGATTGATTCAAATTATTTCTCCCAAATGTTTGTTTAATATTCAGTGAAATGATGTCATGGGCAGGTGAGAGTGGATATACGAGCTGATATATTTATGTGCCATGAGACAGAATGCTGGTTGTTGTACAAGCGCAGGCGCAATGTTTGTGTGTGGGGGGGGGTTAATAGTTTATTTGTTAAAGAAATACTGACATGCTCCAGATTATAACAGCAACGTGTCAGTGTGGCTTTAAGAGACCCTCTCTGCCCTGGTGCTAAATTCACATTCTAAAACTAACACCACCCCTTTCGCCGTCACACTCCAGCCGTTAGTTACTTCCCTGTGTCCCTGGCTCCCCCAGAGCTAACACAAGTGTGATTATGGATTTGCCATTGTACAGACCAAATCTGCAGCTGATTGGTTCATATGTGGGTGCAAAACTAAACTGACCCAACCTGATAGGGGATAGGGTTGAAAAAATAATTGCATAACAAAATCTGCAGTATAAATCTATATAGAGGATATTATTCTGCCCTCTCCCGCAGAAAAACAATTATTGGGCACTCATTCCGTGCCAATTCGGAGCCCACAAACCCTCTGCTCCCCCTGCAGCCACAGAGTTGCCACTCTACAGGGTATCATAAATGAGGGTAGAAATTAAATTTTTGGCTGGTACTGCTCAGCCCTGTTATATGGAATTCAGTACATGTGAGTATATATAGGAACTTGACTGGAAGGCTTTAACCATGAGCCAAAATCAGTGTCTGCCACGGTATGCAGATTTATTGGTACATCTTGTTTAATTCGTGCATTCACTGAGAGTGCTGTAATAGAAATAGCTTTCTGATAGCGTATATCACACGAGCACTCTGGCCTTAATCCACTGCTGAGCACTGTTACACATACAGAAAGAAGGGGCCCTCCAAAATCCACTGGCACACTCAGCACTGCTTCCTATATAATATATATACTAAATACCCCATAGTATCATAGGCACACTCTCTACTTATCATACACATAAGGGCTAGTCCACACGAGGAGATTTGGGGAGTATTTGTCACCTGGCGACTAATCGCCTCGTCTTTTGAGCGACTACAGTGGCGTAACTAGATGTTACTGGGCCCCACAGCAAATGAATTTTAGGGCCCCCAACATATCCAGAGGTTGTTCTGTTTTATCAATATTTTTTGAAATTGTATATGAACTAGAGCATCATGGGGCCCCTATACCTCCTAGGCCCCCCTGCATCCTCTATAGTTACGCCCCTGAGCGACTATCTCCCCGAACTGCCTCAGCGTTTTTCACCATAGGCTACAATGAAAAGTCGCCTGCGCTAATGCACACGTGGCGATGCATTTTCAATAGTCGCCCAAAGTTGCCTCAGTGAGGCAACTTCGGGCGACTATAGAAAGCTAATTGCCGCGTGTGCATTAGCGCAGGCGACTTTTCATTACAACATATGGAGAAAAACGCTGAGGCAGTTCGAGGAGATAGTCGCTCAAAAGACGAGGCGATTAGTCGCCAGGCAATATAATCTCCCCGAATCTCCTCGTATGGCCTTACCCAAATGCCATAGCTCCTGACATCATCTCACAATGACAGCCCTTGCCTTACTGTAGACAATAATCCCCAGACCCTCAGACATAGATGGAAAGAGATTCGTTAGTGGAGGTTACAAATATAGTAGATTTTGCCCTTTTTCGCAACTTGTGTTGGGCCCAAATTAGGCTTTCAGGACTGTTTGGCTCTTGGGTAGGGGCATTGTGCCAAAGCAGGGGTGGTAGGAGGTCCTGCTTGATTGACTGCCGTTTTGAGGTTCTGGTTACTGCTGGAACAACAGCTGCGTAACAATAGTATAAAACAAGATGTAGGGACCCTTAGGGTTAATGATTCCCTTTAAAAGCCTACACTTCCTTGTATTCTGGTTGCTGGGCAAAAGCCCATAGGGTAGATTCACTAAAGGGTGAAGTGGCTAATGCTAGCGACTTTTCGCCAGCGTTACCAGCCACAGCAACATCACCAATTCACTAGCGAAAAAGACTGTTGCTAGCGTTCGTTCGCACTCTATCACCAGGCAGCTTTTCACTCTGCAGCAAAGTGAAAAAAAAAGTTAATTTTGTAGTTAGCTTCCCCTTTACATTCATCACCTCGGAGGCTTTCAGTGCACATCTAGCAGCACATACCAGGCTCTGCTCTGCAGATTCCCCCAAAACAGAGGCAAACACTCCGGCCTCACCTGAACACCATGAAACAAGGTCCTTCTGTGAGTGAGGTCGGTCAGTGAGGGTTACCCAGGCCAACAAAATAACTGCTCTGTTCCCTATCCTTAGAGAACCCTATGGAATCCACTCACATCTGAAACAAACTACTATTTAGAGACCAAACACCTACAAGAAATATCGTAAGTGAAGAGGAGAATGTAATGTGTCAGGACTGTATAAGGGGCTTGACTCCGTGTCTCCATGCTGAAGCCTATATTGCTTTTAACATTATTTCGGGGTTTCAGGTTAAAGTTAGGAGAAAAATGAGCGAAACAGGGATGGTTCACCTTTAAGACACATTTTAAAGTGTTGTAGAATTACTAATCCTAGGCAACTTTTCAAATGGCCTTTTTTTTTTCTTTTATATAGTTCATAGTCAATTATTTTCCTTCTTCTTTTAGCTCTTTCCAGCTTTCAACTGGGGGTCACTGACCCCATCTTAAAAAACATCTCTGTAAAGCGACACAGTTATTGTTATTGCTACTTTTTATCACTCGTCTTTCTATTCAGGCCTCTCCTATTCATATTCCAGTCTCTTATTCAGATCAATGCGTGGTTGCTGGGGTAATTTGGACCCTAGCAACCAGAGTGCTGAAATTGCAAACTGGAGAGCTGCTGAATAAAAAGCTAAATAACTCAAAAACCACAAATAATAAAAAATGTAATTGATCTTTCTTGGTACGCAACTAGGGTTCCTGCCTTCAAACAAAGACTGCTTTCCTTGTAGTTACACCAAAGGAACCATGGCAATTTGTGTGTTCTAGCCGTGTTTGCTTGGGTTTCAACCCATGTCCTACAACATACAGAAAGGAGAACTGGCTTCTCACATGATTGGTACAACAACGGTGGTTAAAGGACCAGTAACATCAAAAATACGTAGTTTTTGAAAAAATCGTTAGTATACATCAAAAAAAAGCACCAAGACAAATTATTCTTTAAAATCACAAAGTCTTACCGAAACTCTGCTTGCGCTCCTCTTCAGAAAGCGATCGAGCGATCCATTGTGTGGCGCTCGATTTCTCCTCCCTGCCTTCATCGTAGCAGATAACCAGGGAGGAGAAATCGAGCGCCGCATGATGGATTGTCGCCGTGTCGCCTTTTCTGAAGAGGAGCAGAAGCGGAGTTTCGACAAGTTATTTCTTAATAAAGGCTTTGCGATTTTAAAGATTAATTTGTCTTGGTGGGTTTTTTTCTAGGTATACTAATGATTTTTTTAAAATTTTTTTTTTGATGTTTCTGGTCCTTTAAATGGCTAGAATTTTCAGTAGGGATGCACCGAATCCACTATTTTGGATTCAGCCGAACCTCCGAATCTTTCGCTAAAGATTCGGCCGAATTCCGAACCGAATCAGAATCCTAATTTGCATATGCAAATTAGGGGCGGGAAGGGGAAAACATATTTTACTTCGTTGTTTTGTGACAAAAAGTCACGCAATTTCCCTCCCCACCCCTAATTTGCATATGCAAATTACTATTTGGTTCGGCCGGGGCAGAAGGATTCGTCCTTCTAGTTTTGATTGATTCTAGTTTTTTTCCATTCGAGTTCTTTCTTAAATTAGAAACCATTCGAGTTGTGAGTTCATTTGGGGTCTAAAAAACCTCAGAAATCTCTAAAACTCGACTTTTGATACATCCGAGGGGGCTGTGGCAGAGATAATAGCTTCATGTGTGTGGTGGGTCCTGGGCCCACAACCCACCCTAAAAGTACTGTATATGGGGAGCCTAAACGTGCCTTACCCTACGGGTCCCACAAGCTTCAGGCCTAACCAATAGCAAGTTGTTTGCCAAATACAGGTCATGAAATTCCAAGGTGACTTCTAACATATTCTAAAGAGGGGGCAGCTACTTTATTTCTTATAATAAACATGTTTCAGTAACTCATACACCACAAGTGACATCACTAATAACTGAATATATGACATCACTAACCATTGTATATTTAACCAATTTTCCCGTTGGCTGAATCCCGTCAGGTTGAATGATTTTCCCAGTCGATTGTCAGGCGACTTTAACACAAACCCCTGTTCGTGATGTATCCCCCCCACCATGGCAGATATTATTTTTCATTCCAAGATTGTTTTTCCTTTCCATCTTTCATTCGTATAACATACATCACTGTCAGCTGCTCCAGACGGTTTCAATTTAAGGCAAAATATAACTTGCTGGCCTAAAAAAAAAAAGAACTTGCCGTTTGTGTTATCAGCAATGGGTTTTTATTAAGTAGCAATGAGGCGCAAGGATGTACCCCAGGCACTTTCCACGTTACAGCACCATTAGTTCATTATGATGTCACATCTGCGCTAGGAAATTCCCGGAAAAGGTTGGGACATATGTTTGAGATCATGTCATGTTGCTGAAATTAATTTTGCACAATTAAAATATGAGATGAAAGAATAAATATATCAGCAACTACATTATATTTCATTTACTTGAAATACTGCACTAGTGTCAAGCTCATGACCTGGGAAGCCGACCACAATGCAGCAAGGCAAGATTGTCTGAAAGGGGCGATTTACCTTTAACTTAGTATATTATAAAATGGCTAATTCAAATCAACTTTTCAATTTGTCTTCATTATTTATTTTGTATGGTTTTTTAATTATTCACCTTCTTCTGCTGGCTCTTTCCAGCTTTCAAATGGGGGTCACTGACCACATCTAAAAACAAAGGCTCTGTAAGCTCATGTGTGGACAGTACTGTATTTATAGCTGGCACTGCCTTAGCCCGCCCCACCTTCTATGCTTAAATATCATGCGTTGATCACATTGAAGAAAGGTAACTTTTAATTCTAGATAGGCACTAAAAGGCCACCCCAAGCAGTGCCAGACCAAATTCTGTTGATGCGCATTCATCAACTCCCTCTCCAACCCCCACCCCCCTCAATGAAAAAGCTGCACACTGCTCCCTTATGGTTTGACCCTGCGTCCCATGGGGGCAGACCACGGGGTTTGCTTCCTCTATAGTTCTAAAGAATCCCTCCCAAGCCGTTCCCCTGCTTTTTAGCGGGGGCAAAGGGAGGCATCACATTAGACCAGCGTGAAAGGGACAGTGGGGGCAGGTAGTAGGCAGGAGGGACAGGAAGTAGGCGTGTAGGGACAGGAAGTAGGCAGGAGGGACAGGAAGTAGGCATGTAGGGACAGTATGTAGGCAGGAGGGACAGGAAGTAGGCATGTAGGGACAGGAAGTAGGCATGTAGGGACAGGAAGTAGGAAGGAGGGACAGGAAGTAGTCACGTAGGGACAGGAAGTAGGCAGGAGTGACAGGAAGTAGGCACGTAGGTACAGTAAGTAGGCAGGAGGGGTCCCTCCGAAAACTTTTTTTTGCAGGGGCACCTGGCGAACACCAGTTACTGCACTGAATCAGACTTAGAGGTAACTACACAAAAGAATATGCCCATGTGCCCCCTCTCCGCTGCACCATAGACACATGAATCTCCTGCCTATCCCTAGTGATGGGCGAATTCGTCCTGTTTTGCGTCTCCGAAAAAATTTGCAAATTTCCCGTGAACGGCAAAACATTTGCGAAATGCATTGAAGTCAATGGGTGCCAAAATTATTTATACGCACGCCTATTTTTGCCAAATGCGTTAAAGTCAATGGGCATCGGAATAATTTTGACACGCAACAATGGTTATGCACGTAACTATTCTGGCGCGCGACAAAATTCTTTGTACGTGGCGGATTTTTCGCAGACAAATTTTCGCTGCATTTTGGCAGGAGGTGAAACAAGGAAATTCCCAGCGAATTTGCGCCTGGTCGAATTTATTTACCCATCACTACCTATCCCTAGTTCCAGGGCAGCTCAATATTACTGTTTGACTGATACACTCTAGGGGTGACTATTCAGGCGAATAGTGAAGAATAGTAAAGAAAGAGCTTGCATCTATAGACAATAGAGAAATGGGAGAAAGGTAAATAAATCACTGCCAATGGATGACTGCCTGAGATATTGTGTGTAGTGCTAATGTCAGGAGAGAACATTCATTTCCCACTGTAGGGTGCCTATTCTGCAGGGTGCGTGATTGATGTCAGGCTTCTCACAGAGGCCTCTGAACGTGAAAGGATCAATGTGTTTTGGTCACTGAGCAGGTCACTTGGCTAGCAAATGCTGGGTCAGCGGCCCTGTAACCTCTCCCTTTCCCGCTTTTTATTAGAGGGGCTCAGTGAGATCTGTTTTCGTTCCCAATCCTTGCTGCCCTCCCTGTTGGCATAGATATGGATGCTGTTGTTTTTAACAAATCCCATCCCATGAATGTGCTCCTTTCCCATGCGTGTTGTTGTTGGGGACAGTGGAGCAAAAGAATTGAAACCTTCACAGTGGGAGGAAAACAGGCTCATGGGATTCCTTCTTTCATGGCGGGTGGGGTATAGCAGAGCAGCAGCTCATCTGTACAGCTGACTTCCATTATTTTATCCAACTCATCGGCCTTCAATTGTTGCTCGGAGTTGTATTTCAGCAACAAAAATTGTAACTAAAGCCATAGGATCTGTTATCCAGAATGCTCGGGATCTGGGGTTTTCCAGATAACAGATCTTTCTGTAATTTGGATCTTCATACCTTAAGGGTCAGAGAATGTAAATCACCGGCGGGATGGCACTCGGATTGCTTAGTTTTCCGAAGTCGCCCGAAGTCGCCTCATGAGGAAACTTCGGACGACTTCAGAAAACGAAGCTCTCTGAGTGCCACCGGCAATTTAGATTCTAGTCGGCGGGAGGCAGTTTGGGGAGATTAGTCGCCCCGAAGAAGAGGAGATTTGTCGCGGGGCGACTAATCTCCCTGAATCTGAGCATGTGCCCTGACAATAAATCTACTAGAAAATCATGTAAATATTAAATAAACCCAATAGGCTGGTTTTGCTTCCAATAAGGATTAATTATATCTTAGTTGGGATCAAGTACAAGCGACTGTTTTATTATTACAGAGAAATTTTTAAAAATTTGGATTATTTGGATAAAATGGTGTCTATGGGAGATGGTCTTTCCGTAATTCAGAGTTATTTCAGGATAACGGATCCCATACCTGTATTAGTTTCCTCTCAGTCTTCCTGTGCTAAAATAGACACAATTAGACATATTGCACTTCATTAAAGGGGCTGTTCGCCTTCAAATCAACTCTTAGGGGGTTATTTATGAAGGTCCGAATTTTTCTCAAAATCGGCTGCTACAAACTCCTCTCTGGTTTTTAACGCTTATTTATTATTTTCCCTAAAATAACCTTTGCTGGAAAAGCTCAGATTTTCAAAATTTTTTCGTGAATTTTCCCCTAAAACTGCGAATTTTTCACCTGAAAGCTCCGAAACCATTGTGAAATTGCCCGAAACCCCCGACATCACCAAAAATCAATGGGACTGTTCCCATTGACTTCTATGCAACCTGGATAGGTTTGAGATGCTGTGTTTTTATATTCGGGCTTTTTAGCCCTCTGGGTTTAATAAATTCTGAAAAATTTTTGATTTTTTTAAAAGCCTATTATAACACAAAAAATCACGAATTTTTCGGATTTCGGGGAATTTCGGGTATTAGGAGCTTAGTAAATAACCCCCTTAGTATGATGTAGAGAGTGAAATTCTGTGAAATTCCGCAATTGGTTTTCATTATTTATTATTTGTGGTTTTTGAGTTATTTAGCTTTTTATTCTTCAGCTCTCCTGTTTGCAATTTCAGCAGTCTGGTTTCTAGGGTCCAAATTACCCTAGCAACCATGGACTGATTTTAATAAGAGACTGGAATATGAATAGATGAGGAATAAAAAGTAGTAACAACAATACATTTTTAGACTTACAGAGCATTTGTATTTTTAGATGGAGTCAGTGACCCCCATTTTAAAGCTGAAAAGAGTGGAGAAGAAAAAGGCAAATCCTTTAAAAACTATAAATAAAAATGAAGACTAATTGAAAAGTTGCTTAGAATTGGTCATTCTATAACATACTAAAAATGAACCACCCCTTACAATCAGGCTCCTCACACTTCCGTTTAATTGTGCTAAGCAATTTCAGTAAATTCCATTAAGTTCCGATGAATCATGTGCAAGTGCTCCTATTGACGCAGGGGAACCCTGGAGCTATTGGCACACTTGATAATTCTAGGATTTCCAATATGGGGGGCGTCAACAAGACAGCCCAGGCCTGGATTTCGGGCGCCCCTAGGCCACTGGGTCCTAGTGCCCGAGTCCAACCCTGGGTTGCAACTGAAAAACCACTACATTGTGGTAAAAACATCAGGGTTGTACCGGCCTTCCTATATATTTATCTTTTTTCCCTATTAATAAAATTGGGATCAACCATAATTTTTACCGGCCAGGCTGGTAAAATACCGACCAGGTGGCAACCCTAGTTGTAAATGACCCTTAGGGCAGAGACAGACAAGAAGATTCGGGGAGATTTTAGTCGCCTCTTCTTCGGTCGACTTCTCCCCAAATTGCCTCCCTCCCGGCAAGGATCTAAATCGTCGGCGGGATGGCACTCCGAGCACTTCGTTTTCCATCACCCAAAGTTTTCTCGTGAGGCAACTTTGGACGACTTCAGAAAACGAAGTGCTCCGAGTGCCATCCTGCCGGCAATTTTGATCCTTACGATTTAGATTCTAGCCGGCAGGGAGGCAGTTCCGGGGGTTTGGTCGTCTGAAGAAGAGGCGATTTGTCACCAGGCGACTAATCTCCTTGAATCTTCTCGTCTGTCTCTGCCGTTAAAGTGCAGGATTTAAACATTCCCTCCCTTTGCAGTTAATAGTAAGTGACATGAATATAGGAGTTCTGTTTCTTCTTAGCCGATCGATGCCCGTCATTATTTCATTGTAGCTTTGGCACCAGAGGCAAATCAAACACAAGCCGCATCCAGAAAAAAACGTCCAACTAAAACTCCAAAAGAAAAACATCTATTTGTAAATGTGATGTGCTAATCCCCCTCTCCAGTGTTCCATCACACAGACGTTCCTGCTGAAGTCAGGTAGAGATTTATGAGAGTGCAGTTTGGCCTGGAGATCACTGTATATGTCAGAAGGTCATCACCCCCCCCCGTCTGGTTTGTGTAACTGAACCTCTGTGTACCCTGCAGTACAGTATTCCTCTCTGCTTTAACTATCTCCAGAGTTTGGCCGGCCGCTGATTAGATTCTCCTGCTGGAGCTGCATGTTTAGATTATCTGAAGAGCCAGAGATTAGGCTGGAAGAGGTGAGCTCACAAAACAAGATGTCTGTTCCCTCTGCTCTGATAACAATGCTGATCCTGCTTGCTAAACACAAAGGCATCTGCACTGAAGGATTGCAATGTCCTTATGGAAGGAGAACCCGCTGGGGCTTGGGGAACCGCTTGGGACTCATTTATGATAAACTGTCAGACGAGCAGAGCCAACTTGTTCAGATAAAGGGCAGCATTTCTGAGCCCTATGAATATCATGGACATATCAGGGCAGTCACTTTTACACAAGAGCTGATTGTGACACGAGTTGGGAGCTGCTCTGTGTTCTTTTTCCAAGTCGCACAATCCCTGGTTTCCTTAAGGCCATGGTATTCGGCACATTAAGGTATTTCATAAATGATAAGAAACAGCAAACTATTAATAATCACGGTGGGTCATCTAAGAGTGCAAGTGTGTGACCCTTAATGGTCCATCCGCTGCACCTTTTGACAAATACAAAATAAATCAGTGGGTGCAGGCCAGCCCCGTCCTTAGCACCAGTAGGGAAACTACCGTGGGTGCACCCAGGCCCAGACCCGGACTGACAATCTGTGGGTTCTGGCAAATGCCAGAGGGGCTGCTGTATGATTCAATAGAAAGTTACCATATAGTGGGCTGGTAGGGGGCTGTTTGGGCCTCTGTGTACTTGGAATGGCAGGGCCTATTTTGACTCCCAGTCCAGGCATGCCCAGGCCCACATCTAAATGGGGTCTACAGGAGACACAATGGCTTAATAATCAAAGACTTTTTAAAGATGTTTGCCTATGCAAGCGAGCATGTGAAAGGGGGAGCAATGATCCCTCTAATTCCTTCTCAGCTATGTGAGCAAAAAAATTATTTTGTGAGCACATTTTTCACACAAGATTTTTTCTGTGCACCACAATCTGTTGTGTGCTCTGGCCTCAAAATGTGTGTGCTTGTGCACGAGAACACACCTTAGAGGGAACTTTGGTGGTGGTGTCTACAGGTGGTGTCTAGGGGTGGGGCCCTGGTGCAAATCTTGGACCCTTGCGACCTTAGTTACGCCCTTTGCCTTTTCTGCTCTTTAACCCCTAGGGCAGGGCTCCCCAACCTTTTTTTTACCCAAGAGCCACATTCAGATGTAAAAATAATTGGGGGGCAAATCAAGCATAAATAATGTCTTTGGGTGGTGCAAAATAAGCGCTGTGGTTGGCTATTTAGTAGCCCCTATGTGCGTTGGCAGCCTAAAGGCTGGTTATTATTCAATCATAACTTGTCCCCAAGTAGAGTTGCCACCCAGCCAGTATTTTACTGGCCTAGCTTATAAAACACCTGCCAGGGTCAGGGCCATTATTACAAATTTACTGGCAATGTAGCTGCCCGTAATTTGTAATACCCTTAGCAAAAGCCCTTAGACCTCCACTCGAAACGTACCTTTTTTCCGTCTTCTGGCCATCACCCTTTTACACCACTGCCCACCCTGACCACCGGCCCGTAAAAATTTTGAAAAGGTGGCAACCCTATCCCCAAGCCAGGAATGAGGAATGAGGCCACTGGGAGCAACATCCAAGGGGTTGGTGAGCAACACGTTACTCACAAGCCACTGGTTGGGGATCACTGCGCAAGGGGGTGGTATAGGGTGGTAGGTTGGTCATCTTAGTGCCTCTTCCTCCCACCCTTCATGACTGCGCAATGTCTTCCAAGTCCTAAATGACCCCTACTGAGTACATGTATTTTTGCATAAAAAGATACAAAAGGCCCTAAAGTGACCAAACACTGACTAAATGGACAGATACGGTACAATTATCCAAAAGCATGCATGTCACCCTCCGTTGTTCTGTTAATTCGGGCTGTGGCTCTTCTCCGCGTCTTCTGTGCACCATGTACCCACATGGAAATAAGGGCACTGACCACTAGGGATGTAGCGAACGTCGGAAAAAAAGTTTGCGAACATATTCGCGAACTTGCGCAAAAATGCGAGCGGTTCGCGAACGGTTCGCGAACCCCATAGACTTCAATGGGAAGGCGAACTTTAACATCTAAAAAAGACATTTCTGGCCAGAAAAATGATTTTAAAGTTGTTTAAAGGGTGCAACGACCTGGACAGTGGCATGCCAGAGGGGGATCAAGGGCAAAAATGTATCTGAAAAATCTGCCTGTGTGTGCTTGGAAGAGATAGTGTAGGGGGAGAGCTGTTAGTGATTTCAGGGACAGATGATAGTAAGTTTGCTGGCTAGTAATCTGCTTGATACTGCTCTGTATTGGAACAAAAAAATAAATAAAAGCAGTCCTTACAAGGACTACTGTTATTGCAGCAGTCAGCAGATGAGATCAGAAGCAGGACAGCTGCCCACTGCAGCTACATACAGAGCACTGCAGTAGAAGGTAGATTACTAGCCAGCAAAGCTACCTAAGCTTAAATGTCCCTCAAACCCCTGCAGACTTCTGTCCCTCCAATAACAGAGCAGTATCAAAACGATTACTAGCCAGCAAACTTTCAACTGTCCCTGAAATCACTAACAGGCAGCAGCTCTCTCCCTACACTATCTCTTCAGCACACACAGGCAGAGTGAAAAAAACGCTGCAGGGCTTCGGTTTTTATAGGGAAGGGGAGTGGTCCAGGGGAGAGCTTCCTGATTGGCTGCCATGTACCTGGTGGTCTGGGGTGAGAGGGCAAAAAAAGCGCCAACAATGGCGAACCCAAAATGGCGAACGTCGCGCGACGTTCGCGAACTTCCGGCGAGCGCGAACACCCGATGTTCGCGCGAACAAGTTCGCCGGCGAACAGTTCGCGCCATCTCTACTGACCACGGAGAAGTCTTTATGAACACACCTGCATGTGTGGTCGCGGCGCCCTAAAATGGATGCAAATGTCTCACTTATTGACATTATTCATTAAATGTATTTACACTTTCATCCAGTTCTGTCTGTCCCACCTCTTGTTAAACTGCTCACATGTGCACCTATTGATGCTGTGGAACCCGGTAACTTCCAGCACCCTGAATGTGACACTATTCCAAGGTTCCCACAGGGGTTTTCATGAATAGGTGCAGCAGACTTGTGCCAAAATAATCACACGCTAATGCCATTTTAATGGCGAATGCCAGAAATGACGTAATCAAAATTATTATTGGATAAATGGGTCACAAAGGCCGTGCCTTGTAATAACCCCGGAGCCTTGTTATATTGCTGCAGGAGTTAGTGAGCAGGAACATCTGCACCAACACTGGACCACTAGTCACTTTGTTTATAGGTAGAGCCCTGTGTGCAAAGGTGCAGATTCCATCTTGTTCTTTGCAGGATATGTAGGTCTGTATATTGGGAAGTGAGTTATATTAGGGTGATGGAAAATATTAAGAAAAAAAATTGTCCAACTTGTCCAATACCTCCTACTTGAACTATGTGAAATTTAGAATTTCCTACTTGCCTTGCATGTTCTTAAAATGAATGCAAAGTATTAGGGTTTGGGTGAAAGTTTACCAGTTTGTGTGTCATTTCTTCGATATTATTGTACATTTCAGTCTTGTTATGCTGCACAATAAATAAGCAACTGGGGGTTCCCTGTAAGTCCATGGGAATGAAATCCACTTCCATTAAGCTGGTCTATAAATAGGGAACTGAGCCTTGTAAAATGCATTTGCTGCAAGTGGAAAGCACCGTTGTGAAAATTGCTGTAATTTGTCATTTTAAACTGGTGACATTGAATTGTTTTTAAAGCAGATCTGTCTTTATGGGAGTGCAAATAGAAGTAACTGTCCAGTAGGGTTGCCACCTTTTCTGGAAAAAAAAATACCGGCCTTCCTATATATTTATCTTTTTTCCCTATTAATAACATTGGGATCAACCATCATCAGACTTCTGATCTAAGCTGTCTATGAATAAGTATCCTCTTGTGCATGCTCACTGACATCACAGGTGGGACTAGTGACATCAGGGCAGGACCGCCATCAGAAATCACAGGGCCCCATACAACAACATTTCCTGGGCCCCCTGGGCTGCGCCCACAGCAAGCCCCACCTACAGGTCCGCCCCCCACTACACAGAAAAATAAACAAAAGAATATTGGTGGCTAGGGTTCCCACATGTTAATAAAAAATAAAAAGATATTGGTGGCCAGGGCTCTCCCATTATAAAATATTGGTGGCTAGGACCCCCACATTATAAGAAAATTGGTGGCCAAGGCCCCTTAAACGTCCAAGCCTTCCCGAAGTCAGCAGCTCTCAGAAAGATGGGGGGCCCGACTAATCAAGTAAGTGTGCCATGGCCGGGCCCCCCTTACCCTCGGGGCCCCCTACAACTCTCCCCCCTGTCCCCCCCCTGATGGCTGCCCTGCATCAGGGCGTTGCTATTGGCTGCTCGACATGTCAATCAATGTAAGTCCTGTCTGGATTTTCTTATTTGGAAAACCAGGCACGCAGTTTTGACCCAGACAGACCCTCCCCAGGCTTTCTGGGTTGAAACCAACAAGTGGCAACCTTTTTGGCAGTAGAACTTTATATTAGGGTTGCCCAACCTGCAGTCCTCCAGTTGTAATATACATTGCAGCCAAAGGAACCGAATATAAATGCACCACAAAACAAACCGAAATCTTTCTGAAAACATAAATATAAAATATGATCAAAATCCCGATCCAAACAACCATGGGGCAAATTCACTAAGATGCGAAGTTGCGCCAGGCGCAACTTCGCCGCACTTCGACGCACTTCGACACACTTCGCCAGGCGTATTTTCGCCAGCGTTCCGCAAATTCACTAAAATCCGGAGTTGCGCACAGGGGTAGCGTTAGTTTGCGAAGTTGCGCTAGTGTTAATTCGCCAAGCAAAGCGAAGTTTCGCTAGCGATGGTTAATTTGCATACGGCACGAAATTCAAATTTCAATGGAGGAACACGTATCAGCACTACAAATGCCTAGAAAACCTTCAAATCAGCAAATATAAATTTTATTTTGCCCAACACATGTGCCCACTGTCTAGGTAAGTTGCCATGAGTCAGGAAATGTAGGGGGGAGGAAGGGGAGCCCCAAAAATATTTTCGATCTTTTTCAGCCTATCATGTAGAAAACACGCCAGCGTTTTTTGGGACTTAGAAAAAAATTTGACTTTTTTTGAAACAATCCCTATTGCGCTTCGCCAGGTCTGAGGTGGCGAAGGAAGTTTAGCGTAAAAGGTAGCGTTCAGTACACTGCGCAAGTTAGTGAATTTGCGTAGTTACATCGCTAGCGAAAATTCACCTGGCGTAACTGTGCGAAGTAATACTAGCGATTTAACGCTAGCGTTCGTCGATTCGGCGCTTAGTGAATTTGCGCCCATGACTTTAAACAGAGGGCGTACTTGTGTACTTGTGGTATCTGCATAGCGATTTCCCCATAATATGATATTAAAAATAACTCAGCGGCTTCCCATTCTGACCTGATTTGCCTCGGGGAGACTTGAGTGTCTGGTAAAGGACAGACTGAATGTAGCTTTGCAATATTCTAGGCTCTACGGCGGAACTGGATCAGTCTGCAGAAAGACAATACCTCCATCTCTTTATAATCGCGGTTTGCAATTTTGGGATGGCAAAACAAGCCAACTGGAAATGCGTTGAGATATAGAACAGAAGTGCTGAATCGTCAGTTAATTGTGCATGTTTAACCATAGCAGTGTGATAAGGCAAGGCTATGCCGATAGGAAACATTCTCTTTCTTGGAGTCGGGAGACACATTCAGAAATATGTAAGGAAGGAAAAGAAGGATGTGGGACCTACTGCAACTTCAAACCTCGGGGGAACACAAAGGTTTGACACTTTTATGAGATATCTGAGACAAAATGAATTAGATTTGCAGTAGAAAGGGCAGGCCAAGGCTGGTAGTAAAGCAATCTATTCTATATTGCCCAACCATAGCCATTGTCCAACACACAGTTGCCCACTGTTTGCAATGCAGCAAAATGAACTTTGTCCTTCTGTGCACACGGTCTTGGCAGATTATAAAACTAGTAGGACTCAAACAGGATTGGAGGAACCATGTGGTTTCTACTTCCCTCACTCTTAAGGGTAAGGGCACACGGGGAGATTCGGGGAGATTAAGTCGCCCCAGCAACAAATCACCTCTTCTTTGGGGTGACAATCTCCCCGAACTGACTTCCCCTAACTTCCTGTCGGCTATAATGAAAAATTGCCAGCAGTATGGCACGTGCTGCGCTTTGTTTTCCGAAGATGCCCGAAGTTGCCTCACGAGGCAACTTCAGGCGACTTCGGCAAATGAAGCGCCGCGAGTGCCATACCGTTGGCTATTTTTCATTATAGCTGACAGGAAGTTAGGGGAAGGCAGAAGAAGAGGCGATTGGTTGCAGGCGACTAAATCCCCCCGAATCTCCCCGTATGCCCTCACCCTGAAGATTGAGGGTAGTAGAAACCACATGGTTCCTCCAATCCTGATTGAGTCCTACTAGTTTTATAATCTGCCAAGAGCGATGTGTTGAAGAGTAATCCGTAGGATCAAGAATCAACTCTTCCAGCTTGGCAACAGCCTCCAAAACCTGACTATCACCAGTTGTACCTGGAAAATGAATGGAGAATATACAGTCCTAAGGTTGGCAGCTAAGGTACATTTAAAAGACCCAACCTAATCAATTATTCCATGGTGACTCAGTGAGTCTTCAGCAAGGGTGGGTAACTCTCCAAATATTTTTGACCTATACCTTCCAGTATCCCAGGCTTACTCTGTTATCCCTATTTTTTCCCTTTAAGTACTGTTACCACTTGACCATTATTTTTCTGCTCGCCAACTGGTGAAAATAATGATTGATGCCAACAGATATAATGAAGGTCAATATTTTTGTTCAGAATAGGTGGCAACTCTACCTTCAAGGCTTAGAAAGGATATGGTCACCCACGAGCTGAGCCATTGCTATATCTAATGCTAGTAACAATCCCATATCTTGGTAGGTAGAAAATAAAAATTCTTGTTGTTCCACTGGCAGACTCTAGCCTCCCCTTCTCTCCTTTCATTGCCCCTGTGTTTCTCCCATTGTTACTCATTGTTACCCTTCCCCTGTCACCTACTAGTGCAGGTATGGGATCCATTAGAAACCCATTATCCAGAAAGCTCTGAATTATGGAAAGTCTCCCATCAAATAATCGATGTGTTTTAAAATAATCTCCTTTTTCTCTGTAATAATAAAACAGTGTCTTTTACTTGATCCCAACTAAGATATAATTAATCCTTATTGGAAGCAGGTATGGGATCCATTATCTGGAAACCTGTTATCCAGAAAGCTCCAAATTACGGAAAGGCCGTCTCTCATAGACTCCATTATAATCAAATAATTCCAATTTTTTTTTTAAACAATCCTTTTTCTCTGTAATAGTAAAACAGTAGCTTGTACTTGATCCCAACTAATTAATCCTTATTGGAAGCAGAACTAGCCCATTGGGTTTATTTAATGTTTACATGATTTTCTGGTAGTCGTAAGGAATGAAGATCCAAATTACAGATAAGATCCTTTATCCGGTAACTCCCAGGTCCCGAGCATTCTGGATAACAGGTCCCATATCTGTATATAATGGCACAGAGGCTAAAAAGGGAAATATGAATTTGTAGTAGGGCTGCACCAAATCCACTATTTGGGATTTGGCTGAATTCCCGAAACCTTCGTGGAAGATTCGACTGAATACTGAACCGAATCCAAATCCTAATTGCATATGCCAATTAGGGGTGGCAAAGGAAAACATGGGTAAAATTTCCTTTCCTTGTATTGTTATATAAAGACATGTGATTAGGATTAGGATCAAATTAGGATTCAGATTCGGTTCAGCCAGGCACAAGGATTTGGCCTAATCCGAATCCTGCTATAAAAGGCAGAATCCTGGATTCAGGGCATCCAAAATTTGTAGAGTCTCAGATCATGCCATCTTAGCCCTACATTCTGGTTTTAGAGTGCAGAGGGTCCAGGGGGGTCCTAAAAGTATACCAGGTTTTTGGGGGGATAAATTCCTATAAATACAATAAATATATATACTATCTATATACAATAAATATAACTATAAGTTCCCCTTCTTACCTGAATCCCTGCAAGCAATGAGCTGTGTGTGAGGGGAGATGCCGTAGCTGCTCGGTGCCCATGTATTGCATAACAACATTGTATCTCAGGCATGAAGGAATGTAAGTCGGTAAAGTCTTTATTATTGTGCGCTTTTACACATTACGCCTTTCCTTTTGTCATCTGCCAGATCTCATCATGCAGTGTTAAGAAGGGCAGAAAGACCTTTTCTGCTTAACATTTCCAGCCTAATCCCATCTTTCTGGATGGGAAACTTGCTTCTGAAATGAGTCAGGAGAAAAAAAGAACTTGCCGAGTGTTACTGTGACCTTGCCAGAGGGTCGGAGTTAGAGAATAAGGGACCCTGGCAAAGCAGGAAGGCTGGGGGGCTCCATATGGTGGAGGGGATTTTACATAAATCAGTGATGTCTTTATGTGGGAGATGCAGTCAACAACAGCTGGGAGGCAGCAGGTGGGACATCTCAAACATCTGAAAATAAAAATTGTGACAGTTTAGGACTAATCTGCCCTCATTGCTCTCATCTTATGACCAAACTTGCCCCTGATCTGACCAAAACCCCCTGCCAGCTTGCCGACAGCGGTTGGTTTATGTAAAACTTGAATTCTGTGTGGTTTATGGTAGACTTGTGAGTGTGTGAAAGCTTGGAATTGGTTTTATGGTAGACCTGTGAGTAGGGTTGCCACCTTTCAATAAAATTTGCACCGGCCGGTGCTGGGGGCGGTAAAAAGAGGCGGGATGTGACGTCAAAGGGGGCAGGAGTGATTGCAAATGGGGCGGAGTCACGGCGTGCAATTGGATGTGATGTCAAAGAGGCGGGGCAAGAAGTCAAAGGGGCGGGGTGCAACTGACCAGGCGCCGAAGAAAAGGTAGATTTTCTGCAGATTGGGGCAGGCCAAGGGCTTTAGTTAGGGATATTACAAATTTACCGGCAGCTACATTGCCGGTAAATTTGTAATACCGGCCCCAGCCTTGGCGGGTGTTTTACCGGCTAGGCCGGTAAAATACCGGCCAGATGGCAACCCTACCTGTGAGTCTGTGATTGCTTGGGGTTGCTTTATGGTAGACCTATGAGTCTGTGAAAGCTTGGGGTTGCTTTATGGTAGACCTGTGAGTCTGTGAAAGCTTGGGGGTTGGTTTATGGTAGACCTGTGAGCCTGTGATAGTTTGGGGTTACTTTATGGAAGACCTGTGAGTTTGTGATAGTTTGGGGTTGCTTTATGGTATATAATGTTTCAGCTCTTTTGAACCTCCTTGTACTTTGCATCCCTCATCCCACTTTTACTTATTGGCCCACTATAAATACTTCCCTGAACCCCACAATGATTCACTCCTCCTCATCTGTATATCCACAGGCTGACACGACTTTATATGTAGCACTAGACTTTGCCTCCCAGGCCTGTATAAGGCTTCTTTAATTCTCACATCTTCTGTATAGTTTCCTCACTCCCATTAAGGTTACAGTACACAACAAACAAGTAGTACAGGTATGGAACCCATTATCCAGAAAGCTCAGAATTACTGAAAGACCATCTCCCAAAGACTCCATTTTATCCAAATAATACAAATGATTTCCTTTTTCTCTGTAGTAATAAAACAATACCTTGTACAGGTATGGGATCCGTTATCCAGAAACCTGTTATCCAGAATGCTCCAAATTACAGAAAGGCTATCTCTCATAGACTCCATTTTATTCAAATACTACAAATAGTAAAAAATTATTTCCTTTTTCTCTTTTATAATAGATCAGTAGCTTGTACTTGATCCCAACCAATATATAATTGATCCTTATTGGAAGCAAAACCATCCTATTGGGTTTATTTAATGTTTACATGATTTTCTAGTAGACTTAAGGTATGAATATCCAAATTACAGAAAGATCCATCCAGAATGCCCCAGGTCCAGAGCATTCTGGATAACAGGTCCCAAACCTGTAATAATAAAACAGTAGCTTGTACTTGATCCCAACTAAGATATAATTAATCCTTATTGGAAACAAAACCAGCCTATTGGGTTTATTTAATGTTTACATGATTTTCTAATAGACTTAAGGTATGAAGATTCAAATTACAGAAAGATCCATTATCCAGAAAGCCCAGGCATTCTGGATAACAGGTCCCATGTACTAAGATATAATTAATCCTTCTTGGAAGCAGAACCAGCCTATTGGGTTTCTTTAATTTTTAAATTACTTTCTAGTATAAAATCAAAAATTACAGAAAGATCTGTTATCTGGAAAACCCAAGATCCTGAGCATTCTGGATAACAGGTCCCATACCTGTATTAATTAATAGTGTCTTGTTGATAGTGTTAACTGTCAGTGGAATTACTGGCCGGGTGCAGCTGTATAATAAAGCCCCCCGCAGTCTGTACTTTGCCTGTATATTTATTTAAGCAATAGTAAGTGCTTCTAAAATGAAAGGTGCATAACGGCTGGTTCTTTCGCTTACATTAAGAGCTTGTTCGTAAGTTTCCTGTAAATTTATAACGTTTTGGTATTCACTTGAAATAGCTTTAATGCTTTGCTCCTTTCGCATATTTTGGGGGCTTTAGAAACCTAAACATAAGCCCCCATAAGGTCATTTATCCCAGCCTACCCATAAGGCTACTTTAGTTTAAAGGAATACCGCCTCGCTGTCATGTGCAGATTTATTTACACAAAGTTCTGTAAATCGTGACAGCTCTGCAGTCGAACAGCAGCGCATTTTCCAGGAACTGAGGTTTGTACTTGAGTCTAAGTCTTATTCCTGTTAACTCATGATTGGGTGAGTCTATAAACAGGGCCATTTGGGTCCCATAGAAAAATCAGGTACTGTGTTAATTCTTACAAGTTATAAAATAAACTGAATGACTTGAGACACCCATATTGAATTTAAGTTCTCCTTAGAGAGGACTCAGATCACTTACATACCATCACTTCAGGACTGCGGTTTCCTCACTTCTTCAGGTCAAGCCTCACTCAACATTTTACCAGGAGCCCCTTACTTAATAATATGGATACCAAAACAAGTAAACAACTCTGTGTCAGCCATTCAGTTAGGGTCTGGCCACACAATCAGATTTGGGGAGATTAGTCGCCCCAGCGACAAATCTCCTCTTCTTCGGAGCGACAATGTCCCCGAACTGCCTTTCCCCTGCCCTCCACCGGCTAAAATGAAAATCGCCTAGGGAAGGCACACACGGCACTTCGTTTTCCGAAGTCGCCCGAAGTTTCCTTGTGAAGCAACTTCGGAAAACGAAGCGCCGTGTGTGCCTTCCCTAGGCGATTTTCATTTTAGCCGGTGGAGGGCAGGGGAAAGGCAGTTCGGGGACATTGTCGCTCCGAAGAAGAGGAGATTTGTCGCTGGGGCGACTAATCGCCTCGAATCTGCTCGCGTGGCCAGACTCTAATCGTTTCAAAAATATCCTGAACATCAAAAAAATAACCTGCCATAGACAATATTGAGAATTGCCTCTACTAAAACACATGTTGTGTCTTAGCAAAGCCAATTATCACTATTGTATATTTTGTAGCTGTGAAAAGTAGCTGCTACTAGTAGGTCTGTGTGTCTTCACCCTAAGTAGGAACGGATTGCACACTCGATTTACAAAAATTATACAAAAATGTATTTAATCAAAGAAAAGAGGGGTTACATAAAGTACAAAAAACAAAACAAAATAGAAGGTGAGCCTCTGCCTTTTCTTTTTTCATTATTCATTATTTGTGCCCCTGAGGTCGAAACGCAGTGGGCTCACCTTCTATTTTGTTTTTTTGTAATTTATGTAACCCCTCTTTTCTTTGATTAAATAAACATTTTTCATAATTTTAGTAAATTGAGTGTGCGATCCGTTCCTGGTTATTTGTATATTAGTTTTGGAGATCCTTATGGGGAGCCTTCCATAGATTAGCATCTCGTATTTGAACTTTAAGGGTATGCGCCTTCTTACTTTTTTCCTGTCTTCAACCTAAGGGCAGAGACACACGCTCAGATTCGAGGAGATCTAGTCGCCTGAAGAAGAGGCGATTTTATCGCCGGGTGACTAATTCGCCAGCGGGAAGGCACTCAGAGCTCTTCGTTTTCCAAAGTCGCCTGAAGTTTCCTCATGAGGCAACTTCAGGTATTGAAGTGCACCGATTGCCATCCCGCTGGCGATTTACATTCTAGCCGGTGGGAGGCAGTTTGGGGAGATTAGTCGCCCCGAAGAAGAGGAGATTTGTCGCTGGACGGCTAATCTCCCCGAATCTGATCGTGTGTCTCTGCCCTAAGACCTTCCCAGTAGGGACATAACTATGTATGTTTATTAATAGCTATAAGGTGTTATTTACCGGCCGCAGTGCAGGGAGCAAAGTGCAAAACAATGGTGAAAAAATGGCTGCAATCTGCCTTATTTGGCACTTTGTTTCTTGCCTGCAGGTAGCAGAATTACCACGGAATTAATGGATGGGAAAAGGCACCTAAGCGCGCCCCCTTCCACCCCCTGCCTTTTTTTCTAACTTGCTACAGTATCACACGGATGCCCAACTTTTGGAAATGTTGGTACCTTGCACTAGACCTTTTAATCGGATATGAAGAATGCAGGCAGACATGAAGTACTTTCCAACTAAGGGGTGCTTTTGAAGCTGGGTCAAAGTTAATGTACAGGTTGCTCTGACAGTACAGTACCCAAAAACTATTGCTTTGTGAGGCTAAAATTCATATACAAGTCTCTCATTCCAACCACTTCCTAATTGCTAAGGGGATTTGGACCCTAGCAACCAGATAGCTGCCAAAATACCAAACTGGAGAGCTGCTGAACAAAAAGTGAAATAACTAAAAAACCGCATATAAAAAATGAAAAATAAATGCAAATTGTCTCAGAATATCCCTCTCTATATCTTACTAAAAGTTAACTGAAAGGTGAACAACCCCTTTAAAGGCTACCTGGTGGGTTCCTCTGGGTTACTAGACCCTGGCCCGAAATAATATTCCAGTCTTTACAGTATTCTGTTACGTGTGTGATATTTTGAGTTAATAGATGTACTGGCGACTGCCACTGGGTTTCTCACACCTCAGATACAGGGCAAGAACGTTTAACTAGGGGTAATGGTTATATTTTACTCTGAATTAATCCTATAAGTAAATGAGAAATAATATACATGATCTATATGTACTGCTTGGCGAGCACAGATTTCCCAAGTGCTTGCTCCATGCGAGACATTAATGGAAACACTCTGCCCATTTTATTATTCCCCCAGCTGTCGCTCCCTCTCTTCTCTCTAAGACATATTGACACATAGCAAAGCATAGAAAAGATCAATCACATCCTTTAAGATACTCATCTTTTCACTAGGGACATTCAAAGCAGCTTTGTTTGAAAACACACTTTCTGGACTAATCCACAGAGGAGCTTATAGTGGACATTCCCTTGTAACAACATCCATTTACTCCTCTTATACAGCATCAGTCAATTGTCCCTCCTGTCTCATTTACTCCACAATAAGGCTTGTCTTTCCTTTGCCTTTTACCAGAATCTGCAAATCCTCCATCTCAGACCTGCTGAGTAGTGATGGGCGAATTTATTCACCAGGCGCGAATTCCCGCGAAAATTCGCTGGCGTCAAAAAAAAGGGATGCCGGCGTCTGTTTTTTTGGATGCCGGCACATTTTCGCCAGCGAATTTGCATCGGCATCAAAAAACGGACGCAGGCTTCAAAAACGAGACGCCGTGCCCATCACTACTGCTGAGGTTGTGTATAAGTCATTGGCAGAGGTCCCTATCCTATTTTGACGTTTCTTTAGTCTGCTCTGGAATTCTGACTTTTCAGGCAAAAATCCCAAAAGTTTGGGCTTTTCGGGAAAAATAAATATTGAAGAGGGATTGCCAAATAATAAGTGATTACTCACCACATAAAGAAAGATGCCCAGGTGCACCACCCTGAACCCTCAGCACGGGGAGCAGAAAAAAACCAAAAATTATTTGGAGCAGGCAGGAAATCTTCTACCAGGCAGTTGAACCAAAGTGAAACAGTTTATTGTAGGGATGCACCGAATCCAGGTTTTCGGTTCGGGATTCGGCCTTTTTCAGCAGGATTCAGCCGAATCCTTCTACCCGGCTGAACCGAATCCGAATCCTAATTAGCATTTGCAAATTAGGGGCGGGGAGGGAAAGCTTGTGACTTTTTGTCACAAAACAAGGAAGTAAAAAATGTTTTTCCCTGAAAATCACTGAAATACATTTCTCAAAATATATTATATTCAATTTTGAAATCTGACATGGGGCTAGACATATTGTCAATTTCCCAGCTGCCCCTGGTCATGTGACTTGTGCCTGCACTTTAGGAGAGAGATGCTTTCTGGCAGGCTGCTGTTTTTCCTTCTCAATGTAACTGAAGGAGTCTCAGTGAGACATGGGTTTTTACTATTGAGTGTTGTTCTTAGATCTACCAGGCAGCTGTTATCTTGTGTTAGGGAGCTGTTATCTGGTTACCTTCCCATCATCATCATCATTTATTTATATAGCGCTGTCAAGATACGCAGTGCTTTTCCCATTGTTCTTTTGTTTGGCTGCTGGGGGGGAGGGTGATATCACTCCAACTTGCAGTACAGCAGTAAAGAGTGATTGAAGTTTATCAGAGCACAAGTCACATGACTTGGGGCAGCTGAGAAATTGACAATATGTCTAGCCCCATGTCAGATTTCAAAATTGATAATAAAAAAATCAGTTTGTTCTTTTGAGAAATGGATTTCAGTGCAGAATTAGCACTATTAACTGATTCATTTTGAATTTTTTTTTCCCATGACAGTATAACAGTATTTAATGTTTAAAGGGGTTGTCGATCTTTAAGTGAAATTTTAGTATGATGTAGAGAGTGATATTCGGAGACAATTTGCAATTGGTTTTCATTTATTATTATTTGTGTTTCTTTTAGTTATTTAGCTTTTTATTCAGCAGCTCTCCTGTTTGCAATTTCAGCCATCTGGTTGCTAGGGTCCAAATTACCCTAGCATCTATGCATTGCTTTGAATAAGAGACTGGAATATGAATAGGAGAGGCCTAAATAGAAAGATGAGTACTAAAAAGTAGCAATCACATTATATCTGTAGACTTGCAGAGCATTTGTTTTTAGATGGGGGTCAGTGATACCCATATGTTGCCTCTACTGAACTAGAAACAATTATAATTGTATTGTTTTATCCTAAAATCCTGTTGGATCCCCCCCACTGTCGGATCCAGTCATCACTGGGGACTCATTAGCAGAACAGGACAAGGCCAGACCAGCCATTTACATGTACAGGAGCCCTCAGACCTTAAATTGCCTCTTCTTCAGGGCGACTAATCTCCCCGAACTGCCTTCCGCTGGCTAGAATCTAAATCGCTGGTGGGATGGCACTCGAAGCGCTTCATTTTCTGAAGTTGCCCGGAGTTTCCTAGTCAGGCAACTTCGGCGACTTCGGAAAACGAAGCGCTCTGAGTGCCATCCCACCAGCGATTTCGATTCTTGCCGGCAGGAGGCAGTTCGGGGAGATTAGACAGAAAAAGAGGCAATTTATCGCCGGGCGACTAATCTCCCCAAATCTGAGTGTGTGTCTCTGCCCTAAAGGGTATGTAAACCCGATTATAACAGTTTGCACAATGCGCTGAAACAATTTTTAAAATACAGAACCAGCAGTGCAGTGAATAGGACAGACAGATACTGCTTACAATCACTCAATAGCAATTACATTTCCAAAAAGCAGAACACGTGTAATGAATTGTATTGGAAAGCTGCACAGAATTAAATTTGCTTTAAATATGCCAAAAATATATCACTGCTCATGTAAGAGGCCTCAAGCCCTTCAGGTGAGTGGTGAAATATTTTAAAGATTCCCAGCAAGACTGAGCAGATGTGTGACTGCAGGTGTGACCCAGTATGGACTCACGTCTCCCCAATATTGCTTGGCATGTGTAGGATGCTGGGAGTTACAGTTCAACAGAAGCTGCAGGTTGGACATTGTTTTTATTGTGAGATTGCCTGTAGCTAGCGCTGGTCTCACTCTGTACTCTAACAAGTGATGGACATTGCAGAAGAAAGGATTTGGCTTGAGAAGAAATCATATATTGCAGAACCTGCCTTCCAAATGTTATTATAATAGATCTGCCTTTTCTTCAGATCCTGCACATCAGCTGTGGTCTGGCGCTCTTATTACATTTCCACCACAAAAACAGTTAAAACTCTTTGATCTTTAACCCACAGAATGCCGCAGATTTGTTCCGCTCTCGTCCCCCCTGAAAACAAATGAGATCACTCAATGGAATGGAAGGGAATTCATACCAGAAGATTTTAGCAAAGGAAAATACTGCTTATCTTAAAGGGATCGCGTCATCGGAAAACATGTTTTTTTCAAAACGCATCAGTTAATAGTGCTACTCCACAGAATTCTGCACTGAAATCCATTTCTCAAAAGAGCAAACAGATTTTTTTATATTCAATTTTGAAATCTGACATGGGGCTAGACATTTTGTCAATTTCCCAGCTGCCCCCGGTCATGTGACTTGTGCCTGCACTTTAGGAGAGAAATGCTTTCTGGCAGGCTGCTGTTTTTCCTTCTCAATGTAACTGAATGTGTCTCAGTGGGACATGGGTTTTTACTATTGAGTGTTGTTCTTAGATCTTAGATCTACCAGGCAGTTGTTATCTTGTGTTAGGGAGCTGTTATCTGGTTACCTTCCCATTGTTCTGTTGTTTGGCTGCTGGGGGGAGGGGGGATGGGAGGGGGTGATATCACTCCAACTTGCAGTACAGCAGTAAAGAGTGATTGAAGTTTATCAGAGCACAAGTCACATGACTTGGGGCAGCTGGGAAATTGACAATATGTCTAGCCCCATGTCAGATTTCAAAATTGAATATAAAAAAAAAAGTTTCTCTTTTTGATTTTGCTGAAGCAGCACTATTAACTGATTCATTTTAAAAAAAAAAATTTCTTCCCATGACAGTATCTCTTTGAGGTGGTCATATACAGGCTGATAGCTCGGTATATCCAGACTAAAGCTGGCCCTAGACATGGGGCCCACTGACCAGCCTGTCTGATTGAAATACTTATGGGACCAGTTTGAAATTGTTGTGGGGCAAGAATAACATCAACACATTACTGCAGTCCTTGTACAAGTATAAAGCTTGCCACCAGCTGGTATTTTGCCGGCCTAGCTGGTGAAACACATGCCAAGGCCGGTGTTACAAATCTACCAGCAATATAGATGCCGTTAAATCTGTAATACTACAAAATCCAGCCCCTGGACTGCCCCCTTATGCCTCTGATCAACCCCAAACTTACCATTCCTCTTCATTTTCTCCTTCCCCAATTCTCCTGTGATTTCATAACTTCTCCTACAGACCATCTGGTGAGTTTATTTTCATGCACCCCATAATATGAGGGTAGCCCTAGGGCCAACCATGGAATCAGCCTTATTTGGCCCAATATGTGGGTGGCCAGATCAGAAACAGATCTGATTGTGTGTTACTACCTTTAGACCAGTGATCCCCAACCAGTGGTTCATACGTAACATGTTGTTCACCAACCCCTTGGATGTTGCTCTCAGTGGCCTCAAAGCAGGTGATTATTTTTGAATTCGAGGCTTGGAGGGAAGTTTTGGTTGTATAAAAACCAGATGTACTGCCAAACAGAACCTCCTGTAGTTTACCAGTCCACATAGGGGCTACCAATAGCCAATCACAGCCCTTGTTAAGCAACCCTAGGAATTTTTTCAATACTTATGTTGCTCCGTTTACACATAAATTGGGGCAAATTCACTAACCTCCGAAACTCGCCAGCGGCGGGTTCGCTCACAGCTCAACAATTCATCAGGAGTAGATTCGCCAGGACAATGCTAATTCACTAAAATCCAAAATTGCGTCCAGAGCACAGAACGCTGGCAAAGTTGCGCTAGCATTACTGCACCAAGCGAAGCAAAGTTGCGCTACCATTGCCTAATTTGCATATGGCGGGAAGTTAAAGTACAATGGACGTATATGTTGCAGCCAATACATTACACTACACAAGCCTGGGAAACCTTAATAAAAGAAAATAAAGTTGTTATATTGCCCTACACATGAGCCCAATGTATATTTTATGTGCCAGTTAGGAAATGTAGGGGGGAAGTGGGTTACCTCAAAAAATTGTACGCTCTTTTGCAGCCTATCACCCTGAAAAAAGGAAAACACGCCAGAGTTTTTTAGGAAATTTTTCAACTAAATTTTGAGGAAGTCCTATCTACTCTATTGCACTGGTCTGAGGTGGCGAAGGCAAGTCTGGCGCAAGAGGTAACGTTCAGTAAAATCCGCATCTTAGTGAATTTGCGTAGTTACGTCCATTCACCAGAGGGAAAATTCGCCAGACATTACGGAACCGACGAAGTTCCGAAATTACGTCACGCTGGCGAATTTTCGCTGAATTACGGGAAGGCCATCTCCTATAGAATCCACTTTATCCAAATAATCCAATTGTTGGAAAAAAATATTTCCTTTTTCTCTGTAATAATAAAACAGTAGCTTGTACTTGATCCCAACTAAGATATAATTAATCCTTATTGGGATTAAGCCTATTGGGTTTACTTAGTGTTTACATGATTTTTCTAGTAGACTGAGGGTGGAGACATGCTCAGATTCGGGGAGATTTAGTCGCCCATCGATTAATCGACTCTTCTATGAGACGACTAATCTCCCAGAACTGCCTCCCGCCATCTAGAATCTAAAACGCCAGTGGGATGGCATTCGGAGCACTTCGTTTTCCGAAGACGCCCGAAATTTCCTCGTGAGGCAACTTCGGGCGACTTAGGAAAACGAAGTGCACCATTTCCCATCCCGCCGGCAATTTACATTCTAGCCGGCGGGAGGCAGTTCGGGGAGATTAGTCGCCCCGAAGAGGAAGAGATTTGTCGCTGGGCTACTAAATCTCGGTGAATCTGAGCTGAATCTGACATTTGTCTCTGCTCTTAATGTATGGAGATCTAAATGATGGAAATACCCATTATCTGGAAAAAAACAGGTCCTGAGCATTCTGGATAACTGGTCCCATACCTGTAATCGAACCTGCCCAATATCTGGCTTACTTTCAGATAACAGTTGGTGGGCTGAACAGTGATGCACAGGCCAATATTCTGTTGACTTGGTCTGGAAAAACTAAGTCAACAGATTTTATTGGCCCCTATATGGCCACCTTTATACCCAACACCCAATCAGCAGGTAGAATTACTATTTATCTGTTGAAATTGGAAAGCAAAAATCTGATGAGTTGTTGTGGGTTTATTACATTGTATTACTTTATATAATGCTGGGGGTATTATCCAGAGTTACCTATAACATTGATGGAAATATCTCATGTTCCATCTCACATTATTTGCATGATATCTGTGCCTGTTTTCCCCCCTTCCCTAAATGACCACAATGCAATATTATGCGCTTCTAATGAACCGGGAGCCCCTATTACTTTCCAACCACTGCCTCTTTAATGAGTCTCGTTATTCAGCTCCTCCAAAATGAAGACGTCCTCAGACAATGGCCTCGAAACAAAAGTTCCAGTAGCTAATGTGGGCAGCTCTCGCTCGCCCCCGGAATAGATGTTTCCCATCTTGAAAGGAAGATAAGGAGTTTAGATCTCACTTTCGAAATACAAGTGTTTGACAGGTCCCAATGGATCCTTTCATCCGTAAATTACACGTAGCTACTAAATCCCTTCCCTGCCCCGATCCCCTTTTTATACTGGGAGAATACGATGACAAAGGCTCGCAGCTCCTCTGTGGGATTAATCTGCTTTTGTTGACAAAACACAAATTACATCTTCTTTGCTAACAAACCCTCCTTCTCAGCTGGGATCCGCTCCTCAGGGATGGAATGCATTGTCTCCCGGGGGATTTAGAGGGTCACAATGACAGCAGTTCATCATTAATAAAGGCCAACATGTGCCTCTTAAAATGTTCAATTAAGGGGAGAAACTATTTTTTAGTTTTACATTTTTTAACACCATAAAAACTCCTTGGAACCTAGAAAACATAAGCAACCTTTCAGGCAATGGCAATATTTAAACTTTTTCTCTGTATGGAAAACTCCCAGGTGTTTACAGATACCTTACACAGAGTACACCAGGTTTTTTCCCACCAGCTTAATCATATCTGATTATTTTACACCATCCAACTTTATGTTTAAAGTAATAGGCTGGAATATACCAATAGACAGCACATTTTTTGTCGTCCCTGGACCATATAAATCCATGGACAGAAAAGTGTCGCCTACTGGCTGCCAGCTAAGAGGTTTGTATAAAAGTAGTCATGTGGAAACTGTGTCCACTCCTATTGTTACACCTGTATTTTTTCAGAGGTTTAAGGGTACACAGCGAGACTCAAATGCAGTATACAAACTGCCATTTCAGACACAAACTGACATTTTTTTTATCCACAATGTTGCATTTGTAGCCCACAACAGCAACTGCACGTGTGTTGGTAGAAAATCATTGGGGTTAACACTTTCAGAGTTGACATTGCGCAGTTTCAGCATTAAACTAATGTTGCATGTAATTTTTTTTTGCCGTAAATCTGCTGCACCTATTGACTCAAGCTGCTGTGGGAACCTTGAAATTACCACCACATTTAGGGTGGCGGCAGCCACAGGGTTCCCCAGTGTTAATAGACACCCTTGTGCGTGATTCAGCAGAAGAAGTAGTGATCATGGTTGGGTTGGAGTAGTCTGGCCTGGAGGGGCCCACCGCTGTTTTTACCAGTATCCCGGTAGGCCAGTGTGACACTGGTCCAGCATAAAGCCATAGCTGTTGTTGGACAACAATTCCCAGCACTCACTAAAGATTATAGGATCTGAACAGAGACTGGACTTGGAAGATGTATCTATCAGCCCTGGAGGGACCTCTCCCCTTCAAAGGGCAGTTAATGCTAATAATTTTGAGGCACCCACCACTAAAGGCCCCTATCAATCCACACAAACACCTATCAGGCTTTGTTGGTCACCCTCCTCTTTAGTGTAAAAAGAAAAATATCCCCCATATCTTTTCTCCTATATCTGTAGCATCATTGGTCATATTCTCTCTGCTCTGCTCCCAGCACTTTGGATACACATAGTAGAGTCCTGCACGGGTCCAACCAGAAGGGCCATGCCCGACCCGAACCCACTGAACTCTAACCTGACCCACACCAAACACATGCCCCTACCAGAGCCGCTACCCAACCAGGACCCTACATTGCTAAGCTTCCCTTCAGACCCACGACCACAATAAGTGATGTCACGTTAGGCCAGAAGTGACATCACTCCGGCTCAGATTCGGCAGGAATGCGATGAAAACGTTGCCTACAGCACTAGGTAGGGTGGGAGGACCACGTCCTGCATCTTAGCCGGGTACCCAGGCAGGTTACCCATGGACTACCCTCATGGTCACGGAAGCAGGAATTTTCTAACCAAAACCCGACCGATTTGTGGGTATTCCGCAGGTACCTGACCCAATGCAGGACTCTAACACATAGTTCCCTGTCATCCTTTGCAACGTAATGACCTGCAGGTCACATGGCATATTGATGCAGAGCAGCCAATTGAATGGCAAGCATCCCATTTTCTATTCGGATGCAAGTTTTGTCAGCTAAGATGGCGCCCATCATGATCATTGTAGCTTGTGACTGAAGACTGTGAGTCACATCACAGTAGTTCTATCATGGCTGAATGTTAAAACCAGTGTTTCAGGAGGCACCTAGGGGCATGAGATGAGAAGTAGAGTTCTCCTTTAAGAGCGATCATGTGTTTCCCTGAAGGTTGTCACGGAGTAGAGGGAGTTGTAGTCGGACAACAGTTGAACACATTGGGAGCCTTGATCAGCTTCTTCCATTGCCCTGGGTCGTCTGTTCTTTAACTCCTGGTTGTGTATGTAATATAAACAGCAGCCTTTCTGGATGACATATAGCAGTGTTACTGGCCAATAACTTCACGTGGTACTTTATATAGTGGGATTAGCTGCTTCATTTAGCCCCTGTATAACTGAGCGGGGCCGATGACATCATGAGCCATATAAGTGAGCTGCTACTGTAAACACTGGGCTCCAGCCAGAGACGGGAAAAGCAAAACGCTGTTCTACATAGTCCTGCAAAGTATAACAACATGACAGATACGCAGAGCTTACATATACCTGCAACCTCGCTAGGAACACAAGAAGTCTCAAGGCTTTTAATGGAGAACTAAGGAGAATAAAGCACTCTGCTAGAAAAGCAATACTTTCTATTTTGGGGTTCGGTACCAGCCCAAGGCAACCACAGCCCTTTAGCAGTAAATATCTGTGTGTCCAAAGATGCCCCAGTAGCTCCCCATCTTCTTTTCTGCTGATTCACTGCACATGCTCTGTGCTGCTGTCACTTACTCAGCTTAGGGACCCACTGAATAAAAAACTAAATAACTCCAAAACCTCAAATAATTGAGGAACATCACTCCCTACATCGTACTAAAAGTTAACTCAAAAGGTGAAAACCCCCTTTAAGGTCCCACTCCAGAACCATGAGATCACACTGATACTTTTTAGCCTTTTAAAGGAAGGAGTAAAGAAAGGAGTGCAAGTTATCTGAATTTGATTTTCTCCTAATAAGTTCTGGAGCCCTGTTAATGTGCCCAAAACTGCGTGCAGTGCAAGCATAGGCCTGACCTCATTTCAACTTCTAAGCACTTCCAAAATCTTATTGCTTGACGTGTGGGCGTGCGAGGGGAAAACTGCTTAGCTTGCACCTTCTTCCAAATTGAAGGCTCTGAAATGATGATGGCTGCTGAGTAGTTTCCAATACTTCATGTGGTCTGTGCCTTATATTTAACAGATCATTTACGTATAACATCATGAAAACATATTCTCCGCTTTATTCTGAACGTCATCTCAGTGCAACAAGTGCTTTTCTGTGTGATGATGAGTAGATTCAGTCTATATGCCCCGGAGTCTTAGGAAGCTCATAGGGAACAATGTAGGTCTCTATAAAAAGATATTGCATAAAACAGCTCATATGTAAAAAAAACTCTGCTTTGTAAATAAACCATTTTCATAATAATATACTTTTCTAGTAGTATGTGCCATTGGGTAATCGTAAATAGAAAATTGCCATTTTAAAAAATAAGGGCCGCCCCCTGGGATCATATGTTTCACTTTGCACACAAACAAACTATACTTCTTAGGTCACATCAGCCAATTAACAGTCAGAGTTCTGTCTTTTGCTTCCACACTTCTTCCTGTTACAGTTATTAGAGCTGCAGTATTTCTGGTCAGGTGATCTCTGAGGCAGCACACAGACCATCACAAAATGGTGGCTCAAGGCAAGCAATGTAAAAGGGCAATATTTACTTTAATATATATACAGGTAT
Source organism: Xenopus petersii (assembly GCA_038501925.1). NCBI lineage: Eukaryota > Metazoa > Chordata > Amphibia > Anura > Pipidae > Xenopus > Xenopus petersii. The sequence continues at coordinate 21,092,968 of CM076672.1, read as the reverse complement.
GGGACCTGTTATCCAGAATAGACCTGCGGTTTTCCGGATAACAGATCTTTCCGTAATTTGGATCTTCATACCTTAAGTCTACTAGAAAATCATGTAAACATTAATTAAACCCAATAGGCTGCTTTTGCTTCCAATAAGGATTAATTATATCTGAGTTGGGATCAAGTACAAGCTACTGTTTTATTATTACACAGAAAAAGGAAATCATTTATAAAAAATTGGATTATTATGATAGAAGGGAGTCTATGGGAGATGGCCATTCCATAATTTGGAGCTTTCTGGATAATGGGTTTCCGGATAACGGATCCTATACCTGTACCTGTTTGGTAAGATTCTTTAATATGCCACTTAATATGATATAAACTATCTGTTGCTTAAGTATTCATTTTGGGGGTATAGTTTTCCTTTAATCTCGCCGATGGCTTCTCTGCCTCGTAAGGTGTCGGAGGCTCTGACTGCATGGCCAGGACAGATAAAAGAATTGTATATTCAGTACATACTCAAATCTCAGGTCAGCTGTTGTTAAACTACAGCTCAAAATTGCACCCCCCCTAATGCATCCCAATCTAATTACTGCGTCTAATTCAAAGTGCAAACAAAAGTCGAGAGGCCCAAGTTTGCCTATAACTTTCTTAAAGGAGAAATAAAGCTTTATATAGCAGACCTCCTAACTGTCCCATTTTCAGCAGGACAGTCCCGCTTTTGACAGCTCAACACCCAGTCCCGAGTTTGTACTGGAAAGTCCCGACTTTCTCTGCACACAGAAAAACAAAGTTTCTAACTTAATTGGCTTTTGGCTGAGAGCCCAGAACAACTAACAGGTGCAAATAAGATACTTTGCAACAATTCTGTAGTAATTTAACATTTTTAGATAAGAAGGTCCCTTGGGAAAAGTTAGACTCACAGCTTAAAGGGCAATTCACCTTCATTAGCAAAACTGCAATAACTGGGAAAAAAACCCACAGAAATATGTTCAAACTTTCATAACCTGCCAAAGTTTGCAAAATGAACATGGTAATTAGGAGGTGTGGCCACAAAATGGGTGTTGTCAAAAAAATTTGAAGTTTTTTTACTTCGAATCCTTCACTCGAAGTTAGTGAATCGGCCCCTTAAAGTTAACTTAATGGTGAACCACCCATCCATACACATAGGCTTCTTTGCAAAAAATAACTAAAATATGTGATTTGTCAAACAGGCAGTAGAAAGAGTAAGTTGGAAGTTAAAAAGTCATTTATTAGAACAAGAACAGTTTTAACACATTTCAGGCACTTACTCGTAGGTAGCGTTGCCACCCAGCAGGTATTTTACAGGTCTAGCCGGTAAAACACCTTCTAAAGCTGGGGCCGGTATTACAAATGTACCGACAATGTAGTTGCCATTATATCTCAAATACTCCAAAGTTCAGCCCCTGCCCCCTTAAGGCACCGATCCACCCAAAACCCAGCCCAAACTTAGGGGTGTATCCTTGTGTACCGAAATAAATTACTTAATTATCTTAATTACTTAATTATCTTATCTTAAGTCTGTCTGGAAGATTGGTCTTTGGAAGTTCCTGCTCCTTTATTCATACAGTTTATCCACCCCAAACTTACCCTTCTTTCCTTTCTTGTTCTCCTTCCCTCGATCCTCCTGCTGTGCCCGTGATGTCATAGCTTTGACCACATTTTATCACTGGCCGCCACTCCTAAATCACAACCCACCCCTTTTGTTGCCCCTCCCACTTCTGGCCAGTAAGTTTATGCCAAAAAGGTGGCCACCCTTTTCATGGGCCAGGAGTCTGTGAGTAAGAGCCCATAAATAAATACCCTGTTAGGTACGAAACATGTTAGGCTGTTTTTGTCATAATAAACAACTATTTAACTTTCAAATTACTCTCACTACTGCCTGAATTTTTGATGAATCCCATACTCAAGTTATTTATTGAGGTTTCTGTAGTAAGACCATCCTTTATTTAGCCATTAAGGCTCTACTTACTGCATATTATTTATCATTTCTCAGAGCACAGTTTACACACACTGTTTTACACTTATAGCTTATTTGCCCAATCAAATACTGTACATGTGTTGGACAGAGACATACTCATTTGGTGACCTTGCCAAACTATCAGGTCCCAGTGTGTATGGGCAGCTTTATTTTAATATTACAGAGGTTCAGTACCCTTATAACAGTTATGATTAGGGCATTTATAGTTCTCCACAGCAGCTCCACATCTTCTGAACTTGCTAGACCATATTTTGTTTGCCAGGGGTACTGCACAATCATCAGTAGATTCTGGTTGAGAAGCTAAATTTAGGGGGTAATAGAAAATCATCAAAACGCTAGCAATAGTTAAGAGGGTACATTTATGGCCACAAGTGGAACATACAAAGTGCAATCTCAATGTTTTTCCCATAATGCTTTGTGTTTTTATTTGATGCTCTGCTTGAAAGTGATGACTGATTCTTTTGACGCAAGTGTGCCTATTGATGATGGGCACTGAGAGAACCATGGAACTACCACCTGGTCCATAGGTTGCAGTAGCTCCAGGGTTCCTCTGTACCAATAGGAGCAACTGAGGGAACCCTGGAACTACCACCTGATCCAGAAGTTGCAGTAGCTCCAGGGTTCCTCTCTATCAATAGGTGCCACTGAGGGAACCCTAGGACTACCACCTGGTCCAGAAGTTGCAGTAGCGCCAGGGTTCCTCTGTATCAATAGGTGCAACTGAGGGAACCCTAGGACTACCACCTGGTCCAGAAGTTGCAGTAGCTCCAGGGTTCCTCTGTATCAATAGGTGCAACTGAGGGAACCCTAGGACTACCACCTGGTCCAGAAGTTGCAGTAGCTCTAGGGTTCCTCTGTATCAATAGGTGCAACTGAGGGAACCCTAGGACTACCACCTGGTCCAGAAGTTGCAGTAGCTCCAGGGTTCCTCTGTATCAATAGGTGCAACTGAGGGAACCCTAGGACTACCACCTGGTCCAGAAGTTGCAATAGCTCTAGGGTTCCTCTGTATCAATAGGCGCAACTGAGGGAACCCTGGAATTACCACCTGGTCCAGAAGTTGCAGTAGCTCCAGGGGTTCCTCTCCGGCAATAGCTGCAACTACGCTCGATTTAGAGACAGGAAGGATTGAATGAAGCCAAGCACAACTATATGAAAGTGCAAAAAGATCTTTTTAACACAAGTTCCTGCACAAATGACTTCAGGGGAATTTACACAGTGGAATACACTGGTTTCTATGCTGTCGTGTAATGTGAATGAATTACTAGAATTGTATTGTGAACCAATTTAACTGGCTTGAAATCATGGCAAACTGCTGTAGGAGGAGAGGGTGGTCCCTGAGATGTTTCATTGCGTGCCATGTAATGTGGATCTGAATTAAGTACTGATTGATCTTGTATTTCAATTTGCATTCTTTATTTGTACCAAGAAATTGGGAGTTAGTAGGGGCATATTCAGGGGCACAGATTTTCCCTGCTAAGGGATTGTGAGAGAATTGGGCTGGACCAGAAGCTCAAGACTTCAAGTGTAGCATGTCCAGCCTAACTCTTAGTTATACCTTAATTGTCCTATAAACCCTTTGATTCCATAGATTGCAAGGGTAAGTATAAATGACAAGGCAGCCTCAGGTGAAACAAAATGCTTGGAACTGTTGTGGCAAAATTATGCTGAACACAAGTGCAGTTCTTCATCCCCCAATCTAAAGAGTAAAACAAGTAAACGAATTTACTTGTTGAAAAAGTCCTTTTCATAATTATCATCATCATTAATGGGTTCTTTGCGGAGCAGGAAGCTCACATTGGTCAATGGATTTATTCAATACAAATTAACTTAACCTTGTCAGGTAAATTATTGCTTGCAAGTTATCATTGCTGTTATTGTTCCTCTGGTATAATAACCAATTACAGAGTTAAAAGAATTTGCCCTGACTGGTTATTCATTACTAAACTGCCACTGTGCCTGTTTTTCTCTGTGTTTGTCTATTGGAAATATTAAGAGGTAAAGGAACCATTACTATTTTCCCTCTAGCTTTTCTAGGGGTCTTACTGGTTAGAAGTTGCCATTTTCTTCAGCTGGCTGTCCATGTTATTACAAATTAGGAAGCAAGGAATATTTAAGGACGTCACTGCATGATGTAGACTTAAGTTTTGCTTTCAATGGAGCCAGGATCCCTAACCCAAACCATGGAAAACAGACCCAGACCATTACAACTCTCCCTCTATACTTGACTTCACACAGGTAGTGTTCTCCCGAAATCAACATTCATACCAGATGGAAAAATAGCATTTATCACTTCACTGGAGTTTTGGAACTCCACAGTGAGTGTTCCAACTGATATAGCATCTGACTTGCACATTGGAGGCCCAACCAAGAATCCTCCTTGCAATCACAGGGTCCTTCTTCAGATCTCCCCCCTCCACCCCTGTGTGCTGCATCATGCACCTCTTATCTCCTACCTTCTTCTTAACTTTGACTGATTGGTGTAGAAGGCCTGGGCTCACCAGGTTGTTTAACAGTCAGTCCGACCCTGAACTAATAAAGTTACTGTATTTTTGGCTAAAAATGTGTCAGGATACTTTTGGCCATAAAGTGTATATGATAAATTAATCTAACATCTATCTACACGTAGGAAAAGGTTAACAAAAACAAACTCAGTATAATGTTATATAAAGCTTTATTTGTTAAGAGACTTGGTAAATGTTACAAAATTACACAATAGGACATAGTTGATGTAGAAAGAATAATGTAATGGTGATCAAACAGCTGCCGGTATTTGAATGGTGGCTTTTCATACTAGTTACTTTTTGCCTTTTTTCTTCCCTCTCTTCTTCTTCTTCTTCCCTTGGTTTTGTGCTTTCTGATCACCATTGTTCTTATTATCAACGACTTCTTCTTTCTTTTCATGAACTCTAATTTCTTGTTCATCTGTTTCAATGTTTATAATAGATTCTTCCTTCCCTTGTTTTTCTTCCTCTTTTTCAATGGCATCTGTCTTATTCTTAGAGTCTTCTTCCATATGCTGCATACTGACTCCTAAAAAAAAAGTTCAAAAAGTTTAATGAACTCTTTCAAACCATGGGGTCACTATACTAATGGGGCAAGCATTTGCTCTTTGGGAACCCATAACATTAATCAGATGTCTCCCTTTAAACAGCAGATGAGCAAATGGTAATGGTATCTGCCATATTGCTACATTGGCTAACCAAATTCCACTACTCAACCGTCAGCTCATTTCTCTACTGCACTTGGTTTGTACTTACTTTCTTTTATCTGTTTGTCTGTATCAGCACAGATCTCATGACGGGGGGTCAGTCTTTATAGTCTCTGTAGGTACTTCCTTCCCTTCATTGTCTATTTCTTTATTAGGAGTATCTTCCTTTGTCTTAGAGTCATCTTCTGGCATTTGGATTTTGGCTCCTAAAAAGTAAAATCTCACAGTTGAGCTTTTCCAAACAATGAGGTTAGTAAAATAAAACATTCAATAACATTAAAGTTTGCTTGGTGGCAAGCCATAGTAACGATTCAAATGAGATGTCTGCTTTCAAACACCAGTCTAACAAATATTAACTGCTGATCTACATCTGAAGTGGTGTCACAATTTAAAGGGGAACAGTCACCCAAAAAAATTATTCAAAAACCTATTTTATCACATTAGTCAAAAAAAATTAACTTTAATTACACTATATAAATTATATGAATCTTGCGTCCTTCAGTCTGGGATTTCAAAGTTATAGCAAGCAGGCAGCAGCCATTTTGTGCACACTGTTATTAAGGCAAGTCTTACATCAGCTCAGAATCTTGTTTGTGCACCAGAATGGGGTACCTGATGTCCATCCCCATCCCCTGGCTACACAATTAAATGGTAAAGAGAACGGGGGAATTTGGGGAGAGCAGTGACATCTAAGAAGTGCTGAATGGAAAGTGAAAGTAATTGTCTGCCCCGCCTCTATGCCCAGGGCATAGAGGTGGGGCAGACAATATTTGATTGACAGCTGAGATTTTTTAAATGAGCTTACAACAGCTATGAATGCTTTAATAAAAAATAGAAATTGGATTTCATGTTTAATTTGAAAAGGACTTTTATTATAAAGATTTTTGTGTCTGGGTGACAGGTCTGCTTTAAGTCAATTTTGGGTTCTCTTTCTTAATTCAACTGTTGTTACTTTCCATATTATGCCATTTTCATATTTATGGTTTGAGGAGAGAACAAGTGCTAATCAGACCTGGATAATGTTACTCTATAGCAGGGATCCACAACCTTTAGAACCCATGAGCAACATTCAGAAGTAAAAGGAGTTGGGGAGCAACATGAGCATGAAAAATGTTCCTGGGCTGCCAAATAAGGGCTGTGATTGGCCATTTAGTAGCCCTTATGTGGATTGTCAACCTACATTGAGGCTCTGTTTGGCAGTACACCTGGTTTTTATGCAACTAAAACTTGTCTCCAAGCCTGGAATTCAAACATAAGCCCCTGCTTTGAGGCCACTGGGAGCAACATCCAAGGGGTTGGAAAGAAAAATGTTGCTCATGATCTACTGGTTGGGGATCGCTGCTCTATAGGGACAGTCCCTTTCTATCCATAGCAACCTATTCTAGAGATTTATTGGGTGAAAATATCACAGACAAAAAGACAAAAAGTTTTACCATGTACAACAACTTGGAGAAGGCGCAGCTCTGTTTCGGCTTCTCTCAATCCTTTTACATGCTTGTTGCTGGGAAAGAAAAGATAAAATTCTTTTTTATGAGCATATTCTAATATAAAATGTATATATAACCTTTAAAGGGTGTTATAAAGTTTAATTATGAGTTTAAAAAATCATTACATGTATTCTATGGCTTCATCGAACAATGAGATTATGCTAATATATTTTACTTAGGATTTGAATAAAAATATAATAAAGTTATCTAACTATTTAAGGGTATATGGTCGCTTTAAGCACCATGAGTAAAAGTAGCAATAATTACCCTAGGTGTAGTAGTCATAGTAAAAATATTATTGGTCATTTGTTTAAAGTAAAGTTCTGGTTGGTGGGTGTAGTTTGACTTGAAAGTACTCACCAGTATCGAATACATAAAGCCAGGACTGCAATTATAAGTAAGCCAATGCATCCACCAGCAACACGGACAAGTATTTTCATAGGGATATCTGCAACACGACAAACACATATGTTAGTGATTATTAAACCATGTGCTAGACATGTTTAAGGCGACAGGTCTAACATGGATTCCTCATAATATAAAAGGCTATTTGTTCACCAGTGTTAAAGGGCCCCTGCTAGAAAAACGAAAATTTAAAATGAAAATATTACATTATTATTAGTTACATGGGTTGTTCCCCTTTTCAGTTAACTTTTAGTATGATGTAGAGAGTAATATTCTGAGGCAATTTGCAATTGGTTTTCCTTTATTATTATTTGTGGTTTTTGAGTTATTTAGCTTTTTATTCAGCAGCTCTCCAGGTTGCTAGGGTCAAAATGACCCTAGCAACCATGCAATGATTTTAATAAGAGACTGGAATATGAATAGGAGAGGATCTAAATAGAAAGATGAGTAATAAAAAGTAGCAATAACAATATATTTGTTGCTTTACAGAGCATTTGTTTTTTAGATGGGGTCCGTGACCCCCAGAAGAATCACAAGAAGAAGGGAAATAATTCAAAAAATAATGAAAAAGTTCCTTAGAATTGGCCATTATATAAGATACTAAAATATTACTTAAAAGTGAACCATCCCTTTAATGAAGTGAGAAATTTGAAATATGAAGGAGAAAAATAGAAGAATTAGCCCAAATAATGAATATAAGAGACAGATAAAAGCCACAGAAATCTTACCAATTCCATATACACTGATGCTGTCAGTAATCTGGATGGGATGCCAATCTGGGGGGGAAAAAGGAGAATGTAATGAGTTCAGGAAAGAAACTTTAAGTTCAGTGAATAGATATTACTGTTAATACAGTCATTTAATTAATAAATGGACAGGAATAAAATATAAAGAATAATATGAAGTGTCACATGGGGGAAGCTGATGGTCTCCTGAGATGGAGAGAAAAGGAAAATAACAGACACTCAGTATTTAATAATGATCCAATTACCTATTTGTTTCATATTATAAGTTGTTGTAACCTCTGCCTCCTGATCATTGGGTCCTATAAGAAATAAACACAATTAGTTGGAACTTTACAGTTACATAAATATAGTGAAAATATATATTATACACACACACACACACATATATATATATATATATATATATATATATATATATATATATATATATATACACTATCCCACAGTTAAAGCCTCTTTGTCTAACACCCTCTCAACTATATACACTACCTATCACATCCCCTCCTAAAAAAAGATAAATATAAACTCAGGATACATTACCATCCAGTCTATGAACTGGGAAGCCCACGACAATAAAGATAAAATTGACTAATATTAGAATAATAAGAGTTTTTCTGAAGATAAAACTTTGCATGACTGCTTAGTTCTCTCTTCTGCTCCAACTGACGAATGTGTTGTTTGTGCTCAGGATACAGGATGTTGTTACATGTCAGGGCATTGTGATGTCACAGCTAATAGTGTCACATGTCTGCACATTGTGATGTAATCGCTAATAGTGTCAGTGCTGCAGTATGGCCAGTAACAGTTATATAGAATGGCAAAAGGCTATAAGAATCAGAGCTAGGGATGGTTTGTGTGAATAAAATACATTTATAATGAATAATTATATATTAATATCATTATAGTTGCTATTTTACCTTCCTGTGTAATGTTATATAGAAAGTATATTATATTTCATCTTTCATAGGGAGATTACAGGAGCCTGTGCTTTGTGTATAACACTGAGTTGTAAATAATTACTATATATTACACTAAGAGACCAACTCACACTTTTTAAACACAACTATTTATCCCATAATGCCATAACGGGGATGATGCTAGCAGTTGTAGGTATTGGACAGATCTGATATACACCATGATTATGGTTTCTTCTATTAACAGCCTCTGCCTTACTATTCACTCTATCCCACAATTATACCCCATCCACTGACATCTTGCCTTACTATATACACTCTGTCCCACAATAACGGTGCCCTCCCGACCCCATCTTGTATTACTCAATACACTGTCACTCACAGTCCTTCCAAAAAACAAGAAATAAATCTATTTGAGAATAAATATAAACTCAGGATACATTACCATCCAGTCTATGAACTGGGAAGCCCACAGCAATAAAGATAAAATTGATGAAAAATAATAAAAATAAAAGATTTTTGCTAAAGATCAAACTCTGCATGTCTGCCTAGTCTGCTCTTCTGCTCCAACTGACGAGTGTCTTGTTGTAACTGGTCAGATACAGGATGGTGTCATTGTGATGTCACGGCTAATAGTATCACATGTCTGCGCACTGTGATGTCATCGCTAATGTAGTTATTGCTGCAGCAATGGGACATCACAGGTAAATGAATGTAAATAAATATAGAAACTCGCAGGGCTACAGGTCAATTTTATTCAATAGCAACATGTTTCCGAAATAAAAGTTTTTATTTTATTTTTATGATAACAATATAGGCTCGAAACCTCACTTATCAAAAAAATGGTGAAATTGTCTGATGTAAGAAAAAAAAACTTAAACTCGCCAGCAGTGATGGGCAAATTTGACCCATTTTGTCACGAATTTGCAAAACAGGCGAAAAATTAGCAAAACGACGATTTTGACGACATTGTCAATTCACTGGCGTCAAAATGGGCGTGTCTATTAAAGTCAATGGGCATCCGTTAATCGTCGCCGGCGTCTAAATTGTCGCTTGCGTAGATTCCGTCATCAGCGTCAAAAAACAGTTTATGCCAGTGAATTTTCACAGCAAATTCGCTAATTTATTTGTGCGACTTTGCACCTGCCGAATAAATTCGCCCATCACTACTCGGCAGAGTACTGACTTCCCATTATCTTCTATGGCATCACAACTTTTTTCATTAGTAGTGATGTGTGAATTTATTCGCCAGGCACGAATTTGCGGCGAATTTGTGCGATTTGCCACCGCCGAATACATTTGCCAAATGGCCGCGAAAATTCGCCGCATCAAAAAAATGGACACCAGCATTAGTTTTTTTTTGTGGTCGTCGTTTCGCTAAATTTTCGCCGTTCGCCCTTCACTATTCATTAGCATAATTTAGATTTTTTTAATGCAATTGTTTTATGGTAAATCATTCAAATTCAGGGGGAAAAAATGTGGTGGCGACTGCAATTTTGGGGGCGATTTTGTGCAAAATTGTGGTCTTTATAAACTTACACACATACACAACTGTACACAATATCTTACATTTGCATTCCCTTCCACTAACTCCATATTCCACGAACTCCATCTGTATATTATAGCAAATGGCAGAGGGGCTGCTGTAAAATGCCATAGACAGATGCTTTTTATTGGGCCTCAGTTTACTTAATAGGGCTGTTTCCCTTTCAGTTAACTATAGGTATGGGATCCGTTATCTGGAAACCCGTTATCCAAAAAGCTCCAAATTACGGCCGTCTCCCATAGACTTCATTTTATCCAAATAATCCAAATTTTTTAAAATAATTTCCTTTTTTTCTGTAATAGTAAAACAATAGCTTGTACTTGATCCCAACTAAGATATACTTTATCCTTATTGGAAGCAAAACCAGCCAATTGGATTTATTTAATGTTTATATGATTTTCTAGTAGATTTAAGGTATGAAGATCCAAATTACGGAAACATCTGTTATCCGAAAACCCCACAGGTCCCGAGCATTCCCGATAACAGGCCCATACCTGTTATAGTATGATGTAGGGAGTGATATTTTTCGACAATTTGGTTTTCATACTTTATTATTTATGGCTTTCAAGTTATCTTCTTATTCAGCAGCTCTCCAGTTTGCTATTGCAGCAATCTGGTTGCTAGGTTCCAAATTACCCCAGCAACCATGCATTGCTTTGAATAAGAGCCTGGAATATGAATAGGAGAGGCCTAAATAGAAAGATGAGTAATTAAAAGTAGCAATAACAATACATTTGTAGCCTTACAGAGCATTTGCTTTTAGATGGGGTGAGTGACCCTCATTTGAAAGCTGGAAAGGGCAAATAATTCAAAAATTATAAAAAATAAATAATGAAGACTAATTGAAAAGATGCTCTTTTAAAATCATTGGGTGTGGCCAGAAAAATAACTGGACATGACAGTCTTCCAGAATTATACTATGATAGGTCTCTGCTGTCAATTATGATCAATTACTGTGCTGTGGAATATGCCTGCTCTCTTTTAATAAAGGACAGATGATAATAATATTACTTTTCATCACAACAGACAGAAAGCCACATGACTACCAAAATTATTTTGCCGCGCGTCAATGTCGGTGCCTGCGACAATTTTTATACTTGCGGCTATTTTGTCCAAATGCATTGAAGTCTATGGGAGTCTGAATAATTTTGATTCGCAACAATTTTTATGCGCACGACTATTCTGACGCGTGCCCAAATTTTTCTGATGTGTCTGATTTTCCGCCGCCAAATTTTCTCTGCAGTTTCACAATTTTATTTGCTGGCGGCAAAACGCGGAAATTCCCGGCTGGCAAATTTATTCGCCCATCACTATTTATAGAGACTTAAAGATGACAAAAAAAAGTCAGCACTGAAGTAAATGAGGTTTTCATTAAAAAGACGTATTTTTGAGGCCTTGTGCACTTGTATTTTGATTTACAGGTATCTGCAGGGCAGCCATCAGGGGGGGACAGGGGGGAGAGTTGTAGGGGGCCCGAGGGTAAAGGGCCACATTGCACTTACTTGATTAGCCAGGCCGCCGGGAAGGCAGGGCGGGAGCACAAGGGGAGGTATCTTCTGTCCATTACTTCCCCTTATTGGTCACTGAGTTTAAGTCCCGGTTGAGCTGCTCAGGGATTGGATAGCTGAGGTTTGAACTTCTCCTCCAGCTCATCCAATCACCATGCAGCTTTACCAGGACTTGAAATTCTGTGACCAATAAGGGAAGAAAATGCTGTCACTGGAAGAAGATGCAGCCACCTATGCTCCCCTCCTCCCTTCTGTTGTCAGCAGCTCACTGACATCAGGTGGGCCACACTAATGAAGTAAGTGCAACATGGCAGAGCCCCCCAAAAGGTAACCCTTTGTGGTCCCTGTTGTGTGGTGGGTCCCTTTTAAACTTCTGGGGGGGCAAGTTTTTTTACATGGACATTTAAGGGGGGCCCTAGCCACCAATTTTCTAATAATGTGGGGGGGGGGGCCTGGCCACCAATTTTTCCCCCCATATGGTGTCCTAGCCACCAATATTTTTGAACGCGGGCCCTGACCACAAATGTTTTTTTTTAATGGGGGGGGCCCTGACCACCAATATTTTTTTATTAACATGTGGGAACCATAGCCACCAATGTTTTTTTAGTGTGTGGTGGAGGCCGGACCTGTAGGTGGGGATTGTGGTGGGCGCAGCCCAGGGGGCCCAGGAAATTTTTTTGTATGGGACCCTGCAATTTCTGATGGTGGCCCTGGGTATCTGTTATTGAGAATGGTCTGTACCTGGGGTGTCTGGATAAGGAGTCTTTTCCTAAATTTGATCACCATAAAAAAAATCATTAGAAAATCATGTAAACATAAAATAAGCCCAATAGGCTGGTTTTGCTTCCAATAAGGATTAATTATATCTTAGTTGGGATCAAGTACAAGCGACTGTTTTATTATTACAGAGAAAAAAATAAATAATTTTTTTAATTTGAATGAGTTGATTAAAATGGAGTCTGCGGGAGACGGCCTTTCCGTAATTCTCATAATATGGGCTTCTGGATAATTATCCCATATCTTTACTTTAATGGTTGTTGCAGTCAGTGGCGTAACTATAATGTGCTGGGATCGATTCCCATCTTCCCGCCCACTTTACTGCTGACTCTGCCCCGCCCATGTCCAGGCTCCATCCCACCCACTCCCTGCCCTGACTCCGCCCACGCCTGCCTGACTTGCGTCCCAGGTAAGAGAGCTGCCATAGTAGCTATAGAGGAAGCAGACCCCATAGTCTGGGCCCACCTGCAACTGCAGTGTCTGCTTCCTCTATAGTTACACCACTGTTGCCAGTGCTTGGCCAGAGTTGCACTGAATCCTGCACAGTATTTATTCGCTCAGATGTAAAGTGCAAGGGGTTGATACGCCATTAGGCATGTGTATTGCTATTGTCCCTTTTGAGTGAAATGCTATTTATGGGCAGTTCTCTCAGTTCAATTTGCATTGGTAAGCATTTAATGAGTTAATTACTATCTGACTGAATAATAACATTAGGGATAAATGTTCCTTCCGTGTTATTATTGATTAACTAACTTGCCCGCCTCTATATTTGTGTGCCGTCCACTACCCTCCCCGCAGTCCATCGATCTTATTGATTAACATTCTGCACAGGGTAATGGTTTACTTGTCTTGTATCTGAAAACGTCTCGCGCTCACCAATCATTGTCCTATTATATTGCAGTGGAATCTTAGAGCCCAGGGCCGGATACAGATGTGACTGAAGAAAAACAAGAAGGAGTTCCCATTCTGTATTAGAGTATATCAGAGAGAGTTGTAGCTGCGTGGAATAGCATCGCCACCCACTTGTAGCTTCAGAAATAATACCGTGTAACACTGGGCGACTATGGGGCAACAGATGCTATTTGCCAACAGCTGCTCCCTCTGGCAAAGGAATAAGCTAGCAGCAAGCAATGAGTTAAACAATAAGATGTAACTTGGGCACATGCACTGGCAGATGGGGTCCCAGTATGTCATTAAAGGGGCTGTACACCTTTAAGTTAACATTTAGTATATTATAGAATTATTCATTTTTTTCAGTTTGTCTCCATTTGGTTTTCAGTTGGTCTTTATTTTTTCTATCTCTGTCTATCTGTCATCACTCTCTATTATCTATCTCTCTCTCTGTCTGTCTCTATCTATCTATCTATCTATCTATCTATCTATCTATCTATCTATCTATCTATCTATCTACTGTATCTGTCATCTCTCTCTCTATCTATCATATCTATCTATCTACAGGTATCTATCTATCTATCTATCATCTGTCTGTCTGTCTATCTATCTATCTATCTATCTATCTATCTATCTATCTATCTATCATCCATCTATCTATTTATCTATCTATCTATCATCTCTCTCTCTCTCTCTCTCTCTCTCTCTCTCTCTCTCTTGCTCTCTCTCTCTTTATCTCTTTCTATATATCTCTATCTATCTATCTATCTATCTATCTATCTATCTATCTATCTATCTATCTATCTATCTATCTATTATCTATCTATCTATCTATCTATCTATCTATCTATCTATCTATCTATCTATCTATCTATCATCTGTCTGTCTATCTATCTATCTATCTATCTATCTATCTATCTATCTATCTATCTATCTATCTATCTATCTATCTATCTATCTATCTATCTATCTATCTACTGTATCTCTCTCTCTATCTATCATATCTATCTATCTACAGGTATCTATCTATCTATCTATCTATCTATCTATCTATCTATCTATCTATCTATCATCTGTCTGTCCGTTTATCTATCTATCTATCTATCTATCTATCTATCTATCTATCTATCTATCTATCTATCTATCTATCTATCTATCTATCATCTGTCTGTCTATCTATCTATCATCTGTCTGTCTATCTATCATCTATCATCCATCTATCTATTTATCTATCTATCATCTCTCTCTCTCTCTCTCTCTCTCTCTCTCTCTCTCTCACAATCTACCTATCTAACTATATGTGTATGGCAGCAGATATATTTATAGTGGCAATTGTGGGGGTTAAGTTGTAGCTGAGAGTTGGAGCTGGCTGTCACTAGGATGACACAGGTATGAAAGGAGCAAGAGACCATTAAGCAAACACAGACACCTATTCAGTGCAACGTGTCTCGACTGTGTGAAGCACTTTTGTGCATGATTGGAAGTACCTCATGCTGTAACGATATCTGTCAGCAATACTGGAAGATAAGGGTGAAGAGACGCTTTAGGTCTGGCCTGTGGTAAAGCCTTCTCTGCATTAAGTGAAAGTCCTGCCAGCCATTTTCTACTGGGAGCAAGACACAAACCAGCCGCTGGTTGAGACCAAGATAAGCAGTCGTATGTGTGTCCTGTGTATATACTGTACATGATACTCACTGCCATCAACCCCACCAAGCTGTGAGGCAGGGATCCCCAACCTTTCAAACCCGTGAGCAACATTCAGAAGTAAAAGGAGTTGGGGAGCAACACAAGCATGAAAAATGTTCCTGGGGTGCCAAATAAGTGCTGTGATTGGCCATTTAGTGGCCCCTATGTGGATTTCCAACCTACATTGAGGCTCTGTTTGGCAATACAACTGGTTTTTATACAAGCAAAACTTGCTTCCAAGCCTGGAATTCAAAAATAATCACCTATTTTAAGGCCACTGGGAGCAACATCCAAGGGGTTGGAGAGCAACATGTTGCTCACGAGCTACTGGTTGGGGATCACTGCTGTGAGGTATTGTACAATTTTCTCTAATACCACTGATATGTTTGTTTGGGCAGATATGAAAAGAAGCTCCTCTTTGTTCTGGATCTACCAGTGCTGTATCCTGAGGAGAGGTGATGCTAGATGAAATTTCCAGTCTGAATGCACAAACTGGCGACTGATGAGACTGCAGGACAGTTGACTGAAATTGCCCCTTCTCTGATGCCTACAATGATGGAAACCTTAAAGTCACACACATCTATAAGTCACTTGTATTCTACTGTTGTTGATATGGGGCTGCACCCAGAAATCTGTAATTAGTTTAGCCAATAAAGGGATACTGCTAATCAAGGACCTGATTTTCCTGAGGATGAAATGCTAACTGCCATATTGCCTGCCACAACTGCCACATTCTCAGCAAACATCATGCAGCTCAGATTGGAAAGGATTTGGAGCTTTGAGTGCCTAAATGAAATATTATTCTGCATTATCCCAATGTTATTAACGAAGGATGAGCTTTGGCATGTTTTTATACAGGCTAATTCCAAGAGAACGCATGTCACCTAATCTTTCTAAGAAGCAGTAAATAAACTGTATCCCACACACACACACACCGACGCAGTCGAGGGAAGAAACAAAGTTTTCAAATGCTTTTGCCTGTAATCGTTGGGCGAATATCGAAACAGTGGGAAAAGCTTGTCAGATTATGCAAATGTTGTTTAATATCTTCTTCCATCTATCAAGTTTGCCTTTAGCTACACAACTACCCTGCATAATGAAAGCGAGCCTAGTGCTGCCACAAAGTTAATTGAAAACATGCAGTAACGTGCTGCTGTCGGGCTGGAGTCATTTCCCTGAGATTGGAGTACAAGTAAAAACAAGAGAAGGAGTGAAAGTGAACCTGTGAGTAGCAGCTAGTGAATAACCACAGCTCACAAGATGTTCTCATATACTCACCTGTGCTACTGCCAGACAGGCTGAAGTTAATCGTGCCATATCTCTGCTCTACAGAAACTTCTCCTAGGCCCAGGCCTACCTCTTTGTTTCCAGGCCAACCTGTTGAAATATCAAAACACACTGTAGCAGACAGCACCATCAAGAATATTCGTTTAAAAAGCCTTTATTTTGCTATTTTTGGCTTTGTGATCAGGACAATTACAACGTTTCAAGTCAAACAGTGGCCCTTTATCAAGCGATTGGAGTGGACACCGAATGACGTGCACCTGATTATCAATGGGAAATTGGAGTTCCTGGTGAGTGCTGGCTCAATTGGATATTCTCAACCTGTTGAAATGACAGTGCGTGACAGATCACATCTACTACCAGGGCCGCCATTAGAAATGAAAAGAGTAAAAAATAAATATTAGTGGCCAGGGTGAAAGTTTTTTTACTTCCAGTCCATCACTGCTGTCAGGGAGTTGCAAACTTTGGAAGGAAGGGCAAGGTGTCTGCATATTCTTTTCGTTGAAGTCCCAGTCCCAGTACAGCTGCACAGGGATTGGATGTGTCAAGTTTGAACTTCCCCTCCAGCCTATCCGATCCCCCAGCTTTCCTGTCACTTAAACTTCAGTGACCAATGAAAAGTCGAGAAAGTTGTTACAGTAAAGATGATGCCACATGTGAGCTTTGCCCTCCCTTCTGAAGTCTGCAGGGGGGCCTGGGCCCCTGTAAAACACAAAAATCTTTTGGGCCCCTGTTCCCCCCTGATGGCTACAATATACTATTCGTGCCATGAGCCTAAAGGCAGCTATACAGAGATTGGTCCCCATACAGTTTCTGACCATTCGTTCTATACTGTAGGTTAAATGGGCAGACACTGCATTTCTTATTTCTTATATCTACTACTGTGTTATAATCTCCTCAAAACTATCCTGAAAATGAAAATGTAATATAAGCTTCATCAAGTTACTTTTCACTCTCCCCCTCTCAGCATCTGATTTTCTAAATTCTCTTTTCACGCAGGAGTCAGGAGTCTGATTCTGAATTGACCGTTACGTCTAATATAGCGTTTGGGGGGGGGGTCCTTTTGCTTTTGCCGAGTAGATGTGTTAGAGCTCACTCTTAAAATTCTGTCTCTTTACATGCAGGATTTGTGCCAAAGCCATAAATGGGATAGCTACCTATTGTATATAGCCTCACAGGGAGATGCCACAAGCATAGCTCAGCAGGGAAATAGTGCCGTGGCCCTTTAAAAAGCAACTTTGACCAATATTGACCTGGTTATGTTCCTTTCCTACACTGAGAATAAATCATGATGTCTATTCTCTTCTTCCTGCTGTGTTCCAATATCTTAGATAGCTGCTAAAGCAATACACAGAACATGTTGTAACAGTGAACGGCTGTCACAGGAGTCTCCTCTCTGCTCCAATAACACTGACCACTTAAGATGTAACATAGAATTTCCTCTAAAGAAAGCAGTTTGGTTAATAGATCTGTATGTTTTTCCATAGGACATTAATTAATCACACATACCAGCGATGTGCTTCTTGACCTCCTAGAAGACCCGATCTGTTTTTGAGATGTTTTTCCAAGTAAGTAAGCATGGAGTTATCACTGTTTCACAAGCCAACCACTTCCTGGGCTATAAATTGTGCTAGAAAGGAGTTTTATGCTTAATGGACCTTATATTGGAAAGATAAAGTGGTCTGGCTGACTCCTTAGTTGACTAGGATTTTTGATTTTTCTTTTTTAGGTGGAATGTAAATCAATTTTATCATTACAACGTCAGCCTGCAGATGTTTTAAAGGTCTACTGTAATTTCCATTTGTAGGGTTATGTAAGGAATGCTATGCTCTGTTACAGGCAGTAAAGTGTGTCCACCCTTGTAGCATATTAATCAAAGGGTGGTCGAAACTCTATACAAGCGAACTGGATAAAGAAGCGTTTTTCAAATAATTATCTCTTCACTCCAGTCTAGCTCTAATTTAGTTTTTCTCCCTTGAGTAGCTGCCAAGTGGCTGCCCAGTAAAACGGAAGGACTGAAGCACAGAAGGGGTTCCATTGCTATGAAATAAATAATAAACACAGTAAACAAGCATGGACCACCCCAATTGTCTTTGTGTCTGCCAGCAATACAATGCATTGTTCCCCCTCTAGGTTGGATTTCTAGGTCTCTGTTTCAGAAAAGATGGGTGGTATTCAGTCTTTTTATGAGTATTGAGTATCAAAACAGTATCCCTAGGATACCTATGTTCTTCCAGAAGCAATCTGGTTCTCTACAGCAGACATTTTTCAGTTCAATTCCATCTTCAAGGTCCAATCTTTGGTCAGGGCCTCCTTTTAGTTTAAGGTTAGAGGTCTGGTCAATTTGACACATCAGTGGTCAATCAGCCACAGTTCCCAGAATACAGAAGGCAGTAAATAGGTTTTCATCACTTATCAAACCCTAATTGACCTTAAAGTTGGACTCTCGGGTGTATCTAGGATGGGGGTCCCTAACCTTTTTTAATCAAGAGGTTTAAGATAGATAAAGTGTCGAGGAGCAAATCAAGCATGAACAATGTTCTTAGGTGGTTAAAATAAGGGCTGTGATTGGCTATTTGGTAGCCCCTAAGTGGACTACAGGAGGCTCTGTTTGCACATCTGATTTTTATGAAACCAAATCTTGCTTCCAAACCTGGAATTTAAAAATAAGCACCTGCTTTGCGGTCACAGAGAGCAACATCCAAGGGGTTGGAGCTTATGAGCCACTGGTTGGGGATCACTGATCTAGGAAAACATACTCCCCAAATCTCACCTTAACTGGCCTCCAGGCTGAGGCCCCTTACTATTTCTCCAAGATCACCCCAAAGGGGACTATCCACACAGTTTGGGAACCATTGTTCTATGCACAGTGATTCTTTCCCAGTACTTCCCAGTAGTTATATCCACAAAACCTGTTTCTGTTAAAGTGTAAAGCAAGATTAGTAGGTTTCATCTTTGCCCCACTTTGCCCTCACCATAAGGCTTTTCACATTTCAAAGATACAGGAACCAAAGTAAACCTTCCCTGGATAAACAGAAAAATATACATTGTTATGAACATGCCTCGTGGGGTTAATACAGCGCACAAAGGCAATCTAAACTCCACTTAACCCACATAATGCCAAGAGTGGAACACTGTTATGGAGGGTGACGGTTCTCCATTTTAGTGCTGTAGGCTGAAGGCAAACATAATGTGTATGTTGAGCAAATATGAGAAATGTATTATGGAAAGTCAGTGCATCACTCATTCTGAGTGTGGGGAAGAATTTGTTTGATAAACAGAAATCCGTTTGCTTTGGCACCGCTTGTTGATTCTATCTTGACTGCTCGTATTTGAGAACATTTTACACATCGCAGGTTTCTTCTAATGATGTGATCGTGGAACTCTTCCAAGAGGTTTATATGAGGTGCCCCAAGTATCCAGGTATATTTTGCCTTTTTCGTTTTCAGGTATATCGGGAGGTAGTTGAAATGTACCCCTTCTCCATAAAAATGATTCCTTCTTTGGCCCATAATCCTTGGGTTTTTGCTGGAGCTGCAGTCTAAACCTTGTCTAGTATAGGGGGCCCAATGGGACTTCTAAATAATGCTTGTGTTCCCATGCCAATTTAATACACCCCATCCTGAATGGCTACTATCAGTTCATTTAAATTCATTCTCAAAAAAACACTGATGCTGACTGATAATCTTCTTTTTCTAGCCTCAGCATTTCTGCGAGCCCTTAGCTTCTGCCTTTGAGCAATAACCTCATCCAGTATGAACATTTAACCTAAACCCCTTAGGGTTACCCCCCTGTCTCTATAGCTGGAAGTTCCTAAGCCTCACAGCAGGCTCAGAGACACAGAGCTTGAATTTCCCACATTTTTTCCTTAGACGCCAATCAGGATTTTTGACCCTGGAGAAACACTTGGTCCTGTTGCTTTGCTATAATTTGGCTACAAATAATGCATTTCTCTGGGGTTAATGGCTATTTGTAATCTATGAAATATTGATGTTATTGTCCTATTTTTGCACTAAACACTAGTGCATGTATTCGAAGCAGAATACAGTAGCAGTCGGTAAAATACAGGTCTGTTGGGGATAAAATATTGCCCGACTACAACTATCTGCATGCTTTTGTCCTTTATTATTATAATGAATTAATAATTATATGTTGAAGAATGCTGGAAGTTATAGTCCACAAACATCTGGAGAGCCACAGTTAAGAAATAGGGTTTTTAGCCAGAGAAACATCTGAAGATACAAAACTGCGTGTAAAGTGTTATGGGTTATTTACTAAGTGCAGGGCAGGGTGCAAAGTGTAAAAAATGGGGGCAGTATTTCACAAGACTCACAAGCCCTCCGACAGGCTTCCCAGATCGATATCTGGCCGAAAGTTATAGCTGGGGATGTGGTTGGGGTGTGACAGCACGTGGTTGAGGTAAGATTGCCATTTATCCATCTTCTGGCCATCGTGTGATGTTTCTCCGCCCCCTTTTGCGGCACGACCCTCAATCTCCGCCCCTTTTTGCATCCCGGCCCGCCTCTTTACGTCACAGCAGCCCCTTTTGTTCCTGTCTCCACCACTGGCCGCTAAATTTTTTTTTGAAAAGGTGGCAACCCTAGGCTGGGGTGTAAGTAGGGTTGCCTTCTGGCCAGTATTTTACAGGCCTGGCTGGTAAAACTGATGGAAGAATGCAACAGAGATGCCAGACTACAGGGTAGAAGTCAGCTTTATTCATGGCTGCTCTCTCCATACTGTTTGCTCCCCCTGTTCACTTTCCCTTCCTGTGTCCATTACCTTTCTCATTACTCCACCCAATACTAAGGTGCTAATGCACATTAAAATAAACAGCGCCCCCACAATGCAAGTGAGCAAGGTCAGCAGGGGGGTTGGTTTCACTGGGGGCTAAGGGACTAAGCTGCTCTCACTCCTCCAAAATGGGGCCCTCACAGGGGCAATCCTGGGCTGGCCCCTCCACCGCCCGAGGCAGCAGCAATTGCTGCCACTCCCCTCCCCCGTGCGCTTACCTTTTTGCACCTGAGGGGGTCCAGGGGTGTCCACGAGGGCGGCAGAGAGAGCCAGTGAACTAGCACAGAGAGTCTATCTGAGCTCTCTGTGCTAGAAGAGCCGAATTTCTGGTTTGAAAACCGGAAATTCGGCTCTTAAAGCGACAGGAGCAGCATTTTTACCGCCCCTGGTACCTAGTGGGGCGCTGCCGTCTGAGGCGACAGTCTCAAGTCGCCTCATTGGCAAAGCACCCCTGGGCCCTCAGCATCTGGACACCCGACCTCCAAACAATTAGTCAAAAACAACTTATAGCTTATAGGCTTATAGCCTATACAGAGAGATACCATAAAACTAAATCCGTATAGTTATTCACCTGTGCGGACACAATTCAAAAGGAACAATCTAGGGATATTGGCTGTTAAATAATGGCAGATTTCTAGTCTCTGCTCACAACAATATGTCAGTAGGAGGAAGAGGTGGAACTCTGGCCATTCTGGGAATGAGTCAATGAGTCTGTGCAGAGAGACCCATCTTGAGAGGAGGGTGAATGGGGCAACGGTCCTGGTTCCTTGGGACTTGGCACAAATACTAATACCGAGTGTGAACCAGGGAAAAGTTGTACAAGTGTTGTTCTGGCTGATAAGTGCTGTTTGATAAATGTTTGTTCTGTGTCGGATAAAGAGTACTGTCATTGGCCAGTTTTTATTTGTGATGGGAGAATCTGTCCCGCTTCACTTCACCTAAACTCCGAAAAAACTCAAGGGGTGTCAAAAATGTTTTTGTGCACAAAATTTTTATGTGCGTGACAATTTTTACATGAGTGACTTTTTTTTGTTAAAGTCAATGGGTGTCAATATAATTTTGACCTGAGACAATTTTTATGCGCACGACAATTTTTATGCGCTCGACTCCTTTGTCGAAATGCATTAAAGTCAATTGGAGCCAAAATAATTTAATTCGTGACAATTTTTATTTTTATTTTTTGTTGCAGTGAATTTTTTCAGCAGCAAATTTTTGCAGCAGTTTCGCATAAAAAATTCACAGGTGACGAAATGCGGATCCATCCCAGGCAAATAAATTCACCCATCACTAGTTTTATACACAGGAGCCTCTATATCAGATAAGCCAGAGCTGCAAGGCAACAAGCAAAGGCTCCAGTACAAAAAACAAGCCTTCTCTTGCAAGTATGTAGACCCTCTCCCAGGAGGAGCTGGAGGGAGCGATGGAAGTGGCAGTTGCATACACATGGACTCTCCAGCTGGGAGGGAGACTTGGAACAGGACACTGATTCATGTTACTAACAGCGCTGCGGCCTGTAGTTCACACCATGTTCTTGGGTCAATCAGAGGTATAATCCTCAAGGAGACAATCAGCAACAGTGTGAATTCTCTTGCACGTATTCTGCTTTCCTTCCATTTCCTGCTAATAAAACCCGATCACATAACTTGCAAGGAAAGATCCCTTAAATAAATAGAAAACAATTCTCTTTCTCCCTCCTAGGTAAAGTAAATCATTCCTCTTTATGTGTGTGTAGCCTCAGATTCACCCGGATGGAACTAGAAACATGGTGTGGCCCTTCCTGCTATCACCCCTGTCTGCAGCCTTATACTGAGGGACTCAAGACCAGGACAAGTTTAGGTACAAGTACAAAGGACATACATACTATACAAATTATATTTCTGTAACAGCTGCTCAATGTTTTAGCCTGTAGTTATCTGGCTATTTGTTGGACTGCACCTCCTAACATTTTACCAACAGCCAAATAGTATCCAACCAATTAGGTGCCCAAACCACTCACAGCAGAAGACCTCCGTTTTCCTCCTCCATTTCTCCTTGCAAGACATTTTCCTGGACAACAACAGACAAGCATAGCAGTGTCACCAAGACTGTACAGTGGGCACCTTTGCACCACATCATGACAACATCATAAGGCTCTTCAGTGCCTGAACACCCTTAAATTTTATTATAAATGATATTTCTGCCTGCAAACCTTGCCCAATTGTAAGCAAGGCCAGATTTAAAGTCTTTACGCCCCCTAGGCCAGCCTGTCTGTCTCTTGGCAACCCTACCTCTACCTGCTAAAATTACCTACCGTGACCATCTCAACACCAATGTCCCTTCTTCTCTAAGGACCCACCTTTAAACCTGACTACTTTAATTCACATTACCCTTTTCTTGCATTTTATGCTCTCACTTCATTCCACCATCCCCATTTCTATCTTGCTAAGTTATATCCTTCAATCCCATTACCTTTTTGCATTTGTGGATCTTTATACAATGCTATAGATTAGTCAGGGCAGAAGGAGTCTTTTAAATACTCCAGAATTCAGAGTTCAATGGACTACAAACTGAGCCCAATGGCACCCAGTAGAATTGGGGTTCCCCCGGGTCTCTAGTCTTATCCTGAAGTTTCTTCATTACTTAACTTGGCTTAGAAAGACCTGCACTATATCTGTAGCTAATGGCAACACCACCAGACCACCAATAACTGCATGGCTTCTTCATGGCATATTGTGGTTTTGGCAGCAGTTAGTATTTGTTGAGTTCCACAGTCTTCCATCACAGATATTTTACTGTTTCATAAAACTGCACATCAGTGTTCTGGCTCTAACACATGAAAAGGGCTGACTCCTGGAGATGTGAATATTTTGAATCCAACCTCATGTACTGGCTACATCCTTTTTTTGTTTTGTTACCTTCCTCCCATGGAAACCTGATATTTAGGAATCTTTATGAAATTTTATTACCTTTTTTTTTCCTCCTCTGCTGTTTGGTGTTCCGGTTGTGAAAGGAACAAGGATACATTATGTTGTTACGAGTGTCTTACCTACATGCATTATTGAACTTCAACATCTAATTTATTGTTTTTTCCAGGAAATATGTAGCGCCAGCTGAAAGGTATGAGAAAAAAAACCTTTGGTATAAAGAGCATTAAACCTGGTAACAAATTGCTAGGCCAGTAGAGAGGCAATGGTTTGTATTCAGTTTCTTTATCAGCCATTTCTTCTCAGTAGGGCTGATTTATCAGTGGCAGGTGTACTGCTGGGCATGTGTTAAAGGAACAGTTCAGTGTAAAAAATAAAAACTCGGTAAATAGAGGCTGTGCAAAATAAAAAATCATTCTAATATAGTTAGCCAAAAATGTCATGTATAAAGGCTGGAGTGACTGGATGTGTAACATAATAGCCAGAACACTATTTCCTGCTTTTCAGCTCTCTAACTCTGAGTTAGTCAGTGACTTTAAGGGGGGCCACATGGGACATAACTGTTCAGTGAGTTTGCAATTGATCCTCAGCATTCAGCTCAGATTCAAAAGCAACAGTTATAACCCCACATCAAACTTAGTGATTGGTTACTGCCTGGTAACTAGGGATGGCGCGAACTGTTCGCCGGCGAACTTGTTCGCGCGAACATCGGGTGTTCGCGCTCGCCGGAGGTTCGCGAACGTCGCGCGACGTTCGCCATTGTTGGCGCTTTTTTTTGCCCTCTCACCCCAGACCAGCAGGTACATGGCAGCCAATCAGGAAGCTCTCCCCTGGACCACTCCCCTTCCCTATAAAAACCGAAGCCCTGCAGCGTTTTTTCACTCTGCCTGTGTGTGCTGAAGAGATAGTGTAGGGAGAGAGCTGCTGCCTGTTAGTGATTTCAGGGACAGTTGAAAGTTTGCTGGCTAGTAATCGTTTTGATACTGCTCTGTTATTGGAGGG
This sequence comes from Xenopus petersii, assembly GCA_038501925.1. Classification (NCBI taxonomy): domain Eukaryota; kingdom Metazoa; phylum Chordata; class Amphibia; order Anura; family Pipidae; genus Xenopus; species Xenopus petersii. Next base: position 21,067,834 of record CM076672.1, on the reverse strand, counting down.
ACAGAAGTCTGCAGGGGTTTGAGGGACATTTAAGCTTAGGTAGCTTTGCTGGCTAGTAATCTACCTTCTACTGCAGTGCTCTGTATGTAGCTGCAGTGGGCAGCTGTCCTGCTTCTGATCTCATCTGCTGACTGCTGCAATAACAGTAGTCCTTGTAAGGACTGCTTTTATTTATTTTTTTGTTCCAATACAGAGCAGTATCAAGCAGATTACTAGCCAGCAAACTTACTATCATCTGTCCCTGAAATCACTAACAGCTCTCCCCCTACACTATCTCTTCCAAGCACACACAGGCAGATTTTTCAGATACATTTTTGCCCTTGATCCCCCTCTGGCATGCCACTGTCCAGGTCGTTGCACCCTTTAAACAACTTTAAAATAATTTTTCTGGCCAGAAATGTCTTTTTTAGATGTTAAAGTTCGCCTTCCCATTGAAGTCTATGGGGTTCGCGAACCGTTCGCGAACCGCTCGCATTTTTGCGCAAGTTCGCGAATATGTTCGCGAACTTTTTTTCCGACGTTCGCTACATCCCTACTGGTAACCATTCAGTGGAAACCAAGAGGGCTGCAAAACAGAAAGTAGCACTCACTCCAGCCTTTATACATTACATTTTTGGCTAACTAACTATATTGAAAACATTTTTTATTTTGCACAGTCTTTTTATTTACACAGTTTTTATTTTTACACTGAACAATTCCTTTATGTACAGTCCAGTCAGCTCTCTGAACTGATGCATTAAGGGCAAAAACAAGGTTTGGGAAGAAGAGGCACATGCCTAGGGTGCCAGGTTTGGGAAAGGTCGATATATTGGCACTTACCTCTGCTGCCTCAAACACTGAGCTCTCAGTTTCAGATGGGGTGTGGTGGGGGCAGCAGTGAAGGGTAATTGGCAGTAGAAGAGATGGAAAATTGCCAAGTGGGAGGGTGAGTTGAGGGAAAGGCTGAGGGCAGAGTTTCTGAGCAGCAGCAGCAGCAGCAATGGATGGGCAGAAGTGCAGGTCATGCCAGGGGCTGTGCACCCCTCTGTGTTGGCCTGAACTTAAAAGCTGGTTTAATGGATTAATTCAGCTGTTAAAACACTATGTATTGAGAGCTCATGTGCACCTACCTGCCCTCCCCTATAGGAGCATATTGAGCTGGTTCTATTAATCTTGATACATCAGCCACAGTCCCAAAATAATCAGTACTCGGACTGGACTGAGGGGACACAGAGAAAATACCCAGTGGGCCCCACCGACCCAGATGATCTGCTCCTCCTCTGAGACTTCTTTGCACTTCTTCTTGACATCCCCTTGCCCTGATTGCGCCCGCAGGGAGAGTACAATGTGCAGACAGTGGGGAGGCAAGGGTTCACTTCAGTGCCATGGGACATGGGGCAACTGAGGTGGGGGGGGGACTATGGGGGCCTCTAAGGCAGAAGCCATGGTGGGCCCCAAACCCCCCAGTCCGACGCTGTCTGTACTTTTACATAATATCTACCTAGAGATGAAGCTACCAGATGATTTAGCTAATGCACTAAGGTTTGGGGAAAAAGTGGAGCAATTTGTTTACACCCATTAAAAACCAAAACCAACAGAGAAGTTATAATAATGTCGTTTCTGGTTTTCTGTGTTTTTGCCTCATGCAAAAAAAAACAACACAATACTGTATTTTCTAGTGAAACAAAACACATGGAGAAATAATGGTCATTTTGCATTCGGTAAATAGAAGGTACCTCTTGTACCTAGTGAAACGTGCAAGTCAGAGGTGGGAAAGTATCCCATTACCTGTCAGTTGAAATTGCGCTCAGATTTATGATATTGACTACATGGCACACATTTTTGCACCGGTGGCATTAGGAAGATTTATGCCAGATTATGCCAGGTACAATTACGGTGGAATTCTGTTAAAAAAACAACAACTGTCTCTTGTGGTCAATTTGTTTTTGTTCAACAACCCTGCGCAATATGTTAGCGCTCTAAAAATACATGTTATTATTAATAATAATAATAATAATAATAATAATAATGTGATTTTGTAACTCAGCCCTAATGGCCTTTGTTAATGATACAATATTATGGCATAGTTGTGCATTCAATTATTATGCATAACGAGATCATCGGGTTTGGTGTTGTTTTTGGCTTTGTGGCTATTTTTATTTGCCCTTTGCTCTCCTGCACTCATGAGGTAATACTAGTTCAACCAAAATGGAAAGGACAAATATGTGATGATCTGATGGAAAAGAAATGTGAAGAATTAATGCCGTCTACAAACAGGGAACCTTACTGCCAGTATCTGATGATGGGAATGCAGCAGTAAAAAATTGTAACACAGAGAACATGGGAAAGGTAAACATGGTGCTGGTGACCTCCTCCCTCCCAAGCTCCATCTCACTTCTACGCAGGAATGTAAGAAATACTGTAAGTATTCCCTATAAAGCTCCTGGGGGTTGGGATGTTCAATGAAGGGAACGAAAGGATATGTAATTGAAGCCAAACCAGGTCCCTTCTTTCCTCTTATGCCGAAGTGAACGAAAAAATGAATTCTGCTGAATCACAAACAACAGCTTTGGCCAAATCTGAAATGGCAAATATTCTCCCTGACAATGGGGCAATTAACAGCCACAGCTGAATTATACATTGCATTTCTCTGGTCATAGATTGCTGGTTGGACAAGCAGTTAAAGAGGTGTATAGAAGCTGCAGCTTTGTTTAAAATTGAAAATGGCACCTCCAAAACTACAGGCAGATTGCTACATTTTAACTTTAATTTGAATCTTTTGCATTAAGGGAAATGTGTTTATTAAACAGTAAAAATGGAAATTATTATTATTAGTGATAATCTCTTTTTAAAATGCACTTGAAGGGTTAGAGAGTAGGAAGCAGCTACTGTACCTTTTTTATAGCTCTATAATGATTAGCTGAAATGCAAATAATCTGTTTTGCTTGAAAGGGACAATGAATTATGTGTCTCACAGGAAAGGGTCTATAATTAAAGCAGACGTTATGCCAAGTTATTAACAGAACTATATTTTTCCTCATAGGGACAGCTGATACGTGCACTCTCAAGATCGCAATTGTCTCCAAGTCATTGGGGCAGCCAACGTGGGAACCATAATCATGTACAATGCCAATCAGACTTATGTGACTGAACACTAGTGTAATTGAGAGTAATAAATCCAGGCATTGTATTCAGGACAGGAGCATTCCGTTTCACAGCAAAAAATGTAGTCATCTTTAATGCATTTTATTTTTTAATGCAGTGATAAGCAAACCTTGGTAAAAGAAGAGGCAAAGTTGTCCTAAACCTTGGTAAGAATGCAGAGAGGTCCTTGGTAGGACCTCAGCAGTGAAAAGTTCTTCAACTGAGTGTAGAGAGTATGTCCATGGTAGACTGCAGACAAGCTAAACTTGGTAGAGAAGCTGACTTTGGGAGAATTCTGAATAGCCGTATTTTGTAGAAACCAAAGAAGGATACAAATAGGAATATTTGGTAGACTGAAGAAAAGATGAGACCTTTGTAGGATGCAGAGAAAAGCCCTTGGTAGAATTTAGAGAAATCAACCTTGATAGAAAGCAGAGAAGCTGACCTTTTTAGGATGCAGAGAAGTGTCTTTGGTAGAATGTAGAAAATATGGCCTCTGTAGAATGCAGAGAAGTCCTTGGTAGATTGAAGAGAAGCTGAGACCTTTGTAGTATGCAGAGAGATAAGTCATTGGTAGAGTATAGAGAAGCTGACCTTTGCATAATGCAGGAAGAAGTCCTTGGTAGAATGTAGAAAAGGTGACCTTAATAGAATGCAGATAAAATAAGTCATTTGTAGAAGACATACAGTATAAAGAGACATTAGCACAATACAGAAATTTATTGGACAGAATGAGGTCCTTGGTACAACGCATATATGATACAAAATGTAATTTTCGATACAGAAGTTTTTGTCCATGTTGCAGTGTCTTTTTCCCAGAAGTGAACAGTTTTACAACATGCTTGACATGCACCAATATGGACATTTTTGTATATCACATGTATCTATTTATCCTGCATTTCTGTTAGAATGGCCTTAATTCCAACATTATTATTAGCATTAGCCCCCAATTCACTTGTGGAAGTCAGTTGCAACTAGGGATGCATCAAATCCACTATTTTAGTCCAAACCCCCAAATCATTTGTGAAAGATTCAGTCGAAGTCTGAACTTCATCTGAACCCTAATTTGCATATGCAAATCAAGGAGGGAGAGGGAAAACATTTTTTTACTTCCTTGTTTTGTGACAAAAAGTCAAATGATTTTAAAGATTCTGATTCGTTCGGCCAGGCACGAGGATTCAGCCAATCCTAACCGTGCTGAAAATCGTGTTCAAATACCAAATCCTGGATTTTGTGCATCCTTAGTTGCAACTATTGACAAAACCCTGGAATGATTAGCTTTTCCGATCCATCAGTAGTTCCAGTTTGATGGATGTTCATCGTGTTAGACTGGATGGAAGCAAGAAGTCACAGGTTGTTGCTAGGAGCATGTAAGGTTGCAATTACCTACATGCACTCTCAATTTTGCATCATAGCATTTTGCACTTGTGCTGGCTTTCCTTTATAAGCCCCAGTGATGCATTATACTCAAACTCCAACCCATCAGTGGTTGTTAAGGTGGCCATAGACGTAACAATAACGATCTTTCTTGGGCGATGTTTGGGTGCCTTCAAAGGCATCCGATCAAAATTTTCCATCCAGCCCGATCTACGAGCCGACCAATATCCAAGTCTTCTTCGTTGGCTCTTTTTCCACCATACAAGCACCAAATATCGTGCAAAAATTTGTTTCATACATTTGTTTCATACAATATTATCTGTGCATCTATGGCCACCTTTAGGCTCATTTAAACACCTGCTCGGGTTCTGATTTGCACAAAGCCTGCAATGGCCATGATATTGGATGTTGCCACCTGCCCTACATTTTACCGGTAAAAAGATGGTTGATCCCAATGTTATTTATAGGAAAAAAAGATAAATATATAGGAAGGCCGGTATTTTTTTCCAGAAAAGGTGGCAACCCTAATCGAGTGGCAAGCAGGCAGATTAGAGTGAAACTCCTCTACACCAGTGATCTCCAAGCAGTTTGTGAGCAACATGTTGCTCTCCAACCCCTTGGATGTTGCTCCAAGTGGCCTGAAAGCAGGTGCTTATTTTTTGAATTATTAGAGGCAAGTTTTGGTTGAACAGAAACCAGTTGAAACAAAGCCTCCTGTAGGCTGCCATTCCACATAAGGGTTACCAATAGAAAATCACAGCCCTTATTTGAATCACCTGGGAACCTTTTTCATGCTCATGTTGCTCCCCAACTCTTTCTACAATTGAAGGTGGCTCATGGGTAAAAAAAAAGGTTGGGGACCCCTGCTCTACACCAAGCACTCATAAAAGGGAGGGTGATGGATGGCTCTCTGCTGTGTGCGGTTAAATCCCAAACTTGCTGCTCTTGCCCTGAAAGCTACTTGCCACTTGGGGTGGCAGAGCAATTGATTCTTGGTGACAACAACATTATTTTTTCAAGTATCTTCTTAACAAGTGACCATTGCTTCAGGCGCACCCACACCAAGGTATTTTACCGGCCTGGCCGGCAAAAACGATGGCTGATCCCAATGTTATTAATAGGGAAAAAAGATAAATATATAGGAAGGCCGGTATTTTTTTTCCAGAAAAGGTTGCAACCCTACCCACACCCTCAGACTGGGACAAAATAAAGTCTCCACTCCCCGTAACACAACTGACACTGACTCCTTCCTTCCAAAAGGCGCTCTTAATTAACAACAAAACAAAATATCTCTCAGAATCCTTTTCAATGATCTAAATGCCTTCGATAACACCTCACATTTTGGCTTTGTTGCCTGGTATGTCTCTGGCCGGCTGCCCATTAGCACACCCAGATCTGCTGTCAGGGCTTGCTTAGCGCACCGAGAGTCACGTATCCTTGCTTACATAAACCATTATAAATATAATACACTGACTTCTCCGGATAAAAGGCATCAAACGGTGGGTCATTGAGGTAATGTATGTACTCAATGAAAACCGACACCTGTTGACACTGGAGATTTAGTTGGCTGATATCATCCCCTTGATTCTGCCCTTTGTTCTGACTCATGAACAAGCAAACTGGTCGTGTTTTCACTTTTTTGTCACCTGCATTTGTAACAGTATCTTTCAAAGTCTACTGGAGAGTCGTGCCCCTTTCCTGCTTATCCTGACCTCCGTCCTGATCCGGGAGATAATTAGGATAATCTTTCAAAGGAAGCAAAAAGAAAAAAAAAAGCCTGTTTGTAAATTGTATTGGTAATTATTTTCCCTTAAAGAGGAAGTTGTTATCTTGTTTTTTTGATACAGGTATGGGATCCGTTATCAGGAAAACCATTATCCAGGAAGACCTGAATTACAGAGAGGCCAACCTCCCATAGACTCCATTTAAATGAAATAATTTACATTTTTAAATTCTTCCTCGCTATAATAATTAACCAGCACCTTGTACTTGCTCCCAACTAAGATATAATTAATCCTTATTGGAGGCAAAACCAGCCTATTGGGTTTATTTATTGTTTAAATTATTTTTTTAGTGTACTTAAGGTATGAAGATCCAAATTACGTAAAGACTCCTTATCTGGAAAACCCAAAGTACAGAGCATTCGAAATAACATGTCCCATACCTGTAGTATAAAGTATTCTGTGGTACTGTACTGAGATCATTCGCATCAGTCCCTCGCCCAGTTGATTTTATTTATTTATGTATTTAAAAATGATTTTCTTTTTCGCTATAATTATTGACCAGTACCTTGTACTTGCTCTAGTCGCAACTAAGATATAATAAATCCTTACTGGAAGCAAAACCAGTCTATTGGGTTTATTTAATATTTTCATAATTTTCTAGTAGACTCAAGGTATGAAGATCCAAATTACTGAAAGACTCCTTATCTGGAAAACCCATGGTCCAGGCATTCTAAATAACAGGTCCCATACTTGTATATAGTATTATGCAGTACTGCACAAAGAGCATTCACATCAGTCCCTCGCCCTGTTGAGCTTACGATCTATGTCCCTATCAAATTCAGACACACCGCTCAATTTTATCAGGAGCCAATAAACCTGTCTGTATGTTTTTGGCGTGTGGAAGAAACTGGAGCGCCTGGAGGTAACCCATTCAAACATGGGGGGATCATAGATTAAATAAAACTCAAGATAAAATTTGCAGTTGGTATTCTTTTTTTTAAAAAAAACAGGGGTGGAAGCTGCCATAGTTAATAGCACTGGGTGACTTACATCTTGAAATTCTTCCAATGCAGTATCAATAATGATCACTAGGGGCACCCTTACTGTTATTGCCTATGAATTTTGGATTTTTAAAGTGTATCCAAAAAAAAAAAAAAGGTTTCTAAGCCAAAACAGTAGAAAAAATCAATGAAATCAGAGATGTGGTGAGACAAGGATCTTCAGTGTCAGGCTTTCCAGTTGATGGGGGATGCTGGGAATCAGGAAATGTGGAAAACATCATTAATATCTCTTTGCACCGATCCTGCCCAGGCACGCACAATGATTTTAACAAGTGCTGTTCAGATAAGGAACCTGTTTATGCAGACTTCTTGCTGAATCAGAATGCCAATCATGCTATTGTCTCAGCCCTGCCTGTGCCAACTGAATATTGTAAGGATTATTTATGAACACAAGGGCAAGTGCAAAAGTGCTAGAACGAATGCCAATGCGTTTACTGCTCCTGCCATTGCACGCAAAGTACTGGATGCAATAATGCAAGGGAATTCCAAAATAGACATTACGTTCGGGTTCCCTTAGCTGTTTGCACCTACATACCATCTCACCTGTATTTACTCAGGACTCACCTGATCACCCTCACTAATAGGTCCATTACTTGCTGTCAGTAATTTGCACCTGAAACCTAACTAAGGGACATGGGCAACGCTCAGCGACAAATCTCCTCTTCTTTGGGGCGACTAATCTCCCCAAACTGCCTCCCGCCGGCTAGAATGTAAAATGCCTGGCGGGATGGCACTCGGATCGCTTCATTTCTTGAAGTCGGCCGAAGTTTCCTCGGACGACCTTCGGAAAACGAAATGCCCCGAGTGCCAACCGCCAGCGATTTAAATTCTAGCCGGCGGGAGGCAGTTCACAGAGATTAGTCGCCCGAAGAAGAGGAGATTTGTCACCAGACGTCTAATCTCCCTGAATCTGAGCGCGTGCCCTGACCCTAAAGGTGGCCATACACAGGCAGATTAAAGCTGCCGATATCTGCAAGTTTATGGGGGCTTCCGACAGGTCTCCCGATCGATATCTGGTCAAGATATCGATCGGAGAGGTTTTTTTTTTCAGGCGATCGAGGACCATATTGGCTAGTTGATGAGGTCCTCATCCCATTGGGGCCCATTCTCGTCTTTGTAATCCGATCATTTAGCCCTCAAGCCAAATGTTTGAATTAACCCAATATAGCCCTCCCATTGGTGGACATATTTGGGAAAGATCTTATCATGTATGGCCACGATAAGTGAAGCAGGGAGGCGGGGCAGAACAGGGGTGTGGCCAGACCAGGACAGTGGGCAGGGCAGATAGAGGTGACCACCGTTCCAGCTAAGAAACCCATGTGCTGCAACTTGAGCGATTCAGCCTTATTACTACCATTTGATTTATAAGACAGTACAATATCTAGGATGTCACACAAAGTGGCCCACCACCAGCCTCCTATGAACAGAGCTGAAATCTCATCTAAATTAACTGATCTCGTTGGCTCCTACACAAGCAGATGTACTTATACCCTAACAAACTTGCTGATGGGGTCCTTTGTAAGAACATCATGTACAATACCGTTCCCAGACAAGGCAAACAATATGACACCTCCCGCTCATGCTTAAAGAGGTGGTTCACCTTTGATGTAACTATTTAGTATGTTATAGTATGTCCAATTCCTAGCAACTTTGCAATCGGACATTATTATTTATATATTGTTGTTTTTAAGTTCTTTGCCTTGCTCTTTTTCCTCTTTCCAGCTTTTAAATGGGGGTCATTGATCCCCATCTAAAAAATAAATGCTCTGTAAGGCTACACATGTATTGCTATTGTTACTTTCTATTACTCATCTTTCTATTCAGGCCTCTCCTATTCATATTCCAGTCTCTTATTAAAAGCGATGCATGGTTGCTAGGGTAATCTGGACCCTAGCAACTACATTGCTTGAATTGCAAACTGGAGAGCTGCTGAAAAAGAAAGCTGAATAACTCAAAAACCACAAATAACAAAAAAATAAAAAAAACAACTGCAAATTGTCTCAGAATATCACTCTCTACCAGAAAATACAGAGTAGGTGATACATTTTATTGGCTGAGTATATTTAAAAAATGTGAGCTTTTGGGACTTATTGGGTCCCTGCATCAGGCATGTATACCTATTGGCAGCTGGGACTACCTATTGCCTGGCTGTTATTTTACCTGCCTGGCCGGTAAAAATGATGGCTGATCCCAATGTTATTAATAGGCAAAGAAGATAACTATATAGGAAGGCCGGTATTTTTTTCCTGGGACCTAAGTAGTCCTGAAAGCTCAGAATAACCCCTTTAAAAGCAATGTATGTTGTCTTTTATTTCTGATTTTATAACTAAAACAGAAAATATGCTACAAAGACTTTTTGGATCTGAGTTAATGGATAGTTTTTAAATGTCAACCTCTTTACCATATCTTCCTACACCCTGGCCATAAATAGCACTGACCAATATAAACGTCTGTAAGGAGCAATTCCATTTTTTCATATGCTTATGCACAATATCATGTTATAAGGTCTCAATAATGAAAGGACAGTGGTGAAACATGAACTTCTAATTACAACCTCGCTTGTTGCTCCCATAATGTGTTTGGATAACCCAAAAGGCTTTCTTGATATTAGCTGCAGCCTCGATTAGAATGGCACGAGCCCTCGTTACAAATACAATGTGCATCACTTATTGCCTATTCCCCGCCACTAATTGCAACATGTGACCACAAATTGGTGCGCAGTTAGCAGTAATTATTCCAAGTGCCGCATGCTCCTTCTTTTTTTTACAATGTGAGTCTTTATGTGGGATACTCTGCTCTCTGAAACCCTTCCAGGGAAAATAATCGTTTTGGTGTCGGTACCAGTTACTGTGGTTCATAAATCACTACTGGAAGAGAAAGGGAGGGCAGCCATGAAATAATAAGTGGATATTCTATAAAGAATATGGACCCTTGACTTCCATGTGGTTCATTCAGTGGTGGATCCAGTAGGTTCGGTCGGATAACATAATTGTAGACTGTAATACTGTTATTAAACAGGACCTCTTTGTTCTCGGGAGAGGAAAACAATTCATGCCTTGGGGTAATTTTCCCTTACAGTCTCCAAGCCCAGGTGCTCATGGGAAACTTTTGTGGCTTCCAGACTCTCCATTAGCAAATTGCTTTTTCCTGGTGCCATCTACACGGCAGATTGACTATATAACTTTACTTTAAAAACTCACAGCGAGCCCAATTTTACTTCCAAATAGAGAGAAAAATATATGCATATATAGGTTTCTTCCTCTCATTCCTTCCTCTCTAGGCAGGAGCTTTTGTCTTATAAAGTTCTTCTAGTTCTGTTGTAATGCTGGGCGTAGGCTTCTAAAATGTTGCTATAAGGAAACATACATGACATATACAGTTGATTAGTAATTGGTTGGCATATCTACCATAAGGGCTCTTACACACGACCGTTCAAACCTGCGCTCCCCTGCGTTCCGTTTTTTGGTGTTCAGCTGCAGGGGAGCGCAGGAATAGACGCAAGTAATTATTTGAAATGGGACTGTACTCACTCAGGCGCGTGTAGGCGCCGAACGCAGGTTCAGACGCAACATGCTGCATTTTTCCTGCGTTCGGCGCCTACACGCGCCTGAGTGAGTACAGCCCCATTTCAAATAATTACTTGCGTCTATTCCTGCGCTCCCCTGTGGCTGAACGCCAAAAAACGGAACGCAGGGGCGCGCAGGTCGGAACGGTCGTGTGTAAGAGCCCTTATATTGTCAGGTAAGCCTGTGGTTATCTACCGCTTCTCCATTTCCCAGCATGCTTTTGGCTGATCATTGAGGAGTAAGTGTAAGGGATAATGTAGGGGGCGCTGTGGAGGCAGCAGGAGGAAAGTGAGTCTTTTAGGCAAGAGCTCGCTGAACCCATGGGACACAGACAGGAAAGAGGCAGGAACAGGGTGACAAGGGCAATGAGTCAGACTGGAACAGGTGCAGAGCGGAACTCGACGTAGCGGGGAAGATCAGGACTGGACTAGACAGGATGAAGAGGGGCGAAGGTCAGGACAGGAACAGACTGGATAGGACAGGATGGAACAGGAAGGTGCAGGCATAGATCCAATCAAACTGGGGATAAAGTGCAAAGGAGACTGGAGCAGAAGGAGAGGATGGGAACAGAAAAGCGAGAGGACTGGATAGTGAGAGGACTGGATATAAGACAGGTTAGGTACATGGCAGAACAGAAAGCAGGAATCAGGAACAGGCAAGGCAAGGTCGGTTCAAGGTCAAGGCATGGAAAGGTACTAGGTAAGGTCAGGTTTGGAGTGAGGAGCAGAGCATGATCCAGAATAGCAAGGGAAGCTGGGCAGGGCAAGGTCAAGGCAAGGTTAAAGCAATGAAAGATCAAGGTTTAAAGCAGGATCAGAGCAGAACTGGATGGGGAAGGTAAGGCAGATAAAGACAAGACAAGGTTCAGAGCCAGGCAGGACAAGACAGGGAAGAGTTCAGACAAGTCAAGGAGGCTAGAGCAGGAACCCTTAGCTAGGGACACTGCCACACTACTAGTTTTGGAACCAATATTCAGGCCAGGAGTGTTCGGAGGACTGGCCTTAAATAGGGCAGAGTCAGCCCTGATTAGCTGACTGCAAACCAATCAGGCTGCTGCTGGGATGGGGCTGCAAAGGCCAGGAAATATATAGTGAACAAATCTGCAGGCTGCTTACCTCACAAAGTGGTTAAGGCATTGAGCCAAAAACCCAAAGGTCCCTGGTCTGAATCCCGGCAGAGCCTGACAGTAAGTGGGGACATGTCTGCTCCCAGAGAGGATTCACACAAAGCAGTAATGTGTTGTTGTTTGGATTATTAAACCAAAGAATGCATAGTACAAATAGCTGATGTATTACAACAGTTTGTTTATTCATGGTTATCTAAAGGTTTCTCTTCATCCTATGCTATTAGCTGTGAGCCCTGAAATTCTGCTGGGTTTACTGAGCTTCAGTGATTTCTGGGAGCAGCAATGGAATTCCCCTGATGGACCCCATGGTTCACTCTCTGCTCCCCAAGTAGTTACATCACTGAATTGACTCAAATTCTTAGAATGACTAAAACACAATGACAAATTCACTTGGTTGTTTCCAAGCAGATGTCTATTTGCTATAATATCAACCAATCACAAGGAGAGCTTCTGGGGCATTGTGGAAATTGCTTACCAGTCTGTCTCTTTCCGAAACATTCCTCTCAGTCACAAAACTGTCAAATGGGAATATCTTTCTACAGTTTGTTTTCTTGTTTTACTACAAGATTGATCGGAGCTAATTGTTGGTTGGCTGCTATGGGTTGAAGATTTTGAGTAAAATGTCCCTAGTTTCTTCATGGGTTATAGTGAGTAAATTTGTGGAGGTTCATTACAACTCTAGTAAATGGTTGTGCCATATTGCACTGCTTTTACATTGGCACATCATATACATTCAGGAGGTGATAATGCCTTTTGAAGACATCAGTAGAGCCCATGTCATATGGCTTCTTTGCTGGGGTTCAAACCCAGGACCTCCTGGTTCTTGGCTACTCTTCCTAATCACTGGGCAAGGGGAGCAGCCGGCAAGTGCTCATCTCCCTTCCACCTATTTCCCTACTTGCATTACATCACTCCAACAGCCTTATTGGTTGAATATGGTTAGCCAATCAGGGTTGACTGTTCCCTATATAAGCCCAGTGCTTCTAATTTCCTGTGCCTTGTCTTGTCTTGTTCCTGTCCTGTCATCATTGCAACCTGACCTGTTCTTATTCTCTAGTCCTGCTCTTCTTCCAGTCCTGTTCCAGTCACCAATTGCTCGTCTGCACCATCCTTTTCCTGTTAGGCCTGTTCCTGTGTCTTCAATTGTGTCTCTGGTTCTTCACCTGTTCCATCCAGGTCTCTATGCTCACTCCTCTCCCTGTCACTAGTTCATCATCCACTCCATCCCTATCCTGCCAAACCTAGAACCTTCACCGTCATCACCCTGTTCTTGTTTCTGTACCTTTGTCACCCCTTTTCTGTACCCGTCGGCCCGCAGGACTCTAAAGAATCCCTTAGTATCACTTACACAAGGGCAGCTGGGGGACATAAATATATTTTGCATTGCCATGCAGGGCTCTAGAGAAAATAATGAGACTATTTAAAGGATAACTAAACCCTAAAAATGAATTTGGCTAAAATGCCAAGTTCTATATAATGACTTTATTGCACCAGCCTAAAGTTTCAGCCTGTCAATAGCAGCAATGATCCAGGACTTCAAACTTGTCACAGGGGGTCACCATCTTGGAAAGTGTCTGTGACACTCACATGCTCAGTGGGCTCTGAGCAGCTGTTGAGAAGCTAAGATTAGGGGTTGTCACTAATTATCCAGTAAAAAATGAGCTTCCCCTGTAATATAAGCTGATGCTACAGGTTTGCTGATTATAAAATCCTGAGGCTAATTGCACTGGTTTCTGTGCTGCCATGTAGTAATTATCTGTATTAATTACTAATCAGCCTTATATTGTGACTTTTCTATTCTATGTGTACTGTATATTGTGAGTGGATTTCCATCTCCTTTAAACTTTAGTTAAGCTCCTTTAAGACTTTAATGTGTTTTTTTTCTGCCAGCACAATCAGTCACACAAATGGGGTAAATATCGGCCTTTAGGTAAGATGTAAGTTCCAGTTGAAAGACATGTTTGTGTGTGTTTATTTTATCTCCAGTGCCAACAGCAGTATTGGCCTTGTGGGTGAGTACAGAAGTCAGGTAGTAGCAAAAGTAGTGGTATCTTAGAGGCTAGAGGCACTAGCTGTCAATGATACTCATGCTGCTTGCTGGACAACAATAACTGCTTATATAGCAACAGCAAGAGCCCACTGATAAGCAAAAAGAGCAAATACACTTTCACTGGCCATTGAGTTATCTAAAATAGAAGATAAAATTGAGAACCTGAATAAAACTGCAGAGTATTTCAAGGTATATCAGTGCTATAGGTTTCTCCTTCTTCCTGCTAAAGGATACTATTCTACAACCTCAGTGCTATAAATGTTCCTTTTATAACCCCACATCCTTGTTCTAATTGGATTATAATGATAAGAAAACATGTATATCTTTCTCTGCACTCACCCATTACAAACCTCACCATTCATAAACCATCAGTTCCTCTAGTTCACGCCAAGTCTTAGAAACCAGGCAAGGGGATAGCTTTCCATGAAACCAAAACCCTTTGTCCTCAGATACTCCATTCATAGTATGGATTTGTTTTCTGTTTACTGACTAAATCTACATATTTCTTAAAGTTAAAAAAAAGGATTTCGTTTATCTCCTGATTAAATGGCATTATTATGGAATTAGCCGATATATACAGGCAAAAAGTCACCATACCAGCTACATGAAAATGCTGTCTATATACTTAGAAATAATTTATGTTACATGAAAATATTGATGGCTATTAAGAACCCACTTCAGTTGGCATCATTTCTTGATTAGTTATAACTTCCCCACCCCCTTCAAATTCCCTATCTGTTCCACTTCCCGCTGCCTCCTTTCCCAGGCTGTGCAGGGGAGCTGGCAGCACACTGCAATGTAGGATAGGAACCAATCAGCAGTTAGGATGACCTGATAGGGAACTGAAGCCTGCATTTACTTGTTTGACTGCAGGGCTGTGATTGGCTATTCCCCTACTACTGTGCTTCTGGCAGGGACTGGAAAACATACAAATTTATTGCAGAACCTAGAGTCAAATTTAGGACACCAGTGCTGCAAGGTAGAATTGCCACCCAATGAGCTGCCATTTACCATATTAATCATTGCAGTATCTTTATAATGTTAAGGACAGTTGATGGCAAAAACTCTCAGTTGAAGTTCTGTTTCTGTTTTTGCTACTAAGTTTCAAACAGGATATTGCTGCAGGAGAAATTTTACAAATAATATAATTGAGAAATATTTGGGATCTTTGTGGATAACAGACTGTGTAACTCTAGGCAGTGTCATTAATGGCTATTAAACAAATAGTACTGTCTTCTCGCAAAAAAAAAAAAGGCTATGACTTGGGAAATGAAAACAAAATTTTGTCTTTCACTTCACTTAAAACACCACAAATGGTTCTTCACTGTGCAGATAGTGAGGATGTGGAATTCCCTGCTGGGTGATTTTGTGCTGGTAGATTCTGGTAGAGTCTATTACAGGTGTGGGACCTGTTATCCAGAATACACGGGACCAAAGGTTTTCCGGATAACGGATGATGGATAAATAAATTAACACAAATTTTTGCCTCCAATAAGTATTAATTATATGTTAGTTGGGATCAAGTACCAGGTACTATGTTATTATTAGAAAGAAAAAGGAAATATTGTTTAAAATAATTAATTATTTGAATAAAATGGAGTCTGTTTAAGATGGCCTTCCCATAATTCGGCACTTTTTGGATAATGGGTTTTGGGTTAACGGATCATATACCTGCAATGCCTTTAACTGTGTGTACAATCTCGTTATTGGAAACCTTGCTAGGTGATGGGTACACTCACAGCGCACAGGGGATCCCTGTGGATTCCGGTTCACAGACGCCCTTTAGGGGCCCCGGGCTTTCTGCTGTGGAAAACACAAGAGTAAAGTGCAAACCAAACAACAAATCTGTAAACGAGCAAGGAATTAGTAAACATGTAGTCGAGAATCAGGGGAAAAGTTCAAGGCAGGCAGCAGGAATCGGAGTCAGAAGTCAGACGAGGGTCAAAACCAGGAATACAATCACAGAATAACGCTTCGGCTGGAACAGAAAACTGGAACCTAGCTTGGGCACTCTCAAAATGGTGAACTGGCCTTTTAAGGATGATTTGGTGCCAAATTCAAATCTGGCTTCCCTCGATGACATCATGACGCTCGGCATAATGATGCAGGCGCCAATGGGACCGGGAACCTGGAAGTGCGCACCTGTGCACCAGGGCTGCTCGAGAGACACGCCAGGAGGTAAGGGGAGCCGATAATCTCCCGGGGGATCTTACAGAGTGGCTTGGGTGACTGTTTGGCAATAATTATATCTAGAACTATGATTATACATACGATATGTCTCTGTAAGTAAAAGTGTATATATGCACTGGGGGTTGTTTGGAGGGGTTGAACTTGATGGACTATTTTCTTTTGAACCCAATTGAACTGTGTAACTGTGTAAGTATCCTAAGATTATGTAAAGCACAAATAGTAGTTCTTTCTCCATGAGCCGGAGAATCATTGTTTAATTTCAGCATATCCTCACAACATAAAAGGGGTTCTGTTAGTTCTGGAAAATGTATCCACTGGGCATTAAGAAATAGTATAAAGAAAAACTGAACTTTAGTGGTTTCTTGGTAAATTGTAAGACCAGAGCATTACTTTTGAGATCAGTCTAGTGTTAAAATTAGTAAATGAAGGTAAAATCTTCATATTTTTGCAGCTCACTTCTTTCTAGTACCCAACTATCCTTTTCTACGATAGGAAGCTGAGGCTTTGCCAGTTGAAATATCATTACTAGGTGGTTGGTCATCAAGAAACATGTTCATCTAGATGTCATCTTCCATGAAAGTGAGTGAGAAGAATTCAATGCAGACCATTGTAGAAACAAGGGGGCAAATTCACTAAGATTCGTAGTTGTGCCAGTGTCCTCTTCGCCAGGCGTATTTTCGCCAGCGCTATGCAAATTCACTAAAATGCGAAGTTGCGCTCAGGGGGAAGCGTAAGGTTGCGAAGTTGCACTAGCGATAATTCGCCAAGCAAAGCGAAGAATTAAGCTAGCGATGCTTAATTTGCATATGGCGCCAAATTGAAGTTACAATGGAGGTATATGTAGCAGCACTACACAAGCCTGGGAAACCTTCAAAACAGCAAATAAAATTTTATTTTTTATTTTGTCCTACACATGTGCCCACTGTATAGTTAAGTTGCCATGAGTTAGGAAATGTAGGGGGGAAGGAGGGTAGCCCCAAAAAAAAATTAGATCTTTTTCAGCCTATCACCCATAAAAAAAGAAAAAACGCCAGTGTTTTTTGGGACTTAGAAAATGTTTTAACTTTTTTTGAAGCAATCCCTATCTACTCTATTGCACTTCGCCTGGTCTGAGGTGGCGAAGGAAGTCTGGCGTAAAAGGTAGCGTTCAGAATAATTTGCGCATCAGTGAATTTGCGTAGTTACGTCCGTTGCGCAATTTTGCCAGGCGTAAGGGTGCAAAGTAACACTAGCGAATTTACACCAGTGTCCGTTAGTGAATCGGCGAATTAACGAAAATGCGCTACGCTTGCGAATTAACACTAGCATTAGGCGCTTCGTCCTTTAGTGAATTTGCCCCAAGGAGTTGGACAGATTTGATTTCCCAGCAGTAAATAGTTTGCTTTTCCTTTACTACGGCAACTGAAACAATAAAACATTTAGAAAGCTCAGTTGGTTAATCATTTTCTCTTCAGAAAATCTGAAATGAACCTGCCTTAACTATAATTAAATATCCTTTTATACATTTTCCCCCCAATCACTCGCTTTGGTTATTTTTGCATTTGAGCGCTCTACCTGGTGTAATGTTGGTTCGTCTTGGAAACATTCCAAGTACACGTCACACCCACAGAACTGGATTTAATGGCTCTTTCCGACTGCCTGTTATGCCGAGCCTACTCCAGACCTGTCATGTAATATAGCGTTTAATTAACTCTTTTATCCTGTAAATTATTGCCCATCAAATTCAAGCTTTAGGGTTAGTACACAGGTTATAAATCTCGGCAGTCAGAAATCAGGTTTGAAAAAGTCGAGGGAAAAAAAAAGCAAAACTGTATTCTAGCCGGTTGGCGAAAATGTTTCCGATAAACTCCTCATTTCATTTATAGATTTAATTCCCGTAGTCTAAAAAACTTCTGGAACTCTTTCCATCAAGGGGTTGTTTACGCTCAATTATCCCTTGACTTGTTGGGAATGGCTGGTAAATAAGGACTTTGTTTTCTTCCAAATCCGCCCAGAATGATGATAAGGTTGTTTATTTGTAAATTTGGAATATTATGTTCTCTTAAGCTCAGCTGAGCCCCTTTCAGTGAACAGATCGTGCTCCTCATGCTGATTTCTCATTACAGATCAATGTTGCCACTCTTGGGTTTCAGACATGGAGGCAGTACTGTGTGCCTTTTAGCAAATGAGGGATGTGCCCCTTGCCACTAATGGCTCCTGGAATCGTTAATCCTTTAAATGAATGCAGTCAATGTTACATGTTGAACACTGCACAAAGGCTCCTATTTGTAACCTGCTCCCTTTTCATTATGTTCCTTAAATATTTTACCTAAGGGTTTCCTTTTCCTTAAAGGAATAGGGTAATAGAAACTTTTTAACCATCAACGTGTTCTTTCTTATACAACGTACTATAGGAACAATTGTTAGCAGGGGTGCTTCGCCAATGAGGCAAGTTGAGGCTGTCGCCTCAGGCGGCAGCGCCCCACTAGGTACCAGGGGCAGCAAAAATGCTGCTCCTGGTACTTTAAGAGCGAATTTCCGGGGGAGGGGGGGCAGCAGCAACTGCTGCTGCCTCAGGTGGTGGAAGGGCCAGGATCACCCCTGATTGTTAGGTGTGCCAAAGAACCGTCTGGGGTTCCAAGAATGTGGAAGTCCCTGACGCTATCATTTTTATTCATCCACTTATTTATTTTCCTTCATGCCATGATATTAAGAATTTCAGTTTTTTTGTCTATATATTTTTAACTCAACCTGTTACTTAAAGGGATCCTGCCACGGGAAAACTGTAACGTTAATAGTGCTGCTCCGGCAGACTTCTGCACTGAAATTCAAAAGAGAAAAAAGATTTTTTTTTATTGGTGCTAGACATGTTGTCAGTTTCCAAGGTGCCTCAATCATGTGATTTGTGCTCTGATAAACTTCAGTCACTCTTTACTGCTGTAGGGCAAGTTGGAAGCCTATTAATAGAATAATGAACAACTCCCTGACACAAGAAAACAGCTCCCTGGTATATATGAGAATAGCACTCAGTAGTAAAAATCCAAGTCCCACAGTGACACCTTCAGTTACATTGAAGAGGAGAAACAATAGCTTGTTTGAAAGCAGTTCCATTGTGAAGTACTAGCTCTTTCTGAATGGACAGCATCAGGCAAAATGAACTGAGATGGCTGCCTACCCAGCAATATTACAACTATAACTTGGTTCAGCAATAACATTTTATATGGTATAATGAATTATTTACAGTGTAAACAGTGACAGTATCACTTTTAAATTCCTGGCAGCTCAAACACCGAGATAATTTTTTCCCAAAATGCTCCATTTCTTTTATTAATATGTACACCTAAAGTGTACATAAGCGGTGCATACCCTTTGCATTTTAACTAAGCAATAGAGATATGGGATCCATTATCTAGAAACCCGTTATTCAGAAAACTCTGAATTACAGGATGGCCATCTCCAGTAGACTCCATTTTGATAAAATAATTAACATTTTTAAAAAATTTTTCCCAACTAAGATATAATGAATCCATGTTGGAAGCAAAACCAGTGTATTGGGTTTATTTTAATTTTTTTATGGTATAGAGATTCAAATTATGGAAAAACCCCTTATCCAGAAAACCCCAAGTCCCAATCATTCTGGATAACAGGTCCCATACCTGTACCCTATTCCGAAACTGTATCTTCTTCCTAAAAGATCTGTCTTCATTCATCATAGTCCAAGGATTGTCAGCTTGGCTACAAGTGTCAGAAGATGCAGTTCAACCACATCTGAAGGGCCACCAGTTGTCCATTTCTGCTAATTGTGAGCTTTATTACTGTCCTCTGAATGGCTAAATAGGATGGTTATGCCAAAAAAAACACTGAATTCTAAATGATATGTGGAGATGACTGGGCCACTCAACCATGACGTTGTCTATGATGGATACACAGAAGGTCACAGCTATTCCTCCATGGAATGGCTCATCTATCCTTCCATGGAGTTCCATTGCTTTCTATAAATCTATAACGCACATATGCTTATGACTAAAGGAAATCCAGAAGTTCTGTATTAAATGGGGAGTCATTTTGTAGAGTGGTGAATCGCTTTAGGGTCAAAACTATCACCCAGCGTTATGCTGGCCCAACCGATGAATGGAACATCTCTAAATCAGGCCGTGCTTGTCGAAATAATGAAAAAGAAATGCCATAGTCAGCTGTGTGCAAACCATGATTCCAGGGTACAATGTTTTAAACAGTCTTGTAACATGAGTAGCTATTTTTAACTAGCCGGCCCACGGTACGTTTTATTGCTGTTATCCTTGTCATTTTTGCTTAGGCGCTTAGCTTGCTGTCAGACATACTGACTCCACTTAATAAACTCACTTACAGCCCAGCATTCTTAAAGTAATAGTGTGAGCGGCACATACATTAGTTATTTTAGCATTAGACAAACAGCCTTTTTCTTCTCTCTCTCTCTCCAGTAGTTACAATGGACTTGCTGTGGTCAACAGTTTGTTTGGCAGGAGACTTTTCCCTGGCAATCAGAAACATAAATTACACTGTACTTCTCTAGAAAGAATGGCCCTGTAAAAAGATTACCTTTCATGTAACAAATCAAAGCTGCTCTTTTCACAAGGCCCCCGCTGTTCAGGCCTAGAGTGTTGATTGAATCCAACACATTAGTGAGAGACAAACTGTTTTCTGTTCGGCAACAACCAGAAACAGTTTGGCTCTATTGCCGAAATATATATATATTGGTTTACAGTTAATTAGAAACTGTAAACAAATACTTGAGTCAACAGTAGTGAGGACTGCAAAAACAACTTTTTCTGCCCGTTACTAATAGGCATGTAATGGGCATGGCTATGTATCAAGGAGCCGTTAGGTAGGACATTGGAAGAGGGTGACTGTTCTGATCTGTAACTACATATACTTGAAGATAACATGGGATAGTAGCTTACATTCCTCATATGCATTTCAATACACAGCTAGGGTTGCTACCTGGCGGGTATAAATTATGGCTGATCCCAATGTTATTAATAGGGAAAACAGATACATATATATATATATATATATATATATATATATACACAAATATATATATATATATATATATATATATATATATATATATATATATAAAGGCTGGTATTTTTTCCAGAAAAGTTGGCAACCCGATACACAACATACACTACCTTAAATGAACACAGTTAGTATCGCTGGGAACAGTGTAGCTGTTTTAACATTTGCCCTATATATTCCAACAGTATAAGCCTGGCCTACCAGGCCCTATATATATCTATGTAATGTAGCACTTACTATAGTCCTGCTAAACACCATCCAACCCCTTCTTATACCTATCTAATGTATCAGCCTGTACAACTGATTGAGGGAGAGAATCCCACATCTTCACAGCTCTCACTGTAACAAACCCCTTCTCAATATTTAGGCGGAACCTCTTTTCTTCTAATCGGAATGGGTGACCTTGTGTCAGCTGGAAAGATCTACTGGTAAATAAAGCATTAGAGAGATTATTATATGATCCCCTTATATATTTATACATAGTCATCATATCACCCCTTAAGCGACTCTTCTCCAGTGGAAACAACCCCAATTTGGCCAGTCTTTCCTCATAGCTAAGATTTCCATACCTTTTAACAGCTTAGTTGCCCTGGTTGTATCTTTTCTTTGTGTCTTTTTAGCCCAGCGGTAGCATTTCCCCCTCTCATAAAGGAACATTACATCTAGGGGCAAATTTACTTAAGGTTGAATATCGAGGGTTAATTAACCCTAGATATTTGACTGTCGAAGTTAAACCCTTCGACTTCGAAGTCGAAGGTTTTAGCGCTATTCGTTCGATCGAACGATTAAATCCTTTGCATCGTTCGATTCGAAGCATGTTAATCCATCGATCGAACGATTTCTCTTTGAACTAAAAAAGCTAGCTAAGCCTATGGGGACCTTCGAAGTCGAAGGTCGAAGTAGCTCATTCGATGGTCAAAGTAGTCAAAAAAACCCATACAAGCAGCATGTGGCTTTCTGTATACTGTTACAAGCTCGAGGCTACAGCTACGAAACTGATAACACACCGCTAATATCGCTCGAGCAGGAACGACAATTTGTAAAACCATCTGCTCTGTTGAAATACATTCACGCCGGAAAAGAAACAGTACTTTCTTCATTGTTACAGAACATAAATGCCTGCAGCTTTCAATGGGGAAACCACAGAATTATTAGGCCAGCCACTTTCAGCTGCTCCCCTATGGCTGTTGGCCAACATTCCCCTGTAGGTGTCAAATAGCAGCCAGATAATGGCACGGAGAAATGATCACATTGAGCCACTAGGACCTTTTCTTGTACTGTACACTTCAGTTAAAGTGCCACTTAGTGATTGCAGCACATAACACGCCTTTCTGGGGAAGGAGCGACTGTTGCTTTGGCTTGGTTTGATTATAATCTTTGGCACGGCTCATTGTAACAGTTAATAATATAAATAATAAAAAATATTCAGATCATGGGAAATCCTTATAATTATACTTCATGTTATTGCTGCCTTGCAGTCCTGGGTTTAATTTCAGCCAGGGCACTATCTGACTTAGCAGCCCCCTACGTTTGCTATATAAGTACAGACAGATATCATAAATCTACATACTTAGCAGTCCCCTATTTTTGGCTCATACCCTGGGTGAAGAAAGTCTATTAAATGATAGAGCACTTGTAGTCTCCGATACTAAGCACAGACCTGCAGGGAGAGGTTTAGCCTTCATATACCTATATACAATGCAGCACAAGGTAAAATGATAATCTGATTATGAAAAAAAATAAAAATTGAAAATAGAAGTCAAAAAGGAGAAAGTGCCTTAAATATAACCCATGTGTTATTGTTTAAATTGCCTGACAAAAATAAGGGCATCACACAGGGGCAGATTTACATATGGTCGAATATCGAGGGTTAATTAACCCTCGATATTCGACTGTAGAAGGTAAATCCTTCGACTTCGAATATTGAATTGAATCAATTAGTTTGATCGAACGATCTAACGAAAAAATTGTTTAATCAAATGATTAAATCCTTCGAAATCGAACGATTCAAAGGATTTTAATCAATCGATCGGTTGATTTTTCTACGACCAAAAAAGCATTAGAAAGCCTATGGGGACCTTCCCCATAGGCTAACATTGAGGTTCGGTAGGTTTTAGGTGACGAAGTAGGGGGTCGAAGTTTTTTTTTAAAGAGACAGTACTTCGACTATTGAATGGTCGAATATTCAAACAATTTTTAGTCAAAGTCGTAGTCGAAGGTCGAAGTAGCCAATTTGATGGTCGAAGTAGCCAAAAAAACTATTCGAAATTCAAAGTTTTTTTTATTCTATTACTTCACTCGAGCAAAGTAAATGTGCCCCTGTACAGTGTATGAAAGAACCTTGCTTCTCTTTACATTTATATTTCTACATAAAACTGCCACATTGCTTCCCTTAGAGTTGTAGTCTCCACTGTTGAGGTTCAAGGCGCCATTGAGGTACAAACCTGGTGCGGGCCTCTTAACAATATAATATTGAAAATATTATATTGAAATAATATGAAAACATTTGCGTATCTGCCATTCAGCTGTGTTTCAAAACTATCTAGATATCTCCAAAGGCCTTACGCGTTTCATGCTCAATAGGTACTTAGTCAGTGGCTTAGGCTTGTTGAGCAATTAACTATTAATGGTTTTCCTCTCCCTTGGCTGAATGTTTGGGGCCGGATAAATTGGATCACTGGTTCTACTTAGTGGGGGTCATTTATAAACAGAGGACAACTTTACTTCTGGGCTGTAACCCTTGGCAACCAATAAGATGATTGCTTTCAGTGCTCAACATGCAGCTGGCTGAAAAAAGCTAATCGCTGATTGGTTGCAATGGATTACTGTCCAGGTGCAAATTTGTACTGTATATTGTGAGTGGGTCCCTAAACTCTGTAAGTAACAGCAGCACAGAGCATGTGTAGTGAATCAGCAGAAAAGAAGATGGGGAGCTACTGGGGCATCTTTGGAGACACAGATCTTTACTGCTAAATGGCTGCGGTTGCTACTCAGCTGCTGCAATCTATACAGGCCTGTCAAAAAAGGGGCCAAAAAATGCTGGAATATAGCCCCCAACTCCAAAGGGCACCCAAATCAAAAGTTCAAAAATATATTCCCAGTCAATACTCTCAAAGTTAAAAAGTCACTCTTTATTTATCATAAATATTAAAAAGTAGGCATACAGACCAATTGATGCTCCGCCTTACGCGTTTCGCACCCACAGGCACTTATTCATAGGCATTACTGTTGTTACATTTGGTCACAAAATTTATACCCCAGGAAATCCCTCCCCAAACGTTAAAACCAATCACGTGTTGCCACCTCACGTTTCTTTTCTTAAAGCAACATACATATCAAATTGGTCATATTAACATTGTTTCTCTGCCTATACTCTGTTTCATCTCAAAACCATTTTATATTAGGACACCCACAATTAAACACGTATTTAGATGGCAATCACTGCCCCATTACATTATGTTCTCTCTCCTAATATCAATACTTGTATATATCACATTTTCTTATCTGCCCTATACAACTCTATTATGTCCACCTCGTTGTAAACATAGCCAATTACATTATAATTTACGTAAAACATGTTACATCAAACTCGTAGTTCAAACCAAGTGGTAACCGAGTATGCAAATAAAAAATCCAAAAAAGTTCTCTTTTTGCTAACAGCCCCGTTAAATTACCTCCTCTACTACCCAATCTTACTTTTTCTATTCCCTGTACAGAGAAATATGCTACATCACTTCCATTACATCTTGAAAAATGTCTCGTTATATTACTCTTTTCAACTGTTTTTGGATTTTTTATTTGACTCAGATGTTCCCGTATTCGCTCCTTTAGCGTTCTACTTGCACAGCCCACATATTGTTTCTGACATTTCAGACATGTTATCAAGTAAACCACTGTGGATGTATTGCAATTGATATAATCTCTTATTTTAAAGCTAGTATTTGTCTCCGTAGACTTAAATCCTTTTGAAATTTTCATATGTTGACAAGTTATACATCTACGACTACCACACTTGTGGCTCCCTTCTACCTTCAGAAAGCCCTTATTTCTTTGGTCTCCCCTATTCGTTTCCCTGTACATACTTGATGATAAGTGGTCCCTCAATGTATGAGACCACCTTGGTATACTATTAACTCCTCCTTTTAGTATTTTATGGAAATCATCATCTGCATATAGGATCGGGGTGTACTTCTTAACTATATCTAATACCATATAGAACTGTTTACTATACCTAGTTACAAATGGGACCTTTTCTGATAGCCCTTGTTTTACTTTTTTCTTTTTTCCACCCATTGGATTCACACTTAATAGACTCATCCTTTCTGTTTGTTTCGCTCTCTGATAGGCCTGTTTGTCTTGCTCTCTGATAGGCTCCCTCCTACGCCAACCTATACATGGGTTGGTGGGAGGAGACCCACATCTCTGCAGATATGAGGAAATCTTTGAGATTGTACACGCGTTATATAGACCCGTCAGCATTAGCTGACGGGTGACTTCAATCATCAGTCACCTTCCAAGAAAGAGAGCTTTCGGCATACCACACACCCTTTTATAGTCATTCATGATATTTTAGCATCTGCAGGATTTTCCCGTTTTGGGAGAACCACAGGAACCAAAGTGCTGATCCGTTAATCCTAAATACACACAAGATTTTCAATTTTTTTGGGGTTTTTGGCTGACCTAACCCAACGTTACGCAGTGGCTCATCAGATCCATTTGGGAGCCACAAGGGGCACATGTGTTGTCTGCACTGGTAGTTTCAGCCTGTAAAACTCCTGTCTGCTCCAATATCTTTAAAAGTGAAGATTGTTAATGCAATTTCCCCTTGTCGTGAATATAATCAAAGTATAGAAAGGGAAAGGTGGGTTCATAGGCATCAAGTGTTTAAGTACAGGAATAAGGTGCAGTTAAATTCAGACAATACTGTAAAATGAAACCCTGCATATATGTAGAGCTAGGAGGACATGTACATGGATATGCCAGAAGCACAGATGAAATATAGAATTGTCTGTGGTCCTGCTCTAAATTACAGCCTTAATGGAATCAAGTGGCCCAGCTGATCCATGCTGTTACTAAGACAGAGATCCCACTGACCCCACCTTGGCTCTACTGGGGATAAAAAGCTCAACCTCAACACCACAATATAAACTGTACCTATTATTTCACATTTTGATTGCAACCAGAATAGATACAGCCAGCAAGTGGAGGACATCGGATATCCCTTCCATACAAGACATAAAGCAAGAACTTAATCAAAATGCAAGATTTTGGCAACCATGGAATACATATTATATGCCCTAAAATGCTGATTATTGGTATACAATCTGCCTGTCTGTTCACAATATAAATATCCTGAATCTGACTCCCTCCAGAACCACTTTCTTCTCTTTTTCTTCCTTTGTTTATATAAACTATAGTAGTACTTATATGTTATCTACTGTGTATCCTGTGCTTGAATGGCTGCCCCCATTGCTACACAGCAGCTTTTTCATATAAACTATAGTAGTACTTATCTGTTGTCTACTGTGTATCCTGTGCTTGAATGGCTGCCCCCATGGCTACACAGCAGCTTGTTTATATAAACTATAGTAGTACTTATCTGTTATCTACTGTGTATCCTGTGCTTGAATGGCTGCCCCATGGCTACACAGCAGCTTGTTTATATAAACTATAGCAGTACTTATCTGTTATCTACTGTGTATCCTGTGCTTGAATGGCTGCCCCCATGACTACACAGCAGCTTGTTTATATAAACTATAGTAGTACTTATCTGTTAACTACTGTGTATCCTGTGCTTGAATGGCTGCCCCCATTGCTACACAGCAGCTTTTTTATATAAACTATAGTAGTACTTATCTGTTATCTACTGTGTATCCTGTGCTTGAATAGCTGCCCCCATGGCTACACAGCAGCTTGTTTATATAAACTATAGTAGTAATTATCTGTTATCTACTGTGTATCCTGTGCTTGAATGGCTGCCCCCATGGCTACACAGCAGCTTGTTTATATAAACTATAGTAGTACTTATCTGTTATCTACTGTGTATCCTGTGCTTGAATAGCTGCCCCCATGGCTACACAGCAGCTTGTTTATATAAACTATAGTAGTAATTATCTGTTATCTACTGTGTGTCCTGTGCTTGAATGGCTGCCCCCATGGCTACACAGCAGCTTGTTTACATAAACTATAGTAGTACTTATCTGTTATCTACTGTGTATCCTGTGCTTGAATGGCTGCCCCCATGGCTACACAGCAGCTTGTTTATATAAACTATAGTAGTACTTATCTGTTATCTACTGTGTATCCTGTGCTTGAATGGCTGCCCCCATGGCTATACAGCAGCTTGTTTATATAAACTATAATAGTAATTATCTGTTATCTACTGTGTATCCTGTGCTTGAATGGCTGCCAAAATGGCTACACAGCAGCTTGTTTATATCAACTATAGTTGTGTTTCTGAAGCAAACATACCAGTTTCACCAGTGCAGGGCAACAGTGCATCATATTGTCATTAATTGAATACACTTTCAGTTGTTGGTATTACTGTTCCTTTAATTCCAGTGGATATATTCTTGCCACCCTTCAAGTTATATGACCAACCAGCCAGCTCCTCTGAACAATGTTCTCTTCTACTTGTACATGGTATTATTTAGAATCAGCAGGACATGAAGAGGAGATGTAGCTATTCCTCCTTTCTCATCTGCACAAGTGCATTCGCCCACTCATAGGATTCATAGGAAGATGACATTTTCAGTTTGGGCAGATCTACTGCTATCCAATTGAGTGAAAGAATGGCCTGTAGAAAATTGGGTATTAAACTTGAATAATGGGCATGTATTGCCAGTTTAAATCCTGAAATTACTTTGTACCTGTCCCTGGAACTTAACTTGCTTTACTGAAATAGCCCCACCACTTCTCCCTGTGTATTTATTACCCATCCTGTAAAGAACTGCCTATTTCTGCTTCTTTTCACTTTTCCTCCAGCATGAAAATGCTTCACAATTGAATTCAGTTATTTCCCTTATATTTTTAATTGCTAATAAAATCACAATTCTCCCTTATATTTTCTAAGATGGGAACGCTAAGGACCTGAAGTCTTTCATGTTGTTCATTCCTGTTGTTTAGGCATATATAATGTAGTATATCAGTATGATCAATATAATATCCCTCTTCTACTATGACCTCTTCTTTTATAGTTGGCTGCAGGAGGGAAGATTCTACAGTAA
The DNA here is from genome assembly GCA_038501925.1 of Xenopus petersii. NCBI lineage: Eukaryota > Metazoa > Chordata > Amphibia > Anura > Pipidae > Xenopus > Xenopus petersii. The sequence continues at coordinate 21,039,351 of CM076672.1, read as the reverse complement.
AGATAAGGTTAATGTGTAAAGAACATTATTAATTGTGCCCTGTATTTTGTACCTCTTTCATTTTATCATAAAGTAACACTCGTTAATTAGCGGTGACTGATTTAGAACCTTCAATAATGAACACAAAGATATTTGCAGTAACTTGTGCTTAATGTCTAATACACATAACCAAGGTAGCAAAGGGAAGTTCATTATCATCGGAAATAATCATACATCCATAATAGGTGAAAAAGTGAGTTCTTGTTTCCCTTAGGTCTCCATTGGAGTACACTACCCTCAAACTTTTTGTGGGTATCCCCATATGGTGGTTATGTCACAAGGGAGCTTAGAGACCAGTCAATAATTAGTTTGCCTGCTGTATTTTGGGAGCCACAGAGAACCAACTGAAAGAGTACATACTCCATTTCATATAAAGACCTTTGAGGACCTTTGAGTAGCCATATTGATCAAGAGACAAGAGTGAAACATAGAAGAAGGTACAAATGCTCAACCATGTCCAAGGAATGATCTGCTTCCCGCCAAGCAGTAGCACAAGCGTTGGCCCAGCCAACAGAAATTGTCTAAGGTTCCCAGACTGTGTTCCTTCCTCAATGAGACAACCTACATAAAGTCTCTTTATCCCACAATGACCAGTGTTAGAGGAACATTTATGAAAATCAAGGTCTTCAGGTGAAGTTAATGCTATCAACACATTGACAGTAGAACTGAACTTGCAATTGAGATTCCACTTTATAACAGTTTAAGGTGGTTTCCAAACCTGTAGGGCTAGGCAGCCTGGAGCAGTAGCTCATGGGACTCAACCTGAAGGTCAGTTAAGTTTGTGAATGAAAACATATAGACTTAGATATTTTTGTAACTATGGCTGAATAGTCACTGCAATGTTTTTTATTTCAGGAAATTTATTATGGGAGAATAAATGCTGGATGTCAAAAGGGGCCTTGTACTTAAAAAGTCTGAAAACATTGGGGGGTGGGCAACAGTCCATTAAAGGGAGTAGTTGGCAAAGTTAGTTGTATCCCCTCTCAGAAGATCACATCTTGTTCAGGGTCCCCCCTAAAGTACTAACCTTTGGTCGGGCCCCCTTAGCTGATGTAAAGATGTAGTAAAATATGAGTATATCAGTCAGTTAGGCATAGTGCCAACCAAATCTCACCCTAACTGAGGGCTTCAAGCAGGCCCGGACTGGCAATCTGTGGGTTCTGGCAAATGCCAGAGGGGCTGCTGTAAGGTCCCATACAAAGTCAGTATTTAGTGGGCTGGTAGGGGCTTTATGGGCCTCTGTGAGGGCTGATTGGGCCTCTACCTGAAATGCCAGGACCTATTTTAATTCTCAGTCCGGACCTGGCTTCAAGCCTTCCTCCAGTGGGAGCAGCCCTACAGGAGTCCTTGATTTAAGGACTGTGCTACTCAGTCACGTAGTTTATGTTATGCTAGTTAGGTAAACTGCTTTGGTTCCTCGTGATACGAAAACATGTTTTTTGTCTTATAGGTATGTCCATTATACTTTGTTAAATGGCAGGAGGGAAAGGGAAAAAGGCTGTTCTGATACAAGTAGAATGTTTTGCCTTTAATGAAAGCCTAATTGAGATACTAGTTACAGTATAACCAATAGCCTGGAGGGAGAGTGTATATAGCCATTGTTTGTCCAGAATTTGTGGTGTTGCTGTTGTAAAAATATAATGAAAAGGGAAATCCAAGTCGCACTTATTTTTCCCAGTGCTGAAAACCAATGGCATTTCTTTACAACACATTTAATAGATGCAGTTGGAGGTTAATAAATGTAGCAACACTGTTTAAATTAATTCATCTTAAAGATTTATTTCAGTATGGCCTCAGTATTTATTGACTTCATAAGATATCGAGTGACTTTCGCTGCGCGTTATTAAGCAGCAGTATATCAATGCACATGAGACTGGCATAGTAATGTGAAAAGCCCCCATTGTGACAAGAGACCAAGCGCATTCCGGCTCTCGCATGGACAAACCATACTGTTTGCTTTATATGTATGTGGGGAGCTGAGGTTACATCTTTAAAGCCGATTAAGTACAGAATTGTGAAATTTCGGAGCTACTCGCCATGGACAGCCTGTGTTTCCATTGTAAACTGAAAGTGTATCCCAAAATAAGCAAAACTTAATTAGCTTAAAGTAAAGAAAAATAACTCTGGTGTTTCCTTACACAATTCCTTTGGCTATCTGCAGTTAAAGTCTCCCAGTTTTTATAATGGCAGCTGCTTTTATTGCCTCTTGGCAGGGGGACAGGGGAGGAAGTTATTTTAACTAAATTGATTTTGCTCACTACTGTTAGTTGCTCGGGGACCGGCAAGCAAAGGAAGTGAAACTGTTTTCCAAATATCCAACATTTATATGTCACCTATTTGGTTAATGCCTGTTGTAGCTTACTCTGGCATGGAATCCTTACTCTAAGAACTTAGTCCTTGCACAAATGAAAGTAAACAGACGATGGCTGACATGGAGATTTGTTGCACAACTGAAGGCGACAAATCTCTAAAAAAATGGGTTCTCCATCGGCAATTAAACTTACCAGTGGTAAAACCTGCGTCAGGCAACTTTGGAAGAACAAAGCAACGTGTAGCTTTTACAACTGGCGATTTAAATGATTTTTTATGAGAAAATCTCCCCATCGGCCATCACCCTAAGCACCTTGTGCCATAGGCTTCAAAGTTGCATGCTCTGGTATCCCACTAATCAATCCAGAGTTGGACTATGCAGGTGGGACACCGGGAAAAAAACGATGGGCCCGGCTTTCATGGATCCCACAGACCCTGGGCCACTCCACACCCAGACTATACCCTCTCTCCATTCACAGCCACAAAGTTAAGGAGGTAAAGGGTACATGGGGGGTGACAGACACCGTGAGAAGGGCCCATGTTTTTTTAAGGAGGACCCTAGAAGTCACAGTCCCAGTGGACCCTGGACATCCCAGTCCGACCCCAAATCAACCCATGCACCAGACAAATACTGTTCAACTGGATAGGCACGTGGATGGCTACATCCTGTTTACTGAGGCCAACAGTCTAAGGGGCATATTTATTAACACTGGAGACAAAAATCACTGGTGATGTTCCCATAGCAACCAATCAGCAATCAGATTTGAACAGTCGCAAAAGCAAAGATCTGATTGGTTGCTATGGGCAACATCACCCTCCCAGCACAGCGCAATATGTTGGTGCTCTAAAAATCCATGTTAATAATAATAATAATTACCAGCAATGTTTGTCTCCAGTGTTAATAAATATGTCCCTTAATGTTCATATCTGCCATAGGACAGGCGGTAAATACGTGGCCTAATTGGGGACAACGCTCCCCAATTTGCTGAATAATACACAAGTTAGGGGACAGATAGGGGTGGAAGGGGAGACTCCTACGTGCCTCCACCATTCAGGCCCTCATGAATACAGTGTTTCTGACAATGCTGTATTCATGGCGGCAGCCACAGGTCTCTGTGCTTCGATTAATCCCATTTTTGCACTTTATCCAATTTGTAAATAAGCTCTCGAGTGTAATTTTGTATGTCCATAATTGGCCAAACTTCCTGACCAAATCTTGGGCAGCTTCATTGAAACTGTAAAGCTGTAATAAGAGTTAAGTTAACTGAAATGAGAAATGTATTTAAAAAGGCTGACATTTGAATAATTGTGATCATTAGACAAGGTATTATTCCAAGTATAAGAGTCATGTCTAAATGGCTGTATCACCTTATAAGAAAATATCTTTGAATATATATATATATATATATATATATATATATATATATATATAACTTAATCTCCACAATACAGAATGGCAAGCCTTTGGGAAATCAGTCAACCGAAACATAGAATCGGCACGTATTCATGCATATAGGCTGGATAAAATTGAATTCCTTCATTGTTAAAGCCACGTGAACACACTGTCAACTGAAAATATGTCCATGTTTAACCCCCGCAACACAAAACCTTCTCTAGAGCATGAACAATCTGCTTGTGTTGATAATGTTTATAATATGTACATCTCCAATGTCTTGCCTACAGTCAAGCATCGCTCTTCCAACAAACAATCAGCCACGTCCTTGATCAATGCTGATGGGTGTCTACTCTAGTCATTGTTTGCAAGTGTAAATTAAATTATCTTCTGCATCAAGGCAATAGATTCGAATAGATTAATAGGTGTGCTGACTTAGGCAACTTCCAATAGGAACCATGTCAGACGGATGTAGATTAAAAGGATCAAACCACAGACAAATTAATTTGAGAGCTCATGTAATGTGAATTGATTTGGCTCCATGGTACAGCACACTGTAGAAGCAAGGGCAAGTCATGTTTCGAATGTTAAAAATTTGTAATTTTTAATTAATAAAATGAAGTCCAGCTATTCTTTTAGAACTTAAAGGATAAGTAAACCTTTAAAATAGGTGAATGTAAAACTGATGAGGGTGCTATTCATAGAACTTGTAATTTACATTTATTATTTATTTTGTTTTAATTCCAAGATATTAAGGGATACATTTGCTGTTATACATATACTCAACAGCGCCACCTGCTGGTCAGTTTCTGGCCAGTCTGACCACTAAGTAGTCAAGGAAGTTGTCAGGAGAAAGAAAGAGTCTGCTCTAAATTTCTTCTGCTTATGAAAGATTTGAGAAAGATTTCGATTTTTTTTCCTAAGCAGAAGAACATCAGAGCAGCCTCTTTCTTTCTCCTGACAACTCCCTTGAATAATTGTTGGTCAGACTGGTCAGAAACTTACCAGCAGGTGGCACTGTTGTAACAAAATTCATTCATATTAACATTACATGAATCCCTTAATATCTTGGAATTAAAATAAAATAAATAATGAATGTAAATTACAAAAGTTCTATGAATAGCCCCCTCATCAAAACATCAATCTATGGGGTAATAGAGCAGCATAGACCTGGGGCTTGCTGGAAATGACATGACAATTCAGCAGCAATTAAATACTGCTTTTATGATTAGTGATGGGCGAATTTATTTGCCAGGCGTGAATTTGTGGCGAATTCCCGCGATTCGGCGCCACCGAATAAATTTGCGAAACCGTAGCGAAAATTCGGTGGCGTCCATTTTTTTGGACGCCAGCGCATTTTCGCCGGCGAATGTGCGCCAGGCATCCAAAAAACTTACACCAGCATCAAAATTGAGATGCCGGAGCCGTTTCATGAATTTTTCGCCGTTTCGTGAATTCCACGGGAAATTAGCAAATTTTTCCGCGAACCGAAATGCCCCAAATTCGTCCATCACTATTTATGATACATTGCATACTTAAAAAGGCCCAGTAATGTCCTACATGCACTAGGGTAGTGATCCCTAACCAGTGGCTCACAGGTAGTTGCTCCCAGTCAGCCCTGCATGCACTAGGGTAGTTAAATCACATGACTTAATCAGATACATAATGCCTTTATGGAAACCAACTCAGGAGACATCAGGGTTTATGCCCTTTCCTTTCTACTAACTCTGACCCTGTGAAAATTCTAATGCCATTGATACAGGTTTGCATTAGTCCTTCCCACTTCAAAGCTGAGGGTACACAGATGGTAAAAGAATACCAATAGACATTAATTTACCAATGAACCCCCTTAAAGACCAAGTTAAGAAATAAAACATAACAAAAAATTCAGTTACAAATGTTTAGGTGCTCTACCAGCCCAAGGACCTAATCCTAGCTTCTTATCATCAGCCCAGAGCATATTGAGAACATTCCACTGGCACCCAAAAGATCAGATGATGGGAAGCTGCTGTAGGCAACTTTGAAGGCATCATTATAAGGCTGCTGAACCTCTGGACTGTACAGTTCACTATATAAAATATAGCCATATTATTATTTTTTATAATTTTAGACCTTTGCTTTTGGAACCATAAACCATTTATTCAAATAGAGAGGAACACTGCTGGGGCTGTATAATGTGCAATGTGCTCCATGCCATGCTATATTATAATAAATTGTTATATTTAGAGGTTTACAAGAAGAAGATAAGTGCAATGCCTGAAATTTACTGGTCAGTTCACATACAGTCAGAGTGAAAACATATGTGGATAGTTTGGATATTGTGGGAAAATTACATGCGGCCCAGATATTAACTGATGTTTACTGAAGATGTGGTCAGCTCAACCTGAGCCATTCTCATGTATTAGCCTGCATCAAATGTCCTTTGAAAGAAATATTTTAATATGGTACAACACAAGGTCATTCTGTACCTCCACTGTCCATAACCTTGATCTAGTGTTGCCATTTGAAATGTGAGATTTGTTCTAAGGGATGATTTTTACTGTGCGTCGGGCCAGGGTTTTTATCATTTCATTTTACAGCCTCTAGAAGAAAGTGTTCCAGAGTTGTTCTCTCTGTATCCCCATGATAGCCTCCCTAATTATGTTTTGTTGAAAGATTTAATTTTGTTTTCCATAGCTGGCTCATGTGGTGCCATCAGTGTGCATGGCATATTTACATTGATGTAAATGTAGATGTTCACAAAGCCACCTCCAACCCCATCATGGCACATCTGCACAGGAAAATCTTTTGAGACAAATAACAGTGGGCCAATTTGATAGGCAAACATTCACCCTAAAATATTGAGAGGTCTATTAGAAAATAAATAAATACATTTAGAAAAATAAAATAAAATTAATTAGAAAATAAATAATAAATACATTTGATTGAAATACCCTGTAGCCAATGTTGATGGACTGAGGTCACCTTGTAACCAATGAGAACATTAGCATGTTTGAAAGACTTGATTAGTTATTAAAAACTTTGCTGTAGTGTGTCAGAAATCTAATATACTGAAACTTAAAATGCAGAATATCATTAAGGGTTAAGAAAAAGTAAACAACTGGTGGTGCTTATTTAACCACAGTTGCTAATCTTGAATCACTGGACAGATAGTACTCTTTAGAAGAGTGCCAGCGCCATGGGTCATGGGTCAATTGCCTTCTCTCCATGGGTCAATGCAGTACCACCTAAAGTGATGGCAGCAGAGATGCTCAGATGCATTGGACAGTCAAGATGGCATCAACACATCTCTAAAGATAGGCCAGCATTTTTTGTTCTCTAAAGAATAGAGGCATCTGCCCTGGTTTCAAGATTAGGTACTGGGGTAATCAGGTCTTACAAACTGGCACCCTCACAGGTTGAGGGACTTTCCTTGTCTTTTAAAACAACAATGTTTTTGGAAGAACATATAGAACCATTGAAGACCCCTCACTTAGACAGCATTGAATTAGAACATTCACAAGAGAAGATCAACTAGGAGCCTCAGGTCTAGACCAACTTGCAGTCTTTCATAGCATTAGAGCATTCACAGCCTGGTCTTGACTTTGGATTCACCAAAGAAAACAGGTACCGGCACACAGGGCGAATTCAAGTAGGGGACTAGCCCCTTACGTGTTTATTAGTCAACACTTTTTTTTATTTGTGCCGACTTCCTAGGGTCCGAGCACCGGGCTTAAGCATTCCATAGGGCTCGGGTGTGCACGTGACTGTTTGATTGAATATTTGGATCCACCAAATCCACTATTTTGTATTTGGCCGAACCATCGAATCCTTCAAGAAAGATTCGCCCCAAATACCGAACCTGGATCCTAATTTGCATATGCAATTTAGGGGTGGGAAGAGGAACATTTTTAACTTCCTTGTTTTGTGACAAAAAGTCATGCGATTTCCCTCCCCACCCCTAATTTGCATATACAAATTAGGATTCGGATTTAGTTCGGCCGGCAGAAGAATTCCGGTGAATCCGAATCCTGCTGAAAAAGGCCGAATCCCGAACAAAATCCTGGATTCGTTCATCCCTAGTCTTGACTAACCTGTATAGAATTGGAGTATTAGAACATTATACAAATGAAAAGTAGCTGCCAAATTCAACAGAACACAAAAAGTGCATTTTCTTGCCATAATTGCTGTTAACTATACAATACACATACAGACAGTGTTGGACTGGCCCATCAGGATACCAGGAAAACTACTGGTGGGACCAGGTGTTAGTGGGCCATTATGCTTCTAAGCATTTGTAACAATTTCATGTTCATTCCCTAATTTTTTATGGAAACAAAGGGGCCAAATAGATGGAAAATAGAGTATGTTATGTAAATAAAAGTACTAAGAAGATAAAAAGGTTGAGCGAGGAGTGGAATAAAAATAGCCTGGAGCATTGGGCCCATGGTCTAAGGTTTTCTGGTGGGCCCCTGGCACCCTAGTCCCACACAGCATACACAATCTATATACACAGCGTAGTAGACTTAGTTGCCTGAGCCATACAGACATAAGGCCATTAGACTTTATCATCCTTCATGGTTGGTCTATTTATGACACAAAATTACACCTTTGTTTTACTGAAGATTTTTACACTGTTGGTCTCACATTTCAATGAGAAGGCCCCAGTGTGTACTCATAACATAATAAATATCCTGAGAAACGCAATACCATAGAAACTAGATCCCAGGCCATAAATGTAAATGACCACTGTTACTCCTACATGCATATAAATTACATAATGTTCATATAACTGTCTCTTCTTGAGCAACCATTAGGTTCTATCTGGAAAGAAACACAATCCCATGTAGCATGATGGAGCTATAAAGGCAGCAGATGTTGCTTTGCAGACTGTCAGGATGTCCTTGAGTGAGTCTAATGAATCCCACCTGGACAGTCAGCAAAGCGTTCAATTTTGGGACTTTCTGCTACTGCCCCCTTGCCTACCCAGATAGTAAACAAATGCATCATTAGCTGGTTAATCAGCAGTGATATATTGTGAGTCTGGGCCTGGTTTCAGTTGTGTAGGCAAGAATAAAAATGCAACTACTGTACCAGGGGCAATAGATTTTATGACATTAACTCTGTAACACAGTATTCACTGGTTTTTATTCAATGTTTTATTTCGTGTTTGAAGATACTTAAAGGGAACTTTTGTGAACTGCATTTGTTCCATCATGATAAACGGGAGGTCAGATCTGTAATGCAATGCCTCATTATTTACATCAGTGTAGTACAGAGGCAGGGGAGAAGCTACAGGGGTTGCAGGAGCTGTGATTGGTTGTGGGCCCAAAGTGCCTTAGGTGGTCCCATAGATCTCCCATAGATATAAATCTTTCAGCATAGAAATACTACAGCATGAAGGAGATATTTCACAACACAAGACGGAGAGAGGATATGGTCATAGGTTTAAAGTTGAAAAGATAAAATTTGTCATTTGCCCTGGGAGTTGCAGTTTAACAACATATGGGAGGCCTTAGGTGTGGTGAGCAGCTTCTACTCTGTACTGTATGTATATGTATGTGTGTATATATATATATATATTATATATATATGGTGGATTTCAACCAGAAGAACCTATTTCCAGTTGTATCTGTAGTAGTAAGTCATATCAACTGGACACTCAATTAAGAAAGCCAGTCGGATGACTAGCGAAACGTCTTCAAGAGAAAAAATACGGCAAGTCCAGTTTATTTGACTAACTAATATAGATATATCATGACCTGGATGAATGAGAATCTTCACAGACACTATTTCCAGATGGTACTCCTACCTGGGGCTCCACCTTCAGAAGTTACATGTTCTCCTAAGAAGAGCATATTATTTCAAGACGCAATAGTGCTGATTTAAACTGGAAGTGTAACTCTTCTAAGTTAGGCAATGGTTCAAAACAGCTGACTGTGTATTCTGTCTGGACACACAAAACTCATCTTAAGAGATCTCTGGATAGTGGTATGTTGAAGCGTTTCTTGCCAAATTATAACAATTATTCAGCTATGTGGTATGGAATCTGTTATCCAGAAAGCCGTTATCCAGAAAGCTGCAAATTACTGAAAGGTCATCTTCTATAAACTTTATTGTAATCAATTAATCCAAATTTTTAAAAATTTAAAAATTTTTCCTTTTTCTCTGTAATAATAAAAAGTACCTTGTACCTTGTACTCGAGCCGAATGTTGGGTTTATTTAATGTTTACATGCTTTTCTAGTAGATTTAAGGTACAAAGATCCAAATTACGGAAAGATTCATTATCCAGAAAAACCCAGGTCCTGAGCATTCTTGATAACAGGCCCCATACCTATACAATACATTTTTTTATTTACACTCTCTACTTACAGAATGCATATGAGTTGGGAGCAGCTTGCTGGGTATTGCCTATATATACAGTCATATGAAAAAGTTTGGGAACCCCTCTCAGCCTGCATAATAGTTTACTCCACTTTCAACAAAAAGATAATAGTGGTATGTCTTACATTTCCCAGGAACATCTGAGTACTGGGGTGTTTTCTGAACAAAGATTTTTAGTGAAATTAAATGAAATGAAAATGAAAAACTGGCTGTTCAAAAATGTGGGTACCCTTGTAATTTTGCTAATTTGAATGCATGTAACTATATGTTATATAGTAAAAGCAAGTTGCTACTTTGAAAGCTCAGCCAACAAAACTCCAAAGAATTAAGAGGGGTTCCCAAACTTTTTCATATGACTGTATATATATATATTCATGTCCAACAAATTAATTTATTTTATTAATTTGTGCTGGCACAGAGGAGATGGATGGGTGCAGCAATGCTGAGAGATCTCATACTGTGAGCACACACTGAATTACACTATTACCTCATACAAGAGTAAATTAGAAAAAGAAACTTGATATGAACTACAGAGAGTGGGAGTGGGGTGTGTTATTAGGACTTGAGTTTCCTGCCTTTACTACCATTTACTATTATTTGTTACATGCCAAATGACACATGCCAGTGATTCTGTGTTTGTCTTAGTGCTCAGAAGACTGACGCCACCAAAGGAGTGCCATAGACAAGTGGCGTTCTTCATAGGGTGTTGGCATATGTGAATTAGGCATACAGAGTCAATATAAATCTGGACAAAATATCACAGTGATTATGCTTCTAAGTAAGCGACTATGCACTACTTTTCCTCTAAATGTTGAATAAAACATATTGCTGCATATTATTCTGCTCTGGAAACATCATATCATATGAGTGGCGGCTGCCATATTGTTTCTCAACCAGTTAAATGCCCTATAGCAACCAGTTAAATTCCCTATTATGGAGGCCATATTCTCATGGAAAAAATGCAGAATTATCTCTTTGCTTTTGCAAGTTATATATTTGGAGAAGTGGAAATGCCCTCAGGGGGCGTCACTTCAGGGCTTGTAATGGCACCCCTGCTGTGAGACCTAAGGGGACTACACAGACACAAAAAAGAAAGAAAATTGTCTGAATAGATCCATGATCCAGAATGCAGGGGCCAATGTATATAAGTGGATAAATAAGGTAGGATTGAGCAGCTATGGGGATGAATGTTTGGAGGCATTATGGAGGGACCCCGCTATATGAGTCCTTACCTATACCCACGAGTGTTCTTGTTGCATAAGACCTATATCATTTATATAAAAATACTGTATATGGAAACATATGGAGACATAATCTTTACAATACTTTTGTAAAAGCATAGATTTTTTTGTTGTAGTCATCGCTGTCCGGTAGGACCGTTTCTTCTTCAGATAAAGCAAACCTAGCTTAACATAACCAGATGCATAACATAGATACCAGATGCTATGTGGTTCCCATTAGGAACACTAGGATGTTCTCTCTCCTTAAGGAAAAAAAAAGAAAAGAAAAACCTTTTGACCTATTGTGAGGCCTCATGTTCCCCAGCAAGCCTCCAGCTGGTATATAACAGCTATATGACTGGGAGTTTGACATTGCCAATATAAATTATACTTGTCTTTTAAGTCAATAAAAATATATATAAAATATAAGAAGTGAAATAAAGAAAATAATAAAATTCTCTAATCCCAGACAATAGTATGTCACGCGATTTTCACTGTCTTCGCCAAGCCATATCTCATTACCTAAATAAAAGCATCCATGTCAGTCCCCTCTGGAACAAAAAAAGCAATATACAGTCCTGTGAGACAGGACAGGAAGACGAGACCTGATTAATGTTCCAGGTTTTTGCCCAAACTCATTTTACTAGGTAAGTCTCTTGGTCAATAAAATCTTTATTCCACTGTTAAATAAGATCTTTATATTCAAATATACAATACCATGTAAGTAACCAGGATATAACCTGAAGCATGCTATAGAGAGCAAAAGGAGCCATTAAAATCTTTATACTGAGAATGAACACCTGGTGGTACCAAGCTGTGGGGCTGCTATAAGTGCCATGGCCTTGGTTCAGCTAATACCTCTCTCAGTTTCAGAACAGGGAGGCTTTTTAATATCCATATAGAGTTGGTGTTTCAAGGACACTTAAAAATGTTTTGTGCCTCTGGAGATGGAGGAAGCAATACTATTTTTTGCAAAAAAAAAAAAAAAAGCCTTGTGAGTGCTGATTCACTTTCCATGATACCAGTGGTGTTACTAGATGTTACTGGGCCCCACAGCAAGTTAATTTTAGGGCCCACCACATATCCAGAGGTTCAATATATGTTGAAATTATGGATGCACCGAATCCAGGATTCGGCCTTTTTCAGCAGGATTCAGATTTGGCCAAATCCTTCTGCCCAGCCGTACCGAATCCGAATTTGCATATGCAAATTAAGGGCGGTGAGGGAAATCACATGACTTTTTGCCAAAAAACAAGGAAGTAAAAGAAGTTTTCCCCTCCCCACCCCTAATTTGCATATGCAAATTAGGATTCGGATTGGTATTCGGACGAATCTTTCGCAAAGGATTCGGGGGTTCGGCCGAATCCAAAATAGTGGATTCGGTGCATCCCTAGTTGAAATTGACCATTATTTGAGCCTCATGGGGCCCCCTATACCTCCTCGGCCCCCCTGCAGCCGCAGGTTCTGCTTCCTCTGTCGTCAGTGTCGGACTGGCCCGGCGGGATACCGGGAAAATACCCGGTGGGCCCCGACCCTAGTGGGCCCCCGCCGGGCCAGACCCCCTCTCCCAAACAGTTTTTAAAAAAATAATTTAAAAAATTTTGGCGCATCGCAGTGCCGGTTGCGCATGCGCGCCGAGCGCCGTTTGCATTTGCGCATGCGCTTCAAGCGCTGTTTCCGTTTGCGCATGCGCGATGCGCCACGCAGCCGAATCGACAATCAAGTAGGTAGCGGGGGCCCTGGACACCAGTCCCGGTGGGCCCTGGGCCCCCCAGTCCGACCCTGTCTGTCGTTATGTCCTGCCATGATATAGTGAGCAAAGTGCCGTTTTGGAAGCAATCACAATGCTTTTTTCTCACAATGCACCAGTTTTTCCCAGAATTCATGCATCATTGTGCACAAAATACGACCATTGAATTGAGAGCAACTATGCTGCGTCTGACTCTTGTGTCTGGCATAAATCGGACACAGTTGGGTCTTTAGTCGCAACTGCGCTGTGGCAATTGACGCTGGCCACTGAGGGAACCCGGAGATACCACCTGGTCAGAAGGTGGCGGTAGCTCTACGGTTAACACAACACCGTGCTTCAAAAGGTACAGCTACACTCAATTAGGATTGGAATGCAGAAAGGACTGATCGACACTGAGTGCAACTATGCTATAAGTATGCAGAGCGCATTTGGATGCAAGTATCTTTAATGACAGTGGTTTTAGTTGTGCAATGAATCTGTGGACATAAATGAACACTACGTTATAAACATTTATGTGCCCCACCATGGCTGCCCACACCAGGAGCTCCTTTCTGTGCAGGTGGCCTGGTGTATGGGGGGAGACCTGGATTTCATTCTTTTGCGCCCCTAGGCGCTTTCGTGCGCACCCATGTCCCCATGCATCTCTGGTGAGGGACACAATTTTAGGGTGACAACAGATAACTGCTGATTCTCTGTCATGAAAACCCTGTGGTTCTCTCTGGAAGCTGCTGCCTCATACATTGTATCATTTTATCCAGAACCACTGCCCGCCCTGTCACATGTTGCTGTGTGTGTGTGTGAGACAAGAGTGTTAGAAAATGGCTTCTGTGTGTGAGAGGATGGCTGTTTGTTTCTGTGTTTACTATTGTGTTTATTGGTGTGTGTGTGTGTGTTATTGTGCAGTGTGGGGGCGGAGTTATGGCTACCTGTGGCTGCTGCACCAAGGGAACCCACCAGATTCCAGTGTAAGCTCTTCTGTATATGTGCTGTCAGGAGAAGGTAGGTTTTATTCTTTGTTTATCACCCCCCATAAAGTAGAGTCGGAACTAGGGTTGCCCACCTGTCTGGATTTCACCCGGACAGCTTGTTTTTTTGAGGTTAATGAGACAATTGAGGTTAATGACATGGCGATCAGCCAATCACTGATTGCCAGGTAATCAGTCCCACCCCTGAAATCATCAGCTTTTCTCCAACATCACTGGCGCGCCCCGACATCATCAGTCCCGCCCCCCTGTCCGTTTTCCCCAAACTGAAAGGTGGCAACCCTAGCCAGAACAAGGGGTAGGCATAGGGTTGTATACGACAAAGTCCAGCACCCCTATAGGGGGTTTCCTAGTGAATGCTTAATCACCACCACCCATATCACTAGGGAGCTTGCTAAATTCAATGTCCGCTCACCGTTTAAACAAAGTGGTTAGGGTGCACGATGCCCCGAACCCCGCTTTTATTATGTTAGGCAAATCCATCCATGGAAAATGTTATCCCAATTTCCAATCTCCCATTAACAGCCGTATATGCAAAAGCTTATCCGATTCGTGGTGTGACGCCCGAGTCTGTCGCTAAGGAGGCAACTTGTGCAAAGAAGAACGAAAGGTTGCGCCGCACTCCTAAGGCCAAAGATCACTCAGTTCAATGTGAAGTTAAAACATCCGTCTTTATTCGTTACATTCAATTAAAAGGACAGCCCAAGGTCTCACGCGTTTCGTAACAACGTATTTCCTCATAGACCTTCCATGAGGAAGTAGGCATAGGGTTGCCATCTTCCTGCTGGTTTAACGCCGGACTGTGGTGGCCCATGATGTCACAGGACATGGCCGTGATGTCTCAGGGGCAGGCGATTCATCAGGGGGTGGGGCTATGATGTGGTGATCGGCGATCGATGTGTCAATCACGGGGAATCCTTCCTAATTTGGAAAACTGGGCAGGTAGTTTTGACCGGGCAACCCTTCACAAAACTGGGCTGTCCAGGTAAAAACCGGACAGGTGGCAACCCTAGGTAGGCAACAATGAAGGGGCGCTGAACAGGTGCCTGTTAAAGGGTCCTCTGCCTACCCCTAGTCCGGGTTTCCATACTCCCTCCTTCCTGGATTTGGTGTTCTCTGCTGTTTTTTTCGCGTCCCCCTCCTGCATGTGACATCACAGAGCGCTTGCATTGAAGTGATAGGATTATGACATAACGATGGAAATCTTTTCAAAATTATATTACTGTTATGCACAGTGCAGCACATTTTTATTGTTTATTATTTAAACTGTGCCCCTTAGTTACACATAGGGGCATATTTATAATGCTGTGGAAAACGAAATTCACCAAAAAAAAAAAAACCTGTAAAATGCCTTGTAAAATAAATGGCAAATTTATCAAGGTGTGTTTTATTTTATACCATGTGAAGGCCAGATTAGCCGGATTTACATCACACTATTTTATACAGGGCTGTCAGGCTTCACCTCACTAATTATTAGGCATGAAATAAAAAGGGAACCTCAGGAGGGAACTTGGCTTAATTATACAGGTATGGGACCTGTTATCCAGAATGCTCGGGACTTGGGGTTTTCTGGATATGGGATCTTTCTTTAATTAGGAGCCCCATACCTTAAGTCTTCTAGAAAACCATTTAAACATTAAATAAACCCAATAGGCTGGTTTTGCTTCCTATAAGGATTAATTATATCTTAGTTTGAATCAAGTACAATTTGGATAAAATGGAGTCTATGGGAGACAGCCTTTCCGTAACTTGGAGATTTCTGGATAAGAGGTTTCTGTATAACAAATCCCTTACCTGTACTAACATAAACATGCAAATCACTGGGGTCAGAGGGAGAGAATAAGCTACTAGAGACATATTCAGTCTGGCAGCGTCAGGGGAATTAGCCGTAGCCCTTGTCTTTTATTACTACAATTAGGATTATTTGTTCTTCCTTTGTCATGCCCCAAAGCAGGTGTAACAGCAGCTGATGGTATGTTGTAAAGATAAGAACATATCAAACAGAAAACCTATTCTGCCCTGCCTCGTGTTCTATAGTTAACCCTTTAGCAGAACTTCCCTCTCTCCGGAATGTGGTAAAGAAGCTCTGCAATATTATTATATTCTATGCTATTTAATAATACAGGTATGGGATCCGTTATCTGGAAATCTAATATCCAGAAAACTCAGAATTACAGAAAGGCCGTCTCCCATAGACTTCAAAATTATCCAAATAATCCAAATTTTTAAAAATGATTTCCTTTTTCTCTGTAATAATAAAACAGTAGCTTGTACTTGATCCCAACTAAAGCATTAATCCTTATTGGAAGCAGAACAAGCCTATTGTGTTTGTTTAATGTTTAAATGATTTTCTAGTAGACTTCTAGTAGGCACGAAGACCCAAATTACGGAAAGATCCGTTATCCAGAAAACCCGGGACCCCAAGCATTGTGGATAACAGGTCTCATACCTCTATATTCATAAAATGGGCTATTCATTAGTCAAACTGTAGGCTTTGTATAAATGTAAACCTCCACAATTATTCCTGTTTATTTTCTTTTTTTTGGGATTTTAAAGGTCATTTATAATTTCCTGGGACGCAAATGCTAGTGTGTGTAAAATGCCTATGTGCTCCCACAGTCTGCTGAGTGCAAAAAAAATTAGCAGATTAAAAGATTTATATCGGCTACCGATAATATTTCTGCATGTATTGCCTATCTGACTATATCAATGGGAAACTGTCACTTCTATTTGTCGGACATAACTTTCATACTTTGCTGTCTGTCAATAAATGGCCCGAGCATCATGTGATTTGTTCTCTTTACTATTTTATATTAATCTGAATGGTTAGTTGCAGGTAGATTTGTTCTCTTTACTACTTTATATTAATCTAAATGGTCAGTTGCAGGTGGGAAGATTGTCGAGTAAGAAGGCTCACACCCTTAAAATTAATTACGAGGTGCTAATCCATAGGAGGCTCCCCATGTGGGTCTCCAAAGCTAACATACAAGAATCCAAGAAACGGATTGCACGCTCGATTTACTAAAATAAAAAATGTTTATTACATTAAAGAAAAAGGGAGGTTACAAAAATTACAAATATAATTATTGGTGAGACAATTGTCAGACATAGGCTATAATCTGCCATAATATGGCCAGTTTAAGGGGCAAATTCATCAAGGGTCGAATATTGAGGGTTAATTAACCCTCGATATTCGACTGGGAATGAAAATCCTTCGACTTCGAAAATCGAAGTCGAAGGATTTTGCGCAAATACTGCGATCGAACGATCGAAGGAATAATCGTTCGATCGAACGATTAAATCCTTCGAATCGAACGTCGAAGGATTTTAATCCAACGATCGAACGATTATCCTTCGACCAAAAAAACATAGCCAAGCCTATGGGGACCTTCCCCATAGGTTAACATTGGGTTTGGTAGCTTTTAGGTTGCGAACTAGGGGTCGAAGCTTTTTCTTAAAGAGAAAGTACTTTGACTATCGAATGGTCGAACGATTTCTAGTTCAAATCATTGGATTCGAAGTTGTAGTCGAAGGTCGAAGTAACCCATTCGATGGTCGAAGTAGCCAAAAAAATACTTAGAAATTCGAAGTTTTTTTTCTTCTATTCCTTCACTCGAAGTGAATGAATTGGCCCCTTAGTGTCCAATTCACCAAGTGACTAGGCTAACCATAGATGCAAAATAGTACAAAACGATGGTTTGTACGGTTTTCAGACAGTGTGGAGTGTGCTGACAATTTTTGGAGATCAGTTGTTCAGTCGATGGGACAGGTTAAACGATTTATATCAATTAACGATAATATATCAATGAGAAACTCACTTCGATTTGTCGGACATAAGTTTCTTACGTTTGCTGTCTGTCAATTAATGGCCCGAGTATCATGTGATTTATTCTTTTTATATTAATCTGAATGGTTAGTTGCAGATAGGAAGATTGGCACAGATGATCGTTCGTCCGACATAAGATAATAATCTGAAATAATATGGCCAGCTTTAGTGTCCAAGTCACCAAGTACAAGTCTTTCCACTGCATGCCACTGCTGTCATCCCCAGTGCCACTTACCCCACATGGACCCCCCAGGTCACTGCCACTTCCACTATTTGCCTGCTTCCATCTCCAGCAACTGCTTAAATTGGGCTTGGATTTGTACAAAGGCCACAAAAGCCCAGGTCTAGGGTGCCAAAGTTTTAGGTGCGGCATGCTGCCCATTTGCCACATTGATAAGGAGCTGCACTGGGTCAGCTTTTGTATTTTCTGTCCCCGGTGCAGCTCCTGTTTCTTTAGGTAGATGTGATGCATGCAAGGATTGAGAGTCGGACTGGGCTGGCCGGACCCCAGGAAAAACCCGTTGGGCCCCGCAGGCCCAGACCTGCTCCCCTGGCTGAACATCTGATGTGCAGCTATTTTGCGCACCAGGAGTTTAGAGGTTGAGAGGGGGCCACCGGGGACTGCCAGGAGGACCCTTTGTTTTGCAGCCCCAGTGAGCCCCTAAGGCTCCAGTACGACCCTGTTGAGGGGAGTAAAAGTTGCACATATCCGAAGCAGATCTATTGCAGGTGCAGTTAAGGGGGTAGGTTAGAATACAATTGCAGGCCAGCCTAGGGGCATATCAATGGAAAATCCAGAGCTGCACAATTGTGCCCACCCTCCAGTTGTTCACGAGGCACATGCTTCTCCTGCCTACACCTACTTCCCACCCAATTTGTAAAACCTAGTGTAAGTCAACAAATAAGTATCATCCCAATTCTCAGTCAGGCTTACCGTCAAGTGTCAGCAATTTTATCTTTTTGCTCGGTGCGTCCATGTGTAAGCAAGAGTAAGGCCAATGATACACTTTGTGGTTTCTATGCTGGAGTATTTCCACCGCAGAAGAAGCACATGAAACCACCCATGTTGAAGAAATATGCCAGCAGAGAAATCGACAGGCAAGACAAGGGGAAGACTAAAATCATCATGAGTAGTGATGAGCGAATCTGTCCCGATTCTTTGCTGGAAAATTTGCGAAACTGCAAATTTTTTTTCGAAAAAGCGACATTTCACAAAATGCATTGTCAATGGACATTTTTACACGTGACAATTTTTTATGCGTGGACAATTTTTCTTGCTCCAAATGCATTAAAGTCAATGGCCGTTTTTTCTTATGGCGACTTTTTTGTTCTATTGCATTAAAGTCAATGGACGTTTTTTTCTTATGGCGACTTTTTTGTCCTAATGCATTAAAGTCAATGGACGTTTTTTTCTTATGGCGACTTTTTTGTCCTAATGCATTAGTCTATGGACGTTTTTTTCTTATGGCAACGTTTTTGTTCTAATGCATTACAATCAATGGGCTTTTTTTCTTATGGCGACTTTTGTGTCCTAATGCATTAGTCAATGGACGTTTTTTTCTTATGGAGACTGTTTTGTCCTAATGCATTAAAGTCAATGGACGTTTTTTTCTTATGGCGACTTTTTTGTCCTAATGCATTAGTCAATGGACGTTTTTTTCTTATGGCGACTTTTTTGTTCTAATGTATTACAATCAATGGGCTTTTTTTCTTATGGCGACTTTTTTGTCCTAATGCATTAAAGTCAATGGACGTTTTTTCTTATGGCCACTTTTTTGTCCTAATGCATTAAAGTCAATGGACTTTTTTTTCTTATGGCCACTTTTTTGTCCTAATGCATTAAAGTCAATGGACATTTTTTTCTATGGTGACTTTTTTGTCCAAATGCATTAAATTCAATGGGAGTTTTTTTCTTATGGTCCTGCTGTCCTGCGAAAAAATTTGCACATGCTGAAATTCGGAATTTAGGTGCAAATCCATGGGTGCCGAATAAATTCGCTCATCACTTATCATGAGGCTAATCATGTTGCTAGACGTAGAAAATTCTGTAGCCAATTAGTGTATTTACATATTTGAAATGAAGTTAGGAACAACTAGACTAGACAACGAACATGGCGCCAGTATGGACTGTTGACAGCAGTCGCCTTTTTTAAGATAAGGATTATCTCTTCTAGATTTGTCATGGGTGACTCCAAAGTCAATCAGATGAGTTGTGAAGGCTCAACTCAATGAAAAGGTCTACAGGACCCAACAGCCTGTTTGCTGTTGTAAGTTGGGAATAAATACACAACAGCTGTACCATGGAACCATAACACTTTCAGCTGGATTATATACAGAACACTTACTTCGGTGACATATGTTTGAACTGAGAGATAAATTACAAACATAGTCACTTTCCATTGCTTTAACAAGGAAGATGATGTCAGGATAGAAGCAAGGGGACACAGTTCAATGCTATTAGTGAAAAGTGAAAATAAACATGTTATTAGCAAGTACAAGGGGTGGGACTGCAGGTTTGGGGGTGAAATATGGCAAATTGATCCATTTTTCTTGGCGGTCAGCTGAAAAGTAATGTTATGGAAAACAGCAATGCACAAGGATTGGTATATATATATAAATATATATATATATATATATATATATATATATATATATATATATATATATATATATATATATAGGAGCAGCTATACACATAGAGAATGTCTCATCCTTTATTCCTGTCTATTCCTGTATATATATATAGCACCAGCAAGTTATACACAGCTGCCTTACATTAATTTATAACAAACGGGTCTAATAATGATTTCATAAACAAGGTTTAACAAAGGGATTAGAAGGCCCTACTCGCAAGCAGCTTACAATCTAATTACATTTCTTGATTCAAATGATTGATATGAAATGACATGCAGGTTATTAACATCTTCTAGTCATCAAAGTGTTTTCTTGGAAGTGGAAGTCCTACAATGTAAAGTACTGCGATGCATAAATCACAAGATCTACTGTGTCCTGCCATCTTCTAATGTTCAAACAAAGCCGTCTGTTGTATTTGCTAGATCCTTAGATCATATAGTTGCATTACATGCCCCCCAAAAAGCCCTGCCAAATTCTGGAAGAAAGATATAGATCAGGCATGTCCAAAGTGCGGCCTGGGGGCCAATTTTTCAAATTTACACCGGCCCTCAGCCTCCATCATGAAATTCATAATAATGAGGCCCCCCAGCACAGTGCGACCAGGAATCCCATATCCGTAATATTAAGGCACATTAGTGAAATGATCTGCCACTTGGTCTATACTAAAGAAGTATGGCGTCACTATGTCCCAGTATGTGTCTATTACTAACACCTTCAGCACACAGGCAGCAGTATAGACCAAGTGGCAGATCATTTCACTAATGTGCCTTAATATTACGGCTATGATGACTTGATTCCTGTAATTTAATGTTAATGGGTCAAAGAATGTCAGGCTAAATGGTCGGCCCCAAAAGTTTGGGCACCCCTGATATAGATTGAAAAAATAAAATTGTGATCACATTTGCTATTTACTTTCTATTCTATTTTCTATTTAAGTTCTTTTCTTCTGGATCAACTAGTAGTTAGGCAGGCTTTGCAGCTTATCTCTCCCTACTATACGTGCTATCCCACAGTCACACTCCCTTCCCAGAGACTATTATCCACTGTTACTATAGGCACCATCTCTCCCTACTATACCTGCTATCCCACAGTCACACTCCCTTCCCAGACACTATTATCCACTGTTACTATAGGCACCATCTCTCCCTACTATACCTGCTATCCCACAGTTACACTCCCTTCCCAGAGACTATTATCCACTGTTACTATAGGCACCATCTCTCCCTACTATACCTGCTATCCTACAGTCACACTCCCTTCCCAGAGACTATTATCCACTGTTACTATAGGCACCATCTCTCCCTACTATACCTGCTATCCCACAGTCACACTCCCTTCCCAGAGACTATTATCCACTGTTACTATAGGCACCATCTCTCCCTACTATACCTGCTATCCCACAGTCACACTCCCTTCCCAGAGACTGTTATCCCACTGTTACTATAGGCAGGCCCGGACTGGCAATCTGTGGGTTCTGGCAAATGCCAGAGGGGCTGCTGTAAGGTCCCATAGAAAGTCAGTATTTATTGGGCTGGTGGGGGCTGTTTGGGCCTCTGTGTACCTGAAATGCCAGGGCCTATTTTAATTCTCAGTCCGGACCTGACTATAGGCACCAACTCTCCCTACTATACCTGCTATCCCACAGTCACACTCCCTTCCCAGAGACTATTATCCCACTGTTACTATAGACACCATCTCTCCCTACTATACCTGCTATCCCACAGTCACACTCCCTTCCCAGAGACTATTATCCACTGTTACTATAGACACCATCTCTCCCTACTATACCTGCTATCCCACAGTCACACTCCCTTCCCAGAGACTATTATCCCACTGTTACTATAGGCACCATCTCTCCCTACTATACCTGCTATCCCACAGTCACACTCCCTTCCCAGAGACTATTATCCACTGTTACTATAGACACCATCTCTCCCTACTATACCTGCTATCCCACAGTCACACTCCCTTCCCAGAGACTATTATCCCACTGTTACTATAGGCACCATCTCTCCCTACTATACCTGCTATCCCACAGTCACACTCCCTTCCCAGAGACTATTATCCACTGTTACTATAGGCACCATCTCTCCCTACTATACCTGCTATCCCACAGTCACACTCCCTTCCCAGAGACTGTTATCCCACTGTTACTATAGTAGGCACCAACTCTCCCTACTATACCTGCTATCCCACAGTCACACTCCCTTCCCAGAGACTATTATCCCACTGTTACTATAGACACCATCTCTCCCTACTATACCTGCTATCCCACAGTCACACTCCCTTCCCAGAGACTATTATCCACTGTTACTATAGACACCATCTCTCCCTACTATACCTGCTATCCCACAGTCACACTCCCTTCCCAGAGACTATTATCCCACTGTTACTATAGGCACCATCTCTCCCTACTATACCTGCTATCCCACAGTCACACTCCCTTCCCAGAGACTATTATCCACTGTTACTATAGACACCATCTCTCCCTACTATACCTGCTATCCCACAGTCACACTCCCTTCCCAGAGACTATTATCCCACTGTTACTATAGGCACCATCTCTCCCTACTATACCTGCTATCCCACAGTCACACTCCCTTCCCAGAGACTATTATCCACTGTTACTATAGGCACCATCTCTCCCTACTATACCTGCTATCCCACAGTCACACTCCCTTCCCAGAGACTATTATCCCACTGTTACTATAGGCACCATCTCTCCCTACTATACCTGCTATCCCACAGTCACACTCCCTTCCCAGAGACTATTATCCACTGTTACTATAGGCACCATCTCTCCCTACTATACCTGCTATCCCACAGTCACACTCCCTTCCCAGAGACTATTATCCCACTGTTACTATAGGCACCATCTCTCCCTACTATACCTGCTGTCCCACAGTCACATTCCCATCCCAGAGACTATTATCCCCTGTTACTATAGGCAACATCTCTCCCTACTATACCTGTTATCCCACAGTCACACTCCCTTCCCAGAGACTATTATCCCCTGTTACTATAGGCACCATCTCTCCCTACTATACCTGCTATCCCACAGTCACACTCCCTTCCCAGAGACTATTATCCCACTGTTACTATAGGCACCATCTCTCCCTACTATACCTGCTATCCCACAGTCACACTCCCTTCCCAGAGACTATTATCCACTGTTACTATAGGCACCATCTCTCCCTACTATACCTGCTATCCCACAGTCACACTCCCTTCCCAGAGACTATTATCCCACTGTTACTATAGACACCATCTCTCCCTACTATACCTGCTATCCCACAGTCACATTCCCATCCCAGAGACTATTATCCCCTGTTACTATAGGCAACATCTCTCCCTACTATACCTGTTATCCCACAGTCACACTCCCTTCCCAGAGACTATTATCCACTGTTACTATAGGCACCATCTCTCCCTACTATACCTGCTATCCCACAGTCACACTCCCTTCCCAGAGACTATTATCCCACTGTTACTATAGGCACCATCTCTCTATACACCTGCGATCCCACAGCCCAGAGCAAGTGTCCTATATTGGGCTGTCCAGATGATTCTGTAAGTTTCAATTGTACCATGTTAAATGCAATGAAATCATGTATCCTTTTTATGCAGCTAAGTATATATATATATCTTTTCAATGAGCTGTCCCTCTGAGACTTGGAGCCCTTCCCCCCCCGCAGAACTTGTTGGATTAAAAGAGAAATGTATAAAAAGCATCTGCAAGGAACAAGCTGTTCTCTGATATAGTGACTGTGCAATCTCTCAAGGATCCACGGGACTCATAATACCCGTTATTGCCTGGAGTAGGTAGCATAGGTTGCTGTGCCAGGAGCCTGTCTGACTTCATTTTATGATGGAATGTCTTGAGAAACCCTTTATTGGCTCTGTTTGCAAACATTGTCAAAGCAAATCCCTAAAACAAACTCTCAGCGACCTGTTTATTGCCTCCATCCTGTTGACTTGTCTCTTATATTGGCTGCGAGCTTAGTGCACAACTAACAGCTGAAAGACGTTGCTTTTATTATCAGTTAGGGAGAACATCTGTCTCATACAGTTGCATTGTTGGGCTTAGGAGCCAGTGCTTATAGGGAAATAATCTCTTTCGGGAATTCACTGGAGGAGAATAAAAACTGCTCCTCTGCTAAGCACTATACACAGTGGAGGCAGGAAAGTCTTTGGAGGGGGGTCCAAATAAGATTATCTGCCTATGACATTCTCATATGGTGGGGTCGTAGGGAGTAATAGTTGCAGTTTAGATGGGGTGGAGATAGCAGATATAGGACCAGATTCATGTATCTCATGCTTTATCAAGGACGAAATTCAAGTTGAGGAGAAGAAACTTTTCTCCAAACTCAGTTCCAGTTTTTTCCCATAGACTTCAACAGAGTTTTCACATGATAAACCACGAGTTTTTCTGAATTAAATCTCAAATTAAATCTCGCCTCTTTCCACATGATAAATCTTTTTCTCACTGAATTGAACCTGCCCGTTACGGTTAGATTCAATTCAGTGAGAAAAAGGTTTATCACAGGAAAATTCATGGACGAGATTCAATTTGAGATGCAATTCAATTCAGAATTTTTTTTCTCAAATTGTATCACGTGAAAACTCTGTTAAAGTGTATGTTGAAAAAAATGGTGAATTAGGACAAAAGTTTTTCTCCTCTAATCAAACCACGTCCACCTGAACCATGAGAAAACTTTTTCTCACTGTATTGAATCTGGCCCATAGTAGGGCAACTTGGCATAATTCATCTGTTGAAGGTAAACTTTTAAGTTCTCCAGGGTAGTGCTAAATACCAACGTAAAATTTGAGGAAATGTAAAATCAGGGAAGAAACAAACTGACTAATGAGTGTCCATGAATAATCAACGGATAATAATAATCAAGGAAAATGGAAAATGTAGAATTGGGGTTCTACTACAGGTCTATGATAACTGTAATAATGTCTATCAGCTTCTGTTAAAGTCCAGTGACAGATGAAGGCCCATATGTGGTGGAAGTTGCAGTCCAATGAGAGCTGTAGGCTTGTAGGTTGGCCAGCTGGTTGTATACTTGCCAAATAAGATTATCTGCCTATGCCATTCTCATATGGTGGGGTCTTAGGGAGTAACAGTTGCAGTTTAGATGGGTTAGAGATAGCAGATATAGGGTCAGATTCAATTCAGTGAGAAAAATGTATCTCATGGTTTTTCACGTGAAAAGTCATGGATGAAGAAACTTTTCTCCAAAGTTGTAGTCCAATGCAGACTTGTAGGTTGGACAGCTGGCTGTATACTTGCCAATACTTGATACTGATTGGTAATTCCTGAACAACCTGGCAGCTCATTAACCTATGCATGGTAATACAATTACACCTCCATGACTGGTCTCGCCATTCATAGGGCTGATTGGACAATCTTGTTGGGCAAGGACTTCATTGAGCTGTAGATGTGACTTTTTAATGAGTTTGCAATGGGGCTCTAAACAGGGTCTACATCACAGAACAGCCCCTAATTTGGAAACCCTCAAAACCAAGCATTTTGGAAAAGAGGACCCATGTTTTTAGAGGAGAACTAAAGCCTAACTAAAGAAGAAGCTAGACATATTGTGTGTTGTATTTTGGGCTTCTGTATCAGTCCAAGGCAACCACAGCCCTTTAACAGTAAAGATCTGTGTCTCCAAAGATGCCCCAGTAGCTCCCCATCTTCTTTTCTGCTGATTCACTGCACATCCTCTGTGCTGCTGTCACTTACTGAGCTTAGGGACCCACTCACAATATACAGTACTCATAGAATATAAGGCTGATTAGTAATTAATACAGATAATTACTACATGGCAGCACAGAAACCAGTGCAATTAGCACCAGAATATAATAATCAACAAACCTGTAGCATCAGCTTATATTACAGGGGAAGCTCATTTTCTGCTGGATAATTAGTGACGAGCCCTAAGCTTAGCTTCTCAACAGCTGCTCAGAGCCCACTGAGCATGTGAGTGTCACAGACACTTTCCAAGATGGTGACCCCCTGTGACAAGTTTGAAGTCCTGGATCATTGCTGCTATTGACAAGCTGAAACTTTAGGCTGGTGCAATAAGTTCAGTATATAAAATATGGCATTTTTAGCCACATTCATTTAATTAATCAGGGTACTTGCTGATATACACAACGCTGAAGCCTCAGCAGGAACTTTATGAAAGCTACAGAATTCAGTACATGGCACGACATGTTCCTCTCTCCCTGTGGAGAAATTGGAAGCTTTGCAGATATTCTCTATATTTTTTAAGAACTTCAAGGAGTTTTCACAGAATGCACAATAATCTGTGTAAAGCTGTGTTGAAACATGGGTTTCCTAAACGGTTTGTGCTGGGGACTATGCTTCATTGTGAGGGTGATCCACTTCAATCTTCAGTACAGACACCCCTCCACAATACCCACCAAAAAATTTTCTACAGATCTGTTTGTGCCTCGGAATTATTATTAACGCTCTCCATTTAAAAGGTTTTGTGCTCAGCTGTGTGCTAGTACAATATGGGACTTGTTATCCAGAATGCCCAGGACTTGTTTTTTTTTTGACTAATGGATCTTTCCGTAATTTGGATCAAAGTATTTTAGGTCTTCTTAAAAAAGCATTTATACATTAAATAAACCCAATAGGGTTGTTTTGCCTCCAACAAGAATCTTAGTTGGGATCAAGTACAAGGTACAGGTATGGGATCCATTATCCAGAAACCCTTTATCCAGAAACCTGGGAAGGCTGTCTCCCATAGACTCAATTTCATTCAACTAATCCAAATTAATTCCTTTTTCTCAGTATATTGTACTAGATCCAAACCAATATATAACGAATCCTTACTGGAGGCAAAACCAGCCTATTGGGCTTAATTCATGTTTAAAAGATATTCTATTAGACTTAAGGTATGAAGAGCTAAATTACAGAAAGATTATACAGAAACCCCAGGTCCCCAGCAGTGTTTTATTTTATTGTTATAGTGAAAAAGGAAATCATTTTTAAAAATTAGAACTATTTGATTAAAATGGAGTCTGTGGGACATGGCCTTCTCATAATTCTGAGCTTTCTGGATAATGGGTTTCCAGATACCGTATCTCACACCTGTAATGTGATTGGTGACACATGGGGAAAAATATTCCAGCCAATAAAGCTTCTGATCTGATTTTTTAGCAGTTGGGGCTAATTTAACCCCTGGCAAGGGTTTCTGGACGACTTTGCATCCAACTCACAAGGTTACACAAGGTGGTTGAAGAACAACTTCTATTATTTTGGCTATTTGACAAAGCCAATGACCACATACACAAGCTGATCACTAGCTGCTAACTAATGTTTAATCAACTATTTTGTTGAGAATTGCACAGATGTTTTTTTATGGTACGATTTCCCTTTAATCTTACCTAACTGGAATATATACTAGAATATATATTTAAGTAAATATTGCTCTTTTACATCTCTTGCCTTGAACCACCATTTTTTAATGGTCTGTGTGCTGCCTCAGAGTTCAGCTGACCAGAAATACTGCAGCTCTAACTGTAACAGGAAGAAGTGTGAAAGCAAAAAACACAGAACTGTGTTAATTGGCTCATGTGACCTAACATGTATGTGTGCCCTTGGTTTGTTTGTATGCACCGTGAATCATAGGTTCCCAGGGGGGGCCCTTTTCTTAAAATGGCAGTTTTCTTTTTATGATTACCAAATGGCACATACTACTAAAAAAGTATATTATTATGAAAATGGTTTATTTACATGAAGCAGGGTTTTACGTATGAGCTGTTTTATACAATTTATTTTTATAGAGACCTACATTGTTCAAGGGGTATCGTTTTCCTTTAATATGGGGGATCATTGACTCCGGCAACCTATTGCTCTGTAAGGCTAAAATATTACCTTGTATTACATTTTACATAGGCAATTCATCTTTCAGTCTCTTATTTAAAGCACTGCCTGGTTGCTAGGGTAAAATGCACAGTAGCAACCAAATAGCTGCTGAAATGCCAAACTGGAGAGAAAAAAAAAGATAAATCATTCAAAAATCACAAAAGAAAACTAAAAACAAGACCCGTTGCAAATCATCTCAGATTATTACTGTCTGCATGATACGTAAAGCTAATTTAAACCATATGAAGCATAGTTATTCTCATGCCATGGGTACAGAAAGATTCAATCCAACACACAAATGGTGCTGGTGTTATTTCCCAACCATAAAAAGCAAAACATAAACAATAGACCAAATTAATTTTTAATCTTCAAGCAGACAAACCAAAGCTTTAAAATAGTCATGAAGATAAAATAAGGCACACTGCTAAGACTTTTATTGGCTATCATAAAGATTTCCTTGCAAGAATGAGCTATTGATACAGTAAAATAAATATACAGTGCAGGCCTGTTATCTGTTTGTAATGCCCCCATTTCTATGGAGATACAGCAGAGAGCTCAGTATATCTGTGCAATAAAATCACCAGCTTTAAAGAGGTTAAAATAGAGAGGCTAAATTACCTTTATTTATTACAGTATATATTTAAATCCAACCAATTACAAATTCTCATTTATATAAAATTCTGAACTCTGCCACTAGGTGGTGCATTCAAGAGAATCCAACAGAAGGGGAAACAATCTCGAGAAATGGCATTGCTGCAAAGGTTCTAGACATCATTGAAAGCAGCCTCCTTACTCATTTTCTCACTCCCATATCGATAAACTATAGTAGCATAAAATAGTTTACCAAATTTGATTTCTTGAGGGCAGAATGAGACACGAAGGAATATATGGCAGGAAAATGGAGATAATAGCGACAGCACAAGATAAGTCACAGTGCTACGCAATATGTTGGCGCTATATAAATACATGTTAATAATAATAAGTGAAACTCTCAAAATGACCATTAACAGGGCAGTTCTTTTCTTTAATTTTTTTTATAGAATGGCTAATTCTAAGCAACTTTTCAATTGGTCTTTATTATTTATAGTTTTTAATTTATTTGCCTTCTTCTGCTGTCTTTTTTAGATTCCAAATTGGGGTCACTGACCCCATCAAAAAAACCAATGCTTTGTAAAGCTACAAATTTCTTGTTATTGCTACTTTTTATTATTCATCTTTCTATTCAGGCCTCTCCTATACATATTCCAGTCTCTTATTCAGATCAATGCATGGTTGCTAGGGTAAGTTGGACCCTAGTAACCAGATGGCTGAAACTGAAAACTGGAGAGCTGCTGAATAAAAAACTAAATAATTCAAGCACAGATAATAAAAAATGAAACCCAATTGTAAATTGTCTTAGAATATCACTCTCTACATCATACTAAAAGTCAATTTAAAGGTGAACAACCCCTTTAATGTGTTTCAGGTAGGACCTCTGTGGTCTGAATGGTCATTTGTAGAAATAGCAAGAATATATTTGTCATTAATAAGGCAAAAGAGAAGGAGATGGTTATTTCATTACACTTCCCTGGAGAAGCTAATGTTTGTCCATGGATGGCCATCTTAAACTTAGACTGGGAAATAAGTAAGGAGATGGCAGACTAAACAGGAAATGTGTGAACTTTTCAATTGGTCTTCATTATTTATTTATTGATAGGGTATTTTTCCATTATTTGCTTTTTTCTTCTGACTAATTCCAGCTTTCAAATGGGGGGGGGGTCATTGACCCCATCTAAAAAAAATATATGCTCTGTAAGGCTTCAAAGGTATTGTTATTGCTACTTTTTATTAATCAGTCCTTTCCTATTCATATTCCGGTATCTTCTTAATTTGGACCCTAGCAACAAGATTGGTGAACCTGCAAACTGGAGAGCTGCTGAATAAAAAGCGAAATAACTAAATAAAACAAAATAAAAAAAATGAAAACCAATTGCAAATTGTCTTCGAATATCACTCCCTAAATCATACTAAAAATTAACTTATGGGTGAACAACCCCGTTATGGGAAATATAAGAAAAGGTGGAAAGAAAACACAAGGAGAAGAGGAGTAGAGCCAAGAAGGGAGGAAAGAGAGAATGGCAAATTGAGTGGAAGACAGAATTATAGATATGGAGAAAAGAAAAGAAAGACACATCTGTCAAGTAAGAGAATAGAAGGTTGAATAGAGAAATCAGATGCTGGAAGAAAAGAAGAATAATGAGATGTAAAGATATTGACTACATGTGAAGAAACAGAGAATCATTTTGAAGGCAAAATCAGAAGAAGAGGCAGGGAAAATAAGTTGAAGGGGAGAAGGTGAAAGAGAGAAGCTCATGTAGAAAATGGGCAGAAAGAGATGGCAAGGGAACAAGACACAAGCATAAGGAACATAAAGAAAGAAGCCCTTGGCATTTGGTTGGGTGCACAGCACCCCCACTCCACCAGTGTTGGGAATCCAATGGAAAAATAACAACGACATTGCTAGGCCTACACAGCTTTAGTTAGCGCTAAACCTGATTAATTCAGCATGAGCTGTTGGATGAAATAAAAACCAAAACCTTGGTTATTGATTTAATTCTTCCGCGATTCCAGACGGCATGTCACCATGGCTGGGACAATCAATAGCTTGCACATTCCAATAATATTATTATAACCTTCAGCTTCTGAAAGAAGAAAAAAAATCAGCTCTCACAGGTTCACATGAACGGTGTTTTCAATACTAATCTGTTATGTGTACGCCATTGTTCGGCAGCGCCCGCGAGTCAGCAAATGTCTGTTGGACATGACCCGACCAAATGATTTCCCCTCTTTGTTCTGTAAATCCCTGGCAGAGAAAATATAAAAAGAGCAGATCTGGAAAAAGATAATACGCAGCTCTTCCCACCAACATCTGATTACTCATTAATCTTTATAAATAATGCTCACAGCGCCAACGTCTGGATGGGTATGTTTTGCATTGTGCGCCATACGTATATCAGGCCCTGTTTCTTTTATTTAGAATTACTTTAATTAAACATACTATCCAATAGTCCCTTGGCCCTTGATCGGGAGTAGGAGTTATGGGTGCTGACCTTGAAAATGTCAATGGAGAGGGAAAGTAGAGTCAACCTTCTTGTCTTTGGTATGTGCTTAGATAAACCTACTAATGTTCCTTCAGCAGCACACCTGATGTAGAGGCGCTGAGTGAGAATTCTTCATTCTGATGCCTGTCAGTGGTCTAGTACATTTATTTACTATCTATCAAATTCTCATCCCTACTAGAAAATCACTTAAACATTAAATAAACCCAATAGGCTTGTTTGGCCTCCATCTTAGTTTTGTGCTGTGTTATTTGGAATGAATTTGGATGAAACGGAGTCTATGGGAGATGGCCTTTCCGTAATTCTAAGCTTTTCTAGATAACAGGTTTGTGGATAATGGATCCCATACGTATATATTAATTTTTGCAAGTTTTTAAGCCTCCAGCCCTTTACCAAAATCCAGTGGCGGAACTAACGGGGGAGCAGGGGGTGCGAGCGGGCCAGGGTCCGCTCCCCCTCAGGGCCCCCCCGGCAGCCTGTGCGCCACTGAAAATCCGGCTGTACGGAGGTGGCGGGGCCCGGCTGTGCGTCATGCACCAGGGCCCATCCCCCTCTATTTACGCTACTGCCAAAATCCGGCCATGGTCAAGGTCTGAGAGGAGGTGGGTGAAGGAGTGTGCCCAGGACAGAACTTAGGGGGAAATGCAATAAAATTCGCAAAGATTACAAATTTAAGAATAAAAATTCATGTCGCAATGTAATATTCTTCATTAGGCTTTTATTGCATTGTGAATTTTAATTGTGCATTGTGAAGCTTTAAGACCTGCGTGAAGATGGCACGCTTTTATAGTTTGTACACTATCGCAAACTATAAAATTCACAATCGATATCCTACTATTACGTAAGGGGGTGTTTGCGAACATTTATTTGCGTGGTTTTTTTTTGTATCGACCAATATTCCCCCATTAGTATGAATCTGTCACTGCATGTGCATTGGATCTGCCCTATTGCTAACATTAATGACATTTTTTATAGACGGCAATAGAACAGCAGTAAAAAAATATATAAATAGATGGTACTGTAACAGCTTATTATATAATCGGTATTCTTATTATAATAAGCTGTACCCTCATAAATTTGTTTCCCATTTTAGCATAGAATAAAACTGGTGCAATAGTATAAGAACATCATGACCTTATGAAAATGATAAAGTATTTGTGTTTTCTTTGGCCTATATATGTAAGCAGGGATATATATGGAATGGTTCTAGCGCTCCCATGATGGAGAGGCTGTGTGCATTAGCTAAAATGTACATATACATATATTCAGGTTCTTGACATAACGTGATCAGGTATGAGAATATTTATAAATATCATCAATCTGCAGCTGCACAGGACCATTTACTGAATCAAATGAGCTTTCCAGAAGGAGCCTGTACATCACGGATATTTGACATGAGATTACTTTGCCAACCACATGCCGTATTCTTTGATTACGTTTTTACATTTTGATTTTTGCAGTGTTTCAATTACTGTATCATACTAAGGGTGTGATTTACTAAAACTCTAAGTAATCTCAGGTTTTTATGAAAACAAAGTCGATTAAACTCCCTTTCATGTACTGAACTCATTTATCAATCATTTTTCTCAAAAAGAGACAAAACTTTGCAACAAAATTCAGCGTCCATTTGTATCGTAGAAACTTGACTTTATCTAATTTTTCTTTTGGATTATCGGATGAAAACCCGACTATTTTTCGGAATATCCGGCGCAGATGACAATGTCAAGAAACAACTTCAGGGACATCTGCTATTCACTTCTACATGATCTCAACAGGTTTAAGATGGCGTATTTTTAGATGCGGATTTTGGGGTATGATAAATCTTTAAAAATGTGAATTTTTCTTTTTCCACGTAATATTCAAATTTTCCCGTTAAAAGACAAAAAATACTTGCTATATACCAGGAACAGAAGAATGTTAAATGAAACATCCAACCTGTGGCCCAGTGGTGGTTGTTGGAGTTATATTGTCATCATTATTGAAGTAAAATCCATAAAGCAAATCCAACCAAGCAAGTCTTCTGCTTATCTTCAATCTTTAGTTCTTCAGTTGCATGTCCCACAATCTACCTTCAGCTTCAAGCTTCTTAGGAGGTACTAGTCCTTCTTGTAATTAAACGCCCCTGTGCTGACCTTCTTACTCGTCAACATGCCTCAGACCTTCTGTGTCTTTAGAAGCATGGTGGTTTCCTCTAGAATGCTTCCATCAAAGGATCTATGCTCACTTTTTCCTTGACAAACCACCGTCACTGTGAAGAAAAAAGTTACATTAATGTTATGTAACAAGTAGACATGATGGGAAGATTAAACAGTTCTGAAATTGTAAAAGACAATTTGATTAGATTTGACTAGATCCCTTCATTCTCATAGTTTAGGTCCAGATCTAGGGACAATCAGTCCCAGAACCTAAAAGCTATCCTGGCCCACTTCCCAGCTTCAAGTGTTAAGTTTGGTCTAGTACTCCGAGGGTATGAGAGCTGCCTTTTCTCTGGAATCATTTACCTGACAATTACCCAACTTGGCACTGGGTAAGTCAGGAAGCAATAGCCAAATCTTGGCTTGGATTCTCCATCAGAGACTGTAGATAAATCCCACCATTGGCCTTTCCATAGTTAGAAATTCAAATTTCTTTTTGAAAAACAGGGCGGGAACAGAGAAAAGAAGCAAAGGCAGATATCTTCTGCTTGTTCACATATTTCCAGATGAAAATGAACCATGCTGCTGGTTACTCTCTCACTGAGACTAGCAGAGGGGCTTGTGTCCCACCACACTCAGTTTCCAAGCCTCAAGGCAATCACACTGAAACAATGAACAAAGCATTCTCAAACATATCTCACAGGAGGCAGAAATATCTACGTCAGGCCGTGAGTAAATAAATTAACATTTGTATACTGATTTAGACATTTCCCGTTCTGTGGATGTGGGCCTGATTTCATCTATCTAATGAATGAGAAGTGTGAGGTCTCCTTTGGCATTTTGATGTCCAAACAGGCAGGGGTTGCTCACTGTGAGCCCACACCTAAACAAATCACAAAGAAGAGGTGTGTGGGAAGCAAGGCCCCCTTTTTAATATTTACTGGCCCTGCCAACATAAAGAGGGTTTTGTGATTGTAACTGGAGTTCAGCTCGCTGCAGGGCAAAGAGCATAAGGTACAGACTGTCTCTGTGAAATTTTCAGCATCTCGCTGTGGTCGGAGTTTGGTGAGAATCCTGTAAAGAAGCCAAGGGGAATATGCTACTTCTCTGTCGATCTCAGAAATAAATAGCAGTTTTTAGCAGAGGCAGCGCTACATGTTGAATGCAAAATGATAAATACTTCTTTATGGGTATCTTGAGGTGACGTTTTTCTTCCAGAGTCAACCTAACGACTTGCACAGAATATGCTTTGTCACTAGCAAAAGTGAATATGGGATAGAACTAGTCACTGATTTAATAAATAGCCAATAGGGACATTTGCCCAGGGCCTACCTTCAGATCTTGTTTATGATATGTGCCCTTTAACTCACTATTAGAACCCATAGACCATAAAAAACTGAGATCTTTTCATCTCTAGGTGCCCCATAGAGGTGGTCTGTGAGGGTCTGCTTTTTTTTGTATTCCAGCAAGGAGAAAAGAATGAGGACATTTCTTGTTTGCTTCTTTATTATATTTATGTTCACCTGCTGGGGGATTGTACTTCCACAAATTCCTGTGGCCGCAGTAACCCACCAATTTGACCTTTGCCTTGGACCTTAAAACGGCCCTGTTCTAACATAGGTATTAACTTGCATATTTGAAAAGTGGATTCATGCATTTGTCAGTTATAATTTGCCTTAGAGTCATAGAAACCGACATATTGTGATAGGCGTAGTGTGGACCTGGTGATTGTGAGTTCTACTTTTGGATGGTACCAGATTTTAGAGATTGGTCATAGTCAGTGGCCCACTCCCCACCCAACCCCGCCCACTCCCCACCCACTTGCAGGGGAGGAGGGGTTTTTCATTAGCTATAGAGGAAGCAGTCGGGCCCCCCTGCGACTGCAGGATCTGCTTCCTCTATAGTTACACCACTAGTCATAGTCTGTGGTACCCCATGCACTGTGTGTTTAGATATATATTTCTAAAGTGTTGTAAACAGTGGCGTAACTAGATGTTACTGGACCCCACAGCAAATTCAATTTAGGGCCCCAAAATATTGGCAAGTGGGCCTGTTCTACCACAATATATTAAAATTGCTCATTAATTAGGGCCTCACTGGGCCCCCTACACTCCTGGGCCCTCCTGCAACTGCCAGGTCTGCTTCCTCTGTAGTTACACCCCTGGATGTAAACAACGATTAGTAGAATCCTCTGTCCTACAGGTAGTTCGAATCTCAGCCGTAAAGTGTAACTCGACTGCTGCTTTGTGATGGAAAGGCAGACTTACTGTAACTGTGTAACACTGCAAAATAATTTGAACAGAGGGTGGTTTAAATTAGGGATGCACCGAATCCACTATTTTGGAGCCAGCCAAACCCCCAATTACTTTGCAAAAGATTTGGCAGAATACGGAACTGAATCCGTATCCTAATTTACATATGCAAATTAGGGGTGGGAAAGAGGAAATTTTTTTACTTCCTTGTTTCGTGACAAAAAGTCACGTGATTTCCCTCCCCGCCCCTAATATGCATATGCAAATTAGGATTCAGATTCGGTTTGGCTGGAAGAAGGATTCGGCCGAATCTGAATCCTGCTGAATAAGGACGAATCCTGAACCGAATCCTGGATTTGGTGCATTAGTTTAAATGTTTAAATGTTTTAAAATCTTTTAGTGCCATTATACATTACTGTCTATTACCTGGAATGCTTTGGACTAGTGATGGGCGAATTTATTCGCCAGGCGCGAATTTGCGGCGAATTTGCGCGATTCTCCGCCAGCGAATAAATTCGCGAAACGCCCACGAAAATTAGCGGCAAAAATCCGCCGGCGTCAAAATTTTTTTTCGAAAAAATGGACGCAGACTCCGTTTCGCAAATTTTTCGCTATTTCGCGAATTTCACGCGAAATTCGCTAATTTTTCGGCGCAAATTCGCCCATCGCTACTTTGGACCTGGGTTTTGTCATATAAATAATCTTTTCATAATTCCAGATCATAAATGTATATTCCACCCAAATGGATCAAAAATTCAAGTTAGGGTTGGGAGGTGGAACACCCTTCTTGCCCCTTTTAGATCGAGCACTGACTAATGTGTAGTGATGGGCAAATTTATTCGCTAGGCGTGAATAAATTTACAAAACCGCTACGAAAATTAGGCTGTGTCCGTTTTTGACGCCGGCGAAATTTCACAGCGCCGTTTTGCGAATTTTTACGCCAACATTTCACAAATTTTTCACCGTTTCAAGAATTTCGCTAATTTTTCGGCAAAGCGAAAGCCCCACATTCGCCAATCACTACTAATGTGGTCACTTGTGCAAACACTCTTACTCAATGGGTACTTACAATTTTAGAAGCTTTTTTTTTATCCCCTTTCTTTGTATGTTACTCAAAATTCTTGTTAATGTCAGAAGGGATATTTCTATTACTGAGATCTCATGACCTTTATAGTATTGCATCAATTTTATTGGATTCTCTCTGTTTTGCCTAATGATTTCTCCAGCACTCCATATCAATTTTTGGAGCAGAGAATAAATTTCATTGACCTTTTGGGTAAAAAGTCTACAAATGTGTTAAAACTTGAAATGAAATAAGGGCTTGAAATAAAAATGTGTCAAAATATATTTTCTACAAAACTGGAACATCTGGTCAAAATGGGCATTTTTGTAAAGGTATGGGATCCGTTATCCAGAAATCCGTTATACAGAAAGCTCTGAATTATGCAAAGGCCGTTTCCCATAGACTCCATTATAATCAAATAATCCAATTTTATTTTCTCTTAAAAATAAAACAGTAGCTTGTTCTTGATCCAAACTAAGATATAATTATTCCTTTTTGGAAGCAAAACCAGCTTTTTTGGTATAATTTATTTAATATTTACATGATTTTTTAGTAGACTAAAGACATGAAGATCCAAATTACAGCAAGATCCCTTATCTGGAAACCCCCAGGTCTCATGCATTCTGGAAAACAGATCCCATACCTGTATCTCCAATTAAGTCTTTAACTTTTATCCTGTTTAAGTTACTTCAATAATATTTCAGCTGAGAATGAAGATTTAAAGCCATTGTTTACTAATTTTCTAGCATACAGCTAATGCAAGGATTTGGTTTGTGATTTGGCCAAATCCCAGCACTTTTTAAAGAATTCCGAGCTCTGGATAGAATGCAACACATTGTGTTAAAAAAATGAATAATTTTTTTAAATTGATCTATCATTTGAATATGTAAATTTGCATTCGGACAGTTTTTTTTAACTACATGGGGACCCGTTATTCAGAAAGGTTGGGACCTGGGGTTTTTTCGGATAAGAGGTCTTTCTGTAATTTGGATCTCCATCTCTTAGGTCTAGTAGAAAATCATGTAAATTATATCTTAGTATATCTTAGGTATAATTACATCTTAGTTGGGGTCAAGTACTGTTTTAATATTACAAAGAAAAAAGAAATGTGTTTTAAAATCTTGAATTATTTGACTAAAATGGAGTCTGTGGGAAACGACCTTCCCGTAATTTGGAGCTTTCTAGACTACAGGTTTCTGGATAACGGATTCCGGAAACCCGATATCCAGAAAGCTCAGAATTACGGAATGGCTGTTTCCCATAGACTCCATTTTATCAAAATAATCCAAATGTTTAAAAATGATTTCCCCTTTCTCTGTAATAATAAAAAAGTAGCTTGTACTTGATCCCAACTAAGATATAATTAATCCTTATTGGAAGCAAAGCCAGCCTATTGGGTTTATTTAATGTTTTCATGATTTTCTAGTAGACTTAAGGTATGAAGATCCAAATTACGGAAAGATCCATTATCTGGAAAACCCCAGGTCCCGAGCATTCTGGATTACAGGTCCCATACCTGTGTGTGTGTCTATATATATATATATATATATATATATATATATATATATATATTTATTTAAATATATAAAAAATGTTGTGTCACGTCTGGATTGTTTTGATAAAATTGGTTGAAAAAATTTACTGAAATAACTTCATAAAATACCCTGAAGTGATTAAAAGTGATCCGAATTGAAATAACTGGAAAAATGTATCAAAAATGTCCATTTTTTTTTTTTAAAAAAAGGTAGTTTTATAAAAGCAGTCCTAGATACTAAAAATCTCTCTCTTTTTTTTAACGTGATCTATGCGTCAGAGCATTCAGTGCCTGTGATGGGGATAATGTAGGAGAAAACAGATATTCTGGTTCTTGGACTAAGACCAATAAACGTGAGTGTCAA
This sequence comes from Xenopus petersii, assembly GCA_038501925.1. Lineage (NCBI taxonomy): Eukaryota > Metazoa > Chordata > Amphibia > Anura > Pipidae > Xenopus > Xenopus petersii. The sequence goes on along the minus strand of CM076672.1, from coordinate 21,000,500 downwards.
TAAAGCGATGATAAACACATGGAAAATTGCTGCTTTTGAACGCAGTTGGCCGACTTGTCCCGCTGGGATTTGTCCTCATATTTTCGTAAAAATATGTTGAGGTATGAAAAGTATCATTTTTAGCAGCCGCCTGAACGTATAAACACTTCTCAGACCTACTGTGTGTTTATGGTTGAGCTGTTACCATTTATAACATACGTCCCTGGCCTCCACCTCTCTATCCTTGTTGCAAGCGGAGCAACGTGTCAGCATTCCTCAATGGACTCTGTAGAATGTACGTACATGCTGATCCCTGACCTTTTTGTCATCGCCGAGACCAAAACCAATAAGGGAATATGACACTGATGGGATCATTTGCCAGCTCTAAGTCAAACAAACAGATGGGCTGCTGTATAAACACAATGACGCCAAGCAAACCTGCATTTATTTCATTTCTCTAAACCAACCCCCTCCCACGATTAAAAACAAGACCTATGAAAAGTGCCTCTTTAAAAACTTGTTTTCCTTTAAATGTCAGTGGAAAAGTTGAGCAGCTGCAGATACGGGAGCCAGGCTGCGCTTTCTTGGTGTGAAGAAATAATTAAAAGGTTTTACGGGCGGCCATTTAATTATTTAATGGGTTGGTGGGCAAAACAAAGACCTCCTTAAAGAAAGGAGACTTTTCTATTTGGCCAGAGCTGGAATGTTCTGGTGAGCCCACAATTGTGTAAGACCTACTGTATGTTCCTTTTAAGGGGCAGAAGCAGGATTTAAACAAGTTATACATTAAAACACTCTTTAAAAACAAACTTTAATTACATTTCAGTCACCTGCTCAGTGTTAGCATCACTGGATACCCCTGGCATGCTGGAACATAGTCATTCTTGTGACTTGCATTTAATACGTGTCCACTGACCAATATTTGCTAGATTTAGGAATTATTATCCTTTATTTAGGTTGCCACCTCTACTGGGACTTCTTACCGATCACAGGCTGGGGCTATGATGTTGAGGTGGGGCAATTCAGTAGGATGAGGAGGATACAGATGTATTTCAATTCAAGTAAGTATGAAACTGGGCAGGGAGGCTGGGAAGTTTTACTAATTTTAAAAAAAAATTATTGTAATACTGGCCCCGGCCTTTAGCGATGTATGGGTGAGGAAAAACTCAACCTGCAACCGAACCTAAAGGTGGCCATAGACATAACAATTATGATCTTTCTTGGAAAAAATGTTTCCAAGAAAGATCGTTCATTTCAATACACACGTGTAGAGCTGAATGGTCAGATATACAGATAGAAACAATAGAATTCTACCTGTATCTGATGATTCAGCACTAACAATGGCCTAAAATGGTCAAAATTTTCTGTCCAGACCAATCGACGAGCTGACCAATATCCAAGTCTTCTGCTGATATCAGTAGGCTTGTTTCCCACCATACTACGCACCGCATATCGTATGAAAATGAGTTTCGTATGATAATATCTGTGCGTCTATGGCCACCTTAACCCACAAAACCTTGACCTGCACCCAACCCTAACCTGCAAAATGTTGCCATTGTAGGACCCACACAGGACCCATACCCACGTGTTCCTACTCTGTATGCTGCAACTGTGTGCACCTCTGGTTCCAAGTCGAAGTGGCTAACGCTAGCGACATTTTGCCAGAAATCCTATCCACTGGGACATCGCCAACTTACTAAAAGGTGTTCGATAGCGAACAGGGCCGCTACCGTTCGTTCGCACTCTATCAGCAGGTGACTTTTTGCTCTAGCAAATGGGCGTAACTCCGCAAATTCACTAAGACGCGAATCTTACTGAATGTTACCTCCTTCGTCACAGTTTCCTTCTCCACCTCAGACCAGGTGAACTGCTAAAATGAAGCTACATCTTCCTCAATTTTATGTCAGTAACATCATATCCTGTATGTCGGAAATGCATTAAAGTTGTAAAAACGCTGGTGACTTGTCCTTTTTTTAAGCGGGATTGCCTGCAAAAGTCCTAACTATTAAACTTTTTTGTGTTAACCTTTTTTCCCCAGACATTTGCGGGGTATGGAACATTTGTTTTAGGGTGGGCTCATGTGTAGGACATTAGAGGATCTCTTTTGTCTTTATTCAGGTTCCTTGGACATTTGTTATAATAAGTGGCCACTTCAAGCATTTGCACCAACATCCCTAGTAAAGACGTCCATCCGACGTCGCTCTATTCAAATTGACCTAAGCGTAAGTGGACTAACGTAGTTTCGCTAGGCAGAAGCGATCACTAGTGCAATTTTGCTTTGAAACTCTTGTACTGCCGAAGTAAAGCTAGTGAAAAGTCGCATCATTAGGCGCCGAGGGCGCAACTTCGCATTTTAGTGAATTAGCGTATCGGTAACTAATTTTCACCTGGCGAAGTGGCGTGAAGTGTTCGCTAGCAACAATTCGCTCTTTAGGGAATCTGTCCCAAGGAGTCTTCGGGAGCAGTGGAGGAGTGTACTTCCCCAGTCGGACCTTCATCCAACCCTAACCCACAATGGTCACCTAAATTTCAACCCAAACTTGCTCAACCAAGTGTCAACCAGCGATGCACATCACTACCAGCCCCAGACACCATTCAATAAAATGTAACATTACAATCACAAAGTCCCATTTATGAATGTAGGCACAAGTGCTTATTGAACACCCTCTTCCAGGGTGATCAGTCATATAGGGTGCTAAAGTGATTGAGACTTTGAGACTTTACAATGCTAACAAAGTGAGCTAAATATTTCTCATACGGTGTATGGTACCTTTGTTTTAGTATGCTGTAAACTGTGATATTTTGAGATCATTGGGTCTTTATTTTTTAGGGGTTTGAATTATTTAAGCATCTATCCAGTTTTTAGTAGTGATGTCATTGCTAGGGTCCAGTTTACCTTAGCAATCAGGCAGTGGTAATCCTTTGAGACTGGAAGATGAACAGGAGAGGCCTGAATAGAAGAAAAAGTAAGACTGAAAATAAAATTGTAGTTTCACAAAGCAATCTTGTTTGGCTGATGGCGTGAGTGTCCCCCAAGTTGGAAAAAGGTGAAGGAAAAAGGTGTAAGAGAAAGGCAAAGCATTCTATAAAAATTATTAAAAAAAACAAAGACCAGTTAAAAAGTTGTTCAGACGAGGACATTTTATAACACACTTAGGGGCAGATTTATTAAGGGTCGAATAGTAAATTCGAATTTTCGAAATTTTTTGGGTGTCAAAATTCACACATTCAAATTTTAATCCCTCAAATTGAATGTAAATTCGAATGCGAGATTTATCACACCTCAACCATGGAAACAGTTTTAATTCGAATATTCGCCACCTAAAACCTGGCAAGTTTGTTTACAATCAGTTGCAGAGGTCTGTTGAACCATTTCAATATATTAATTGCCTTCCTGACTTTCAAGGTTTTTTTTTTCAGAGGAAAAACTTGCTTCAAGTTTGATTCATATTCGATTAGAATTTTCAGGTCGTGACTATTATTAGAAGTTCTAATTTTTTCTTAAACATTCTCATTTTTTCTTAAAGGAGAAGGAAAGGTTAAAACTAAGTAAGCCTTATCAGAAAGGTCCATCTAAATTTACCAGTAAACCCCCAAACTAATGTTGCTCTGAGTCCCCTGTCAAAAGAAACACAGCATTTCTTTCCTTCTATTGTGTACACATGGGCTTCTGTACCAGACTTCCTGCCTTCAGCTTAAACCTCATTGCCCTGGGCAAGAGCATGCTCAGTTTGCTCCTCTCCCCCCACCCCTGCCTTCTCTACTGTAATCTGAGCCCAGAGCAGAGAGAGACTCAGGCAGGAAGTGATGTCACACCACATTAATACTGCAGCTCCTATTCTAAACAAACAGAGAGTTTCTAGAGCTTTTTACTCGGGTATGGTAAAACATTCTACAGAATAAATATAGCATTCTAGCTTGCACTATTGCAGCTAATCTATTGGCAATAAAATGTCTCTGTAGCTTTCCTTCTCCTTTAAATAACCTCCCATTTGAGTTAGTTAAACAAATTTCACATAAATTCGACCTTTGAAAAAACTAAAGTTAACAAAGGTAAACCACCTCTTCTAAGGCGTGCACAGACAGTAGCTGGCCATGATCTAAGGAACAGTTTGCAGAGAAATAACTTTCGGAGTCCTAGAAGTTCCTTTGCAACATTTAGGTTCTCCCAGATGCTTGGGGTCAGACCAACTAAATCAGCTAAATAGAAGTAGCAGAAATCACATGCATGTTCTGCCTGGTTAGGACAATTTCGATAGAATAGTTTTCTTGTTTGGCCAATGCTTTGGCGCTTCTGGGCTGAACTACACAATCAACTACATCCGACGTGCCGCCTGTTTTTCGTTGCTGCTCGTTGATCCTCCAAAACACCCAAGTGGAGCTCAGCGTTCACTAGTATCCACCAATAAAACAGTGGCACTTGGACCTTTAAATTGAGGCTCATTTATACATAATGTTTTGGTTAACCTATCCATGCTCAGGACACTTTGTGCAACACCAGCTTTACTCAGTAACTTACTATTTACATTGGGTATTAAAAACTTGTTTTACAACTTGCATGTTGCAGGGCCATGACATTTGAGGAAGGATAATTCATAAAGTCAGCATGTCCCTGCTGAAATACAGTGGCACCCAGTGGCTGAAACCTTGAATAAAAACACACACCAATTAATAATGTCATTCATGTTTTAATATTAATGCTCTTTTAATCATAACTCCAACATATTTTGCTTTACAATATTTTGAATCATTCACAGCAGTGACACTGACAATTTTGTACAGGTATGGGTTCCTGTTATACAGAATGCTCGGGACCTGGGGATAAGGTGTCTTTCCATAATTTAGATCTTCATGCCCTATATCTACTAGAAATATAATTTAAACATGAAATAAACCCAATAGGATTGTTTTGCCTCCAATAAGGTTTAATTATATCTTAGTTGGGATCAAGTACAAGCTACTGATTTATTATTACAGAGAAAGAGGAATCATTTTTAAAATGTGAATTATTTGTTTAAAATAGAGACTATATGGGAGATGGCCTTCCCCTTATTCAGAGCTGGATAACGGGTTTCCGGATAACCAGTATAGCTGGGCATGTCCTAAGTGGTGGCAGAGTTTAGACAATGGATTGCTAGCCTGTCTTGTAAGGGAATTATTACACTATAGGAATATTATGGGATGTGATGAAGATTGCGGCCAGCAAGCATAACTTCATTGGTAAAGCCGAGTTAATAACACTTTTGGGAAACCAAACAGGGCAAATAATGATAAATCGTTACTTAATATTTCCATTAGACACATTTCAGGAAGAAAAAAATGGCCCCTTTCACAAAATTAATCCTTTAAATAGCAGAGGTGAAAAATGTCTGTCCCTATGTAATCTGAAGAATGCTTTTAGGGCGCAGAAGGATCTCTGTCACTATACAGTAATGGTGGTTATCTCACGATCCCTGTGCAAGTTGCATTAGTGAATGTGTTATGAGGCTGCTGCACAGAACTGCAGATAAACCGTAATGTGTGGGGAATGACATACAGATGGGTCCCAAGCTTCTGTAACCAGTGCTGCACCGTGAGAACACTGAGCAGTTTCTCCAGGTACAAATGGAAGTAATGGGCTAATCAGAAAGGTCCATGATACATGAACCCACCTTAAGGTTAATCATGTCAAGCCTTCAACTGTAATTCTTAGCTGTTGTATTATCATTAGAACATATTTATAAAACACCAACAAAGTAGCATAGTAAGTTATTGCAATGTAAGGTTTCCCAAACTTAGAGCTAACTCCAAGGACCCAGACATGGCTCACTCTTCCACCTTTGGCTTCAGGAGGAGCCCTCCACTCCACAGATGCCACCAGGACTTAATGTGAGAAGACCAAGGAGAGAGTTCTGAGCAGTCGATGGAACCGAACATATGCAGAAAGGGGAGCAGTCAGCAAAACGTAAAACAGGCAGGGGCAATAACAGACGGGTAACGCAGTACCAAAACAATATAATAGAAGAGTAGTCGAGGTCACAGGCCAAGGTCAAACCAAACAGTAGCAAGCTACAGAATCAGGATCCAGAGAATAGTCAAATACAGGCAGGTGAGGCCATAAAAGCCTGGGCCTAGGGTGGCAACATTTAAGGGGTGGCATGCTTCCAAGCTGCATCCTAAGGAGCACTGGGGACTCAAAGCTTGCACACGAGGATGAGGAGGGGTTGTGCGTGTTAAGCATTCGATGCTAGGACCATGTGTCGGGGGCGTGCGGGAACAAACTACTGGCAATGAGACCATGCGCCCTCGGGCGCTGCACTATGAAATTCGGCCCTGATTGGAAATAGGACATTAGGGTCTTTAAATATTTGAATTTCGCTTCAACCACGAGGACGTCACTCGGCGCCCTGAAGAAAGGTGAAAATACCTGAGCCGCGAGAAAACCAGAAGCAGCATTCAGGAGTGGCGCGAGGAAGAAGCAGGTGGCGGGCATCCCTGCTGCCCCACTAGACCAGGCAATCAGTCCGGGGATTTCTTCTTACAATTACATATAATTAGAGGGTATAATTAGAGGGTATGTATGAGAAAACATACATGCAATACCCATGTGAAATAATGACACATGAAACGTATTTAGAATTGTATGCTGGTATATACAAAGCATGGGTGGAAATCCTTCTTCTTCTTCTTCTTCTTCTTATTATTATTATTAACAAGTATTTATATATCACCCGCATATTTTGCAGATAAGAAAAGCACTCTTTTACATAATATATACATAATATATATACAGTAATACTGGGATTCTGTAGGGTTAATCTTCTGTTGCACTAGATAAATTGCACGCCGGGCGTTAAAGTGCATATCTATGTACTGACCACATGCCACCCCTTACTTGGCAGTTATATGTTGCACCCATTTATATGCAGTTGACTCAAGCAATCGGTTGTGCCCAGTGTTGGACAGGGCTGGTGGGACACTGGGAAAATACTGGATTAGCCATGGTCCTTGAGGGCTCCACCAACCCAGACCCACTCCCCGCTGAAAGCTGTGGACACTGCCTTGCTCTCCCCCAATCACATCCGCAAGGGATAGAAGTGAAAAGGTATGGGTGCAGCCGGGGAGGAGGGGGAATGTTGCAACCTTGGACAAGCTCAAAACTTGGGCGGGAGACCCTAAGGGCGTATGGGTGCGCCTGAGTTGGCAGCCCCCGTGGGCTGCAGACCCATCAGACTGCAGTGTGTACAATTAAACTGCACTTACTAGAAAATAATGTTGTGTTGGGGTGGGTGAAAACCATGGAGCAATTTTGATACTTTTCACTGGTAAATAAGCCCTACATTTAACACAACGCAGCTGGGAACACTTTTTATTTAACTTTCTCTTAAAATCATTCCTCTTCCTTAGAGTACAACTTATAAAACAGGGGTAAAAGCGCCAAGGGTGCACAGCAGCATATGGCAGGCAGCAGAAATGATCTTAATGGGCTACTGGCACATGCCAATAAAACTCACTTATCTGTTCAGCCAGTTGGGCAACTCCCTCAGTAACAATCACATGGCTGTAAAACTGAAAATAAACTGTTCCTAAAGACAGATGCTCATATTATGCTATTCTCTACATGGGCATCGTACTTCTATTTCAAAATCACTTTGCACTCTCTAATTAAAGGGGTTTGAGTATGATATAGAGAATGATATTTTGAGACAATTTGCAGTTGGTTTTCATTTTTTATTATTTGTGTTTTTTTTAGTTTGTTTAGCTTTTATTCAACAGCTCTCCAGTTTGCAAATTCAGTAATCTGGTTGCTGGGGTCCAACTTATCCCTTTGAAAGCTGGAAAGAGTCAGAAGAAAAAGGAAAATAATATATAAATATATATAAAAGAATATATAAAAAAATATTAATGAAAACCAACTGAAATTAAAAGAATTGGTCATTCTATAACATACTAAAAGTTAACTTAAAGTAAACAACACCTTTTATCTCTATAGTGTTCTGTATTCTATGATCTACCTAATGTTTATTCGGTGAGATATGTATCTATGTATGATGACCTCCTCCATTTATCTTTTTGCAGGATAATAAAAGGTTCCATTAGTTACCAATAAAATTGTTTAACCACAGGATTACAACTAAGTTATATTTATTGATGTCAATGTTTTTATTGCAGCGACAAGTAAGTAAAATGGGCACTGGGCAAGTAACGAGTCTTTATTTTACCACTTTCAATGGAGTTTATTACCCAGGGCCACATATAAACCTGTATTTGAATACCTTGAGGGAGTGACAACCCTGGGACCATGTATTGGGGGCCTCAGAGCAGTAGCTCTATATAGGGAGAGGGAGGAGGGGGTCTAGAAAGGCAGGATGGTACCATAGTTAGGCAGGATGGTTGACAGTTGGGCAAGATGGCAACATCATCAACACCGATCCCTGTTATTAGTCAGATGCTGTAAAATGGCCAATAAACCAGGGTTTCTGGGCTCCAGATCATTCCTGCCACCTTTTATTTCAACAGCAACTGGAAGGTGACAAGCTGCACATCCCTGAGCAAATGCATATAGAGCCAATAGTCATGTGGGCACATGGATTTGAATTTCTCATGCAATCTAGCACCAAATTCATGTGATTCTTTTCAATCATTGTTTTTTTTTAAGAAAAGGTTGGAAATAATGTGTAGAAGGGAACATGTTATCTTTTCATACAGAATATGTTGAATTGGATGAGCGCCATGGAAGAGTTTGCCTAACTTCATAAGACAATAAAGCTGGCCATACACTATGGGGCAGATTCACTAACTTCGAGTGAAGAATTCGAATGAAAAAAACTTCGAATTTCGAAGTTTTTTTTGGGTACTTCGACCATCGAATTGGTTAAATTCGATCGAAGTCAAACGAAATCGAACGATTCGAAGTAAAAATCGTTCGACTATTCGACCATTCGATAGTCGAAGTACTTGCCCTTTAAAAAAAACTTCGACCCCCTACTTCGGCAGATAAAACCTACCGAAGTCAATGTTAGCCTATGGGGAAGGTCCCCATAGGCTTGCTAAGCTTTTTTTGATAGAAGGATTTTCCTTCGATCGTTTGATTAAAATCCTTCGAATCGTTCGATTCGAACGATTTAATCGTTCGATCGAACGAAAAATCCTTCGATCGATCGATCGAACGGTTAGCGCTAAATCCTTCGACTTCGATATTCGAAGTCGAAGGATTTCAATTCGAGGGTCGAATTTCGAAGTAATTTTAACTTCGAAATTCGACCCTTAATGAATCTGCCCCTATAAGATCCGGTGGTTTGGCGACATCGCCAAATGAGTGGACCTTTCCCCAATATGCCTACCAATGCCGGGCTATATTGCGAATGTTCGGCCCTAGGGCCGAATGATCAGATTACAAAAAGGAGCAATGGGCTCGAAATCCAGCCCTGAAACAGCCTGTGGGCTCTGAGTATTTATTTACTGAGTTTATTTACATTAATGTATCTGTAATGTCCTATTAACTTGTTATTCTGCAGCACTGAGTATATTAGCGATGACATCAAAATGCCCAGTGATGTCACAGTATGTTACACGCTCAGCTTAAACAACACACTCTTTAATCAGAAGAGAGCTGGTCATAGTCAGAGTCAGACATGACTGGTTTTACTTTTAGAAAAACTCTTATACTTTCATTTTTAATCAATTTTATCTTTAATGCTGTGGGCTTCCCAGTTGGGCGACTGGATGGTAATGTACTCTGAATTTATGTTTAAATTTACTAATTGGGATAGTGAGTGTGTATAGTTAGGCAAGATGGTGTCAGAGGTAGGCCTGGTAACTGTTGAATAGTCTGTATAGCAAGTAGGGATACACTAAATACAGGATTAGGTAAAGGATTCAGCTGGATCACAGTGATTTATGCAGGATTTGCATTGGGGCTGATCCAAAGTGTTCAGCAACAACGGTTCAGAAACCTTAAAGTCATGTCACTTTAAGACTCAATGTTACAACTGTTTAACCTCAAGTTAGAATGTCCAAATTAGGGTTTGGATTCAGTAGGGATTGGTATTCAGCTGAATTCATCTGAAAAAAAATAGAAAAAACGCCCATAAGAAAAAAAAATGTCCATTGACTTTAATGCATTTGGAGGGAGAAAAATTGTCATTGGGACTTCAATGCGTTTCACTAATTTTTTTTCATAGTTTCGCAAATTTTTACTGCGAAGTGAAACTGGACAGATTTGCTCATCACTATCCTTAAACAGTGATATGGCCCATAATACATGCATGGCTACATATATCACTAAACTTGTGGGGTGGGATACGGTATGCCATGCACAGTGCACAATCTCCCTGTACAAGATGAAATATAAAGATTACATAACTATAGTGATATACATATAATTATACATGCATTTTATTCACACAAACCATCCCTAGCTCTTATTCTTATAACCGTTTGCCATTCTATTTAACTGTTACTGGCCATACTGCAGCACTGACACTATTAGCTATGACATCACAGTGCACAGACATGTGACACTATTAGCTGTGACATCACAATGCGCAGTCAGCTAACAACATCCTGTATCCTGAGCACAAACAACAAATTCGTCAGTTGGAGCAGAAGAGAGAACTGAGCAGACATGCAAAGTTTTATCTTCGACCAAACTCTTAAAATTCTTTTATTTATCAATTTTATCTTTATTGTCGTGGGCTTCCCAGTTCATAGACTGGATGGTAATGTATCCTGAGTTTATACTTATTTTCAAATAGATTTATTTCTGTTTTTTTGGAAGGACTGTGAGTGACAGTGTATTCAGTAATACAAGATGGGGTCGGGAGGGTTCTGTTATTGTGGGACAGAGTGTATATAGTAAGGCAAGATGTCAGTGGATGGGGTGTAATTGTGGGATAGAGTGTATAGTAAGGCAGAGGCTGCTAATAGAAGAAACCATAATCATGGTGTACAGTATATATATATATATATATAAATATATATAATGTATATTAGTGTTTACACTTGATTTTATTTTAATTAGTCTAATGTTATTGTAATGCTCCAGCTAATTGTGTTTATTTCTTATAGGACCCAATGATCAGGAGGCAGAGGTTACAACAACTGAGACTATGAAACAAATAGGTAATCGGATCATTATTAAATACTGAGGGGCACATTTACTTAGCTTGAGTGAAGGAATAGAATAAAAAATACTTCAAATTTCGAAGTATTTTTTTGGCTACTTCGAACATCGAATTGGCTACTTCGACCTTCGACTATGACTTCGAATCAAATCGATTCGAACTAAAAATCGTGTGACTATTCGACCATTCGATAGTCGAAGTACAGTCTCTTTAAAAAAAACTTCGACCACCTACTTCGCTACCTAAAACCTACCGAGCATCAATGTTAGCCTATGGGGAAGGTCCCCATAGGCTTTCCTAGCTTTTTTGATCAAAGGAAAATCCTTTGATCGATGGATTAAAATCCTTCGAATCTTTCGATTCGATTTTTCCTTTGATTGTACGAACGAAGGACATGCGGTAAATTAATTAACCCTAAATATTCGACCCTAAGTAAATGTGCCCCTGAGTGTCTGTTATTTTCCTTTTCTCTCCATCTCAGGAGAACATCAGCTTCTCCCATGTGACACTTCATATTATTCTTTATATTTTATTCCTGTCCCATTATTGATTAAATTAATTCATTCACAGTAATATCTATTCAGTAAACTAAGTCATTACATTCTTCTTTTCCCCCCCAGATTGGCATCCCATCCAGATTACTGACAGCATCAGTGTATATGGAATTGGTAAGATTTCTGTGGCTTTTATCTGTCTCTTATATTCATTATTTCTTTCCCTCCCACTTCTCCTATTATTCTCCTTCACCTTTAATTCTATTTCCACTAGTAGATATGAATGCAAATGTATACAGGAGTGTTCTTTTCCTGCCCTGGGGTGGAATTATAAGTTACCCTGTGATTACAAGTTGCATCTCCTATCTGTGTAGCTGTAACTGTTCTGCACTATACATTTCTCACTTTGCATTTTGGATTATTGACATAAAAATGCAAAATGTTCTTTTGTAAATCCAGAATGTCACTTCTGCTGATGCTAGCACTTGCCATATTCCATCTTGCCCCATTCTGGACCAGTGCTACTATGGTTTATCCTTTCAATTGTGGGAGTTCCACATCAACAACGGCCTTAGGTTGCATGTTGGACAATGTAATAATTGCATTTCTAGGGTCTTACCAAGGTGTGCAATTAATACTGATGGTCCAGGGCAATTTCCTCTTCTACATTACTTTACATGATAAGGATCCATGTTAGATCCATCCCCTTGAACATGTCTAGCACTTACATGGTTATATAATCACTAACATATTTGTTTGTCATGTTGCAGATATCCCTATTGCACTACTTATTCGTGTTGCTGGTGGATGCATTGGATTACTTATAATCGCAGTCCTGGCTTTATGTATTCGATTCTGGTGAGTACTTTCAAGGGAATCTACACCAACCAACCAGAACTTTGCTTTAAACAGATGACCAATAAATTCTGGTTGGTTGCTACTGCAAATTTTGCTTAAAGGGAATCTAGACTCCTATAAATAAACTTACGTTGCCTTTATTTTTCTTCTAAGTAAAACATATTGGCATAGTCTCATTATTCTGTGAAACACAACTCATAACTGGGCTTCATAACTTAATTTTTAACCTTTGTCTCCCAGCAACAAGAATGTAAGAGAACTTAGAGAAGCCGAGGAAGAGCTGCGCTGCCTCCAAATTGTTGTACAAGGTAAAAAATTTTATTGCAATATTTTTACCCTAAGGTTCATATACATAATAAGGTACTGTCCCTATAGAGTAACATTATCCAGGACTGATATGGAGCACTTGTTCTCTCTAACACTAAACAAGGCTAAAACTGCAAGTTAGGTCCGTATCATCATCATCCCAAAAGCTAGGGGGAAAGCAGCCATATCATTATGAATATATTCATTAGGCAGTTGCAAAACCCTCATAAAAATAAAAAGTTTCTCCATATCTAGTAACCCATGTGATACCCAAGGGATAAAGGCCCTTCTCCTTCTTGATGGAGCTACCAATTCCCCTATCCCAAAGGTCCCTTTAAAAGCTAATCATATAATTTCCTTTGTACTTGGAATTTACCTGTAATTTGTCATCAAATGAATTGTCCAAAGTATTTCTAGTGAGACCTTATCACAATAACTAGGGTGAAAGCAGCCATATCATTATGAATATATTCATTAGGCAGTTCCAAAAAACCCCTATAAAAATGTTTTTAAATTGCTTTTTTAGGAGTCAAAATACAGATGCCTGAAGTAGACTCTAAAAAAAAGGAAGATACTCCTAGTAAAGAAATAGAAAATGAAAAGAAGGAAGTACCTGTGTCTATTATAAAGACTGATGCCCCTCAAGAAATCTGTGCTGATACAGATAAAGAGATATTAGACAGTAAGTACAAACTAAGTGTTGAAAACGTGGCTGTTGGGTGGGAGCTGAGGGTCTAACAAATGAATCCTACTAATTAAATAACCAGCAACTTAACAACTTGAACAACTTAACTTAGAGGGACCAGGTCACAGATTTATTAAAGGGATACTGTCATGGGAAAAAAACATTTTTTTCAAAATGAATCAGTTAATAGTGCTGCTCCAGCAGTATTCTGCATTGAAATCCATTTCTCAAAAGAGCAAACTGATTTTTTTATATTCAATTTTGAAATCTGACATTGGGCTAGACATATTGTCAATTTCCCAGCTGCCCCAAGTCATGTGACTTGTGCTCTGATAAACTTCAATCACTCTTTACTGCTGTACTGCAAGTTGGAGTGATATCACCCCTCCCAATCAGCCAAACAAAAGAATAATGGGAAGGTAACCAGATAGCAGCTCCCTAAAACAAGATAACAGCTGCCTGGTAGATCTAAGAACAACACTCAATAGTAAAAACCCATGTCTCACTGAGACACATTCAGTTACATTGAGAAGGAAAAACAGCAGCCTGCCAGAAAGTATTTCTCTCCTAAAGTGCAGGCACAAGTCACATGACTGGGGGCAGCTGGGAAATTGACAAAATGTCTAGCCCCATGTCAGATTTCAAAATTGAATATAAAAAAATCTGTTTGCTCTTTTGAGAAATGGATTTCAGTGCAGAATTCTGCTGGAGTAGCACTATTAACTGATGCGTTTTGAAAAAAACATGTTTTCCGATGACAGGATCCCTTTAAACATTTAGAATATTAAGTCCCCACCACCAAATGCAGCCCAGTTGACTTCACATATAACTTTTTTTAAGAGAATCCACCAAGGAGGAGCCCAGAGCCCTTTGCCCTGCTCTCCCTGATTTCTCTCTTCTCAGCGTGTCCCATGGTGGTCCATACCCCAGGCTTCCGCACAAGCCAAACCATACGATCACAAATGTTAATGACAAATAACTTTTTTCATCTTAAACAAACAAGTACTTTGTTTATTACTTTCCCAACTAGCCATTAAACCTAACCTTTAAAAAAAACAATGTAAACTGGTATCTGGATAACGGCATGCCATCCTTATAGAAATTGCCACCGTTTGTTCTTTTTACTGCTACAAATTCCTGTATAACCTTCCAGGAGCTTGTTTTTTTTGTATAATTATTCAGTTACCTTTGTCTAACTGATTTTTGACTTTCTCATTAAGCAAAAGAATGAATTTTCTCCACCCTTTGCGAACCTCCAGACGTTTTCTTCTTGATGGAGAACCAACCAATTCCCCTATCCCGAATGTCCCTCAACAAGCTAATGTTAAAGCTGACCAGTATGATTTCCTTTGTACTTGGAATTTACCTTCAATTTGTCACTAGTATTTCCAGTGAGACCTTATCACAAAAGCTAGGGTGAAAGCAGTCATATCCTTATGAATATATTCATTAGGCAGTTACAAAAGCCTCATAAAAATTAAAGGTTTCTTTATATCTAGTAACCCATAGCAACCAATCAGCAGTTAATATTTGCTACTCTGTTGTTTGGAAGCAAACATCTCATCAATTACTATGGGTTGCCACCAAGTCAAATTTGTCCCTATTATTATAGTAACTCCATCGTTTTGGGAGAGCTGAACAGTTGTGCTCTTGCTTTTTTAGGTGTTAAAATACAGATGCCTGAAGAAGACTCTTAGGAAACAGAAGATATTCCTAACAAAGAAACAGAAAATGAAGGGAAGGAAGTACCTGTGTCTATTATAAAGACTGATGCCCCTCGAGATCTGTGCTGATACAGATAAAGAGAAAGCAGAAAGTAAGTACAAACTAAGTGAAGTGTTGAAAATGTGGCTGTTGGGTGGGAGCTGAGGGTTTTACAAGGGCTGAAGGACTACGTGTAGGGTGGCAGATACACTCATCAGTTTGCCCTATTAAACCTCATATCTTCCACTTTTCCTACCCAAAATTACAACCTAAAATATACTCACTATAAAATGCTCACTACACACAGGTCTGTTTGAGGGAAATGGTTGTGCAGAGCAATGAGAGAGGCTTCCGGGAATGGGAGATTAAACATCAGTGCTTGGTACTGGATGGAGAGTTTTCTGACCGATCTTTTACTTTAGGTGTCAATGAAATAAAACCAGAATTGGTACAGAAAACAGATGAACAAGAAAAAGTTTGTGAAAAGCAAGGAGAAGTTGAGAATACGAACACAGGAGCTCAGAAAGCAAATGAGACCAAACAGAAGCAAGGGAAGAAAAAGAACAGAAGAAAGAGAAACCACAAAAAGTAGAGAGCAGAAATGAGGGCATAAAAGCTGAAAGAGCCGCCATTCAATATACAGAATGGAATTACAGCAGCCCTTTGTAACAGGCCTTTGCTGCTCAAATGTCCAAACTGTTGCTATTCCTGTGGATTAGGACAAACTCAATATGGAAAACTGTGATGGACAGAACACCATTAATTGTCTTTATACTGTATGTAAATAAAGAAATAAAGCATTATATAAAAATATACCTTCTTCCTCTCATGATGGACTTTCTCCCATAGGAAGGTAGTTGCACTCTAAAAGTAAACATGAAATTAAATAGATGGAAATAATGATACAATTATTGCTTACTGTTACCCAGAATCTACATGGGAATTTATTGCTTCCTGCCTGTATTACTTCCTGTAAAGTATCTCCTCTAAAGCAGCAGGGTGATCTCACCTGTGCTGGTGCCTGGGCCCCCCACTCCAGTCGCAAGCTCTACTAGTTCCCCCCCCACACACACACACACTGCTTACCTCAATTATTTGCGGATGTGATCACGGGACGGGGAGCGTTGCGATCGTCACCTGCAGTTCCCACTAGAAAAACGGACCTGAGAAAGTGAGGGCTGCGGGGGATAACCGGGCTTTTCCAAGTTTCCCGCCGGCTTGGTCTGACTATAGATATTCCACCAGAATAAAATCTAGAGTGAAGTTCTCAGCACTATTTTTCCAGGGCAAGATAGTAAAGACAGGTCTCCTTTATGCCCTGTGTCCCATAAATAAATGCAGACTTGGGTCTTTGTCAGTAAATTATACCTTATATCTTCTTGGAGTGACCCACTACAATATTTCTATGAGGTATGTCCTAACATAAGGCTGGACTGCTATTGTTTAAAGGAGAAGGAAAGTCTTCTTCCACTTGGAGGCGCCAAATGTTAGGCACCCCAAGTGACTGCATATACCTACCTGAAACCCTGGGACTGTGTTCCTATCAGCAGAAAACTCCCGGGGTTCTTCCAGCGAGCACCATGAAGCGATTCTCTTCCGGCTTCTTTCTTCAAGGGGCTGCGTATGCGCAGTAGAACGAAATAGCCAACTTTTTAGTTGAAGTTCGGCTTTTCACTACTGTGAAGAAAGAAGAAGCCGGAAGAGGATCGCTTTATGGTGCTCGCTGGAAGAACCCCGGGCCGGTGTACTTTTCTGCTGATAGGAGCACCAGCCTAGGGTTTCAGGTAAGTCAATACAATCACTTGGGGGTGCCAAACATGACATCCCCAAGTGGAAGAAGATTTAAGAGAAAGCAAATCGATTAAGAAATTATCTGTATACCTGTCCAAGAAAGCAAGCAAAAAAAACAGCAATTATTTTTAACCAAACACCATTGCTTTATAAACATTACAAGACATTTTTGTAAATTTGTGTACTGTGTCCCTTTAAATTCACATTCTAATTCTAAACACGCAGCCGATCAGGTGCTTCCAGCAAACAATCAGCTTGATTCAAATGCAGCGCAGACGTGTTTCGGTGGCTGGATTCCAGATTTCACAGCTATTTAAAACTGTTCTTGTATGGCCGATACTTGTCTTAGAATTCAGCACAACTTAATTCATTTGCCTCTTTCTTTACATAAACACCCCTTTAACCCCCTCCCTTCATTTTCTTGATTGCCATCACTAGGGAGACGGGAATGCCAAGCACAAACTTGCGGCTTCTTCCCAGGGGGAGGTTTGAACCGGTGTCCTCTGTCCCCATTTCCCATTCTCCTGGCTGGGCTGCTGCACTTTCCCTTTACTATAGGTTTACTCAATTGGAATTTAAATGCCCTGTGATTGTGTTGCTCAGAGAATGGGAAAATGCATCATTTCACTTTAATTTAATCAGATCTGCTTATATTAAGGAATGAATATATATATATATATATATATATATATATATATATATATATATATATATATATATATAGATAGATATCTATAGATAGATATATATATATATATATATATATATATATATAAGTAACAGGTCAGACAACAGAACTGTGTCAACTACAGCTACTACAATATATATTACTTTTCTTGTTTATTACTAAAGGGCTAAAAAACAGGCATGCATCTTTTTTTACTTTTCACCTTGTCTGTAGGAGATTTAAATGTTGCCCGCAAATGCACTACTCTGAGGCACTCACTATATGAGCACAAAGGGGTTTATGTAATAAAAGGCGCAAAGTTTGCTGCAGTTCCTATCACCTATAGCACCCACTCAGCATGTAGAATGCACTAGTCATCTCAGTGGTTGCTATGGGTTACAGCACCTGGGCAATGTTTGTGTCATTTATTACATATGGGGGAAAGATTTGTAGTGGTTGGTTGTGTCCCTGGTGCTGTTGCACTTATGTCTAGGACAGAAGCAAATTCCAAGTTCAAAATTAAAGGCATATTTATACTTTCTAGATTTCAATAGGAACATGTCAGTTGACCTTAATTAAGCTGCTGGGCACTAATTTGATGTTTTATAATGTATACCCTTCTCCCCCTGTCCTGCGTTATTTAACCCAAGTTAGCCAGCAACACATCTTCACCCAGCACTGTTCCAAATGAAACATCATGCTTGGGGACAGGAGAAGATACTTTTAGGTTCATGCATAAACCTAAAGGAATTTCAGAGCTTAGTGTCAGTGACTCAAACAGGTCAGTCTGTGGTTCCAGAACACACAAAGCTGCCAGCTGATGAACACAAGGACTCATTTATCCTGAATACCCCCATGCAGGGAACGTGACGTGTTCATGATCCTGCCCATGGGCACCTATGAGCCATGTAGCCATTCCTTCATTAATTCAATCAAAATAAACCTAAAGCTGGCCATAAACGCAAAGATCCAATCGTAGGAATCGAGGATTCATACGATTTTGTGTAGAGTCCGGCGGAGATCGGTCGTTTGGTCGATCGGACAAATATCTCTGCATGTATTACCGATCATACGATTTTCAGTAAGATACTGTCACTAGTTGTGGTTGGACATAACTGTCGTACGATTGCTGTCAGGGGCAGAACATCGGCTGATCTATTCTTTTCTACTTTATTTGATCGGAATGGTTAGTGGCAGGTCGGGAGATGGGGAAGGCCGATATTTGCATCTATGGTCAGCTTTATTCACAAGTCTAGTGTTTTGTGTTGGTTTCCTTTTTCAACTACAGTACTGGTCAAAAACAGAAGACCTGGCTAAATGATGACCCCACTATGGAGCTGACCACGGAATGGGTTCAAATCTCCACAAAGCAACTTTCTGATCTCCCTAGTGGTGGTTCAGTGAAATTCTGCACTCAATTTGTTGCCAACTTACAGTAAGTTCATGAAGAGGTAGAGGATTATATTCCATTAATGAATTTATACATTTGAGCCTATGAGTAAGTGCCCCAGTACAAAATGCGTTAGGCGGTTATCTGTATGTCCTAATAAATGTTTTGAATTTTTACTTATAATGGTCTTTACTTTTTTGGAGAAAACTCACAATTTTTGCTGTTTTAGGCTATATGACTCTATTTTGCCCCTCTCCTACCATCTTGCCCTACTGTACCCACCCCACTCTTCCAACTACAGCTTCTGCTCGGGCTGTTATATGTACAAGGCCCTGAGGGATCTCTCCTATTAAAATATGTTTGAGTGCAGGGAACAAGAATTCAACTGAATTCGTTATCCGTTGTCCCTATTATAGAGATATTTGTACCATTTACTCTCTCTGAAAATTATGATTTGCTTGTAAATCTACAGGGTATACTAATGTCCTAACCCAAACTACCAGTTACTACCAGCAATTTTAAATTTATTGCTGATTTATTTTTGTGGGCAATTGCACTTCCGCAATTTAGCCCCTATATCCTTAGAAATAATGTTGCAAAGCAGCTCAATGGTATGTTCCAGTACGAGTTCCTAGAACTTTTGATCTTCTTTCTGTGGAAGCTGATTTCACTGGCTCATTAGAATTCTGCTGCACAATTAAGCAGTTTTGAGGCTGATGAAGAAAATCCAGATTCTCTGATTGCCGAGTCTACGTTAATTGCATCACTTTTGCACATTCCACCCTTTCTGTGAAGATGGGTTTGGGGTTTCACAGAACAATAATTGATGATATCCAGTATCACACATTGAGCTGGGGGAAATCTCCAAAGTCAGTTAATGTAACTATTTACTGCCATTCGATTGGAGGGGAGTAAGGTCTAATGTGCTGCTGAGATCGCTGTTTGATGCAATGAATGCAAGTAAGAGAGATGTCAGAGATTAGGTTTTGCATTCAAGTGAATAGCTCTCAAACTAGATATAGGGGCAAATTTACATACCTTCGAAGTTGCGCCAGCGCTGGCTTCGCCGCACTTCGCAGCACTTCGCCAGGTGTAGCTTCGCCAGGGCCGCGCAAATTCACGAAGATCCAAAGTTGCGCAAAAGTTACCGATCGTTTGTGAAGTTGCGCTAGCAATGGCCAGGGAACATTACTAAATGTATTCTAATGCCCTACACATGTGCCCACAGTATAGTTTAGGTGCCATATGTCATCAAATGTGGGGGGGAAGGAGGGTACCCTAAAAAAAAATTTAGATCTTTTTCAGCCTTATAAAAAGTAAAAGACGCCAGCAGACCATCAATATCTACGCTTTTGCACTTCGCCTTGTTTAAGGTGGCGAAGTAAACTCTGGCTCAAGAGGCAACTTAGTGAATTAGCGTAGTTACGTCCCTTTGCCAGAGCGCAACTTCGTCTGGCATAAGGGTGCGAAGTAGTGCTAGAGTAGGTCCACTTCGCTAGTGAATTTACGCCAGCGCCCGTTAGTAAATCGGCGAAGTGGCAAAATGACAACACAATGGCGAATTTTCTCTAGCGTTAGCCTCTTCACCCTTTAGTAAATTTGCCCCATAGTTGCTTGAAAAAGTTTGTTGGTTTGTGGTTGATTAATGGGTAGATCTAGAATTCAGTTTTTTCATTGCTTTGTTTTCTCTGCCTTGATATTGAGCACTTTGTGTGTATGTGGGTCTATCCAGCAGAGACTAGTGATGTGTCCCAGCAAATGGTCTTGGGGGCCAAAACAAAAGAGGGTCCTGGACATATAGGGGGAAATTTACTAACTTGCGAAAATTCACACCCATCACTACACTTCGGCAGGTGCAAATTCGCTCAGACAGCTAATTTCCTAAAATGCGAATTTGCGTCCAGGGAGCTGAACGCTGGTGAATTTTTGCTAGCGTTACGTTGGCAATCAAAGATGCACTAGCGTTCAATTATGCCTAGCGCAACTTCGTTAGAGGTCTTCGATCAGGCTAATTTGCATACAGCGGGAAATGATAAAGTTGAATGGACGTATATGTTGCAGCAAATACATTACATTACACAAGTCCAGGGAACCTTAATAAAGACAATAGAGTTGTTATAATGCCCAACACATGAGCCCAGTGTATAGTTTATGTTTCATATGTTACAAAATGTATGGAAGAACCCGGTTACCCAAAAAACATTTTTAAGCATTTTTGCAGGCTATCACTCAAAAAAGACGCCAGCGTTTTTTGGGACTTAAAATTGAGGAAGTCCTATGTACTCCATTGCACTTCGTCAGGTATGAGCTGGCGAAGGCAAGTCTAGCGAATGAGGTTACGTTCAGTAAAACCCTGATCTTAGTGAATACGCCAGAGCGAAAATTTGCATGGAATTAGAGTGTGAAGCAACACTAGGGTCTTTCTCCTTCGCTAGCAAAGTGAGGCCTGTGCCCGTTAGTAAATCGGCTTAGTAACTAAATGACATCACTCTGGCGAATCATCACCAGCGTTAGTCACTTCGCTCTTTAGTAAATGTGCCCCTTAGTCAGCAGTTGTAGGAATAGCGATAAGAAAATTTTTTGCCAGCCACTGATTTTCGGCCATCTGCAATTTTTTTCTGCGAAACTGCGGCAAAAACGAGTTGCCATAAGAAGAAACACCCATTGACTTTAATGCTTTTTGACAAAAAAGTCGCCAGAACAAAAAACGCCCCGTACATAAAAAAATGTTGACGCCCATTTACTTCAATGTATTTTGAGATTTGTTCATCACTATATTTGGACCATTTAGGTTCCAGGAAATGCTGGTCTCAATATTCTTTATTTATATTGATCTTCTGGTTCTGAGTCGAATTCACTAAAATCCTAAGTGGTTTGAATACGGCTCTCTTAGCCACACGCTGATTGTAAGGGGAAGTGGCGGCTGGTAGGTCTCAATGGGTTTAATCCTTGCAATACGTAGTGGCAACCAGACCTTAGTCTGAGCAGACCCGTAGGCATTTCTTGGTGGGGGTTCTATAGTTTCACCTTGTTTTGTTCAACCTACAAAATAGAGATCATTTACATTTATTTGAATGGGAAACAAGGTGCCAATGTAACCCTTCCCAAATGATCCCCTATTGATTATTAAAGATGGTCAAGCTATTTTATATAATTATTGCCGTCATCACTGAAATTCACTCCATTTAAAAAAAAAAATATATAGCCTCGTGGGCTTCTGGGAAGGGTATAAATAATTGCAAATTGAAATGACGACATGTAGCTCAGATATTGTCAATGTGCTAATTGTAATGTGTGACCCGAAGGCCACTTGTGTTTATCTATTAAACCTACCGATCTGTAAAAACATCAATTCCAGTTTTATTAAGAAGAAGTTCAGCATGAAAATGGCTGTTGGGTCCCAGGATGCTCATAATGATGATGTTTTGGTATTGTATATATTATCCACAAACCCATGCACCATTGTATAGACTCTGGTATGCCATAGTTTAGGACGATCTATCTGAATGGCTGGTGTTCCGGTATATTGATATCCCAGGTAGAGCTAAATAAATCAGGAATCATATATCCATGTGTACAAATGTATGGCATAGCTTTGGTTTTCATATTCAACATCTTCCAGGGTTCCTGCCCACGTTGCTGCCCAAAGAGGTTCTTAAAGCATTGGATAGCTGTGCAAGCAAGTGCCTCAAGGCTGTGTGGGGCTCAGAGCAGCGAGGGGATTAGGAGTTTGTCATTCCTGCCATAATCCATCGGTCCTGCATGCATCTGAAATCTGGGAAAGCGGCTTTGCCATTTCTCTCCCTCTGGGATTTGCTTTGAGTGTAATGTGAAGACAAGTTTATATGCTTTACTGGGCTGTGTTCTGTTGCAGGGACCTGTAGCGCGGGCTGGAATGTTTTGACTGTGCTGTATTAAGCAGCTCTTGACCTCGCATAGTTTTGACTTAGTCATATAGAGCTATTGTATTTACAAAAAGATGTATAAAGCTCCCAGGGCTCTGCTTCTGATCACCCTTTTGTGTTTCAGACTTTTTTGCGAGCCCCTTAAGTAAACAGTGCTTTCCCTATCCTTGTGCTTAATATCTGAAAAACAAAAAACTTACACAAGTGCATAAGGCTCTGCTGGGTGCTTAAAGGAGAAAGAAAGGTTTTCTAACTTGGTGCCAAAAGTTGGGCACCCCCAAGTGTGGTTGCGGAAAAATTAAGCCTTCTTTATTGAAAAAATAATAGTTATAAAATCATCAGAACAGTACATATGTGGACCTCCCCCACACTTGACGCGTTTCGTGGCATCTCGCCACTTCCTCAGAAGCATAGGGAAACCCACCCCCAACACCAACATCAACGATCAAAAACCGCAGATCACTCTGTTTGTTTTTGCAATACATTTATATTTATATATATAACATTAATAATTGTTTAGTTTATGTTTTTTGTTTTTTGGTTTATATTGATCCCCACGTTATGAACTATGTACTAGTCTGTGATAGAATATGATATGTTATATCAATTGACTATTCATAAGATGTTGCTATTTAAGTGTATACATTTCTACAAGCGTTTTATAAGCTTTTTGCAACATTGTTTTTGTAAACTGTGACAAATTTCTATTTCTCAGATTAGCCTGACCTACCCAGCAGGTGGAACAAACAGAGTGATCTGCGGATCGTTGATGTTTATTATATAATGAATGACCTGATTGGGTTAAACGCGTCAAGTGTGGGGGAGGTCATGTCCACATATGTACTGTTCTGATGATTTTATAACTATTATTTTTTCAATAAAGAAGGCTTGATTTTTCCGCAACCACCGTGTGCTCCATATTCCAATTGCAGAAGACCTTTAACACAAATAAAAAGCCCAGTTTGTATTTCTATCTGTACCTGTTACTATCAATATGACAAGGATATAAATGCTGTTACATCAGGCAACTAACATGTAGCAATTAAACCCACTAAGAAACTGACTGTGATTGTGAATGCTACTGGCTGGACCCTTTTTGTAACAACTCGGTTCGGACTGAGGTGCTAAGGGTCCATTGGAGGACGTTAGACCACAAGACCACTCTCAATTTTCCCTTTACTTTTCATTTATAATCTTTCCTTCTTATCTTTCCCCCTTTCTCTTATAAAGTCCACCATCAGGTTCTGTACATGTGGGTACCCATGGATTACCTACTGTGGTTCAGACAAAAAACTATATAAAGACTGCATACATCGTCTGAAGGTAGCCTGCAGTGGAAGTCGGGTGGGATGTGGGATACTTAGTTATTGGGACTTAATAGAATGTTCCTTTCCATTGGGTGATATAGTGTCATCTCTGGTATTAATGATGTCAGTTCAGGGATGACCCAGTTTGGGTCCGATACTTCTTTATCTAGGTTCAGTGAATCCGGATCCCGTCACCGGTTGGCACTTGGCAGGTCTAGGTCAGAATTGGGTGTGCTATGCAGGCACTGATATAAGCTTATAATGCTAAATGGTTGGGTGAGCAGAAGGACCATTGGCCATGTGATTACCCACAATCAATGGGTGCAACCTCGATATCATGAGATTTGGGTGGCATTTGAGAAAGCCTTCACTGGCAAAATGAGCGTCAGGCATTTGCTACACTGTGAGGTTCAGCAGTATGCATTGAATTGGTGGGGACGATAGCATTTCAGGGAGTGGGAGGAATAAGAGGTAACATGAATAAGAGGTAACGCCGGACAGACCCATGGTACTTTGATGATGGTAATATAGACTTACTTCGTGGGCAACCGCTTGTTTCCAGTTATTTGTGTTGCAATAGAATAAGTGACAGGGAATAGGCCATTCTACTTTAGGTGCCTCAGAGAGGACAAAGTGTCAGTTAACTGTCTCTTTGCACACCATATTGGATTCCACGTCTGTAGTGATGTACTAAAGGTTACCAATTGTTGGTCTGTCCTCCGTTCCCATTCACATTACTGACCCCCCAATCCACAATGCCCTATATACCCTTTTGATCCCCACCAAACCTTATACAATTTATAAGAGGGCATACAAGTCTATGGAAGATCTAGTTGGGACCAGTATAATACTCTTTTATATATACTGCAATCCCTACAACCGCGATACCAGATCATTATACATCTCTATTTTTAAATGTTTTTAAAAGTATTAATTCCCTCTCTGTTTTAAAGGAGCTATTAAATTTTGTGTTTTAAGTGTGTTTTAAGTGTTTATATTTATTGATTGAATATTATCAGACACAATAACGACACTTGATTTTGGTTTTCACATAATGAATTTATTGACGGATTGAGGTTAATTGACCACATTTGTCATGTCATAAATGTTCCTTTTACACTGTGTTCCAGCTGTGTACAATAAATTTCACACTTAATATAATAAAGATTGTGTGACATCATTAACTCTTCTTATCAGTTCCTTTCTTTTCGGCACAAATCAATTGAGAAGAAGGACCCTCTGACACATAGGCCTTTGTGGGCCAATCCTACACTGTGTAGGTGTTATGGATGATTTTGCATTGTCCTTGGTCCTACCAATGTAGTATCCTCCTCTGCTAAGTTCTTTAGGAACCATGGTTGACCCAGTCACTGCTTCTGAAGCAGTATGAAAACCATAAAAGGCATTAAACATGTCTCCTGATTGTTCTGTAACAAAGAAACTGTATTTTAATATTCTTAAATATCATGAAACAATGATATTAGGGGAAGCTCCACGCCTGTTATACTCAGAAGATCGAGTTAAAGTTTGGTAAAAGTTGGAACTATAGGACCTTAGTCTAAAAATCTCTGCAGGCAGGAAACTTCCAGGATATCAGAACATAACTATTAAGATATCTTGAGGTTTTCATTGTCTAATTATTTCTCCTTTCTAAAATGTGTTTTATCTGTCTGATCTTGTATCCCAGGTTTTGAGATGATGCTTCCCTACATTAATTTAGATTTCTGCCATTACAGATTCTTTTTCATTATAAATGTGTCCAAGCGGTCCTCATTTTAATGGCCCTGCTCTTTGAAGCCTCGGGATACAGAATTTTGAAAGTCAGGCTGCATCGGGTGCTTGATCCAACTTCTGGTATGAAATCATTGCTATTTTATCTGTATCTAATGGTATCCAAGGAAACAGAAGGTGCAGTACTTCTTAGAAGTTATCAGTTTTCTCACTTATAATGTTAGTCAATTTGATGTTGGATGTAGAATTCTTGCAAAGATTATTCAATGGTTGTCTGTAAGATGGGATCCAATTTCACATCAGCTCTTATGGTTTATGTTCTTAGGACCTCCTTTGTTATGTATTTGTTTTACTATTTCTATTCTATATTGAGCAGTAGGATATGGATACAACAAAAATCACCTTGTCCATAATAGACCAATCACACCTTCCCCCTAGGCTTCCCTCCTTCACCCTGGTGATGACTGCACTCTACCATTAAGACGACCATACACGGACCAATAAGAGTTGATGTCCAGAATGAGTCAACAACTTATCTCCAATGTATGGAGCCCACTGAGAGGCCTAACTAATTTTTGAAAATATATCAATCAGGCAGGTTAAAAAATCCCATCAGGTGAGCAGGTTGATGTGGTCCTCCTCCGATGAATCTCCATAGGCCCTACTAAATTACCCAATCATTATCCCTAGGGACAACACTTATATAAGCCCCATTTTGCCCAGCACGATGGTGTCCAAATCCATATCCGTTTATTTGGTGACCTGGTTGAAAGTTATTTAGACTGGAATTTGTGAGTGAACACTTATTTGCTGTCCTATATTAATGAAACAATGGCTAAGTGTCTGATACAACATGACTTCAAACACTTCCACAGTACTGCATATCCTAATGAAGGAAGCCTGCCTATGTTGTAAAATACCTGACATGGAAGCACACATATGTTGTAGATCTGCACAAAGCACCCAGCTATGCTAATTTGCAAAAAAAATAAAATAATATTTAAATATATACAATGAACACAGATTTGGCTTGGGAATGAGCGACAATAATTCCCGTTTTGGGAAAACTCACAGACCTGCATATATTATCAGTGTTCAGAGGATTGTCTGTTGCAATCGCAGGCCCTGTCTCATTCAATCATTCCCATCAAAAAGCAATTCTGCATGGTTGCTTAGGATCCTTAGGAGCCTGGGAAAGTGCACCAAGCATTATAGGCAATGCAGACAGGGCTGATTAATGTTGGCTCCTTCACCAACAACAAACAGTGCTATTCACATTTAATTACTACAGCGATTTTCTGTAGTCAAGAGTTAGATACCTCTGCCTTCAACAGCTTCAGCCCGACTTGACTTTCCTTATCACCAAGCTGACTTGTCTGTGAGATGAAGGTTCGCCTTCAGTAACATAATTAAAAAGTTGGAAAGGGCTTCGGTTCACTTCTTGAAACTCCTACCCTAAAAATCTGTCACTGGCCGTTATCTCATTCTTAGGAAATGTAATGGTGGGAACACTTTCAGCTAGAATGGACATGACAAGGCAGTAAATATATATGTGGAAAGCAAAGCTTTCCATTGGGCAAATAAGGAATTATTCCCAGCACCCAGTGCTGTATAAACAAGATGCTTTGAACGCTAACATCACAGTGAGCCAGTCATTTTGCTCTAGTGGCTTCATTCTTGGTGGTCTACTGGAACATGTAGGGTTAGGCTAGATGAGAAAATGTTCTTAAAAGAGAAGGAAAGCTACACAATAGTGCAAGCTATAAGACTAATTTTATTCTGTAGAATGCTTTACCATACCCGAGTAAACATCTCTAGAATATCTCTCTGTTTGTTTTTGATAGCAGCTGCAATATTAAAACTGAGCATGCTCAAGCCCTAAGTCTGGAGGTTTAAGCTGAAAACAGGAAGTCTGATACAGAATCCCATGTGTACACAATAGAAGGAAAGAAATGCTGTGTTTCTTCTGCACACCAAGACTTGTGGCAGCGCACACCGGCATCTTGGAAGAATCGCCCACTCTTGAGGTTATGGTTAAAAGGTATATCTTTATTTTCACATCTGATTGACCATCTAGTGTCTGAGGTCTGACGCGTTTCGTGGCTACGCACTTCCTCAGAGACCTCGTCTCTGAGGAAGTGACCATCTAGCGTCTGAGGTCTGATGCATTTCGTGGCTACGCACTTCCTCAGAGACCTCGTCTCTGAGGAAGTGCGCAGCCACGAAACGCGTCAGACCTCAGACGCTAGATGGTCAATCAGATGTGAAAATAAAGATACACCTTTTAACCATAACCTCGAGAGTGGGTGATTCTTCCAAGATGTGTACTCTGCCACAAATCTTGCTGTGCTGTGAAACGTCTCCTTAGTGACGGACTCGGGCAGTGGCACCCGGGTCACAACGTGGACGGGGTAAGACTCAAAAGTATACTATTTCATTAAGTGATTTATGGTGGATTACGGGGAGCCCGATAGGACATGGATAATGTGGAACTTCAGTGCAGGGTCCGGGGCAACAAGCACCTGGGCCACTAGCCTTAAACGGTGAACAGCATCAAGGGTGCTTGGAAATACCTTGTGTGGGTTAGATTCCCCGTGCCGTAAAATTAAATTAACCATGCAGTCTTTATAGAAATGCTGAATTGGAAACTGTGGGTGTCTGTGTTTCTTTTGACAGAGGACTCAGAGCAGTTTACTGGTGTATTTATATGGACCTTTCTGATAAAGCTTAATTAATTTTAGCCTTTCCTTCTGCTTTCAACAGAATTTCTGCTTCCTCTAAAGTTACGAGCAAATCTCACCTTAAAATTACTCTCCTGGTGGGGAAATCTGAAGGTGGGAAATTAGCAGGCGAGCGGGAAGTAGGGGGCAGGTTGGGGGTGGCTATGCGTGTCAGGCCCCTCTTTTTTGGGGGGCCCGGAAGCCCATTGATGATTCATTGGTGTACCCTGACCAGTATTTTGCCATCCGGGCTGTTAAAAATAATGTTTGATGCCAATGTTGGGTAGCAGCCCTGGTTGGCAGAAATACATCTTCTACCAGTTTCTTTAATTAGAACAATGTAGAACTGCATTTCCCAGTTTCAGCTGGGGGCAGAATCAGGTCATTGTACATCTGGACAAATGGATATTTTTATTTAATTAATATTTAAAAAGTCCTGCTGCTCCAGTTTTCAGGGCTGGAGGCTGCATCTCTGGTTGGGGCCAGTGAAACATACATACAAACCAATACTGCTTTTCCTAAAATTAACAAAAGTCATTTGAAAGCAGAGGAGAAAGCAGATGTGGAAAATGATTTTGCCACCTCCCTATAGTTGAAAAAACACAATAATATCTATCTCTTTCCTATCTTGTGCAGGACAGGGTGTAGCGTGCAAAAAACAGGCACAAACTGCCATGTTTTTAGACGTTTGTGGCCTGTACTTTTCTGAATTTCCTCAGGTCTCTGCACTCAGAGATCTGCATGTGCCCCCTGAATAGGTCCAGTGTGCAGCCAATCCCTAGGCACAAGAGATTTTTAAATGATCACTAAAGGGACACACTTTTGCCCCAAAGTGCTATAATACCAGGCCGGATTTGTGGAGAGGCCACCAAGGCCCAGGCCTAGGGTGGCAGGTTTTTCGGGGGCGGCATGTTGCCCAACCACACCCACATTGGTTCTGAAACACTGGGGATGAGCAAGAGATACGATCGTTTTTTAAATTTTTTTAATCCCCATTGGTCCGGTCCCAATGATGAAAATTTGAGCCAATAATAGAGAGGGGACGGGGGCGACAAACGACAGCAGGCCTAGGGGCACCAGCTATGAAAATCCAGCCCTGTCTAACACTTGCACCCGGAGTCATTAATTCAACTCTCGTGTTTTTCATTTTTCCTTGTAGCAAGATGTTCTTTTTGGGTGCTCAGTTAATCTATATAGCATTAATAATACTGTGTCATTTGTCTGCACAGAATTGATGAGAGGATGACAATTTTGTACATTGATTTTGTCATTCAAAGAAAAACATTTTTTTTTATACCTCCCCACCAATATATTGTAGGGTAAATAGATCAACGGAGCGCATGGCTGCACTGCTTTCGGTTCATCCCCCCCACTGAATACAGGTATGGGACCTGTTATACAGAATGCTCAGGACCTGGGGTTGTCTGGATACGGGATATTTCTGTAATTTGGATCTTCATACCTTAAGTCTACTAGAAAATCATATAAACATTAAACAAATCCAATAGGCTGGTTTTGCTTCCAATAAGGATTAATTATATCTTAGTTGGGATCATGTACAAGTTACTGTTTTATTATTACACAGAAAAGGGACATCAATTTTAAAAATCTGGATTATTTGATTACAATGGAGTCTATGGGGCAAATTCACACTAAGATTCGTAGTTGCGCCAGCGTCCGCTTCGCCGCACTTCGCCAGGCGTATTTTCGACAGCGCTACGCAAATTCACTAAAATCCGAAATTACACCCAGGGGAAGCATAAGGTTGCGAAGTTGCGCTAGCGTTAATTCACCAAGCAAAGCAAAGTTACGCTAGCGATGGTTAATTTGTATACGGCGCCAAATTGAAGTTACAATGGAGGTATATGTAGCATCACTACACAAGCCTGGGTAACCTTCAAAACAGCCAATAAAATTTTTATTTTGCCCTACACATGTGCCCACTGTATAGTTAAGGTGCCATGAGTCAGGAAATGTAGGGGGGAAGGAGGGGAGCCCCAAAAACATTTTCGATCTTTTTCAGCCTATAACCCATAAAAAAAGAAAAACCGCAGTCCCTATCTACTCTATTGCACTTCGCCTGGTCTGAGGTGGCGAAGGAAGTCTGGCGTAAAAGGTAGCGTTCAGAATAATTTGCGCGTCAGTGAATTTGCGTAGTTACGTCCGTTGTGCAAATTCGGCAGGCGTAAGGGTGCGAAGTAACACTAGCGAATTTACGCCAGCGTCCGTTAGTGAATCTGCGAATTAACGGAAATGCGATACGCTAGCGCATTCACGCTACCGTTAGGCGCTTCGTCGTTTAGTGAATTTGCCCCTATGGGAGACGGCCTTTCCGTAATTCTGAGTTTTCTGGATAGCGACTTTCTGGATAACGGATCCCATACCTGTATACAGTATATAGAAGTCATTTAGTAAGAGGAGCTTTTCTTTTAATCGCCCGCGCTCCTGAAGCTTCTAATTCTTTGACGGCACCAGCCTGGCCCCTGTGGGGTTTATTTGAGTGCTAATAGATTGTTTCAGTTGATTGATGGTGCCGATGTAGAACAAGGGTAATTAGCAGCACCTTAGCGTGTGATTTCATGGCTCGGAATGACTTCTGTGTGCCACCGAAACGCACTGCATCATTCCACTCTCTATTATTAAGCCTCTTCTACATGATTTGGCTCCAGGAAAAGCATGAAGAGCCGACTGGATAACGTCCTTGTGTTGTGCCGGGATCGATTGCTCGCCAAGACTCAGAGCGGTGACAGGCAGGATGATTCATAAGATAAAGAGTTCATTAGAAATGTTCTCAAGGTAAAAACACAATAGTCATCCTTGCACTTCTTAACTCATTGTTTGACAACTAAATCATGCCTGGCTGAATTGCCGTCGTTTTAACCCGAAAGGAGTTAGATGAACATAAACGAGATGCAGTGGTTTTCTCTAAGATGAAAAAGAAGATATCATAGCATGTTCCAGCTTTCCTTAGTTGTCATCGGATCCAGCTTATATCAATGTACAGGTATGGGATCCGTTATCTAGAAACCCGTTATCCAGAATACTCTGAATTACGAAAAGACAATCTGCCACAGACTCTGTTTTATCCAAATAATCCAAATTTTTAAAAATGATTTATTTTTTCTCTGTAATAATAAGTAGTGATGGGCGAATTTATTCGCCAGGTGCGAATTTGCGGTGAATTCCTGCGATTCGCAGCAAATAAATTTGCGAAACCGCCACAATGATTTGCTAGCGTCAAAAAAACGTGCCAAATTCGACCCATCAATAGTAATAAGTAGCTTGTACTTGATCCCAACTAAGATGTAATTAATCCTTATTGGAGGCAAACCAGCCTATTGTGTTTTAATGTTTACATGATTTTCTAGTAGACTTGAGGTATGAAGATCCAAATTATGGAAAGATCCGTTATCAGGCAAACCCCAGAGCATTCTGGGTGACAGGTCCTATATATATATATATATATATATATATATAGTAAATTCCATTACAGTACCAGGGAAGATGTATTCATAGGGGGGCTCATTTATAAACTTCAACAGGGCAGATTGGTTTTCACAGTGAATATATTTGCCCTGCGTCTGGTTATATTTATAAAGCCGAATAAGAGTGCGTAAACAGATTTGGGAATTTGTCTCAAATTGCAAATATTTATTTTAGGGATGCAACAAATCCAGGATTCGGTTCCGGATTCGGTCAGTATTCGGCCTTTTTCAGCAGGATTCGGATTCAGCCTTCTGCCCAGCCGAACCAAATCCGAATCCTAATTTGGGTGGGGAGGGAAATTGCATGACTTGAAGTAAAAAATGTTTTCCCTTCCCACCCCTAATTTGCATATGCAAATTACAATCCGGTTCGGTATTCTGGCTCATCTTTCACAAAGGATTCGGGGGATTTCGGCCGGATCCAAAATAGTGAATTCGGTGCATCCCTAATTTATTTGCGCACTATGCGTTTGAATTACGCCACAGAATTTGTGGCAGAGAAAATATTCGCAAAACAGTTTTGCAAATTGTGAAATGAAGTTACTATCAACGCTATTTTCGTGCGCAGCAACCTCGCACAGTGGGCACACTTACACAAACACCCGTCTCATTTGAGCCATTTGCCAAAACTTATTCACAATGCGAATTTGCAAAAACCGGATACAGCAGTGCAATTTTTTAGCGTTCAGGAAAAAACACGGGCAAAATAATCATTTGCGAATAAATATGCGCTGCACAAACTTTATAAATGATCCCCTCAATGTGCAAATTGAAAATTAAGATTTTTACTCACAATACAGCATTTCTTTCCCATCATTCCAGAGTTGCTGCAGTGAAAGTCTGGTTTCCCACATTGGAAATCCTGGAGCTACCACCAAGTCCAGGTAGGTGGCAGTTGCAGGGTTCTCCTCTGTCAGTAGGTGCAGTTGGGCAACATTGGTGAAAAGGGGCAATATGGCAACCACAGGGAAGCGCAGGAGCATATATTGACTAAAGTACCCAAATAAGTTGTACCAATATGCTCTCTAGGTTCCAACCATTCTAGAGCACTCACACTTGGGCGTGCGTTCATAAAGGAACCCTCTTTTTTTCCATTCTTAAAGTTTGGTCTGATTGTCCAACACAAGATTCTTGGTGATGAATATCACCACACTTTTTTGTAGCAAAGAAACATTTATAATGTCATACAAAGAAATCATTGTGAACCTGGGGACATAAAGTTCCTAATTCAGCCAGTAGCCATCCAGATGGATAGTCATGTTCTAGGCTCTGCTGCTTTAATATCAGTAACACGTTCCTTGCATTGATTGTAGTCCCTATGTGGTCCTTAAGATGGATGCAGCCTTGTCACCATGATCACAGAATCCTATATTAATGCTTATGGGATTGTTTATGCTTATTAATGAAATATCTCATGAAACCCTAGAGATCTCAGGTCAATATACTGTATAGGGCTTGTGTGTGTTGCTATCTTGCACTTCTATAGCTACTATCTCTCATTCTTCCTACATATTACACATTCCCTGCAGGGCGCTAACTCTGTGTGGGCCCCAAAATAGTCACATATATTTGCACCTCCCTAAAGCCAGCTCTGGGTATCACAGCACAAAGCCTCTTTGTTCTCAGATCACTTTATCATGAATTTGTCAAATTCACAACTGACCAATGCTGACGTTCTTTCTGCAAGCTTATGAATGCGGTGTCGTGTTTAATATTCCTTTTGACACAGAGAAGCAGAATGTTCCACAAACATCTCTGATCCAGGCCGTACAAACAGTTGTGAGCAGATTATTTTCCCTTTTTAATCCCGTCACCTTGCATTCCAGATCAGTCACTGAGTTCCTTTATATTCCCTCTAATGCCTTCCTGTCAGGATTATGTTGCTGATGCATAGCCTATTGTATACCCACAACATGCCTACGGGTGACATGGGGATATTCTGCCACCTTAGAGCTGAGTGCCACTTTCATTTGTTTAAACAAGGCCTCATCCTTAGTGCTGAGCATTGTATCTAGAGGGCTTTCATTCCTATTATAAGGGACCCAAAGAATTAATTCTCACTTCTGCTCAGGAAGTCTAGGGTTTTTACCTAATGCCGTTTGGGCAGTTGCCCCCAATTGGTGTAGGGATCTTGTGACCAGTTCCTGTCCATAGTTTTTATAATTGGAGGGAGTCCACTTCCTATTTGGTCTCCTAGTACCAGAGGTGGATATACTGGGTGTTGTGTTCACTGGTCAGCCTTTCAGTGTTCTGTATGTGATACTAAGGCTCCAGAAACAGGTGGCACATTAACAGCAACTTTCTGCAAGTTTATTCAGCAATGAACATATAACTTAACACCAAACATCAGGGTGCAACCATGCTGTGCAAGAAGGAGAGTGTGAGGGAGAGAGACATAGCAGAACAGGCACTGGAGAAAAACTGCTGAAGGTGCAGCACAGCGCCCTCTATATTACTCCAGTGGTAAAGTCACAGACAAATACACTAAACTGGGAGCCTGAAGCTTAAAGGTGGCCAAACATGGGCAGATCCACTAGTTTGGAAAGGTTGCCAAATAATTGGATCTTAAACCAATATGCCAACCTTGAGTGAGCGATATTGGACCAATCTGGTTGTTGCCCCAAGGGCCCAACCATTGGATCACAAGGTGAAGAATGTAAGGCGGTGGGATTGAGGGCTGCATCAATGAAACAATGTGGTCCTCAATACAACGGGAATTTAAGCCTGCCCGATCATCATCTGGCCGATTTGTGGTCAGATATTTATCACGGAAGCCTGTAGGATGGCTCCATATATTGGCCAATAAGCTGCCACCTTAAGCCCCAATATCAAGTTTTGGGCTCTAAGGAGATCAGCAACCTTAGAGAATTCTGGAGTCATTTAAATAAAGTAAAGGCTGTGGATTGCAGATTTTGTCATAGTACACTCTTAGAAGATGAGACGCTTATAGAAGAGAAGAGGAATAGTAAGACTTGTCAGCTTAGCCTGAGCCGCATCCTGGTGTGGAGTTGGAACCTCCAGGTGACACCTGCCTAAGGGTAGGACCACCGTCTAGAAATTAACCCAAGCTATTTTCATCTTTCACTCAAAGGGATCCATTTTACTAGGGTGTCTCTCCACTGGTGAGAATGCCACCCATACTTTCTCCTACAGGTCATGGTGCAAGATCCTCTAACTACTTACTAATTGCTATACCACTACCACCAAGTACTCAGGAACAAATAAATCACCTTTTTTGGTAATGAACTATTGGCATATTTTTACATAAGATAAATATAACCTTACCATTAAAATAGCAAGCAACCTTATCTCCAACTCCTTGTGAGAACTTAGTGTTCTCCTGGTCAGCAGCTGAAAGGAAACAAAGGAAATCATTCAAACCGACCCATTGAACTTCCTGGTTAGAATTAGGTTCCTAGAGTTGCTAAAGAGTAAAGAGACATAGATATTTAGCAACCACAGACTCACCTGCCATCTTGAGATGAAATCTATACCCCATCTCTAGAGCTACAGTGATAGAAATGTGAATAGGGTGAGACACAACACATATAGTATATGAGTAGATCCTCAGACAGGTGGTCATTATAATGATTCCCAACAGTTCCACTGATTCCACAGGAATCAAAGTAAAACATAACAAAAGAATACTTTTTTATGGTCCAGATCACCCAAAATATACTATACAGTATAGAAGACTAGACTTTGTGCAACCTCGGTCTCCAAAACACAGACACAAAAAATTTAAATAAGTATAACTCAGAGCTGCAAAAATTGTATATAAGTTGTCAAATAACATTAAAGAGAATAAGAGCCCCGACAAATCTGTAAAAGTACAAAGAATAGCGAAAGCCGAATGCTGGGAAAGCGCGCTGTATATCTGTTGGGTTTTATGTGGATCATATCTTAGAATAAATGCGATTTTTAGCGGTGCCTTTACATCAGCCATTGTTTTCCTCCAGAATGATTCAACGGTTTCTAATGTTTTAGTAAAAATTATTTAGCTTTCTAGGTAGACTGGAGTCTAACATGATGCAAGATGAGCTAAAGGGAAACTACAGCTAAACAAAAGCATCTCCAGGATGGGTATTTTGTAACATTTACAAATAATGTAAAAAAAGAAAAGCTAGACAAAGGGACAGATTTACTAAAGGATGAGGTGGGCTTTTTTAGTGAAAATTCTCAGGGATAGTGATAGGTGAATTTGGGGCGTTTTGTGTCATCGAAAAATTAGCGAATTTCCTGCGAAAAAAAAGAAATTCACAAAGCGGCACCTGAGTCTCGTTTTTGACACTGGCATCCGTTTTTGATGCCAGCGTCCATTTTTTGGATGCCAGCGCATATTCGCCGGCAAAAATGCATCAGCGTCCAAAAAAACGGATGCATCCAGGCGTCCATTTTTCGCGAATTTTCGTGGGAATTCGCAGCAGATTCGCCCATCACTACTCAGGGACAATGTCAATTTACTAAAATGAGAAGTGGACAATTCGCTAGCAAAAGCACTCATCACTAGATAAGTTTCGTGCTGTTTCGCCAGATGAATTTTCTCTGCAAATTATTAAGTGCACTTTCAGATACATTACCCTTTTCATCAGAGTCTGTTTCACCAACTTCTATCCTGGCGAATTGATAAGATGAAGCCACATCCTCAACATTATTATGTCAGTGACATCATATCCTGTATGCAAAAAAGTCATTAAAAAAGGCAAAAACTCTGGCGTTTTTTCATATTCTAAGTTGTTAGTTACAATTTTTTAACCATTTGAAGGTCATGCCACATTTGTTTTAGGGTGGGCCCGTGTCCAGGGCAATAGAAGATCTCTTTTGTCTTTATTTTGCTTCCTTTGACATTTTTAAAGGGGAGCTCCACAAAAACATAACTTAAGCTTTTTCAAAAGTAAGAGTTAGGCCACACTGGGCATTTTGGGGAGATTTGGTCGCCTGGTGACTAATCGACTCGTCTTTGCTGTGACCAATCTCCCCATAGCCTTCCCTGACTCTGCGCCGGCTAAAATGAAAAAACACCCGCGCTAATTACACGCGGCGATTCGTTTTCCAAAGCCGCCCGAAGTTTCCTTGTGAGGCAACTTCGGGCGACTTTTGAAAACGAATCGCCACATGTGATTAGCGCCTGCGTTTTTTTCATTTTAGCCGGCGCAGAGTCAGGGAAGGAGTTTGGGGAGATTGGTCGCCACGCGACCAAATCACCTCAAAACGCCCAGTGTGGCCTTACCCTAAACATAATTTCAAGCAACTTGCCAATATACATCAATTACAAAATATGCAGACTTTTTGTGGGTTTTCATGGTTTCTGACAGTTCCCTAAGCCTAGCCCCCTGCTCTCCTGCTTATCTGTCTGACTACTTTGCTGAGCTGGCTGACTACTGTTACTTTGTATCAACAGCCATCTGTCCTTAGCCTGCATCCTCCAAACCCCACAATTCCCTGCACACGTGATTTTGATAAGGAACAGAACATCCCAGTGCAATGCATTGTGGGTTATGTAGTTCCTGTATGCTGTCAGTAAGCTGTGGAGTAGTTGTTACAATTTGTAACATCAGTGTTTAGTCCCTCCTTCCCTGCCAGGATTTCAAATGATGCAGAAAGAGAAGAACTGTTAGACAGCTGGATTTCAGCATAGAAAATGGCATTTATTCATACTTTTTAAAGAAGCAGGTAACTGTGATGGATATATTGGGGGCTTCTGTGTTATGTATATTGTTGCGCTGTGGAAATGACGCCCATAGTCTTGTATGGAGTTGCGTGTCAAAAAAAAAATTACGTGTATCAAAAAAATTTTTTTGAAGCCCGTAGATTTTAATGAATGCCGACTAAATATCGCCGCCAGCGAATTTTAGGCGAAAAGAAATGGGTCAAATTCACCCAAGCCTAATTAATATGTGTATTCACTGTAAAATACAAATAAATAGCAATAAAGTTGTGCAAAGTATGGTGAACTTTCCCGAAGTGAAAATTTACCCTTTAGTAAATTTGCCCCATAGAAATAGAAATCAATGGCATTTATAGAATCTGTATGTATAATAGAGATGCACAGAATCCCCTTTTTGGGATTTGGCTGAATCCCCGAATCTATCACGAAAGATTCAGCCAAATACTGAACCGAATCCTAATTTGCATATGTAAATTAGGCCTGGGAAAGGAAAAAGTAGAAAAAATGTTTTTACTTCCTTGTTTTGTGACGGAAAGTCACGTGATTGCCCTTCCTGCCCCTAATATGAATATGCAAACTAGGATACGGATTCTTTCAGACACAAGGATTTGGCCGAATCCTGCTGAAGAAGGCTGAATCCCGAACCAAATCCTGGATTCGGTGCATCCCTATTATAAAGCTTTAGGGGACATAAATGTGCTGCAATTCGACTAATGGAGTATAAGGGATACAGTTTCATTTGGAAATAATATAGTACTATAATATAAACAGACGTCTAAACAGAGCCCTCACTGAAACCCCTTCCACCTTATCTCAGCATCTTTCTACTGAAATGATGATGATGTCTACATTGGGAGATTTCATTAACAGAGATAAATATATAATCAATATTTTTCAATAAAGACCATAAAAAGTCCAACGTTATACAACATAAAATTATAGTGTAGGACATACTCATACCCAGTGGTCGCAAACCAGTAGGTTGGACTTGGCCAACTGTCATCAGCAGCCACCTGGGATCCTTGATTGTGGACTTCACCACTCACCAATGGCACCCCATGCCAAGAGTGGGGCCTAGAGGCAGGGTGTGTATCATGGATCTGAGTTGTGCTGTACTCAAGATAACAGGTATATTTATGTGCACAATTCAGAGATCACAGAACATTCCGGTTGGTTTGGGTTCCCTGGCTGTTCCACAGATACAGAGCATTAGGGGGAGATTTGCTTCAGGGCTGAGGGATCAAATGCAGCTGTTTGTAGTTACTTGTTTCACACGCGGCACCTCCAGCCTCCCCACAAGTGCCAAGGGCTCTCCTACACAGTCAAGCGATCAGCAAATTAAAAGATTAGCGAGGGATGTATTACCAGGTCACTATAAATCTGTCAATTCAACATAATTTACTTAAACCTTAGGAGATGGTATTTATACAGCGTGAAGGTTGGGAAAAAACACAAATATCAAAAATACATTCATGTGAACACACATGTAACATGGGCAGGGTTTAGTCTTCTTAGTTGCCATCATTATGGACATAAAGGAGGTAATGCAGTGAGGTTGTGGAATGCACTGCCGGCTGATGTTGTGATGCTGATTCAGTTAATGACTATAAGAGGGACTTGGAGGATTTCTTGGACAGACATAATATCAAAGGCTATTGTGATACTAAGCTCTATAGTTAGTATAGATATGGGTATATAGAATTTATGTGAAAGTAGGGAGAGGTGTGTGTATGGATTAGGGATGCACCGAATCCACTATTTTGGATTCGGCCGAACCCCCGAATCCTTCGCAGAAATCAGGTCGAAAAAAGACAAAGTCCATCAAGTCCAACCCCTCCAAATGAAAACCCAGCATCCATACTAGGGATGCACCGAATACAGGATTTGGTTCGGGTTTCAGCTGCTGTCACTTACTGAGCTTAGGGAGCCACTCACAATATACAGTACACATAGAATAGAAATCAGGGCCGAATTTATATAGCGGGCGCCCCTAGGCCCACTGCCGTTTGTCCCCCCTGTCCCCTACCCTTTATTCATGCAAATTTTCATGGAGATTTGCGCATCCCCAGTGTTTTTTTGAACCAATGTGGGTGTAGTTGGGCAGCATGCCGCCCCCCTAAAATCCTGCCACCCTGCCAATCCGGGCCTGATAGAAATGTCACAATATAAGGCTGATTAGAAATTAATATAGATAATTACTACATGGCAGCACAGAAACCAGTGCAATTAGCATCAGAATTTAATAATCAGCAAACCTGTAGCATCAGCTTATATTACAGGGGAAGCTCATTTTCTGCTGGATAATTAGTGACGAGCCCTAAGCTTAGCTTCTCAACAGCCAATCAGAGCCCACTGAGCATGTGAGTGTCACAGACACTTTCCAAGATGGTGACCCCCTGTGACAAGTTTGAAGTCCTGGATCATTGCTGCTATTGACAAGCTGAAACTTTACACTAGTGCAATAAGTTCAGTATATAAAATATAGCATTGTTATCCCTATGCATTTTTTAGGGTTTAGTTCTCCTTTAAGCCCATGGAGGTCCTATAATTTATCACTAGTCTAATGTGCAGGCACGTTGCACGTATTACTGACTCTGATGCTAACTGCACTGAGCAGCAAAGTGAGACTGCTTTAATAAAAAGGAATTAGAAATATTTTCATCACGTTTTTATTTACAGCTAAAAAGGGATTTCTGAAGTGGCAGAACCCTCTCGCGTGCCCAGAATATGTCTAAACTACTGTGCCATTTCCAAAGTGCCATAGAATAGAACTCCGGAGGGGTATTTGCAACCTCATCTTGGGTGGCTGATACCATACTGAGCGCTACACAGGGCTCTTCTTTCGTCAGGATTTTCAGCTGCCGTGCAATAAAATGTTTAGGGCCGTTGGCAGCCCCTCGACTGGAGGATTCAGCCTGTTGGTAATGAGGTGATATTTCGCTGTCCCTCTATTGCAGCTCTGCACAATGTGTTTTCTGGGACGTTTTCTGGGTGATCACAAGGAACAGCCATCGGCGTAAACAGCAAAACTTACGGTAAAACGGTTCATGAAGCAACTGGCGTATTTCTAGAACATTCCTCCAACAGCCAAAATTTTTTTCTTTTTCATTGTCTGCTTATTTTTAATGCGTGGAACTCTAGTTACTGTG
Organism: Xenopus petersii; assembly: GCA_038501925.1. Classification (NCBI taxonomy): domain Eukaryota; kingdom Metazoa; phylum Chordata; class Amphibia; order Anura; family Pipidae; genus Xenopus; species Xenopus petersii. Next base: position 20,959,556 of record CM076672.1, on the reverse strand, counting down.
AAGAAGAATCTTATCTAATACCTTCTCTCAAGCGCTCAATTTTTATGAAAACTAGGGATGCACCGAATCCAGTATTCGGTTCGGCCAGAATTTGGTTCAGGTTTGGCCAGGATTCGGCCTTTTTCAGCAGCATTCGTATTCCTTCTGCCCAGCCGAACCGAATCCGAATCCTGGGAGGGAAATTGCGTGACTTTTTGTCACAAAGCAAGGAAGTAGAAATGTTTTCCCCTTCCTACCCCTAATTTGCATATGCAAATTAGGATTCGGTTCTGTATTCGGCTGAATCTTTCGCGAAGGAATTGGGGGTTCGGCGGAATCAAAAATAGTGGATTCAGTGCATCACTAATGAAAACTAAAAAAGAAAACAATTTGGTGGAGTTTAATGTAAAATTAACTTGGCCTTCAATTGCATGTAAGTACTGGAAAACAGGTTGAAATTAAATATGCCTCTAATTATACTGAATAAGTAGGTAATAAAAGAATAATTGTCAGAAAAAGGCAAGGTCCAAGGCAGTTAAATAGCTATCATGGGGGGTTGGTATGATCATACCTCCCACCTGTCCCGTTTTTCACGGGACAGTCCCAATTTTGACCGCTCAACCTGCAGTCCCGGATTGTTACTGAAATGTCCTGATTTTCTCTTTGATCTCCTGCACTGAACAACCAGAAATAGATACAAAGTTTCTAAAACGTAATTGGCTTTCAGTAGAGTCCAGAATGTGTGGCAGGTGCACTTAGTTACTTTTGTAACAATTTAACATAAGCAAAATAAGTAATTGTAACAATTTAAGATAATCAGGTCTCTTGGGAAAACTGTGCCTTGCAGCTTAAAGGGCAATTAACCTTCATTAGCAAAACTGTAATAACAATTAAAAACCACAGCATTGTTTTCAAACTTTCATTAACTACCACATTTTGTAAAACAAACATGGTAATTAGGGGGTGTAGCCACAAAAAAGGGCGTGGTCAAACAATTGCCACGCTGCGCACACCAAATCTTTTTGTCCCTCTTTCCATTTCAGGAATGTTGGGAGGTGTTTGTGGTGGTGGTGAGGTTTCGGCAGAAAAGGAGGGGAAGGTGAGAGGTGGTCAGCAGTAGGGGGAGGAGGGGACGTAGTCAGTGGGAAGGGGTGGTCGTTGGGTTTCAAGTCTGACATTGGGGGGCCTGGTTGCAAATTTTGCACTATATATACTATATATTTACCAGTATTCTGCAACCCATACTATATATACAGGTTTTGGATCCGTTACCCAGAAACACGTTATCCAGAAAGTTATGTATTATGGGATGGCCATCTCCCATAGACTCCATTTTATCCAAATAATCCAAATATTTAAAAATGATTTATTTTTTCTCTGTAATAATAAAACAGTAGCTTGTACTTGATCCAAACTAAGATATAATTAATCCTTATTGGAAGCAAAACCAGCCTATTGGGTTTATTTAATGTTTACATGATTTTCATATAGACTTAAGGTATGAAGATCAAAATTACAAAAAGATCCGTTATCCGGAAAACCCCAGGTCCCGAGCATTCTGGATAACAGGTCCCATGCTTGTGTGTGTGTATATATATATATATATATATATACAAAGCCTAGGCTAGATCTGGCAGCCCGCTCACATTTTTATAATTCATTTATCCGAGTGTACACTGGAACAGGATGGCAAAAGCAGATTTTTGGCAGCGGGTTTCAGCTTTGCAAATAAATAGTCATTTTTGGTGCATTTATACAAATATTATTCCTTTTTGCTCTCCCTGTCTGGAATAATTTTCAAGAGTGATTGAAACCCAAGGAAGCCGATGTGTCTCCTTCCCTGGCACCTCTTGTGCACTTGAGGTTTGGACAAATCGCGGCACAGAATTAAGAAGCCAATCAGAGTGCTTGTGTTGGACGGGACGGCTCGTTAGTAAACTCTGCTAAATTTCCTTTCGCCTGCACTTTTCCAAGCCAGGCTTCCTGAGCAGTGCATACACACTGAGATTATGCACAGGCTGAATAGAAACGCTGAAAAATCCCTTTTATAGAAAATGCCACTGAGAATATTGTCCCAAAAAATAACAGTTCATCAGTATGCAGGGAACTGACTCGAGGCAGTGCTGGAAGTACAACTTATTTTCTTTTTCATGATTACATTTGTTTTGCAGGGATGGGATCCATTATCCGGAAACCCATTATCCAGACAGGCCATCTCCCTTAAGGTGGCCATATATGCAAAGATCCGCTCGTTTGGCGATGTTAACAGGCATGGCTATATCGGGGGTAATCTGATTGTTCGGCCGTATGGCCGAACGATCAGATTACGATGTGCCATGGGCTCCGGCGGGATCGGTCGGGTCAAAATCAAACCTGACCGATCGACCAAACGACCGATTTCCGCCGGACGAAAGATGTCGGCACACGCCACACACGATCCGAAAATCGCACGAATCCTCGATTCGTACGATCAGATCTGTGTGTCTATGCCCACCTTTAGACTCCATTTTATCCAAATAATCCACATTTTTAAAAATTATTTCCTTTTTCCCTATAATAATAAAACAGTAGCTTGTACTTGATCCCAACTAAGATATAATTAATCCTTATTGGAAGCAAAACCAGCCTATTGGGTTTATTTAATGTTTACATGATTTTCTAGTAGATTTAATATATTTATCAAAAAGTGAAGTTAGAGATTGTCTTCTAGAGTGAAATTCTGCCACTCTCCATTCATTACTATGGGGTTTTTATTACATCCTGCTTCATTATTTTATATCAATAAATGTTTATTGTTTTACAACATTGATATATAAGACAATTTGTGACAATAAACATCTTAAAAACAAAATCATGTCTAGTTGCAATATTGAGAACATATCTGTTATTGTACAAACAAACGTTTTGCAACATAAATGATTGAAAAAATAAAAGGGAGACAGGACGAAAAATTAAATAAATAAAATTAAAATAAAATTTAGTAGCAAAACTTCAACTCTAACTTCGAAAATACCCTGGTAGACATTTACAGAGAAAAGGGAATATTAGATACATCGACCCCGTGTCAATATACCAACCAAGGACCCCATGTCAACAGAAATTTCTCATAAGAATCTAGCAAAATGCTTGTCATTTTGTCTTGAGACATTATCCAGTCTACCCTATTTTTAACTGGATCTATTGGGATCTGTCTTTGATCCTGCTTCATTATTTTAAAATTTAAATATTTAAAAAATAATAGCTTGTCTGATGTTTTGTCTGATTGTTTTGTCCTTATACCTGACAAATCTGTAAGCTGTCCTGGCTAACTTGAAAGCCTTAAAAGCACTTTTCTTACCAATCTCAAAACCAACAATTATGTCAAACCACAAGGTTTTGCTTTGCAACAACATTCCTTGCTTACAAGGGGAATATACTAGGGATGCACCCCCGAATCCTTTGTGAAAGATTTGGCCGAATACCGAACCGAACCCCAATTTGCATTCGCAAATTAGGGGTGGGAAGGGGAAAACATTTTTACTTCCTTGTATTCTGACATAAAGTCATGCAATTTCCCTCCCTGTCCCTAATTTGCAGATGCAAATTCGGTTCGGCCGGGCAGAAGGATTCGGCCGAATCCTGCTGAAAAAGGCCGAATCCTGGCCGAATCCCAAACCGAATCCTGGATTCGGTGCATCCCTAGATTATACCAATGTATATATTTATTAAGCAGCATTATAAAGACTTCCCATTTTTCTTTTGTGTTTAACCCTGTGAAAAGCCTTTCCCACTTAATATGTTGCAGAGATTCCCTTATACTCAGGCCCGGATTTGCGGCAAGGCCGCATAGGCCCGGGCCTAGGGCGGCAAAAAATAGGGGCGGCATGTCGCCCAGCCGCATTATGGGGACGTTCGCGTCCCCATTCAACTACACCAGCTGCGCCTGCGTTTTTTCGCCGGCGCGCTGGGAAGGTGGGCACTGGTCGGACTGCGCGGCCTAGGGGCGGCCGCGGAAGAAATCCGGCCCTGCTTATACTGGCAAATTTTAGACATCTAAAGTTTAGTTTTTTAGTTTCATCCTTATAGGGTTGTTTCTGCAACTTTTCACTATTCCCTAATGCTCACCCACACAAATGCTAGAGATCATTATTAGTTATTACCAGGTTCAAAAGAAAGGCATTCCTAGTAGTTTCTAGCTGAAATAAAAAGTTGTCATTCAGCATATTTACAAGCCCATTAGCTTTTTCCGACTTTACAACCCCATTACCCTTGCCAATTCTTGGAGACTTGAAGTCACCCAAAATAAAAACGTGACCTAGTTGTGAAGCAGCCTCCATTTGCAATAGTAGTTGGGCCTCAAACTTGTCACTTGTTTAAGGTGGTTTGCAGCATTCACCAATGATCATTTTCTTTGTAGCTTTTTTCCCAGTTGAAATCGCAACCCAAAGGGATACAGTGTATCTTTCTTCTGTCAATATACTGTCATTGCATAGTCCTCAAAATATATTAAAGGGCACGTAAAGGCAAAAAAATAAAATTCAATTTAATGAAAAAGAAACCTATCTCCAATATAGTTTTAAATAAAAAATGTGTACCATTTTTATAAGAAACCTGACTGTATGCAGTGAAAATCTCTCTTCATTTACTGCTGTGGATAGGAATTGTCAGACGGTCCTTAACTGCTGAGCAGGGAAACAATCATACTCATGTACAGCAGGGGGAGCCCCCGCCTTACTTCCCAGCCATGCAGAACTCAAGCAGCTTTGTTTGTTTCCCTGTAGAGCAGTCGGTGACTGTGTAGAGATTTGTATTGGATTTTATTTTTGTCTTTACATCCCCTTTACTGTTTCCAGCTAGAGCTGCAGGGACAATGATCATGGATTCAGATTTAAACAGATAAAATGGGATCCTATTTGGAGGATTATTTTGCTGCAGCCACTGGTTCTGCAGAGCTGGAGAAAGTTTGTATTAAACTATACAAAAACTATAAAATCCACATTAGATTACATGACAACATAGGACCCAGTGCAGTCTGTATATTCTGATTATTAATCAGTCTTGTTGTATCGGCTTCTGGCAGATATTATTTGACTTGTGCTGTTTTGATCATTTGTGACGATCCCTAAGCAGCCCAGACCACACTGAGCATGTGCACAGTCTTGGTCTTGCAAAGATGTTTAACAAAATTACAAGATGGTGACCCCCTGTAGCCAACTTTGAAAGCATAAATTATTTGTTTGATTAGGCTTGTGGTGCAGTAAGTTCATGTTTATGTTTAGAATACAAAATATAGCATTTCTAGCTTTATTCTATTTTACTTCTCCTTTAAAGGGATACTGTCATGGGCAAACATTTTTTTTCAAAACGCATCAGTTAATAGTGCCGCTCCAGCAGAACTCTATACCGAAATCCATTTCTCAAAAGAGCAAACAGATTTTTTTATATTCAATTTTGAAATCTGACATGGGGCTAGACATATTGTCTATTTCCCAGCTCCCCCAAGTCATGTGACTTGTGCTCTGATAAACTTCAATCACTCTTTACTGCTGTACTGCAAGTTGAAGTGATATCACCTCCCTCCCTTTTCCCCCCCAACAGCCAAACAACAGCACAATGGGAAGGTAACCAGATAGCAGCTCCCTAACACAAGATAACAGCTGCCTGGCAGATCTAAGAACAACACTCAATAGTAAAAGTCCCACTGAGACACATTCAGTTACATTGAGAAGGAAAAACAGCAGCCTGCCAGAAAGCATTTCTCTCCTAAAGTGCAGGCACAAGTCACATGACCAGGGGCAGCTGGGAAATTGACAAAATGTCTAGCCCCATGTCAGATTTAAAAATTGAATATAAAGAAAATCTTTTTTCTCTTTTGAGAAATGGATTTCAGTGCAGAATTCTGCTGGAGCAGCACTATTAACTGATTCATTTTGGAAAAAAAAAAAAATTCCCATGACAATATCCCTTTAAGTATGGAAGGGGTGTCAAGTATAAGAGTCATAAGATGTTAATTAGCGAGACTACTCAATGCTAGCTGATTGGCTGCTTTAGGTAAGGGGCATGGTATAGCCTATGGTCCTGTTGCTACATCCACCACTATGTGGAATGAAGTGGAGCTACTATGTTGAAATGGAGAAATCTACGATGCTAATGTGATATAGTGTGTTACTGGTCTAAAAACCCATAGCAACCAATCAGCAGGTAGCATTTGTGTGCTATGGTTAACTAGACCTGAAGTATCCTGACTTACAAGTATAAAGCCACGGCTTGTATGTTACAAAAGGAAAGTCGTAGTACTGGGCCTCTGTGCCACCAAGAGGCCATTCCTTTGGGGTAAAGCTTTACAGGTCTCAGCCTACGAGCAGCACAGGGGAAGAGTCGGCTTGGTATATAAACCTGTAGGTAATGTGCTGAAATGCAGCCTCTTTGTTTCTTTCCTCAGCATGGAGCTCGGCCAAGTTTCAATTGTTTAAATAGATGGTAAAATAAGCAGACGTGTATCTGTGAGCATTGGATATTTTACTGTATATACTGGAGACAAAATAGATCTTTTCTGTGTTTACTACATTTGTTGGCTTGGCCGTGTCTCTGTGTTATCAAATATCTTTGAGTCATTTATTATTTGTCTTTTGTTCAAACACATACTTTTTATTTCAAAAGTTGCCTTGTCTGTGCATTCTATACATTACCTCGAAGCCCCATGTCATACAGCGATAAATCATTCACTCTTCTTGTATTGTAGGGGAAAATATAAGGGAAATTCTGTTACACAGCTGCCCATGCACCCCACAACTGTCATCAAACAACTGGAAAGTGTCAGCGGCCTAATACTGAACTATAAATGGTCTTGGTAACATGGTTGGCTACAGACCTCATCCACTATATACACAGCTAAATTGATCTTCCACCAATTTGAATTCTGATAGTTGTTTGAGTTTCAATGGGTATGGATCAGGAAAAGGAGTTTTCGCTCAATGCAGGGTGTATTCCAAGAATCTATTACCCCCACTGTTAATATAGGCACCATCTCTCCCTACTATACCTGCTATCCCACAGTCACACTCCCTTCCCAGAGACTATTATCCCACTGTTACTATAGGCACCATCTCTCCCTACTATACCTGCTATCCCACAGTCACACTCCCTTCCCAGAGACTATTATCCCACTGTTACTATAGGCACCATCTCTCCCTACTATACCTGCTATCCCACAGTCACACTCCCTTCCCAGAGACTATTATCCCACTGTTACTATAGGCACCATCTCTCCCTACTATACCTGCTATCCCACAGTCACACTCCCTTCCCAGAGACTATTATCCCACTGTTACTATAGGCACCATCTCTCCCTACTATACCTGCTATCCCACAGTCACACTCCCTTCCCAGAGACTATTATCCCACTGTTACTATAGGCACCATCTCTCCCTACTATACCTGCTATCCCACAGTCACACTCCCTTCCCAGAGACTATTATCCCACTGTTACTATAGGCACCATCTCTCCCTACTATACCTGCTATCCCACAGTCACACTCCCTTCCCAGAGACTATTATCCCACTGTTACTATAGGCACCATCTCTCCCTACTATACCTGCTATCCCACAGTCACACTCCCTTCCCAGAGACTATTATCCCACTGTTACTATAGGCACCATCTCTCCCTACTATACCTGCTATCCCACAGTCACACTCCCTTCCCAGAGACTATTATCCCACTGTTACTATAGGCACCATCTCTCCCTACTATACCTGCTATCCCACAGTCACACTCCCTTCCCAGAGACTATTATCCACTGTTACTATAGGCACCATCTCTCCCTACTATACCTGCTATCCCACAGTCACACTCCCTTCCCAGAGACTATTATCCACTGTTACTATAGACACCATCTCTCCCTACTATACCTGCTATCCCACAGTCACACTCCCTTCCCAGAGACTATTATCCACTGTTACTATAGGCACCATCTCTCCCTACTATACCTGTTATCCCACAGTCACACTCCCTTCCCAGAGACTATTATCCACTGTTACTATAGACACCATCTCTCCCTACTATACCTGCTATCCCACAGTCACACTCCCTTCCCAGAGACTATTATCCCACAGTTACTATAGACACCATCTCTCCCTACTATCCCACAGTCACACTCCCTTCCCAGAGACTATTATCCACTGTTACTATAGACACATCTCTCCCTACTATACCTGCTATCCCACAGTCACACTCCCTTCCCAGAGACTATTATTTCACTGTTACTATTGACACCATCTCTCCCTACTATACCTGCTATCCCATAGTCACACTCCCTTCCCAGAGACTATTATCACACTGTTACTATAGACACCATCTCTCCCTACTATACCTGCTATCCCACAGTCACACTCCCTTCCCAGAGACTATTATCCACTGTTACTATAGACACCATCTCTCCCTACTATACCTGCTATCCCATAGTCACACTCCCTTCCCAGAGACTATTATCCACTGTTACTATAGGCACCATCTCTCCCTACTATACCTGCTATCCCACAGTAACACTCCCTTCCCAGAGACTATTATCCACTGTTACTATAGGCACCATCTCTCCCTACTATACCTGCTATCCCACAGTCACACTCCCTTCCCAGAGACTATTATCCACTGTTACTATAGGCACCATCTCTCCCTACTATACCTGCTATCCCACAGTAACACTCCCTTCCCAGAGACTATTATCCACTGTTACTATAGGCACCATCTCTCCCTACTATACCTGCTATCCCACAGTCACACTCCCTTCCCAGAGACTATTATCCCACTGTTACTATAGGCACCATCTCTCCCTACTATACCTGCTATCCCACAGTCACACTCCCTTCCCAGAGACTATTATCCCACTGTTACTATAGGCACCATCTCTCCCTACTATACCTGCTATCCCACAGTCACACTCCCTTCCCAGAATTGCCTTTTATGTTTTCCCACACTCTTCCCAATTCTGTTGTTTGTAGGGCTAAGGGAGATTGCCTCTGCTTGGACCATTGTAAATCCACTTCTATTCCCACATAAATGACACAAGTGCAGTAGTATTATCAGTGGTAGCCGGTGCATGAACTGAAGGGAAATCCTATTACATATATACATATAATACAATGTAATTGTTCATGATATTCATACGGTTACATGGATTTATTTCCTTCCTGTTAAAGTTTCAGGAAACAATTCTTCTGTTTTGTTTGCAGTATTCACTTTCCCATGCGCTGACACTGACTTTCCCTCTCACACCAGCACTAAATTACAGACCCTTTGTTAACACCTCATGAATGGGGATTTTATTTTTCCCAATAAAACATACCAGTTGAATTACATAATGTGAGGCATTAAAGGCTCGGCATAGTGTTACTCAGGTGGAAAGCAGAGTATTATGTGGGAAATATTTCACACACACCTTTCCCTCGCAGATGCAGCAATAGAGGAAACAATTATTATAAGAATGACTTTCTATTCATTCCCTAGATCGCTGCAACTGGAAGGATGTTGGGATTTTCCGTGTGCATCAATGGAAATACATAAAATGTTAGAAAAAAATAGCTGTTAGTGATTTTTTCTTCACTTGTTGCTTTTCCTCTGCAGATAAAGGGAGACTTTCATCACATAATTAACAGCCGTTAATGCAATATATATTTTCTTCATGAGCTTTATGATTTTTTTTTCCGTTCAAAAAGTTGTTCAAATATCATATATTTATACAGCGTTAACATTCAGTGCTTCTGTTTACTTTGCCCCAGCTGAGCTATCCTTTTCACTCTCATTACATCAGCCTCAGGCATCTCCGAGCAGCAGCAGCAAAGTTAAAGGAGAACTAAAGCCTAACTAAAGAAGTAGTTAGAAATGTTGTACATTATGTTTTGTGCTTCTGTACCAGCCCAAGGCAACCACAGCCCTTTAGCAGTAAAGATCTGTGTCTCCAAAGATGCCCCAGTAGCTCCCCATCTTCTTTTCTGATGATTCACTGCACATGCTCTGTGCTGCTGTCACTTATTGAGCTTAGGGACCAACTCATTTTACCTGTAAACCATTTTGTAGCCATCCAGATTGAAGAAGTTGTTGGATTTTTTCACTAGTGATTATCTGAAAAACTCAAATTTTTAGAGGTTTTAGAGATAACCGTATTTTTTTCTTCAAGTTTTTCCGTTCGTACTTTTTATATCCGGATCTTTTCATAGCTTTCATGTCATTCGTGATTTTAGAGAAACAGAGTTTAATAGTGGTTCCAAAAAGCTCTAATACATGTATGGGATCTGTTATCCACAATGCTCGGGACCTGGGGTTTTCTGGAATAATGGATTTTTCCATAATTTGGATCTTCATACCTTAAGTCTACTAGAAAATCATATAAACATTAAATAAACCCAATAGGCTGGTTTTGCCTCCAATAAGGATTAATTATATCTTAGTTGGGATCAAGTACAAGCGACTGTTTTATTACTACAGAGAAAAAGGATATACTTTTCAAAAATTTGGATTATTTGGATAAAATGGAGTCTACGGGAGACGGCCTTTCTGTAATAATGGGTTTACAGACATAGTATCCCATACCTGTACCACTAATATCCAACCTTTAATAAATGGGCCTCCAGTTGATCATTCATGTAGATTCACATTGCATGGTAGGAAAGAAACCAGTGCATTCTGTATCAGAATTGATTAATACAGAACATGTGATATTAACAGCTATGACCGATGTGACCTCTGCTAATGTTTTGATAATTTCCTATGGCCCCTTATCTCAGCTTCTCAACAGCAGCCCAGAGAACAAAAATATGACAACAAGATCAGAAGGTGAGGAGCTGATATAGATGACTTTGAAGGCTTGGCTCATTACTGTTATAGGGCTGTTGAACCTCTGGCCTTGTCAATTAAGTTCAGTATGTAAAATACAACATTTAAAGGAGAACTAACCCCCACTGTGATAAGGCCCGCTAAGTGTTACCCCAGAATTGTGTCCCCTTTAAGATTACTGACCATACATACAGAGTGAGAGCAGCGGAGCTCACGGGCGCCATCTTCGGCTCTTCACTAATTCTGGTGGAGTGAGTGGTGTATCGGCGCAGTTGGAGCTGTTTTCTGGTCCGTTACAACTGTGCATGCGCTGGAAGTGACGGAAATTGCCGAAGTGCCAGAAGAAGACCCGAATATTACTGAATCGCCGGAAGATGGCGCCCATGAGCTCCACTTCTACAGGGGTAACACTTAGCAGGGGGGAGGCAGACCAGCAGAGGGGGGGCAGTGGGTACTTATTACAGTGGGGGGTTGAATTCTCCTTTAAGCAAGGATGTATTTAGGTTTAGCGCCAGCCTAGGCACCAGACCGCAAAGCACCTCGCATGGTGCGTTTTGTCACTTCTGCCGAAATGTTACTTCCAGTTTTACCTCTCACCCCCCTGCTGTGCCTCCCGATTTTAGCAGTTATATTTTTCAAATATATAGGCACCCAAGGGTCACCCTTCAAAAGCTGCCTCGATATATATATATATATGTTTAGGCTTTAGTTTGCTTTAATGAGCCACTCTGAGATGTTAAAGGTTATTATAATTAAATTAAAGGACACGGACATCCCAGCAAATCAAACGTCACCCAGTCACAGGCAACAATAGGGCAAAAGGAGATTTCGTTTGGAGCATTTCATTTCACAACTATGGAGGTCGGCACACTTGCAGGGAGAGAGGTCCACTCTGAAATAGTAGCAGTAGAGTGGGCAGTATTTGCACTAAAGAAGATGCGTTACCTAGGAAACCAGACACTGTTGGATGAAAAGTTTGTCAGGAGGTGGATATTAATGGTCACAAAATGGTGTGAGCTATGTGCAGTGGCGTAACTAGATGTTGCTGGGCCCCACAGCAAATTAATTTTAGGGCCCCCAACATATCTAGTGTTTGTCCTGTTTTAACAATATATGTTGAAATTGCTCATCAATGAGAGCCTCATGGGGCCCCCTGTACCTCCTGGGCCCCCCTGCAGCCGCAGGGTCTGCTTCCTCTGTAGTTACGCCCCTGGCTATGTGCTCACGAGGTCTTGCAATGAGACCATAGCTTCTTATGGAAAGGCTGGGGTATGTGTGGGCAGTGGGATACGAGGAAAATTCCCGGTGGGCCCAGGTGTCAGGGGGCCCTTGTGCTGCTAAAGATTTGGCCTATTTCATGGCCATTTCCTATTTCTTTGAGAACAAAGAGGCTAAATAGATGGAATAATAGATTATAGTATGTAAAGAATAGAGACTAGGAGAATAGAGGTTGAGTGAGGAGAGAAATAATAATAGTACTGAGAGTGGGCCCCTGATCTATGGTTCTTTGGTGGGCCCCTGGTCTAAGGTTTTTGGGTGGGCCCCTGGTGTCCCAGTCCAACACTGTGTGTGGGTCCAACAAAAGGTTTAGAAGAGCTTAGACTTTATTTTTAATGAACCCTTTCAGAGATATGTATCTAATTTTTCAAAAGATTTGGTAACGTTACAGGAAAGTAGAACCCATATCCTAACCTACACTACAGTAGGACACGTTGTTGTCAGGCAAAGTCCCAAAACAGGATCCCTTTTAAGGAACTTATAAACTTAATGATATAAAACATGTAATTTCTGAGCCTCTATTGTGACAGAATATAACACAGCTTTATTACAGCTTGTGTAAAAAAAACATAAAATACTATAATAACGTGATGACGGTATCTCCAACTCCTCCATACAATGCCGAGCCAACTGCTTCCAGTTAATGTTGTCTGATAGAATTCCTCCCAACACAGAGGCACAAAGCTAGAAGCCATTATGTAACCTGGCTAATTCAATTTAAAATTCAATCTTACGTACATAAGAAATGCAAATTTAATTGAATAAATATTTTGAGGCTGTGCTTTGCCGCTGAATAAATTACGCCCAATCCCCACATTGCAAATGTCAAAACTGAGATCGGTGTTTGAATCCTTAATTCAGCATTTTATTGATTCTTAGTTTGTCTTGGAGCAGCTGTTTATGTGCAATTTAATGATAATTATGCACAGTTACAGCTGTGCTTCATGACTCCAATCTAAATGCTAAAATCTGCAAAAGGCATCTAGGTCAAGGGAAGAGTCGGAGAGGAGATAGGGCAGGGAAATCCGGTACCGCCGGCATGTTGTGAATGAGGCAAATGCAATTTTATAATTGGAAATAACACACAAACACAGGGGTGTAACTACAGAGGAAGCAGACGCTGCGGCTGCAGGGGGGCCCAGGAAGTATGGGGGCCACACGAGACCCTAATTCATATACAATTTCAATAAATATTTGTAAAACAAGTCAACCTCTGGAAATTTTGCTGTGGGGCCGAGCAATATCTAGTTATGCCACTGCACAAACAAATGAACTTTATATGGTAATACTTCTGGTAAAGGAATAATAATGGATTGGCTATGGCGTTTACAGAACCATTTGGCACACAATTTCCACTTCAGATCCTGGCCTTCCCCCTTGAGTAGGGTCGCACTGGGCTGCCAGGACACCAGGGAAAATCCCAGTGGGCCCTGGCCAGACCCACTCTGTCGCGATCGCCGCCCGGAGCAGGTCCAGGAGCTCCGGGCGGCGCGTCCTCTCCTGCCGGCGTCGCTCCCAAAATGGCGGCGCCCATGGCCGCCACGTGGGTAGCGGCGCCGGCGCGATGACGTCAGTGCGCCGACGTCGGCGCAAGGGCGTCAATGACGTCACTATGGCGCCAAATTTGAATAAAAACCCATTTTAGACGCCAGAATGGCGCCCAAGTATAGGAAATCTTCCCCAAAGTATTTCCTGGGTTCCCTGTGTGCTATTTTCTCTATCCTGTTCCTGATTATTATCTTTGACCCTTGCCTGGACTTTGGACTTTTGCCTTTATCTGCCTGCCCCTGAACTTTTGCCTGGATTCTGTTAATTCTTCGATTAACCCTTTTGACACCGCGAACTTGCACCCTCAGAGGGCTTCCTCCTTGATCCCGACTACCTCCCTGGAGGGAGCTCCCGGCTCCCTGACATTATACTTGGGCCATGGATCCTACTGAGGAAGCTACGCCTGATGTCGGACGAGCGCTCCGCGGACTGGCATCCCGCATGGAGGATTATGAAGCCCAGCAGTACCGCATTGGGCAGGCACTCGATACCCTCCTCTCTCGGATGCCTCCAGCGCCCCCTGCACCCCAAGCTGCGGTAAATCCTTCCTTGGCGGCCGCTTCGTCCACCGCAGGTTCCTCGTCAAGTGAGCCTCGCATTCCGCCTCCTCCTCGCTTCAGTGGGGACCCACAAGCCTGCAGAGGTTTCGCTACACAGTGCCAGATCCAGTTCGAGTTCCAACCCTCGCACTTCCCCAATGAACGTTCCAAGGTGGGGTATGTGATGTCTCGTTTGGTGGGCAAACCGCTTGAGTGGGCAACATCTCTTTGGGAGAAGAATTCTCCACTGACTTTTGATGCCAAGGCCTTTCTTCAAGCATTTCGTACTGTGTTTGATGCCCCGGGTCGGGTCACTAATGCTCCTTCTCGTCTTCTGCAACTCCGGCAGGGAAACCGCAGTGTCAGTGACTATGCTATTGACTTTAGAACTTTGATGGCTGAGACTTCCTGGAATGACGATGCCTATAAGGCCGTATTCTATCAAGGTCTGTCTATTCGCATTAAAGATGATCTTGTCTCCAGGGAGTTCCCTGACCTGCTGGAGGATCTGATTGCACTTTCTATCAAGGTGGACACTCGGCTCAGAGAGCATCAAGTAGAGAGGGAGCGCTGTAAAAGATTTCAACCCTTGTTGGCACCTCGCTTCCAGAGACCTCTCCTGCAGACTCCAGCTACTCTAGCCTCTCCTTCTCCTCCAGAGGAACCAATGCAAGTTGGAAGGGCTCGTCTATCCGAACAAGAAAGAATCCGTAGACGAATGGCTGGCTTGTGTCTGTATTGTGGCGGTCAGTCTCATTTTGCGAACTCTTGCCCGGTGAAGCCCACGAGTTCTGTTCCCCGAGGTATTTCTAGGGTAACTCATGTAGGGGGCACTACTCCGAGGTCTCAAGAGAACACTCACAGGTTTCTCCTTCCATTACAGATTCGCCTAGCCACTAAGACTGTTGTCGGCTCTGCCTTCATTGACTCTGGAGCGGCTGGGAACTTCATGGATGCTCAATTCGCCAAACACATGGAAGTTCCCTTATTCCCATTGTCTTCTCCTCTCCGTGTCATTGCCATTGACGACAGACCCCTGGAGGCTGAATTCATCTCCATGACGACTGGGGAATTGCCTGTGCAGGTTGGGACGCTGCATAAAGAAAGACTTTCGTTCCTAATTATTTCCTGCCCGTCTGTTCCAGTTGTTTTGGGTCTCCCCTGGCTGCGCCTGCACAATCCCACCATAGACTGGTCCACAGGGCAGGTTTCTCGTTGGAGCCCATTCTGTCAACAGCATTGCCTTCCTGCTAAACCCCTCAAGAAGGTAACTATCTCCTCAACCGAGTTAAAGTCTCTTCCCTCCTGTTATAAAGAATTCTCCGATGTGTTCTGTAAGAAGTCTGCGGAATTCCTTCCTCCACATCGCTCCTACGACTGTCCTGTCGAACTCCTGCCAGGAGCCATGCCCCCCAGAGGCCGCACTTACCCTCTCTCTCCCGCAGAGACTACCGCAATGAAGGAATACATCCAAGAAAATCTCCAGCGGGGGTTTATCCGCCCTTCTACCTCTCCTGCAGGGGCTGGGTTCTTCTTCGTAGAGAAGAAGGACGGAGGCCTTCGGCCATGTATAGACTACCGGGGCCTGAATAAAATCACTGTAAAAAACAGGTACCCACTACCCTTGATTGCAGAGCTCTTCGACCAGCTGAAGGGGGCGAAGATATTCTCTAAGTTGCATCTCCGGGGGGCGTACAACCTCATTCGCATCCGTGAGGGTGACGAATGGAAGACGGCTTTCAACACTCGTGACGGGCACTATGAATATCTCGTTATGCCCTTCGGCCTTTGCAATGCCCCTGCCGTCTTCCAGGAGTTTGTTAACGATGTGTTCCGGGATCTCCTAGGAAGGTTCGTAGTCGTGTACCTGGACGACATCCTGATCTTTTCTAAAGACCTAGAAAGCCATCGCTCCCAGGTGAAGGAGGTACTCTCTCGTCTGAGGAAGAATTCTCTCTTCGCCAAGTTGGAGAAGTGCGTCTTCGAGGTGTCCAAGATCCCCTTCCTAGGATACATTATCTCTCCTGAGGGATTTGAGATGGACCCCGTGAAAGTGTCTGCCATCCAGGAGTGGCCTCTCCCGCTGAGTACCAAGGCAATCCAGAGATTTATCGGATTTGCTAACTACTATCGGCAGTTCATCCGGCGGTTCTCTTCCCGCATTGCACCTATCCTGGCCCTCATCCGGAAAGGGGGTAAACCCAGCTTGTGGCCTCCATCTGCCATTGAAGCTTTTCAGTCCTTAAAAGAGGCCTTCACATCCGCTTCTGTCCTCCGACACCCCAATCCTGAACTACCCTTCTGCATCGAAGTTGATGCTTCTGAAGTCGGAGCCGGAGCCATCCTGTCTCAGAGACACCCCGCTGATGGGAAGTTACACCCCTGTGCTTATTTCTCCAAGAAGTTCTCGTCCGCAGAGCAGAACTACAATGTCGGGAACCGAGAACTCTTGGCTGTTAAACTTGCCCTTGAAGAGTGGCGTCACCTCCTGGAGGGTTCTCTGATTCCTGTTCAGATTTACACCGATCATAAGAATCTCGAGTTCATCCAGTCCCTCAAGAGGTTAAACCCCAGACAAGCAAGGTGGGCTCTCTTCTTCTCTCGATTTAATTTTATCTTGACTTATCGCCCAGGCTCCAAGAATCGGAAGGCCGATGCCTTGTCTCGTAGCTTCACTCCGGTGGACCGCTCTCCTGAGAGACAAGAGCCAATCATCCCTCCAGTCAAGATTATTGCCTCCCTGTATCCACAGTTTGCCGACCAAATCCTGGCTGGTCAGTCTTCTGCTCCTTCAGATACTCCCATTGGAATAGCATTTGTTCCTCCTGAGCTGCGTCTGCCTATCCTGCAACAGACCCATTGCTCCAGGCAAGCCGGACACCCTGGCCCAGCTAAGACTCTTGAACTCTTACGACGCCTGGTCTGGTGGCCTGATATCCGCAAAGATGTGAAGGACTTTGTTGCTGCTTGTAATGTTTGTGCCACATCTAAGTCAAGCCACTCCCGCCCCAGTGGGTTACTACAGCCCTTGCCGGTTCCTTCCCGTCCCTGGACCCACCTGTCCATGGACTTCATTGTCGAACTTCCTCCCTCCTGTGGGAACACTGTGATCTGGGTTGTTATTGATCGTTTCTCCAAAATGGCCCATTTCATCCCTCTGAAGAAGTTGCCCTCTGCGGTGGAGTTGTCCCAGCTATTTATCCAGTACATCTTCCGCCTGCATGGTTTCCCGGTGGAGATCGTCTCCGATAGAGGCACCCAGTTTACCGCCAAGTTCTGGCGTTCCCTATGCAAAGACCTGGGAATTGTTCTTCAGTTTTCATCTGCATACCACCCACAGACGAATGGGGCAGCTGAACGTGTCAACCAAGCCCTGGAACAGTTCCTGAGGAACCACGTATCCCTCTGCCAGGATGACTGGTCTGATCTCCTCCCGTGGGCGGAATTTGCTCATAACAATGCCTGCCACACTTCCACTGGAAGGTCCCCATTTATGTCGGTGTATGGCCAACATCCTCAAGCCTTCCCACAAGACTTTGTGTTGTCCGATGTTCCGGCCGCTGATGCCCATGCAGCCCACATGTCTGCTATCTGGGCTGCAACCAAGTCCAACCTGGAGAAGAGTGCTCTGGTTCATAAGACGTTTGCAGATCGTAGACGTAGACCCTCTCCTCCCTACAAGGTCGGTGATAAAGTCTGGTTGTCTTCCAGGAACATTCGGCTGAAGGTACCATCTCCCAAGTTGGGTCCAAGGTTTGTAGGTCCTTTTTCCATCTTGGAGGTGATCAATCCTGTGGCTGTCAGACTTCAGCTTCCCCCTGAGATGCGAATTCCCAACGTGTTTCATGTCTCCTTGGTGAAACCCGCTACCTCCAACCGCTTTTCTGTTGTCCAGCCTCCTCCTCCTACTATCTCTGTGGATGGTCAACAAGAATATGAGGTGGAGAAGATCCTTGACTCCAGAATCTCCAGGGGATCTCTTCAGTACCTCATCAAGTGGAAGGGCTTTGGCCCTGAAGAATGTTCCTGGGAGGGACGCTCTGATGTCCATGCTCCTCGTCTGGTGAGGGAGTTCCACTCCAAATTTCCCCAGAAACCAAATCCTGGTGGTCCGGAGGCCCCCCGTGAGGGGGGGGGTACTGTCGCGATTGCCGCCCGGAGCAGGTCCAGGAGCTCCGGGCGGCGCGTCCTCTCCTGCCGGCGTCGCTCCCAAAATGGCGGCGCCCATGGCCGCCACGTGGGTAGCGGCGCCGGCGCGATGACGTCAGTGCGCCGACGTCGGCGCAAGGGCGTCAATGACGTCACTATGGCGCCAAATTTGAATAAAAACCCATTTTAGACGCCAGAATGGCGCCCAAGTATAGGAAATCTTCCCCAAAGTATTTCCTGGGTTCCCTGTGTGCTATTTTCTCTATCCTGTTCCTGATTATTATCTTTGACCCTTGCCTGGACTTTGGACTTTTGCCTTTATCTGCCTGCCCCTGAACTTTTGCCTGGATTCTGTTTATTCTTCGATTAACCCTTTTGACACCGCAAACTTGCACCCTCAGAGGGCTTCCTCCTTGATCCCGACTACCTCCCTGGAGGGAGCTCCCGGCTCCCTGACACACTCCTTATGGCCACCTTAGATTGTGCACCACAATAACAAAGGTACATGCTGGTGGGGGGAGGAGGGTTGCGACTGGGGTAAGCAGACCATGGGGGGGTGGAGGGGTCCAGTGGGGCCCCTAATGATGTAGCCCCAGTGGGCCAGGACCCCACCAGTCCGACGCTGCCCTTGAGCCTGGGATGCACCCAGAATCTAGCAAAAACCTATCCCTTGTCTTTCTTTTTCTCTTCCCTGATTCTCCTTGAATTGGCATGATGTCATAGCTCTGCCCTGTTTTGGCATCACCCCATGATATCACAGCCCACTCCCTTTTCCCTGTTCCCCCACTGGCCGTTAAAAGGTTATTATAAAGGTAGCAACCCTCATGTTTCATATCACTTGATGGGGTGGGGTGGAAACAAGTCTGTTGTTGCCAGAGGAGTTTCAGTTGAGGAAGCACCCCACTGGCTCAAACCTTGCGTGTCCCACAAGTTTCTGGTTGGCCCACACGACCCACACACCACTACTCTGCACCACCCACTGGATTTAAAATCTGGTGCAAGGTTCAGAGTGCAGCCCTGTTGGAAATAAGGCAGCTCTTTACCTTATGCCTGCCAGCCTTCCCTAACTGACATGTCTGAAAAATGCACAAACTAGGGTGCGGGTAGTGGACCAGATAGGGCAGCACTGCATTCAGAAAAGGAGAACAAAGAACTTGTGCTTATGGTGCCAAGTGTGGAGAAGGTAGAAAAATGCAAAATACACTTATTGAATGATCCCTATAAGTTGCAACTCCTTACCGACTTCATAAAAAGAAAATAAATGTTTATTTATCTCAGCACAGAGCTTAGAGATTTTTTCCCTGCTACTCTCTCTTTTCTCCACTGCGCTGATGGTGGATATGGCTCTGTCTTGAACACTGCCTGAAATACAGGAGGTATCTCAGAAATCACATTCTGCAATTAGTTAAGAGCTCCTATTATCCCTTTAAATGTTGCAACATGTTTGAGTACAGTCTGAAATCAGGGCAGTAAAGTGGGACAATAGGAATGTAATGATGCCTGTATTTACCATCATCACAGCCTGGTTACAATTTGATGTCTTTGTCCAACCCACAACAAAATGGGGATATACTTAAAGACTGCAATTACTATAAAACAAATGTCTCTTTTCCTTCCAAAGTGCAATATTTCTGTTGTGATGAGAGATGGAGGCATTCCCAGAATCTCACTGTACAGTATCAAGTTCAGATAGATGTGTGGTTATCAAAAACACAGGCACGGTGGTAAGATCTAAATTACAGTATATATTGCGGGCAGTAAATGAACATAAAAAAGTATTAGTTTCATCTATGAACTTTCTGAAATAATTGCTGGCTGGGTTTTTCTACCATGGTAGAAATGCTGGCTTTGCAAAAACTGTTTTAGGTTATAGACGGTAACAGAAGCAACCCATCTCGAAGTATCTCTTGATAAAAGTCTATGTACATGCCTCTAGGAATGGGGGGACATGAAGATGAAAGACTATTGGGCAAACCCATGAAATCCAAAGTGATTGGTCACCACAGGTTTCCAACCTGTTCTTTGTGGTTTGAACCTCTCTTTGTGAAGGCAAATGGTGGATGGGGTCTGGGACAGTCCATGGTGTGAACCTCTGGCTTTGTGAAGGCAGATTGAATCTGGTGAAGGGAGGTTCAAACCATGGTCTGTCTCAGACTCAGTCCCTGCTTGTTTTTTAACTGTTTTAGTGAAGGCATAAAGATAAATAGGGTCTTGGACAGTCCAGGGTATGAACCTCTGTCTTCGTGAAAGCACAAAGGTGGATTCAATCTGGGAAAGTCAAAAGGTTTTAATTTCTCTCTCCTTGTGAAGGCATACAAGGGTGAGTTGGATTAGGCCACGCCATTTCAACATCTGTCTCTGTGAAGGCACAATGGTGGAAAAGAACTTTAACAGTCACAAATTCCACTCTTCTGTGTGTTGGGTCAGGTAATCTTGTTCAAGGGTCCTATCTTCTTCTGTGTGTTGGGTCAGTTAGTCTTGCTCAGTGTCCGATCTTCAATTGTAGGTTGGATCAGGTATTCTAGCTCCAGGGTCCTATCTTCTTCTGTATGTTGGGTCAGGTAGTCTTGCTCCCAGGTCCTTTCTTATTCTGTGTGTTGGGCCAGGTAGTTCTGCTCCAGAGTCGTTTCTTCTTTTGAATTTTCAGTCAGGTAGTCTTGCTCAAGGGTCCAATTTTCTTCTGTATGTTGAGTCAGGCAGTCTTGCTCTAGGGTCCTATCTTCTCCTTTGTGTTGGGTCAGGTAGTCTTGCTCCAGGGTCCTATCTTCTCCTTTGTGTTGGTTCAGATAGTCTTGCTCCAGGGTCCTATGTTATTTGAGAAGTTACAAAGGAGAGTAGGGTTTGTCATTTCTAGACTCTACACATCTTGGGGGATGGGTCAAAAGCACGGGTGGTCTTTGTAAGGTTAAAAAAAATTCAAAGTTATAAATATACAGTATCATACTATTAGGAAAGTCTACAAGTATTTGAACTGGTTCTTTATTTATTTATAGCCATCTGGGGAATCATCTGTTTCTTTGTGATTTGCCACAATGGCTGTCATTATCATCTAGAATAACAGAAAGTTATAAAAAGTATTATTCCATTGATTTTCACACTTTCCCAAGGAGATGCATTCCTGCACATTTATGTTGTTATTGCTAATTGTATTGTTGGTCTTTATTTATATAGACTTCAGGTTGAGACTTGAAGGGCCACCATCTGTGCAGGTATTCACTGTATACTCACATGCATATAAGTCATTTCAACAATGAATGTCTTTTTTTCTGGCAGAATACAGTAAGCTCTGCAGGTATATCTATATGATGTGAAAAAGCTTTTGTCAAAACAATCTTTAAGTGAATGTACAATTTCTATAGTCCAGGAGCTCATTATAATTATTATTAGAAATTATAAATATTAGTAGCAAATTAATTTCCTGAAATTCCAGCATTTCTTGAAGGTATGGCTTACAGTGGTTAAACTGCTAGAGGATTTTGAGCCTAAAGGCCCCCTGACTGTCATGACAGTATTAATGACTTGACACATTTATCAAATCAGAGAGATTTGTCAGTTCATCGGAATGTTTTGTTGTCTTTGAGCAGCTGGATGCATTCATTTTCATTAAATTAATGACAATTTTCAAGAGTACTGTTAGTAAAAAATGACTGATTATTAGTGTTCGCTCCAACGCAAGTAAAAATCCATAAGAAAATAATACAAGTTGAAATATGCAGCATATATGTACTGGGGACATCATGTGAACTAATGATGGATAGAATTGTAGACGTTTTGAACGGTTTCTGGATATTGAAGCACTTGTTGACAAAAAAGCCTCCTTTTAAATTAAATTTAGATCTAGACTAGTGATGGGTCAGGAAAACTCAACCCGCACCAGACCCTAGCCTGCAACACCTTAACCAGCAACCAACCTAAACCCTCAAAAAGTGTTGCCATTGTAGGACCTGAGCCCAATGTGTATACTCTTCTTCTTCTCACTCTGAACACTACTTTTGTCTGTGCCTCTGGTTCCAAAACAGGGAATCTTTGGGGGCAATGGAGGAGTGTTTTTCCCCAGTCTGACCCGCACCCAAATCTAACCTGCACTGGTAGGTCTAATTTCAATCCAAACCCACCCAACCTGTGGTCAACCCACTGGTCCCTGCGGGTTTCAGGTCAACCCACACATCACAAATCTAGACAGTGAAATGTGCCCAGCTGATCATTTGGCTTGGTGGGAATAACACAGACCTATGCAGACCCATCAAATGAGATCTTCAAACCTGCCCAATTAGGATTGCCACCTATCCGATTTTGCATTAGACGGCTTGGAATTTCCTTTGGCTGTCTGGTTCAATTAAGCCTGAATTTATGAAACAAAAATTCAGAGACAAAATTCTTCTTTTGTACCCCAGATCTGCACAATCCTGACATTGCTACATTAAGGTCCCACCACCTTAACATTAATGCCTGAGTTTCAGACCGGGTTCTTATCTGTATGGCCCCATCAGACAGTCTATCTGAAAGATATCAGGCCAGATATGGATCTATCATGACATAGCGTGAGTGAAAGAAGACTTCATTGTCACTTGTTCAGGCCAATAGAAGGAAATTGTAGTCAAAAAAATGTTGTAGGAATGTAGGAAATGTTGACACCACTGCAGGGGTCTCATTTTGACCCTGTTAGTTTCTCTTGGTCCACAATAAGACATATCACAGGCGTGATTTCTAATATTTATTCCATACAGCTGCAACTTGTCTGATTCTCCAGATATAACATCTTACTTTTCCCTTCTTCGGAGCCAGACTGTACATTGTATGAGTGTTTGAATCCCCGCTAAGGTATGCCTTGGCAACCTTACCTAGCAAAAATTCCAAATGTTTATTTAATGGTTTGTGTATGTAGATGGATTTGTTCAGTCACACTATTAAGGAGCTGATCTCTGCCAGTAAGATGTAAGCCACAACACTTCAGGTTAGTGATGAATGTTGACGTATCGCACATAGTTTTTAAGGAATCCTACGCAAGGATTACTGTACCTATCCAGTGAAAAAGCTTTTTTTATTACATTACATAAATTCGTAGTATATATTTAGGTTGCACTGTACATAATTCTTTTGCTTTTTTTTAGCTGAAGGCAAATAGCAATGGTTCCTTTGAGATTAGGAGCAGGGTTTATCCTTTGATTCAAGTAGAATCGAGTGTCAAACTCTCGTATAATGTTTCTTGCCCAATGTAAACCGCCCTCCATTTGCTTCTGGTAATTGGAAAGGGAGACTACCAGTATTAATATTCAAATTTTAATCATGGTAACTCATCATGGTATCCCTGTAATTGGCAAATAGACATCCTGCTGCTAAACATTTGTCAATTTAAAATAAAAACACTGGAGCTGCCAGGTCTGAATTTGTAGGAAGGCCACAAAGGCCCAGGCCTAGGGTGGCGAATTTTTAGGGGCAGCAAGCCACCCAATTGTGCGGCTCCTTTTTTTTATTAGGTATCCCAACGTGCAGGTTTGGTTTAGGGGCAAGTTCTTACAGAGGAGGAGACACTGCTCCAGAGATGGTTGAGGTAGGTGGTGGTGGCAGCAGCTGGATGGCAAGAGAAGAGTTGGCCTGGCCTAGAAGCGCAAAGATTTTTAACATATTAACATATCAAAGTGTAACCTAGAACATTAGACCAATGGTTCCATGGCACACTTCTCTAGCATTTATGGGGTTTAAATACTTACCGTAATGGAGGTATATTAAGATCTAGAACTGTATTTAGGTCTTGTGCTGCCCTAGGCGCTGGACCTCAGCCCACCCCCCAGTAATTGGTATAAGCATATATGGTCTGGATTTCCTGCACATGAGTACCCCCTCATATCCACTGCAGGATTTAGCCACAAGAATCAGGCAACAGGCTGCTGGAAGGGGTTGCACTTTTTTAATTTAACATATATACACCCAATGGCTAATGGCTAAAGCTTCTGCCCTAGGCATGACCCTAAAATATGATCTTGGAGAAGCTGACTTCTTACAAGAACATAAGGTCTGCTGAAATGTTTTTTAATTTTAGTAGTAACTTTATCATCATTGTCAAACTGGCCCACTTGGATACCAGGAACTCCTGGTGGGCCCAGGTGTCAGTGGGCCCTCCTGCTTCTAAACATTTGTTTTATTTCATGGCAATTCCTTATTGCCTTAACAAAGAGGCTAAATAGATGTAATAACAGATTATAGTATGTAAAGAAAAGAAGAGAATAAAGGTTGAGTGAGGAAAAATAGTAGAAAATAGTACTGCAAGTGGGTCCCTGATCTAAGATTTTTTGGTGGGCCCCTGGTGTCCCAGTCCGACACTGTTTATCATTACCCTAAAGGAACAAGTAGTAAAAAAATAAAAGGTGTTTACTTACTTCTTCAAACAATGTGTAAGACTGTTTTCGTGCATTTATGTCTTTGCTTCCTTTCTGGCAAATAATATAAGTCTTGTCTTTATTTATAGCAAGGATTCAAGATATAAACATGTGACGTAAATGCTTGCCTGCTTTAAAACATTTTAATGGGTGTATTTTAGATTTATAATTCTGTGTGTGTTACAGATGAATATTGGGATGTAGCTGCCTCTCATTTTACAACTGGTGGTTGCTGATAGGTGCAGGCCTCATGGCTGGCTTAAGGTGCCAGTGAACCCAAGATCTGATTGGTGGCCTCCCCATAGCCCCATGAAATTTTAGATCTAGAGCTAAATTCAAGCAGCTGAAGTTGACTATAATATGGCAGGCAATACATTTACCCAGGGCCCACCATTTGTAAAGTTCTCTTCACGCTGAATGATAGCATGAAGTGAGACCTCAAAAAGGCCATTGGATCATTATCTCCATCACGACATTGGACTGGTTGATGTCTCTGGACCTCTTCTTCTCAGGGAGAATTAACCAAATTTTTCACAATTATTACACTAGAGGGAGGGCAGATCAATTAATATTCAATGCAATTTTGCTGCAATTAAGAATTTTTTTGCAATTTCTTTTTTTCCCATGCATGTGTTTTACTGTATTCCTCAATTGCCTTTTTTCCCAAAATCGAGATTTTTTTTTCTTCAAATTTGTAAATCATGGGTAAATGAAGTTTAATTGCAATTATACAGACTCAGCCTGCCATATTTTTCAGAAAAAAATATACCTTGTTTCTATTTAGTAGGAAGTAATATCCATTTATTCCACATAAAGTCCGTAGACTCCTGTATGGGCTGCAGAACACACACATCAAAATGTTGCTTTTATTAGTTTTAGTGTCCTTGACAGTTCACAGCTGATTGCAAGCTCTGAGAAGCAGCTTAGTTTATCCATGGCATCACTGAAAGTCAGCTTTCCCCAAATTTAAACATTTGCAAATAAAATCTTGAACTGAACTGAGAGACGGTCGGCACCCAACACCAGATCAAATGCCAAGCACCCTGATCTTCACCACTTCACCTGTAGTGTGACCGCCTTTGGCCTCAGCAGGAGCCCTCAGCTACTTGGATGCCACCAGGACTTAAACGAGGTGCAAGGCTATAGGTTCTGGATAGGCAGAGAATAAAGCAGGCATAAAATGTTATGGAATTCTCATTTTAACAAAATTTGATGAGATTATTGCTTAGTGGTAAAATGAACATGAATTCCTCTATAAGAACTTAAGGACCTCTTCATCCTCCCTTTGGAAATAATGGAATTCCATCAAGTCTGAGCTTGCAAAGTCACTTTAGTGTTGTTATGGAAAAAAGGAGGCTGAAGTTGTTTATAAATGAAGATCTGTGTTGGTATATGTATTGTAGCCAATGCAGAACTCAAGGTTTTTTCCTACAGATCAATTAATCTTCAGGCAAATATGAAAGCTGTACCTTAATCGCCGTATGCTGAGAATTCCAGCACTGTAATCTGCCGGGAACATTCTGCTCAATGCGCTCCCGGGAACTGGCATTAGCTAATAAGCCAGCTTGCTGCCGAACATCTGGAGATCATAACTGGGAATTTTTATTTAAAATGCCATTCATTCTGCGCAAGAGTTCATAGAGCAAACTTCTTGGACCCCACGTCTGCTAGAAGATAATTATGTGAAGTATGTGACTGTAAAGAAACCTCGAAAGTTGGAAAAAAAGGAGGATAATATGAGTCACAAGGAAAGTAACATTTCGTGCACAGGCCACAGGTAAACAGTGAGCCATATGTAGATAAATATCTGCAATAAATATCAACTATTTTAATTCAAGGTAAGGGTCCCCTTATGTTATAACAAGATTATAGATCTATATATACATTATAACAAAATTAAAGGAGAAGGAAAGTCATTTTCCACTTGGGGGTGTCAAATGGTAGGTACCCCCCAAGTGATTGTATTTAGTTACCTGACACCCCGGGCTGGTGCTCCAGTCAGCAGAAAACTGCACCGGCCCAGGGTTCTGCCAGCGATCACCACAGAGCTCCATTAAATAGATACATTGGGGCATATTAACTAAAGGGCTAAGTGGCTAACGCTAGCGTCAATTCGCTAGCGTTACCGCCCACAGGGACACTGTCAATTTACTAACGGATGCAGGTGCCAATTTGCTAGCGAAAGAGACAGGTGCCAGCAGTCATTCGCACTCTATCGACCAGGCAACAATTCGCTCTGGCGAATGGACGTTACTCCGCAAATTTACTAAAATGCGGATTTTACTGAACGTTACCTCTTTTGCCAGACTTGCCTTCACCAGCTCAGACCAGGCAAAGTGCACTGGAGTGTATAAATCTTCCTCAATCTTCTGTCACTTACATGTGAAAGGCTACAAAAGTCCTTAAAAAAAATTTTTGGTAACCGTTTTTCTCCATAAATTTTCTAACATATGGAATATTAACTTTACAGTGGGCTCATGTGTAGGGCATTATAACAACTCTATTGTCTTTATTGAGGTTCCCTGGACATGTGTAATAAACAGAGTAAATGTATTGCTGCAACATATAACATAAAGAAGTCCACACAACTTTAAATTTCCCGCCGTATGCAAATTAACCTGAGCGCAAGATCTCTAGCGAATTTTTCGTGAGTCAGAAATGAACGCTAGCGTATCTTCGCTTTGAAATGCTTGCATTACCAAAGTACCACTAGCGGAAAGTTGCCAGTGTTCGTTGCCCAGTCTATATGAGCTTAACCAATAACCAATCCCAGTGCTTATATTGCAACCCCTTGCAACTTTTTCATGCTTATGTGGGTCCCCATGATTTTCTACAGTTAAATGTAGCTCAGAGGTCAGGCAACTTTGCTCTAGGCAAAATTTCAAATGTTATTAGCAGCTACAAACAGTGGCCGTTCAAGGGGTAGATTTACAAAAGGGCTAAGTGGCTAACAATAGCGACAATCCACCAGCGTTCGGCAATTTTCTAATGGGTGCAGGCGCCAATTCGCTAGCAAAAGAGCCAGGCGCTAGTGTTCATTCACGCTTTATCACCAGGCAACAATTCGCTCTGGCGAATCGACATTACTCCGAAAATTCACATATTTTACTGAACGTTACCTCTTTCGACAGACTTGCCTTTGCCAGCTCAGACCAGGAGAAGTGCATTGAAGTGCATAGATATTCCTCAATCTTCTGTCACTTACATCATATTCTGAGTGGAAAATGCATCAAAGTTCAAAAAACGAGTAGTAGCCTGCAAAAGTCCTTAAAACATTTTTTTTTGTAACCGGTTTTCTCCATACATTTTCTAACATATGGAACATTATCTATAAAGTGGGCTCATGTGTAGGGCATTATAACAACTCTAGTGTCTTTATTAAAGGAAAACTATACCCCCCAAACAATGTAGGTCTCTATTAAAAGATACTGAGTAAAACAGCTCATGTGTAAAACCCTGCTTCATGTAAATGAACCATTATCATAATATTATACTTTTTTAGTAGTATGTGCCATTGGGTAATCCTAAATAGAAAATTGCCATTTTAAAAAATAAGGGCCACCCCCTGAGATCGTACGATTCACTGTGCACACATACAAACCACATGTAAGGTCACATGAGCCAATTAACAGACAGAGTTCTGCCTTTTGCTTCCTCACTTCTTCCTGTTACAGTTAGTGTTGTAGTATTTCTGGTCAGGTGATCTCTGAGGCAGCACAGATAGAGTCACGAAATGGCGGTTCAAGGCAAGAGATGTAAAAGGGCAAAGTTTGGTAAGATTCTTTAATATGTCATTCAATTTGATATAAACTATCTGTTGCTTATGTATTCATTTTGGGGGTATAGTTTTCCTTTAAGGTCCCCTGGACTTGTGTAATAAACAGTGTAAATGTAAAGGATTTGCTCATACAACTTTCCCGCCATATGCAAATTAACCTGAGTGCAAGATCTCGAGCAACTTTTTGCTAGGCAGAAATGAACGCTATTGTATCTTCGCTTTCAAATGCTCGAGCCTCGAATTACCGAAGTACCGCTAGGGAAAAGTCACCAGCGTTCGGCACCCGGGACAAAACGCCGCATTCTTAATCTGCCCCCAAGCATCTCCTGCCACCAAAGGCAAAAAAGTGTAACTGCCCTAAACTTGCATTTAAAGGAAAACTATACCCCCAAAATGAATACTTAAGCAACAGATAGTTTATATCAAATTGAATGACATATTAAAGAATCTTACCAAACTGGAATATATATTTACATAAATATTGCCCTTTTACATCTCTTGCCTTGAACCACCATTTTGTGACTCTATCTGTGCTGCCTCAGAGATCACCTGACCAGAAATACTACAACACTAACTGTAACAGGAAGAAGTGAGGAAGCAAAAGGCAGAACGCTGTCTGTTAATTGGCTCATGTGACCTTACATGTGGTTTGTATGTGTGCACAGTGAATCTTACGAACTCAGGGGGCGGCCCTTATTTTTTAAAATGGCAATTTTCTATTTAGGATTACCCAATGGCACATACTACTAGAAAAGTATATTATTATGATAATGGTTCATTTACATGAAGCAGGGTTTTACACATGAGCTGTTTTACTCAGTATCTTTTACTAGAGACCTACATTGTTTGGGGGTATAGCTTTCCTTTAATTGTGCCCTGGAGAGTGGCAGTTGTGCGATAACAGATATTGCAGGGTAAGATGTGTTGTACAATGTATACTGTATCTGTTTGTAAATGGTGCACAATTTATATAAGTGGGAGAAGTAGGACCTGGGCGTTCATTTACAGGCCATTTAATTGCGCTCAATTTTCCTGGAGCTATTGGAACCCTTTCTTCTTGCGCTGCACATTCTACTAGTAAATGAGGGCCCGGGTGCCTTTCCATGGTTCTGCCTTATGTCACCAACATCACTGAAATGGTATAAGCCAATATTAAGCCTTGTGCTGGCGTATGGGGGGCGAATTACGTGAACACTTGCCATACAGAATCCAATAGTTCATCAGTCATTTTTCTTTAGCTGTCCTTATTGAACATGAAATTTAGTTTCCAGCTTGTGCATTCCATTGATCCCAAGTTAATATAATAGACCAACATACGGTTTATCCTCAGCTGGGCACTTTAGTCATTATTTATTGTAACCAATCTTCCATTTATTTCTCCTTTGTGTTTTGACTAGTGTTTAAGGTGTAATTTAATGAGGCTTTATAGTTAGGGATGTAGCGAACGTCGGAAAAAAAGTTCGCGAACATATTCGCGAACTTGCGCAAAAATGCGAGCGGTTCGCGAACGGTTCGCGAACCCCATAGACTTCAATGGGAAGGCGAACTTTAACATCTAAAAAAGACATTTCTGGCCAGAAAAATGATTTTAAAGTTGTTTAAAGGGTGCAACGACCTGGACAGTGGCATGCCAGAGGGGGATAAAGGGCAAAAATGTATCTGAAAATCTGCCTGTGTGTGCTTGGAAGAGATAGTGTAGGGGGAGAGCTGTTAGTGATTTCAGGGACAGATGATAGTAAGTTTGCTGGCTAGTAATCTGCTTGATACTGCTCTGTATTGGAGGGACAGAAGTCTGCAGGGATTTGAGGGACATTTTAGCTTAGGTAGCTTTGCTGGCTAGTAATCTACTGTTCTCTTTAAACAACTGCCATACGTTGCCCTTGTAGGCATTGTTTGCCCAGTTTTTTTGGACGCAGCCACTGAAGCACAGTTGCCAGAAAAAATATGCCATATAAATGCTGAAAATAGTCATTTTTCGCCATACGTTGACCTTGTAGACATTGTTTGCCCAGTTTTTTTTGGACGCAGCCACTGAAGCACAGTTGCCAGAAAAAATATGCCATATAAATGCTTAAAATAGTAATTTTTCGCCATACGTTGACCTTGTAGACATTGTTTGCCCAGTTTTTTTGGACGCAGCCACTGAAGCACAGTTGCCAGAAAAAATATGCCATATAAATGCTGAAAATAGTCATTTTTTGCCATATACGTTGAGTCAACGTATGGCAAAAAATGACTATTTTCAGCATTTATGTGGCATATTTTTTCTGGCCTCTGTGCTTCAGTGGCTGCGGCCAAAAAAACTGGGCAAACAATGCCTACACGGTCAACGTCGTTGACCTTGTAGGCATTGTTTGCCCAGTTTTTTTGGCCGCAGCCACTGAAGCACAGAGGCCAGAAAAAATATGCCATATAAATGCTGAAAATAGTCATTTTTTTGGTCGCAGCCACTGAAGCACAGTTGCCAGAAAAATTATGCCATATAAATGCTGAAAATATAAATTTTTTTGGTTGCAGCCACTGAAGCACAGAGGCCAGAAAAATTATGCCATATAAATGCAGAAAATATGCATTTTTTTGGTCGCAGCCACTGAAGCACAGTTGACAGAAAAATTATGCCATATAAATGCTGAAAATATAAATTTTTTTGGTTGCAGCCACTGAAGCACAGAGGCCAGAAAAATTATGCCATATAAATGGAGAAAATATGCATTTTTTTGGTTGCAGCCACTGAAGCACAGAGGCTAGAAAAATTATGCCATATAAATGGAGAAAATATGCATTTTTTTGGTTGCAGCCACTGAAGCACAGAGGCTAGAAAAATTATGCCATATAAATGGACAAAATATGCATTTTTTTGGTTGCAGCCACTGAAGCACAGAGGCCAGAAAAATTATGCCATATAAATGCAGAAAATATGCATTTTTTTGGACGCAGCCACTGAAGCACAGTTGCCAGAAAAAATATGCCATATAAATGCTGAAAATAGTAATTTTTCGCCATACGTTGACCTTGTAGACATTGTTTGCCCCGTTTTTTTGGACGCAGCCACTGAAGCACAGAGGCCAGAAAAAATTAAACCAGTAGGGTTTGCACCCTAGTTTGTAACGGTGGCGGAGGGAGGAGGACGCTAAAGGACAGCTGTGTGTGGAGTCATGAGGCTTGAAGAGAAGGACAGCTGCATAGAAGTCAGAACAAGTCTTCCGGCGTGCAGTAACCCTCCGAGATCCACCCCTCATTCATTTTAATAAAGGTCAGGTAATCGACACTTTTGTGACCTAGGCGAGTTCTCTTCTCAGTTACAATCCCTCCTGCTGCACTGAAGGTCCTTTCTGAGAGCACACTTGAGGCTGGGCAAGACAAGAGGTTCATGGCAAATTGTGACAGCTCTGGCCACAGATCAAGCCTGCGCACCCAGTAGTCCAGGGGTTCATCGCTCCTCAGAGTGTCGATATCTGCAGTTAATGCCAGGTAGTCCGCTACCTGCCGGTCGAGGCGTTCTTTGAGGGTGGATCCAGAAGGGTTGTGGCGCTGCCTTGGACAGAAAAACATTTGCATGTCTGATGTTACAGACCGGCCAAAGGGCTTTGTCCTTGCAGGTGTGCTCGTGGCAGGATTACTGGCACCTCTGCCCCTGGAATGTTGATGAGTTCCTGAAGTGACATCACCCTTAAAAGCATTGTACAACATGTTTTGCAGGC
Organism: Xenopus petersii; assembly: GCA_038501925.1. Classification (NCBI taxonomy): domain Eukaryota; kingdom Metazoa; phylum Chordata; class Amphibia; order Anura; family Pipidae; genus Xenopus; species Xenopus petersii. The sequence continues at coordinate 20,927,399 of CM076672.1, read as the reverse complement.
TGGTTTGTAAATGCCGCATCTTTTCGGACTTGTGGTATGTTGGTAACATTTCTGCCACTTTATGCTTGTACCGAGGGTCTAGTAGCGTTGCGACCCAGTACAGGTCCTTCTCCTTAAGCCTCTTGATACGGGGGTCCTTCAACAGGCATGCCAGCATGAAAGACCCCATTCTCACAAGGTTGGATGCAGAGCTATCCATCTCCGCTTCCTCATTATCAAGGACTGCATCATCCACGGTCTCCTCCCCCCAGCCACGTACAAGACCAGGGGTCCCCAAAAGGTCACCACTAGCCCCCTGGGAAGCCTGCTCCTGTTGGTCCTCCTCCTCCTCCTCCACAAAGCCACCTTCCTCCTCTGACTCCACTTCTGGCACCTCTCCCTGCGTTGCAGCAGGTGCCTGGGTTCGTTCTGGTGATTGCGACCATAAATCGTGCGCTTCCAGCTCCTCGTCACGCTGGTCTACAGCCTCATCTGTCACTCGTCGCACGGCACGCTCCAGGAAGAAAGCGAAGGGTATTAGGTCGCTGATGGTGCCTTCGGTGCGACTGACCATATTTGTCACCTCTTCAAAAGGTCGCATGAGCCTGCAGGCATCGCGCATAAGCACCCAGTAACGGGGGAAAAAAATCCCCAGCTCTGCAGATCCAGTCCTACCACCCAGTTCAAAAAGGTACTCGTTGACGGCCCTTTGTTGTTGCAGCAGACGTTCCAACATAAGGAGCGTTGAATTCCAGCGAGTCTGGCTGTCAGAAATCAAACGCCTGACTGGCATGTTGTAGCGCTGCTGAATGTCAGCAAGGCGTGCCATGGCTGTGTAGGAACGTCTGAAATGGGCCGACACCTTTCTGGACTGGGTGAGAACGTCCTGGAATCCTGGGTACTTGGAGACAAAACGTTGGACTATTAAATTTAACACATGTGCCATGCAGGGCACATGTGTTAAATTTCCCAGTCTCAACGCTGCCAACAGATTGCTTCCATTGTCACACACCACTTTTCCGATCTGCAGTTGGTGTGGGGTCAGCCACCGATCGGCCTGTGACTGCAGAGATGACAGGAGTACAGATCCGGTATGGTTTTTGCTTTCCAGGCACGTCATCCCCAAGACAGCGTGACAACGGCGTACCTGGCACGTCGAATAGCCTAGGGGGAGCTGGGGGTGCACAGGTGTGGAGGAGGAGAAGGAGGACCCAGCAGCAGAGTAAGAAGAAGAAGAGGAAGAAGACGAGGTAGAGAGCGATGGAGGAGTAGAGGTGGTGGCAGAACCGCGTGCAATCCGTGGCGGTGACACCAACTCCACTGTTGTTGTTGTTGTTGAGCTACCCATTCCCTGCTTCCCATTCCCAGCCATTACCAAGTTCACCCAGTGGGCAGTGTAGGTGACATACCTGCCCTGACCATGCTTGGAGGACCATGCGTCAGTAGTCATATGGACCTTTGGCCCAACACTAAGTGACAGAGATGCGGTAACTTGGCTCTGCACATGTTGGTACAGGTGTGGTATTCCCTTTTTAGAAAAAAAATTGCGGCTGGGTACCTTCCACTGCGGTGTCCCAATTGCTACAAATTTGCGGAAGGCCTCAGAGTCCACCAGCTGGTATGGTAAAAGCTGGCGGGCTAAGAGTGCAGACAAGCCAGCTGTCAGACGCCGGGCAAGGGGGTGACAGTCAGACATTGGCTTCTTACGCTCAAACATGGCCTTCACAGAAACTTGGCTGGTGGCAGATGACTGGGAATGGGAACAGGTGGTCAAGGTGGAAGGCGGAGTGGAGGGTGGTTCAGATGGGTCAAGGAGAGCAGAGGTAGAGCAGTAAGATGCTGGACCAGAAGGAGTGTGGCTTTTAGTTTGCCTGTTGCCTTTGAGGTGTTGCTCCCAAAGTGCTTTGTGCTTGCCGCTCATGTGCCTTCGCATAGAAGTTGTACCTATGTGGCTGTTGGGCTTACCAAGGCTCAGTTTCTGACTGCACTCATTGCAAATTACAATGCTTTTGTCAGAGGCACACACATTAAAAAAATCCCACACTGCTGACTTTTTGGAAGTGTGCGATCTGGCGGTAACAGTAGAAGTTGGCGGCATTGGCGGCAATGGCGGGTGCGTTGGCCGGCTGAACACAGGTGCCGATACATGTTGTTGCCCTACTGATCCCTGCGGGCTGGCCTCCCTGCTTCTTCTAAGTCTTATTCTCCTACTGCCTCTCTGACTCTCCGTCTCTCCATCTGAACTACCCTCCTCTTGCTCTCTTCTACTAGGCACCCACAAAACATCAATCTCCTCATCATCATTCTCCTCAGATGCATCAATTTCTTCTGACACATCACAGAAGGAAGCAGCAGCGGGGACCTCCTCCTCCTCCTCATCACTCATCATTATGTCCATCTCTGTCGTGTTCTCTGCCAGAATTAAATCTGGTGTAACGTCCTCATCTCCTTCATCTTCTTCTGCCAATAATGGTTGCGCATTACTCAGTTCAAGAAACTCATGGGAAAATAACTCCTCTGACTCCAGTGAAGAAGGGGCACCGGTGGTGGAGGAAGTGTTACGTGGGGTGGCCATAGCAGTGGAGGATGAGGAGGATGTTGTGGTAAAGTTAGAAACGGTAGAGGATGGGGTGTGCTGTGTAAGCCAGTCAACTACCTCTTCAGCATTTTGGGAGTTCAGGGTCATTGGCTTTTTAAAACTGGGCAATTTGCTAGGGCCACAGGATTGCATAGCAGCACGGCCCCTAGCACGGCCTCTGCGTGGCGGCCTGCCTTTGCCTGGCATTATTTTTAAAAAAACAACAACAACAAAAACTCAGTTGGTTTTTCTGGAAACGATAATACACACAGCTAGATGGCAGTTTGAAGAAAACAGTGTGCAAATAATGCCTACAAGATCAACGTATACACTACTACAGCGGTGGATACGGATTACGTAAAATATATGAATGCTGCTTGAAAAAAAGTAACTCAAGTGGTTTTTCTAGAGACGATAATATTATCAATATTTAGACAAAATGTGAACAAGCTCACACAGCTAGATGGCGGTTTGAAGAAAACACTGTGCAAATAATGCCTACAAGGTCAACGTATACACAGCGGTGGATACGGATTACGTAAAATATAAGAATGCTGCTTGAAAAAAAGTCACTCCGGTGTTTTTTCTGGAGACGGTAATATTATGGATATTTAGACAGAATGAGAACACGGTCACACAGCTAGATAGCAGTTGGTTGAATAACACACTGGGCAAAAAATGCCTACAGGGCAAATAATGCCTACAAGGTCAACGTATACACAGCGGTGGATACGGATTACGTAAAATATAAGAATGCTGCTTGAAAAAAAGTCACTCCGGTGTTTTTTCTGGAGACGGTAATATTATGGATATTTAGACAGAATGAGAACACGGTCACACAGCTAGATAGCAGTTGGTTGAATAACACACTGGGCAAAAAATGCCTACAGGGCAAATAATGCCTACAAGGTCAACGTATACACAGCGGTGGATACGGATTACGTAAAATATAAGAATGCTGCTTGAAAAAAAGTCACTCCGGTGTTTTTTCTGGAGACGGTAATATTATGGATATTTAGACAGAATGAGAACACGGTCACACAGCTAGATAGCAGTTGGTTGAATAACACACTGGGCAAAAAATGCCTACAGGGCAAATAATGCCTACAAGGTCAACGTATACACAGCGGTGGATACGGATTACGTAAAATATAAGAATGCTGCTTGAAAAAAAGTCACTCCGGTGTTTTTTCTGGAGACGGTAATATTATGGATATTTAGACAGAATGTGAACACGGTCACACAGCTAGATAGCAGTTGGTTGAATAACACACTGGGCAAAAAATGCCTACAGGGCAAATAATGCCTAAAAGGTCAACTTATACACTACTACAGCGATGGATACGGATTACGTAAAATTTATTATGGCTGCTTGAAAAAAGTCACTCCGGTGTTTTTTCTGGAGACGGTAATATTATGGATATTTAGACAGAATGTGAACACGGGCACACAGCTAGATAGCAGTTGGTTGAATAACACACTGGGCAAAAAATGCCTACAGGGCAAATAATGCCTAAAAGGTCAACTTATACACTACTACAGCGATGGATACGGATTACGTAAAATTTATTATGGCTGCTTGAAAAAAGTCACTCCGGTGTTTTTTCTGGAGACGGTAATATTATGGATATTTAGACAGAATGTGAACACGGGCACACAGCTAGATAGCAGTTGGTTGAATAACACACTGGGCAAAAAATGCCTACAGGGCAAATAATGCCTAAAAGGTCAACTTATACACTACTACAGCGATGGATACGGATTACGTAAAATTTATTATGGCTGCTTGAAAAAAGTCACTCCGGTGTTTTTTCTGGAGACGGTAATATTATGGATATTTAGACAGAATGTGAACACGGTCACACAGCTAGATAGCAGTTGGTTGAATAACACACTGGGCAAAAAATGCCTACAGGGCAAATAATGCCTAAAAGGTCAACTTATACACTACTACAGCGGTAGTAAAATAAAAAAAAGTTAAATAAAAAAAAATTAAAGTTGGTGCTGCTGAACTACTAGGAGCAGCAGATTAGCACACCAGTCCCACTCCCCAACACTGCTAGACTAATAGCACTGGGCTCTTATAGTAGTAGTAGTAGTAGTAGTAGTAGTAAAACAACAAAAAAATAAATAAAAGCAGTCCTTACAAGGACTATTGCTATTGCAGCAGTCAGCAGATGAGATCAGAAGCAGGACAGCTGCCCACTGCAGCTACATACAGAGCACTGCAGTAGAAGGTAGATTACTAGCCAGCAAAGCTACCTAAGCTTAAATGTCCCTCAAACCCCTGCAGACTTCTGTCCCTCCAATAACAGAGCAGTATCAAAACGTTTACTAGCCAGCAAACTTTCAACTGTCCCTGAAATCACTAACAGGCAGCAGCTCTCTCCCTACACTATCTCTTCAGCACACACAGGCAGAGTGAAAAAAAGCTGCAGGGCTTCGGTTTTTATAGGGAAGGGGAGTGGTCCAGGGGAGAGCTTCCTGATTGGCTGCCATGTACCTGCTGGTCTGGGGTGAGAGGGCAAAAAAAAGCGCCAACAATGGCGAACCCAAAATGGCGAACGTCGCGCGACGTTCGCGAACTTCCGGCGAGCGCGAACACCCGATGTTCGCGCGAACAAGTTCGCCGGCGAACAGTTCGCGACATCTCTATTTATAGTAACCAAGGATGGCCCATAACATCCAATTATATGTTTCCATAAATTTCTATACTAAAACAGGAATGGCTGATTGGACGCTATAGGGTTTTTAGAACAGTGTAAAAAACATTGTCCTGAATACTAACTAGCAGGTGCAATGTTTATTCCAGAATGCTCAATTACTAATGCAAATCCCAACATTTGACACCATTTTGTATGACCTTAAACAATATTAAAAAAATGTTCAGTTTTCACATTGATGAGCTGCTCGGATTAAAGGGGTTGTTGACCTTTGAGATCACTTTTAGTATAACGTAGAGAGTGATATTCTGAGATAATTTGCAATTGGTTTTAATGTTGTATTATTTATGGTTTTTGAGTTATTTACCTTTTTATTCAGCAGCTCTTCAATTTACCTTTTAAGCAATCTGGTAACTAGGGCCCAAATTAGCCTAGCAACCATGCATTGATTTGAATAAGAGACTGGGATATGAATTAGGAGAGAGTCTGAATAGAAGGATCAGCAATAAAAAGTAGCAATAACAAGACATTTGTTGCCTTACAGAGCGTTTGTTTTTTAGAAGGGGACAGCGACGGCCTTTTGAAAGATGCAAAGAATCAGAAGAAAAAGACAAATAACTGTAAAACTATAAAAAAAAAACAATTGAAAAGTTGCTTAGAATTGGTTGTTCTATAGCAAACTAAAAGTTACTTTAAAGGTGAACCGCCCCTTTAATAGTCCACATGGTGCAAAGTACAGGGTGTTTGCATTAGTGATACTTTGCAGTGGTAAATCAAGCACTAGTTGTGTCCAATGCCCATTATTATGGTGGAATTCTGGGCTTATAAAGAGTATCTATCACTGTCTTTGTACTTTGCATGTTGAAATTCTGTTCATAAAGGAACCCTCAGATTTAGCAAATAATGCAGTAGGGCAGTAAATGCTAACAACTGATTGGTTACTATCAGTTACTAGACCTGCAGCGGCTTTTATTACAGTTCTCCAATTGTCTGTCCTTTTCAGTGCAATATGATAAAGGAAGTTATAATATTACAATATAACACTGGGCATCTGTATATTTAATTATAGAATGTCCAATTTCACTGGTCTCTAAATGTCTATTTTGACTTCAGCTCATCAACTCAGATGGGGGTAATGTAACATAATACAATGTTTACAGCAGGTGCAGAACCCATGGCCAACCTATCAGCACATAGAATTGATTGGTCAGGTTGGTGTCATGTCTTGCCCAAAAAAAAAACAAGCAGGTGTGATGTACCCAATTGATTTCTGTAGGAGGATTCTGGAGTTTAGACAATGAGAGACACAGGGTACTGGCCGCAGGCATGGCAGGCCTTGGTTTGATGCTGACGGTACAATATACAGCATTGCAATGGGATGATGGCATTAATAAGGAAAGGGAAAATGGGCACCTGGGCACTAAATCTTCTAATGTGCCAGCTGGGAAGACCTCACACTGTTCATATAATTGTAACAGGATTGTGTGTGTGAGTGTGAACCTTCTCTGCTCTGTGTTTTCTCTCAGGGTATTTGCCTTATAGCTGACATGTTTATAAGCATTAACTGTTCTCTAAAGAAATATGTCAGGCCCAACTGCCAGGCGTGAAAAAAGTGGGCCACTTGCCAAAAGCAGCGTTCTTTGTACTGAGGCCGGAGCTGGTATTGGTGCTGGAGGGGCCCAGACCAAAATATTCTGCCGGCAGCCCCATTTTGTGTAACCCAACTTGCACCTCTGCAAACTTTATTGCACTACATCACCCTGTGTATCCAGTGAAATTTGTGACAGTTATAGAGCAACAATGGATGCTGAGTGTACAGACTTGATGCAAAGAGTTGCTGACATAATTGTTCCTTACTATACACACTGTACCACGTTTGCTTCCCTTGACAACAAATGAGGCTCATTTATCAACAATGGGCACATTTTCAACTGGCCAGTAACCCATAGCAACCAGCTACATGAAGAACACAGATTTGTTGGTTGTCATAGGTTACTGTCCAGGTGCAAATTGACCTACTATTGTTAAATGGCCCCCAATTGTTATTATCCAACAGTAGCAGTTCTATTCCTTGATACTGTCTTGCATTACTTTTATTTGCCAAAGCACTATGTTATTAGTGATTAGTCAGAATTTGGACCAACTTTTTACTTGGCTTGTGAGTGTGGAAGGCTGCCCCAGGACCATCACGATTCAATGTACTTCCTCAACTTTACCCGCACTGCTACGTTTAATTTATATACTCCTATTGGCACCACATCCTCTGGTGATGTCAGAGATAGGTGGGTTGGTAGGCCCGAATTAGTGCAAATGCCACAAAGGCCCAGGGCTAGGTCGGCAGAATTTTAGGGGTGGCATGCCTCCCAGCTGCATCACAATGGGTTCAGAAGCACGGGGAACATGCTGGAGCTTTGTTAGTTCTTTAAATCTACCACGTACCAATCCCTATGAACCCGACAAGATAAGGCTTGCGCATGTGTGCGCGTACATATAAAGGGGGGATGTGGTCTCGGCCTAGGGGCACCCTATGTATAAATCTGGCCCTGTAGGTTGGTGTTGATAATTGCAGTGCATCGGGCAAGGTTGGGTCCTGGTTGATAGAAGACAGGTTTGGTTTGGCATGCACTTTACAACATGCAGTTATGTATTAGGTAGCAATTATGGAACTGTGCATCACTACATGTCACATGGGGCAGATGAGAAAGGGAAGTGAAAATGCAGTTTTCTTTATTCATGCAGTTCTGCCCATTCCAACTGTCAGCCCAATATCTGTCCGACAGCCACAAGCCAGGCAGTAGGATCCCCAACCAGTGTTGCTAATTAATTGATTAAATGTTTCTCAAATGTTGCCTCAAAGATGGTGCTTGTTTTCTTGGCTTGTAGGCAAGTTTTAATTGCATAAAATCCAGCTGTACTGCTAAAGAACCTCCTGTAGACTGCCAGTCCACGTAGGGGTTACCAATAGCCAATCACAGCCCATATTTGCCATCTCCGGGAACTTTTTGCACTCTTATGTTGCTCCCAATATTTTTTTACAATTGAATGTGGCTCAGGGGTAAAAAAGGTTGAGAACCCCCGCTGTTGAGTACAGGCCAGTGCATGGTTGACTTTCTAGAACAATAGATGTACAGTATGTTGCATGTGGTTTATTTCCCCTCTCCATACAATATAAGAACCATTCAAGCTGTGACTGCAATGTTTCTCCCCCACTTCTGCAGGATACAAATATAGAAATAAAGATATTTTTGATTGAAATAACATGCCAGCCAGTGGATATAACAATTAGGAATGCTCTGCAGGGTTCATTTGCTTTGTGAATTGCCTTCACATTACTTACGAGGGCCTCAGGCCCAACCTGCATCGACAATCAACTTCACTTTAACAAGAGGGCATCACCTTTTGGATACATAACATTTAGCAGCTGTCTGTGATCCTCGCCAGGGTTTAATAACCTCGTATTCATTTGATGAAGAAAAGACGTTTAGAATATTGCCCTGTAAAACTCAATCCTACGTCTGCTGTCACTGACATGGTATGATAACACACAGGTTTACAAGCGCACATTGAGGGTCAGGGATAGTATTCTCTGGCGGCAATGTACTGTTATACATTGTGCTACATAAAACAGGGATGTCCAACCTGCAGCTGTCTTGTTATTGATCTACAACTTGCAGCATTCCCTAATAGGTTACAATAACTGAATTTTGGGTAAAAATTATGAATATTTATTTATAAAAAATTTACTCTAGGGGTACCTTACAGCAGTGATCTCTAACCAGTGCTTCGCAAACAACAGGTTGCTCACAAACCCCTTGGATGTTGCGCCCAGTTGTCTCAAATCAAGTGTTTATTTTTCACTTCCAGACTTGGAGGCAAGTTTTGGTTGCTTAAAAACAGGTGTACTGCCAAACAGAGCCTCCTGTAGGCTGTCAGTCCACATAGGGGCTACCAAATAGCCAATCCTCACCCTTATTTGGCAGGTACTGGCTACTTGTCCCATGAATACACCACTCTTAGTCAACACTGTACTGTGAAGGGCAGGGAGGCAAGTAGGTTCCACCTACCCCCTGACTTGTGCATCATTCAGATGCAAAAAGGGGCCCTGTCGTTAGGCAACCAGTAAGGACTAGGCTGATCTGCACCCCCTGATGCTGCTCTCTGCACCAAGCAACAAATTTGTAATCCACAAAAATTCACCAACTAGGTTTGGTGGGAAGAGTCTTACTAGATACAGTTAGTGTATCTGCATAAGGGCTTCATAAATAACTTCTGATTTTATTTGTAATGGAAATGAGACAAATATTTTAGATAGGATCGTAGAGTTCTCTAGAGTTGAGTTTAAATGTTGGTACACACAGATTAACTGTCTAGATCTGAGGCAGTTAATCTCTGACCCAGTATATACATTAGCTGGCCAAGAAAAGCAGAAGAAAAATGGCTCCCGGTTAGAGGCACACTGTAGACAGAATCATAGGGCTTTAAGATGTTTGACATGTCAGGTTACAAGAGGTTCTACTACTTACAGGCCTGGATTTGTGGAAAGGCCACAAAGGCCTGGGCTTAAGGTGGCACAAATTAAGGGCGTTTACTGCCCAATTGCTTCTACATTTTTTACGAATATTGTAGAATTGGGCACGCTGTAGATTTAAATCTCTGACGTGCCGCCCGCAACCAGAGGAGTGTGCATGTGCAAAGAGGAGCAGAAATGAGCAAGCCGAGTGTGAGTGTGGGGGAGGATGGACCTTCCACGGGGGTTTGGCCTTGGGGGCTTGACTGGCAAATCCGGGCCTGACTACTTATTCTTGAGGCATGGCTCCACTTGATCTGCTACTCCTTAACTTGTGTGATCAGGAAATTCTCTCTAATCATAGTATTGATAAAGGGCCACATCCCAGTGATGGGTGAGGAGGTTTTGTGTCAATTTCTCACATGGCAGAATAGAACAGGGATCCCCAACCTTTTGAACCTGTGAGCAACATTCAGAAGTAAAAGAAGTTGGGAAGCAACACTAACATGAAAAATGTGCCAGATAAGTGCTGTGATTGGCCATTTGGTAGCCCCTTAGTGGATTGTCAACCTACATTGAGGCTCTGTTTGGCAGTACACCTGGTTTTTATACAACCAAAACTTGCCTCCAAGCCCGGGATTCAAAAATAAGCTCCTGCTTTGAGGTCACTGGGAGCAACATCTAAGGTGATGGAGAGCAACATGTTGCTCACGAGCTACTGGTTGTGGATCACTGGGATAGAAAGGATAGATACGTAAATGTTTGCTCTAGAGAAAGACAGCGAAATGGGCTCCATTATATAAGCCTAAGATTCCATGTGTGGCTGATACCATTAGATAGAATACTTCTTAACAATTTTTTCCGAGGACAAGACAGAATTTCAGTTGAATATTTTATGTGATGGCTCATGCATGATTGGCCCTCCATGTTTGGTCCAGGCAAGGCAGATAATTAGATTACCAGTGAACCCCCCCTGCATAATGGATTTGTGCTAACAAAGCAAATGGAAAGAGAGGGGGTTGTATACTGGCAATCTAATTATGTACCTCACAAGGTCCAAACATGGAGTAGATTCTGTTTTCTTATTTGCCCTGTTTAACTCAAGAAGCAACAAATCCATAGATTGTGATTGTTTGTGATTAAAACAATAGGCAACAATCATGTTCAGCACCAGTCCTAATCATTGCACTCATGTCCTTGGCCATAAAGGGGGTATTCTGCCCCTTTATGGTCAATTAAAATGGAATAGAATCACATCAGGCCTTTAATAGTATAATGTTCTGACTGCACTGATCCTGTCAACTGAGCTGAGGATTTGTTCACCTGGCCCTGAGCTGCAGGATTGGGCTGATTTAGGTACCAGAGGGCCCAGGACAAATATCTCATTGGTAGGCCCTAAAAGCTGCCAAAATAAATTTGTAATAGCACTAACCTCAAACAGGAGAACTTGAATATATAAAAGCAGAAAATAAAAATATTGTCTTATAGTAGATATGAGGTTCAGGTACGTGACCCAGGACCAAAAGCAATGAGAAATAAAAACAATAATAAAAATTACCTCTTAGGAACATTTGTTCTAATGGAATGTTAAAACTCTTCCAGGTGATTTAAATGAGGGGTCTGCTATTCTGGGTGATGCTTGAGTCCAACATTACAGAGCCTCCAGTCTGGTGGACCTTGGGCAATTGTCCCTTTGGTCCATTTATTGAAATGACCCTACAGAGCTGCATCCCTGTTGTGTTGGTGGTTATCCCTTGAGTGATAGATAGGTCTGGGCTGCTGTATCAGAATTGGTGAGTGTCCTTATGAGTTGCACTTGAGATCTGAAGGTCCATCTTTTTTTGGTGCCTGTCTAGGCAAGTTTATTTACTGGGAATCAGGCAGCTTTGTCTAGTTATAGCATTTCTACAATAACTTGCCTTGTCTTATGATAAGGTAGATGTTTTGAAACTTAGATTCAAGGCACCATTGCTGTCCAAGCCTCCTTTGGTGAACGACAAAAAGTTAAAATTATACCAAGCCATCCTGCAATAATTCCAGTAAAATTCTAACAAGCATCATCCTCCTAAGGTCATCATCCTCCCCCTGCCATCTACTGCTTCGAGATCCACTTCGAGACAATTTGCATCATGGGAAAGTGCAATTAAAGTTCTCTAAATGCCGTTAGTCAAGGAAAGCAGAATAAGGAAAGCATGTGGCAATTAGCACCTGGGATTGCAAGTAGTCATCATTTTTGCAACCACCCCTAGGGCCAGTAGATTTCAGTTGGATGGGTTACTGCCATTCCAGTAATTTTAACAGCTACCTTGCTGTTTTTTATGGTGTATTGTTTATTTGTAGAGAGCTCCCGACAGTCTTCATCTTGATGTATTATCATTCAGGGCTCTAAATTTTGTGACTGTGATAAAAGCTACATGTCTGGTGATTGTGAAGGTCAGTCTAATTCATCTTCATTTCTCCCTATCCGAGCTGTAGCATTGCTTTATGAGTAAGGCTAAAAGATATTAAGGGTTGACCTTGAGAGATGAAGAACTTACCTGCACGAGACTTGCTATGCCTGTTTATTGCTGACTTTTATTAAAGGATGTTAAGAACCAGCTTTATCCTTCCAGCTCTGTAAAAAAAAGGAGTTTTAACACAAACAAAGTATAAAAAGAAGATTAGCCATAAACGTTACCTACCAGCTGAACATGATTTAGAGTTGCTGGAGATGTCTATTGCACCATAAAAGTTGTGAGATGAGTTCACTTTATGGTCACAGATGAAAACAGGAGCGTACATCGGTGGAAAGATGTGATTCAAAGAGGGCTTTTTTTATTATTATTCCCTGGTCAGACCAATGTCTGGATTAGATTGTTAGTGTTATGCCAGGAACTATACTCTGGACTGTATACTAAACACCTCCTGAGCCACTGGGGCTGTCAGAGTTAGCATGGGTCTGTCTTCCCATGGTACATGGGTTATGTCTCCCTGCTATTCTACCTCCCTCGTTAATCACATGTGTAGGCAATCTACAATTAGGCTCTTATATAAGCCTGCTTCTTACAACCCATGTTGCTTGATCATTGAGCTCCCTGTCCTGATCCTGCCGGTTCACTGTTTGAATCCTTGCCTGTCCCTCCCTGCCTGCTCCTGTTCTTGAGACCTTGTCTTGTTGCTAGCCTTGTCCAGTTTTCTGTCTTGCTTTGTGTGGATCTCCTGATTTGACCTCAGCCTTTGGATTCAATCCTCCTTGTCTTCAACCTGCCCAGACCTTGGTCTGTTTGTTGGACTCTGCCTCTGACCACTGGTCTGGTATAGGACTCGTGTATCTTCTGATATCTTACACTGACCCTTCTGCATTGTCTTTCTTCATTAATAAAACTACCTTTCAACTTAACAGCATGTTCCCAGCCTATTCTCAAATCAAATATCTACTTTACTCATGTTATGCAGCACATAGGCTCCTACCAGCCAGTCACTCGCCTGTGTCCCAGCCTGATATGTGCCGAATACAGACATAAATTTTCAGAAGATAAATTTGTTGTACAAACAGCAGGAGTCATTTATGAAGACCCATGACTGACGTGGAAGGGCAATAAGGGGTACAAAAGTGCACCCCATAGTGCTGATTCAGAGCTGCACTTTGTTCCTGGCCCTGTGTTCAGGGCAGGTGGTAAGTATAGGATCCTACTGAGGCAGGAGCCAGCCACCATTCTGAATGAAGTGCAATTAGGGGAGAGGTAGTGGCTTGGAGGGTGGACATCTATGTGCCTTTCCCTTACACACCCCATGAATACTGCTGAACGCAGGCAGTGCTGTATTCATGATGGTGGCCACAGGTCTCTGTATTCCAAAAAGATATAGAAAAGGACAGCGGAACCTTGAAATACAAAAACAAAACAAGGTTCAATTTTACTGAAGTGCCAGTAGAGATAAATCAGAGAAACATTCTCATACCTTCATCATCAGGTTTGCATGGTAATAAACACCAAACAATCCAAAGCTGTCAAGATGCCCTTGGCTTGTATAATTTTATGCAAATTTACAAATTAACTTAATTAATCTAAATGGATACTATTTCATTTCATTTCACTTATTGCAGCCAAACACTAACATTACTGACATTTATTTAATCTGGGAATGAAAACAATGATTGATAGAAGTGAAAACAATTCATTCCAAGGGATGTTGGTATTAGATTAAGCAAAATGACTCTGGTGCCAAGGACCATCTTAAAATTCATCCCCTGAGTTTCCAAATCCAAATAGACAATAGGAGACACACAGGTAGGACAAAGTAATATACTATGTTAACTGAAAATTGAGATTGAAGGCAGATGATATCAGGAAGGCAGCTATCTTTTGGGAAACTATTACAGAGGGTTCACCGCCTGCAATTCAACACTGAGGAACATCAGACCAGCATGGACCACCTCCACCAAGGATAGGGAAGTGTCATTTGAAAGAAACCAGTAAAAATAATGTGGGTACAATGTTATGAAGATGCCTAATTATACTCATGTTTCAGACACACTGATTAATGGTGGTGCACAATTTACTGTTGACATTTAATAGGTTTGGAATGTTCCAACCATGTAGTCATACCTTGCATGTTGCCCCATTTATTGGCCTACCTACTGCTCACACCATTGGTTGCTGACTGGGGAATTCATATAGAAATATGGGCTGAGGTCAAGAGTTTTGGCAGCCCTTTCATTATCTCCTGATCCACCCTGAAGGTGTCTGACTAGGTCAGTGATCTCCAACCAGTGGCTTGTGAGTAACATGTTGCTCAACAACCCCTTGGATGTTGCTTCCAGTGGCCTCAAAGCAGGGGCTTGTTTTTGAATTCCTGACTTAAAGGCAAGTTTAAGTTGCAAAAAAATGTGTACTGCCAAACAGAGCATGTAGGCTGCCAGTCCACATAGGTTGGTGACCCCAGGACTAGGTGCTCTAGGAGTGCGGGTGGCCTGGATGTGGGATGCAGTGGGCGTGGTAAGCAGGAGGAAGTTCCATAGACGTTGGAGTCATGGGAGGTTGGAGAACTTGGTGCGGTAACTAGGTTAGGCAGAACTGTACAGGAGTGAGGCAGTGATTGGATGAGTTCTTTGGCCATTTGGGTATTTGCTATGCAAGCTGTTTCTATGGATAGTTATCACTTGGTAGTTCAATTATAATGTTAATATTTTCGTATAAAGTTTTGGTAGAGTATTTAATATTTGGTTGTCCTGGTGTTCGCTTGGCAGAGGTGGGGGCTACCCTGGTAATGACTGGGAGATACCAATAAAGGAAATACTCCTGGTACAGAATAAGTATATACATAAACGGATTGTTAATGGAATTCAATTCCCCCCTCAAAATATTTATACACCTACCCACTCTCTGAGCTTAATTAGCCCTCCTTCCTCTAAAATTATTTGTATCACCCTACTTGCCCTATCCATAATCCTCCGTTGGGGGTAACTGTTTCCATACACTAGCATCACAATAAGCCTGGGCTTTTGCCGCATAATATTCATTTCTTACACAACAATGGTTTTCTATTCATTTAACTTTTGTTTGTCCTCCATAGAATATCCTATTTCACAAACTATGAGTAACGGGCAATACAAGCCAGACCATAAATTACCATTTATACTTTAAGCTAGAATCTTGTTGCTGGTGTTGGCTCATAAGAAAATATGAAACACCTTCATTCTCACAATGCCAGTCTTTACCCTGTACAATAGAACATTGTAGGCTATAGAGCATAAATATGCCATGTTTGCCTGGTTGGCAAGATTCATATCTCACTAGTGTAGGAAAAGTAAATTGCTCTTCAGTTATTCTTCATTGTTGGACACAAAGCCTACGCCGAAGGGAGCCTGATGGGAGCAACTCATTGAAATGATTCATTGCCGTGACTTAATGTCTCACAAAGTGGAACATTAACCAGAATGCAGTGTGCGGTTAAAGGGAAACTATAACTAAAGGCAAGCTGGACGCATATGAAAGGGAATTGTGTGAGTTTCTTAGACACATATACGAGCACAGGTATCCACTAGGATTAAAGAAACACTTATGGAACCACAGTTTGTGGGATGTTAGTGGCACCTCGTTGAACTTTGTGATAAGTTCTCTTTTTCACTAAAACAAGCAGTGATGTTTGGGGAGAGGTTTAAATACATTTAAAAAATTGTACCCATAATACTTAAGGTGATATAGGAAAATGTAAGGCTGGAACTATAGCCTGGGGAATCCTTATTCTGAGTAAGAGGTAAAACATTCTCTCTTTGTAACAATCATTGTCAGATAATGGGTGCCTGATATAGTCCCTTATTTAGAAACCTGCTACAGTATTCAGAAAGCTCATAATCAGTGTTGGACTCGGGGTCCAGGACCCACTGGGGCTGCAAACAGGGTTGGACTGGGCCGGCAGGACACTGGGAAAAAACCTGGTGGGCCCCAGCTGTTGTGGGCCCCACTGGCCCAGACCTGCTATTAACGAAGCTTCATAATCTTCCTTCCGGGCCCCAGTCACCACCGTGCAGGGTTGGACTAGGCCCTGCACGGACTAGGCCCTGTGGGCCTCTGCTGGCCCAGACACAGTCCCCGTTTGGCACGTGTCACTCCGGGGGCCCCAAAGGTATGGAACCCGGTGGCTGGCTGCCAATTCAAGGGTCCTCTGTGTGAACACAATATATTATTGTCCCTTGACCCCAAAATCAAACGCCTGCCAATCTGACCAACGACAGTTGTCCAGTAGGTGGACTTCCCAGTAGGACATTGTTGTAAAGGACAAGCTATATACATAAGGGTTTCCAAAGCTTATGAGCTTGGTTGTGTCTATTTGCTTATATATATATATATATATATATATATATATATATATATATATATATAGATATATATATATATATATATTAGTCCTGTGTAACTAATACATTTATTTATAAGATCTATGAGTGTGGATCGTTCTACAGATATCTATATATATGCATGTGTTCCCAAGGGACCAAGTCAAGTAATAATCCAAAACCCTGCCTGTATTCATACTAACATCAAACTACCATTACATGTCTTTCACTGCACCAGAGGTGTAACTATAGAGAGAATTCCCTTGAGGCTCTAATTTATATATAGTTCCAATAAATATTGGTAAAAAAGTCAACCTCTAAACATTTTGGGGGGCCTGAAAAATTATTTGCTGTGTGGCCCAGTAATATCTAGTAACGCCACTGCAATGCACCATATCTATATATATATCTATCTATATGAGTAACAAAGTGATTTTTGGATACCCCTGGGCTGGTATGTGAAAGAGAAGGCGTGTGTATGTTTGCTGTGTGTTTCTATAGCAGCAAGGGCAGAACTGGGGGGAAACCTATCCTCCCGCAGTGATATAATTGCATACGTTAGCTGCTTCTGGCCCTTTCATGTCCTACCAAGCAGCACTTAGTGGCTTTTCCACAAGAGAGTACAACACTTTCTAACTGCTTTGGGGTTTTTATGTTTGTTATTAGTGGACCTATTTGCCATGCATGATTCAGCCCGCTAATTGCCATAATATCATAGGAAGGCTGCAGACTAAATTAAGCAGCTGTCACTCAGTGGCCATCGTTTTATTCCGCTTTCTGTATATTCTAGAGCTCTGAAATGCTCAGCTGCCCTAATAAATGTCACAAGCAGAATATTTAAAGGAACACTGTACTGCCTGCAATGAAACAATTGGAGTTTCATGTACAATTAAGGATGAACCTAATCTAGAAACATTCGGCTGAATACTGAACCGAATCCAACCCCTAATTTGCATATGTAAATTATGGAAACAACGAGGAAAGAGAGTTAAAAAAAAGAGTAAAAATAATGTTGACTCCCTTGTTTGTGTGATGAAAAGTCACGTGATTTTTTGGATGCAGATTCGGCCGAATCGGAATCCTGCTGAAAAAGGCTGAATCTTGGCCAAATCCCGAACCGAATCCTGAATTCGGTGCATCCCTATGTACAGTAAACTCTTTTGGACTTTCCAAACTCTTTTTTCTTAGTGTTTTATTTCTCTGAACTTTAGACCTCTGCAATTCCTAGAAAGGTTCCATATTGGCAAATTCAGAATGAAAAGATCTAAAGCCATGGAGTCTCCATCTTTTATGGTAAAGTTGCAACTGGGGTACCCTTTCATTCCAGTGTATGGCAGGTGTCCCTTTTTATTTTGGGAAAACTATTAGTATTGTAGGATTCCATATATACATACAGAACCAGAGCACCCACCCCTCACTTGCACCTCAACTGGATCATCTTACAGCAACCCTCCCTCCTCTCACTAGCCCTTTCTGAAAAAGCTGCAGCCAATTTACTAGCCAAATTAACCATAATGTAACATTGTTAACATTAAACCTGTCCAAATGTATCCCCTAAGGGCTCTTACTGACGAGCGGTTGAAGCTGCACTCCCCTGCGTTCTGTTTTTCTGCGTTCAGCCGTAAGTGAGCGCAGGAATAGACACATTGTTTTTTCCAATGGGGCTGTACTCACACAGGCGCGTGTAGGCGTCTATTCCTGCGCTCCCCTGCGGCTGAACGCAGAAAAACGGAACGCAGGGGAGAGCAGCTTCAACCGCTCGTCAGTAAGAGCCCTTATATATCCACTGAAGGCAGATCTTGGGGAGATCACCTGTTCCCAACCATTTCAAAAAAGGAGGCTAGCCACCTTGTATAACCACGACCCCTAGCCTCAAACCTAAAATTTCAGCCAGCAATCCTGTTCCTCAACTCCCCTCTCACAGAGCACCCCATTTGGCTGTGATTATTTATGTGCCCCATGATTTGTTACCCATAGTAAGGGAGGGTGAGGAATGCAAAGGTATTTTTGCATTCCAATGTGCAATTGGTTTTCATTATTTATTTTTTGTGGGTTTTGAGTTATTTAATTTTTTATTCAGCAGCTCTTCAGTTTGCAATTTCAGCAATCTGGTTGCTAGGGTCCAAATTACCCAACAATCATGCATTGATTTAAATAAGAGACTGGAATAAAAACAGGCGATGACCCGCAATGAAAGATGAGTTATAAAAAAGTAGTAATAACAGCAGGTGTGTAGCATTACAGAGCATTTGTTTTTTAGATGGGGTCAGTGACCATTTGAAAAAGGCAAATAATTCAAAAACAAAGAAAAAATGAAGGCCAATTGAAACGTTGCTTAGAATTAGTCATTTTATAACATACTAAAAGTTAACTTAAAGGAACAGTAACATCAAAAAATAAAAGTGTTTTAAAGTAATGAAAATATAATGCAGTGTTGCCCTGCACTGGTAAAACTGGTGTGTTTGCTTTAGAAAAACTACTATTGTTTATATAAATAAGCTGCTGTGTAGCAATGGGGGCAGCCATTCAAAGGAGAAAAGGCTCAGGTTACACTGCAGATAACAGATAAGCTCTGTCTGTCTAATGGTGTTATCTGTTATCCATTAGTTATCCTGTGCCATTTAGCCGTTTTTCAATTTCCGCCATTGCTCCCCAGCAGCTTGTTTAAATAAACTATAGTAGTGTTTCTGTAGCAAACTTATCAGTTTTACCAGTGCAGGGCAATAGTACTTGATATTTTCATTACTTTAAAACACTTACATTTTTTGGTGTTACTGTTCCTTTAAAGGTGAACAACCCTTTTAAAGGACCCCTTCCCAGCACTGCCATCTCCCCCTTCCCTTAGGTTTTTCTTTTGGGCCCCAGGGCCCACTTGACGACACCAGAACTAGAGCTTTTCAGCTGAAGTGCTTGAGGATACTACCCAGTAAACCCAAATAAGCTCTCCATGTGCCAAAGCCTTCTCATATCCACAGCATCCCGGCCACCAGCACATTATAACCCCCCAGCATCCTGCACCCCATCAATAAAAAGCCTCCCACCCGAGACATCAGCCAATACAACTGTAGATGTTTTGTGCAATACAATCAAGTACAAATATAAATATTCCTTTATGTGTGGGGTTTGTCCAGAGTGTATACTGTAAAACATAATCTCAACTGCGCATAAAGAATATTTCTTCCCTTTTTTAAGTTGTGAAAAAAATCCAAATGTGAGAGACTGATCAGCTGCAAAACATGTTCAACAAACCCGGACACGCTCTTATTAGCCTCAAAAGCCCAGCGCCCATCTCTTTCACGTTCAATGGACAGAACGGTGTTTACTTAAACCTTAATGGACAGATGAGTGACTCGTTCCATGAATAATACTCCCCAAAGCTGATTCCCAGCAGGAAGGGGGGATATGTTTTATTATCCAGTCAGCTTTACAAATTACAAGCATTTGAATAAATAGCTGCAGCCAACACATGGGCGAATGTTTCGTGACTCTCTCACAATGGCCCCTAAAATAATAACATATATACAGTATATATATATATAGTAGCGAGTGAAACGTGTGAAGCATTTATGTTGGCTGAAACATTTCGGAAGTGACTGAGCTCTGATTTACTGTCTATTGTGCGCCGATGAGGAGCGATGACTTCATGCTATTTTTCATCCGAACTTATTTATGAATGCTATTAGGAGCACAATGAACCCCGCCGAGCTTAATAAAGTTCCCAGCGCTTACTGGGGGTTTACCAACTTATTAGAAGAATCACGCTGTTTTATGGAAGCGGAATTACACTGCTCTTTAAATAATAATACCGAGAGATCAAGCTAAACAACAAAGTTTAGAGTAATTCGATTGAATTAATGGATAATGGTTAAAAAAACACAGACAAACTGTACAAGAAAGGGGCCAAAATGAAAGACATGTTGAAATGTGTGAGAGGCGCAAAGTATATGGAAAACCACGGCTTCTGAGATAATTAAGAAATGAATGTCTCCTCAAACATATATAATATTAGTTATGCACATAGGTTTAGTATGTACCTATGGCTTTAAACCTCTGCACTTCCTTATCTCCCTAGTTGCTAGGCAAATGTCCCCATATCTAGTTGTGCTATTGGCCTACTGACCTATGACCACTTCCTGTCACACTGTAAGATGTCTGGTTAGGGGTGGATCTTTCTCTTTGGCTTCTGCTTGCTGACCCAGCTGGATGTGTTCCAGGGAGGCTGGGTACAACAAGGCCCAGTAAAGCTGTTCTGCCCTTGAGGTGCCTGAACCTCTAGTGATAAGTCGGGGAGACAGGTTAACCCTTTCATAGTACTCTCTAGGAGAGTAAGAGAGATGCTGATCCATCTGTTTTGTAAATAAATCGTTCCGTTTGTTTGCTGCAAGAACCTCCTGACGTCCTTTATTTTACTTTTAAGCACAGTAGCCTCTGGAGTTTTAGTTCCACTACACCCTTCCTTTATTTCTTCCACTTAGCGAAGGTGCTGCCTTAAAGGGGTTGTGTTTAACTGTTAGTATGATGTAGAGAGTGATAGTCTGAGCCAATTTGCAATTGGTTTTCATTTTTTATTACCTGTGGTTTTTGACTTATTTAGCTTTTTATTCGGCAGCTCTCCAGTTTGCAATGTCAACAATCTGGTTGCTAGGGTTCAACAGTCCTTAGCAACCATGCAATCGTTTGAATAAGAGAATTAAATATGAATAGGAGAGGCCTGAACGGAAAGAAGAGTAACAAAAAGTAGCAATAACAATAAGGGGCCGATTCACTAAATTCGAGTGAAGTATTCGAAGTAAAAAAACTTTGAATTTCGAAGTATTTTTTGGGCTACTTCGACCATCGAATGGGCTACTTCGACCTTCGACTACGACTTTGAATCGAAGGATTCTAACTAAAAATCGTTTGACTATTCGACTAGTCGAAGTACTGTCTCTTTAAAAAAAACTTCGACCCCCTAGTTCGGCAGCTAAAAGCTACCGAAGTCAATGTTAGCCTATGGGGAAGGTCCCCATAGGCTTTCCTAAGTTTTTTTGATCGTAGGATATTCGATTTGGATTAAAATCCTTCGAATCGTTCGATTCAAAGGATTTAATCGTTAGATCGAAGGAATAATCCTTCGATCATACGATCGCAGAATTTGCGCTAAATCCTTCGACTTCGATATTCGAAGTCGAAGGATTTCAATTCCTAGTCGAATATTGAGGGTTAATTAACCCTCAATATTCGACCCTTAATGAATCAGCCCCTAAATGTGTAGCCTTACAGAGCATTTGTTTTTAAATGGGGTCAGTGACCCCCCATTTGCAAGCTGGAAAGAGTCATAAGAAGAGGGAAAATATTTTTAAAAAAACTATAAAAAATAAATAGTGAAAACCACTTGAAAAGATGCTTAGAATAAGCCATTCTATAACATACTAAAAGTTAACTTAAAGATGAACCAATTTAAGTGTTAGAGTCAAATGTAACCCATGCTCTATGGCTTTAGCTGGACCTTAAACCTTTTGGCCAAAAATAGCAATACACACAGAATTCATTATTCTCTTAAAGATTTAGAAAAATCCCAGGACTGTTTGCAAAACTTGAGCCCTTACTGGCAGCCGTAGCCTTGTGCCTGTAAAAGGTCACCGGACTTCTCAGTGACTTCTAATATCCTTATCATTTACAGTAGGGGGTACATTATCCCTTATAATACATGAGTGATACTCAGAGTTCCCTGTATAACTCAGCGTGCAGCCTTGTGCCTTTATATGGTCACAGGACCCCTCTCAGTGGCTTCTAAAATCCTTATCATTTACAGTAGGGGGTACATTATCCCTTATAATACATGAGTGACACTCAGAGTTCCCTGTTTAACTCAGCCTGCAGCCTTGTGCCTTTATATGGTCACAGAACCCCTCAGTGTCTTCTAATATCCTTACGCGTTTCGACCTTAAGGGTCTTCCTCAGGGGCACAAAAAATCAAAAAAGGCAAAAAAGGTTTATTTTGTTCCCCCAAGGAAGACCCTAAAGGTTGAAACGCGTTGGGCTCACCTCCTTGTATTTAATTTTTTGTATATTATTTTTTCTTCTTTTTGTAATAAATGTATTTTATTTTTCAAATCGGGTGTGCAATCCATTACTCTTAATATTTGTTAGAGTTCCCTGTATAACTCAGCCTTGTGCCTTGTGCCTTTATATGGTCACAGAACAACCCCTCAGTGACTTCTAATATCCTTATGATTTACAGTAGGGGGTATACTATACCTTATAATGCAGGTGATGAGTTCCCTAAGAGGAAGGGTACAAATGGAACAAAATACTATCAGTGAATATCACTATTAAATATGTCACAGTTCATTCATTTGCAGATGTCTGTGTTTGCTGCAAAATCTGCTTTCATTCAGAACCCCGGCTTTATTCTTTGTTTCTCTTTTAACACTTTATTGCAAAGAAACACCAGCAGCTTCAGCTTCGCCCTTGAGTGAGTAAAATAATTTGCCGTTGCTTCGGCACAAACACTGGCGTCTATAGTAATGTGCCACTTGCACTGAGGCCGAGTGTCGGCTTGAGCTGGAGGAGCAGAACAGATGGTAACTGGAATGTTGCTCTTCAGTTCCTGGCAGGGGCCGGGGCTTTTCATGATTATCAGGGCCCAATTAAACTAAGCAGTTGATTAAACAATACATTTGGGATAATTAGTTTCATTAGATTCCCTGGGTAAGCTGGTGATGAACATTCGGCCAGAGCTGCAGAAGAATGGGCTTCACTTCTGCAGAAATCTTTGCCCAAGGTCATTAGAAAAAGCTTATAGGGACCTTAAGCACCGGCTTAGAGATTTAAGGAAAGTGTGGAAGAAAAGGTGACTAATGAAGGCACAATGAGAAGGACAGAAGAATAGGAATAGGATGTGTCGCAAACAAGTCCTGTAGAGACGAGGGTTGTTTGTAGCAAGGCATTGTGGGAAAGTGCTGGTTTGTAAGTATTTGGGTGGCATCAGGGGGGTCCCCTCTGGGTAATGTAGGGAAGGACCCAGTGTTGGGTTGAAGTGCAGCAGAATGAAGATTTCAGGAACGTAACGGAAACACAAGAGCAGGAAAATATAATCTGTACAATTTGTTTTATAGGAAACGGGTCTGGTTATGCCTTCCTTTACATACGGAATAGAACACTCTTCTTATAATAATGAAATCAATTAGTTACGACTATGGACTATCATCTAGAATGTTGGGACCTGGGGATTTCTGGATAAGAAATATTTCCTTAAAGGGGTTGTTCGCCTTTAAATGAACTTTTAGTATGATGTAGAGAGGGATCTTCTGAG
The DNA here is from genome assembly GCA_038501925.1 of Xenopus petersii. Lineage (NCBI taxonomy): Eukaryota > Metazoa > Chordata > Amphibia > Anura > Pipidae > Xenopus > Xenopus petersii. The sequence continues at coordinate 20,903,558 of CM076672.1, read as the reverse complement.
ACAATTTGCAATTGGTTTTCATATTTTATTACTTGTTGTTTTCGAGTTATTTAGCTTTTTATTCAGCAGCTCTCCAGTTTGCAAGTTCAGCAAAGGGCCAAATTACCCTAGCAACCATGCACTGATTTAAATAGGAGAGTGAAATATGAAAAGGAGAATATCTGAATATAAAGATGAATACACTGTTTTATAGATGGGTCAGTGACCCCCATTTCAATGCTGGAAAGAGTCAGAAGAAAAAGGCAAATAATTAAAAAAAAAATAGACAATTCAGACCAATTGAAAAAAACTGCTTAGAATTGGTCATTCTATAACATACTTGAAGTTAACTTTATGGTGACCAACTCCTTTCGTTTGGATCACTTAAAGTTTGCTAGAAATAATTTAAACATTAAATAAACCCAAAAGGATTGTTTGCAACCAAAATGGATTCATGTAGCTTAGTTACCAACAAGTACAAGGGGAAAAAAGATCCAGATAAGGGATCCCCTAGCTGTAACTTATGTTTTGTGACAATGTAAAGTGTAAAAGAACAGTAACACCAAAAATGAAAGTGTATTAAAGTAATGAAAATATAATGTACTGTTGCCCTGCACTGTCTGTGTTTGCTTCAGAAACACTACACTACTATAGTTCATATAAACAAGCTGCTGTGTAACTATGGTGGACATTGAAAGAAATGCTGTATGGCACAGGTTATATAGTGGATAACAGATAACACTATTATGTTCTATAGAACTTATCTTCTATCGGCTGTGTAACCTGAGCCTTTTCTCCTTTGAATGGCTGCCCCCATTGCTACACAGCAGCTTATTTATATAAACAATAGTAGTGTTTCTGAAGCAAATACACCTGTTTTACCAGCGCAGGGCAACAATGCATCATATTTGTATTAATTTAAAACACTTTCCTTTTTTGATGTTACTGTTCCTTTAAATGCAAACTACTGTTACAGGAATTCACTCCTTCAGTGGCGTAACTAGATATTACAGGGCCCCACAGCAAAGTTTTTTTCAGGCCCCCAAAATATCTAGAGGTTGACTTGTTTTACCAATATTCATTGAAATTGTATATGAATTAGGATCTCATGGGGCCCCTATACCTCCTGGGCCCCCTGCAGCCGCAGGGTCTGCTTCCTCTATAGTTACGCCCATGCACTCCTTCAACTCAATTACAGCGTTATAGAAAAGTAAGCTGAACCCAAAAATGGTATAGTTCTAAACAAGTTTACACCACTTGCTTTCAGATTTGAAAGCAAATTGGGCAGCTCGGGGGTGTGGCCTAAAAAATATGAATTTTCATATTTCCTCCTCCCGCCGTTGGGTACAGTAAAGCTACAGGGGCCATGACTAGAGTATGTTTTGATTCTGATGCAATCCCCCAACACCCCCAAATACACTCCACTCACAGATCTTTTGGTGAAAAAGGCCGCAGCTTGTTTATTAAAGATCATTTTCATTCACTTCTATTTAACTCCCAAAAAACATACCAGCATAAAATAATACTGCATAACCCTTTGACATTTTGGGGTAAAAACAATAGGCGCTGAAGGCTGCACATAACATTTAACAATGTTTACAATAACTTCCCAAACCCCTCTTATTCAAAACCCATTAACCAGCCTAAGGCTAAGACTCTGTCACCTGTTTTCTCACTTTCGGTGCCTCCTTGCACCCTGAGCCTCGCCCCAGGCCTATCCAACCAACCTCACTTTACCTTCCAGCCCCCTTTTTGGCTACCCAGTAGGGCAGCCCCACTATGCTACTGCTGCAACGTAATCATCGCCACCCCATCTCCATAGGTCAGGAGGGAGGGACGTTGAATCTCCTGTGCGCACTACAGGTAAGATGAATTCCCGCACTTTCACCCTTATTTAAAGGTTAAGCGCTACCCCCTTTTACTCCACACTACAATTCCCATAATGCCTGTCACCACTACACCCCTTTATTTCCTCTACTCTCCCCTCAGTCATGGGCCCCTTCCGCTCCACCTGTCCCAGGCTCGCTATTTTGGGCTTCTGGAGAAGCACCGATTTTACTTGCCCTTTTTTTTTTTTTTTTTTTTTAGGAGAAGCACCGGTTTTACTTGACCTTATATATTTAGCTCACATCATGCTTAACATTCCAAGCCATTAACCAGTCTGATTTATTTCATTTAGCAAACGTAAAAGGAGATTTACAGGGCGTTATATTTTTTCCAGCTGCAGAAGTATTTTTATATGCAAATAGGCTTTCTATGGACAAAAGGCGGTGAGAGCAGGAACCTCTATTCTGTCCCATTGTTTGGGAGTACGGCTTTCAGGCCTCCCCTGCACTGGCGGGTAATAGTCGCAAGGATACATTCTGTGCTCTGCTTATTATTACCATTTCATTTGGAAAACAGGAAGTGAGGAAGAAAAGCACGGATTGCAGAGTCCGGGCCCCCGAATGAATGACATGGAGAATAAAAAGCACACGTTCCTAATTGCTTGTTAGAACCAATGCTCTTTGTACGTTTCTTTCCCCCCTCCCATGTCTTCTTTCTAAAGCATTGGCGCAAGACTCGCCCATTGTCCCTTAGACAGCTCTAGGCTGGTACTAAATGAACTCATTGATTTTTAGCTACGCGCCGCTGAATAGAACTCCCAAGGTACTGTACATCTGCACATTTCTCAGGGAGGGAAGTGATTAATATTTGGTACCTTCCACCCCAAGTTCCTTTTCTCATGTAAAACTCAAGCAATTTTATTCCTGCAAATTCTCAAGTGCAGGCCTCTCTTCTGAATATCTACAGAGTGAAAAAGGTCACAATAGCAAACAAATGAGGCAAGCAGTATGGCAGCAAAACAGAAGTTCTCTTCTAACAAGAGAAGAGAAAATTAAATTAACCATAGATAAGAGCAGAGATCCCCAACCTTTTGAACCCATGAGCGACATTCAGAAGTAAAAGGAGTTGGTGAGCAACACTAGCATGAAAAATATTCTATGGGGAGCCATTTAAGTGCTGTGATTGGCCATTTGGTAGCCTCTATGTGTGTTGCCGATCTACATTAAGGCTCTGTATGGCAGTGCACCTGCACCTTGCCTCCAAGCCTGAAATTCAAAAATAATCTCCTGCTTTGAGGCCACTGGGAGCAACATCCGAGGGGTGCAACATGTTACTCACGAGCTACTGGTTGGCGATCACCGGATTAGAGAATAGCAAAGCCCAATACCTGATTTTTGAGAGCAAGTAAATAGTAAACTACTTGACCTTCATACATGCTTAAACGGATTCTGTCATGATTTTTGTGATGTATTTTTATTTCTAAATTACACTGTTTACACTGCAAATAATTCACTCTACAATATAAAATTTCATTCCTGAACCAGCAAGTGTATTTTTTTAGTTGTAATATTGGTGTGTAGGTGCATCTCAGGTCATTTTCCTGGTCATGTGCTTTCAGAAAGAGCCAGCACTTTAGGATGGAACTGCTTTCTGGCAGGCTGTTGTTTCTCCTACTCAATGTAACTGCATGTGTCTCAGTGGGACCTGGATTTTACTATTGAGTGTTGTTCTTAGATCTACCAGGCAGCTGTTATCTTGTCTTAGGGAACTGCTATCTGGTTACCTTCCCATTGTTCTGTTGATGGGCTGCTGAGGGGGGGAGGGGGTGATATCACTCCAACTTGCAGTACAACAGTAACGAGTGACTGAAGTTTATCAGAGCACAAGTCACATGACTGGGGGAAGCTGGGAAACTGACAATATGTCTAGCACCATGTCAGATTTCAAATTTGATTTCTTTTGGGAAACTGATTTCAGTGTAGAATTCAGCTGGAGCAGCACTAATAACTGATGTGTTTTGAAAAAAAACAAAACACTTTTTCCCCATGACAGTATCCCTTTAAGACTTCACCTGAGACACAAATCATATTTTCATATATGGGACACCAATGAAGTATCCCATTGCAACCATTGTTAGATTTGGTACATATAGCTATGGTCCCCTGCAGGGTCAGGGTTGAAAAAGTTAGCTGAGGGTAGGAATAGCTGTTATTTAGGAGTAGTTCATTTTTAATGTAACCTTTAGTATGATGTACAGTGATGTTCTTAGACAATTTGCAATTGGTCTTTTTTTCTGTTTTTCGGGTGGGCCAGTGAGTAGGAGCCCAATTAGAAACATAAGTAATAAAAAGTAGCAAAAACATTAAAAATTTTACCGTTATACAGGTCAGGCTGGGATGTGTGAGGGCCTCTGGGACTGCTACCCCATGGACCCCAACAACCCCTCTGGACTCCCTGCTTCCCACCCACTCAAACACCTCTCTCCCCTCCCCCCATGCACCTACCTTATACTAACTTTTGCCTCAATCAGGGGAGTCAGGGCAACAGGGGAGCAATGGTGAAGGGCAGAGAGAGATCAGGTCGCACTGGCTTTGTTCAACCTTGCCATCTCAGAGCAATAGCTGTTTGGCTGCTGGAAAGCTGGAAAAAAGTAAATAATGTAAAAACTATTAAAAATTTAGACTAGTTGAGAAATGTCAAGGATTAGGTATGGGGTGCTGTGGAGGCTGATGAGGGAAGGGTGAGTCCTTGAGGCAGGAGCTGTATGTGCCAAAGGGAACACTGCAAGGAAAGGCAGGAATGGGGTTGACGAGGGCGATGAGTCAGACTGGGACAGGATGGAGACGGCGAAGATCAGGACAGGAACAGACTGGATGGGACAGGACGGTGTGGGCTAGATTGGGAGCTGTTTGAAAGGATAGTACAGGACGGTGGATCGGATCAGACTGGGGACAGAGTAGCAAGAGAGCTGGAGCAGAAGAGGACTGGAAAGCAGGATAGCAAGAGGACTGGATAGTGAGAGGACTGGAGCGGATAGCAGGAGAGGGAGGAAAAGGCAGAGCAAGATACAGAGCGAGATGAGGGGGTACAAGGTACAAGGCAGGGACACGAAGCAAGAATCAGGAACAGGCAAGGCAAGGTCGGTACAAGGTCAAGGCAGGGAAAGGTTTGGAGTGAGAAGCAGAGCGAGGTACAGAATAGCAAGGAAATCAGGTCAAGGCAAGATTAAAAGCAGGACTGGAGCAGAACTGGAAGGGGAAGGCAAGGCAGGTCAGGGCAAGGTAAACAAGACAAAGTTCAGGACCAGACAGGACAAGAAAGGGAAGGGTTCAGACAAGATAAGGCAAGGAAAAGAGGCTAGATCAGGAACCCTTAGCTAGGGACAGTGACAGCTAGTTTGGGAAGCCAATGCTCAAGCAAGGAGTGTTTTGAGGGCTGGCCTTAAATAGGGCGGAGTCAGCCTTGATTGGCTGACTGCAAACCAATCAGGCTGCTGCTGGGCTGGGGCTTCAAAGGCCAGGTAATATATAGAGACCAACCCTGCAGGCTGCTCATCTGGCCCAGTGGTTAAGACATCAAACCAAAAACCCTAAGGTCCCTGGCTCGAATCCCAGCACAGCCTAACAAAAAGTTGCTAAAAACAGACTATTCTATAACATCTTAAAGCTGAACCACCCCTTTTAACAAAAAAAAAAAAAAACTGGAAAATTATGTCTAAAGCTTTTATTGGGCACCTAAGCACTTGCAACTATCTCTGACCCTGGCCACAGTGCTTATTTGAAACCAATTTAGCCATGCACTGCTGTATTGAATATAAATAAATACACAATAAGCTGATTTGCCCATTAGTCTTCCCACCAAGAAAGCTGACTTGATGACTGACTACACGTAGAAAGCGGTTTAATTTCCTGCTTTGCTTGGTGATGACATCACTGGTACTGCTTTGCTTGCTGATGATGTCATTAGTACTGTTTTGCTTGCTGATGATGTCATAAGTACTGCTTTGCTTGGTGATGATGTCACAGGTACTGCTTTATTTGCTGATGATGTCATTGGTATTGCTTTGCTTGGTGATATTGTCACAGGTACTGCTTTGCTCTTAAGCTATAAAACAATAATTAGAGATTTAGGGAAGGATCATTGAGCATGCCTAACACTCTCATATACAGAAAGCTGTAATTAGCAGATATACCCAAATATAACACAATGGATTCCCTTATACTGCTAGAAAAAATCAATTTTTTAAATGTATTTAAATTTTAAATCTTTGAACACTAATCTAATTAATGAAACAGTGAGTGTTTTTACCGCTGATACTGTCCATTTAAAACACAATCATAAAAAGTACAAAACATACATTAACAGCTAATATGTGGATCTTGGAATTAATGTTAATGGAGAATTAAAGCTAGAGAAAGTCATGAAATAGGCACTCGTCAAACACAACTTTAAATAATGCTTTTTGCTGGAAAAACACACATTATACAGAGTTTCCTTTGTGCAAAGCCTGTAATTTGTAGAAAGGGCATTTTGCAAGATTTTCCACAAATATTATGATATGTTTAACAAACGTCTCCAGTGATACCTCCAGCCCACAACACTGCAACCTTTTCATTTCCTTTGTATTATTTCATGTGCAAGTTCCTCTCATTGAAGGGGAAAAGGGAGGTTTGGGGAAAAGGCTTAACTCTGGCAACCAATGAGGACTCGGTACTCTCACGGTATATAGTACAACGTTTCGGGCCTATATCCAGCCCTTTGTCAGGTATTGTCAAGTTGACAAAAGGCTGGATATAGGCCCAAAACGTTGTAATGTTGCAGACCTAAAGCCTGACCTACTAGTCAGAACCCATGAACAAGAGATCGCAGGGTTTTTACAGACGTGTAAAAAGGGAGTTACCGGTGTGAGAGTATAGAGATAACGCTAAACAGCACAGAAAAACAAAGAACTGCTCTTACAGCCAAACAGGTGGCTCTGCCTCAAGGCCAGGGTACTAGAGACCAAGGCTAGTTTTATAATAGAATCCATCCAAGTCAGGGGTGTTCACGGGGAATTCTGCATACACAGATTTTTATTCTTTTTCAGTATCGTGGGCAATAACCGCCCTGTAGACCACTGGATACTGCAGCTGCAGAGGAACAATCAAAATGGCAGCTTCTTCATGATTTAGAAAACTCACCCTGTGTAATGTGGTCAATATATGTCTTTTCAGTAGAACAAAAATATATATATGTAGCTGGCCCTACGGGTTAATCTGCCCTGCAACTTTAAGGCCCCCACCTTTTTCTTAGAGTGATCTGCCAGGAGAGGTGTGACAACTTCCTGCTACACTGCTATATAGTGTGTGTAAGGAGTGGCCTCTTCCTCTTTCGCTTGTGGATGCTGATCCAGCTGGATGTGCTCAGGGGGACTAAGTGCAATAGGCCCAGAAGAAGTCATGTGTCCAAGTCGGGGACCAGGAAACCCCGTGAATGAGGAATAGATACACTAGGGCAGACTTGTCATAGTCTCTATAGGAGAGAAAGGCAGAGAGGATAGAGAGAAAGAGCAGTTCTGAGCTCCAACATAGGAGTGATATATCGGAGGTACCTCTCCCAGGTCATATTGCCTGTAGTATAGGGATCCCAGCGGAGAGGGAATCAGGAGAGAGTGATTGCCCTGAGGTTGATCCAGAGATACTACTGGAATATGTCACAGAGGTGAAGTGGGAGACCTAACAAATGTGTCCCCAGGGAGTGTCAGCCTGTGTCTGCTCTAGGTGAGCTGCCTGCAGATCTGTGTGACCTCTCTATGTGCTATTGCCTCAGCTCCTGCGTGAGTACTAAACCTGTGGTCACCGTTTCTGTTTTACTGCAAGAACCTCCTGGCGCCCATCTTTGTATGTTTTGAATGCACAGTAGCCTGAGGGTGGTAGTTTCACTACACCGTAGAGGGAACACTTCCACATGGCGAAGGACCTGACCCTGTTGTGTAAGTCGTATGTAGCAATGCTCTACCCTGCTAGTGGGTATTTGACGAAATACCGCCAAATATGTGCTACATATATATTCACCTGTAGGGAATTTGTGCAAACTCCTTGCTCTTATCCCTCTAAGGACAGAAGCCCAGAGCCTGTGTCTGTGCGCTATACGCTGTTACCCAGCAACCAGCTGTTCAGTGATCTCAGTGCAACAGGAAGTGACACAGCAGCTAGTGAGTGGCTGGCAGGAAAAGGAAGTCACAGAGACTGACAAAAGAAGAGAGCCTGGCATAGAGAGCCGCATGGTGGACAGAGAAGGAAGCAAGAGAGCTCCTGGTGGGCCCAGAGAGCTAATAGGCTGCACCAAAAGTATTCATTTGGATCGGGCTGGCACAGGAAAGCCACACAATGTGCCTGAAGGGACAGAGAGTGTGAAAGGAATCCAGACTGGAGGAACAACCAGCAGGAGATTCCTATCTGAGCATCCAAAGGGGCTGGTAGTTGCACTGTATGACTGAATGTGCTGGATTCACCTGAAGAGAGCTCTAAAGTTTCCAAAGAGGATTTGTGAGTATCCTGGTTAAAGGGGCAGTACCCAAAAGAGGCGTTGAAGAATAAAGAGACTGTTTGTCTGTTTGACAGCTTGGCGCTATCAAGTTAGTTAGTGAGGCCCTATTGCCACCGGATACTAGTTGGCCATTTATTTTAGATAAACTGGTAATCAGTTTAACCAATACTGTCTGTGTGTTATTACTTTATTCCTAGTGGGGTCACTCATAGGTGCATTCCCGGATCCCACTAGGTGGAGGCACTGCGCTAGTAAGTACCAGGTACCCAGTCTCTCCCAATACCACTGCGGAGTGGCTCAGGTTTGTAACGTGTCATCAGGTAAGCGCCGACAAAGGGGTGTCGACAGGGGCGATCCTGGCCCCTCCGCCGCCTGAGGCAGCAGCAGTTGCTGCTGCCCCCCCTCCCCCGGGAAATTCGCTCTTAAAGTACCAGGAGCAGCATTTTTGCTGCCCCTGGTACCTAGTGGGGCGCTGCCGCCTGAGGCGACAGCCTCAACTTGCCTCATTGGCGAAGCACCCCTGGGTGTCGAAAGGTTTACACACCCTAGCCAAATCTCTAACTGGCATTTTCAAATGTAGCCCCTCCCTATTGCTTTGGGCCAAAGGAGTGTCATTTACCTGTTTTGATCTTCACTACAAAGCTGAATATGTGGACCTTCCCCTTGATAAAATCGAGGGTATCTCAAGCTATTGTTCCTATAGATTACTATGTACTATATTATAACGACAGTAATTATTGAACACTTTAATCGCGAGGAGGAAATTTATATATATTTTTCATATTAGCAACTACCCTTTAAAGGACAAGGAAAGTTAAACTGAAGTAGCTAGAAATGTTGTACATGCTGTTTTGTGCTTCTGTACCAGCCCAAGGCAACCACAGTCCTTTAGCAGTAAAGATCTGTGTCTCCAAAGATGCCCAAGTAGCTCCCCATCTTCTTTTCTGCTGATTCACTGCACATGCTCTGTGCTGCTGTCACTTACTGAGCTTAGGGGCCCTCTCACAATATACAGTATAGATCGAATAGAAATGTCACAATATAAGGCTGATTAGTAATTAATACAGATAATTACTATATGGCAGCACAGAAACCAGTGCAATTAGCATCAGAATTTAATAATCAGCAAACCTGTAGCATCAGCTTATATTACAGGGGAAGCTCATTTTCTGCTGGATAATTAGTGACGAGCCCTAAGCTTAGCTTCTCAACAGCCAATCAGAGCCCACTGAGCATGTGAGTGTCACAGACACTTTCCAAGATGGTGACCCCCTGTGACAAGTTTGAAGTCATTGCTGCTATTGACAAGCTGAAACTTTAGGCTGGCTCAATAAGTTCTATATGTAAAATATGGCATTCATTTTTAGGGTTTAGTTCTCCTTTAAGGCCGACTAGGCCACCTTTTCTTATATGGAGACTTGGCTGTTTGCAGGGTACAACTGTCAATGCAGGCTGAATGCCACTAATTACTTGGCATGATCAGAGCCAATTGGTTGTGGAATAAACTAAGATGATTTTCCTGTTGGAAATGAGGGGGTTAAGCACTATTTTAATCATTCATTTCTTGATTACTGATCCAGTTTCTTGTGTATTCATCCAGTTTTTTAAGCACTGACCCAGTTTACAGGCTGTAAATATGTTCCCAGCTGGCCTGGCATCATTTTCAACCCAGCCAATTCAACATGACCATAATGCTCTGTATGCCTGTGGGCATTTCCTTATCTGCATTTACTGCTTAGAAAAACTCCAATTATAAGAAAATAATGAATAGGTTATTCAGCTTGTGCACCATGTTGGATTGCCACCTTTTTCTTTGAAAACTTTCTGGTCCCTCATCTACACTTGCACATACTGTATCTGTGTAGATGTGGGAATGCTTTAGTGATGGGCGAATTTCTTCTGCTTCGCGAAAAATGTGTACATTTCCCGCAAGATTGACGAAACATCAAAACATTCGCGAAAAATTGTGAAATCCGAACGTTTTCACGAAAAAAACGAGCAATTCGAACGTTTTCACGAAAGAAATCAAGCAATTCAAATGTCTTCACTAAAATCGAGCAATTCGAAAGTTTTCACGAAAAAAATCGAGCAATTCGAACATTTTCACGTGAAAATCGGAAATTGCCGCCAGCGAATTTTCACCAGTGAATTTTCGCAGGGGATTTGCAAATTTATTCGCTGGCGGCGAAACGCGGAAATTCGCCAGAATTTGTGCCAGACTCATTTATTCGCCCAGCACTACTTCCAAACTGCCCATTTCTGCCCTGATGTTATTGGCTTGTCTGGAGTTAATGGAGGTATCATTGGCCATTTTTCAGTGATCTTATTGGCTTATCTGGGGTTAATGGAGTGCTCATTTGCCATTTCTACAACAATTATACTGTCTTGTCTTGGGGTTCTGTAGTAATTATATTGGCACATTTGGGCAGGGCCTGGTTAGCTGGGCACCCTAGCCAACCTGGCCAACAACCTTGCTCCACCTGAAGGGGGTGGGGGATGAGGGAGCATCAAGTAGCAGTGAGGAGTGGGCAGTACTAAAGGGACTTAATGGCCTGAATAAGAGTTATGCAGGCAAGAGGAATATGCCTTACAGTCACCATCCCCCCTGTGTTGAACCCTAGGAGGGTTGCTGGTGACATTGGGGGTGGACCAGTGTTGTTGTGGGATGGCCAGTGACATTGGGGGCAGGGCGGGTGATATCAGGGGCGGGACTGATGACGTGGTGATCAGCGTTTGGCTGATCGGCATGTCATTTACTTCAATGTCCTGTCCAGTTGTGATATGCGGCCTGGCCGATACCTGAGGGACCGGATTCCGGGTCGCAGGTGGGTGCGGGTTGAGCTCTTCTGACTGCTCTCCTCGCCCGTGACCTTCCGGGTTCAACTTTTATTGACGCGCCTGCGTGCCCCTCCCCTTTTGTGACGTCATCGGCGGGGCGGGTCTATAAAAGGAACACTGAAGTCAGGCTCGGGCGGGCGCGGGTCGTGAAAATCCCAACTCGCACATCACTACTGTCTAGATTTCCTAATTTTCCTAATTTCGTAAAACTATTAAGGCCTATGGAAAAAAGCTGTACCTGTATTTGGAGAGAAAACAATTTCTCCTCAAATTGAATCTGTTTGAGGCTGTGAGCAACTTTGTGGGCTTTGCCAATAAATTGATTTGATACAAACTTGAGAGAAGGGGAGGGAGTACAAGGGAAAGCAAATTCAATCAGTGCTTTAAAATAAAGAAATACGGTAAGCAGATTACATTCCCTGCCTTAATTATTGTGCTCATATTGTACAAAGGTGTATAAACAAACTATATGGGGGGCAGGTGGGAAGTAGGAATAAATCTGACAGCGTAAGTTGTATAGGGCAGTGACTTTACAATAAAGTCCCGAATTCTGGGCACTTATCTCTTAAACTGTAATTAATTATTATTTAAACTGTATTTAATTATCATTTAAACTGTGTTTAATTATATTTAGTGAACATCTGTGTTCGCTGTATCCATTAACCCTGTGCCATTGTGCCAAAAAACGACATATTTTCATGATTTACACTAAACTCTGCCAAACAGATCGTTAGCATTTATATCCCCGATGTTCTGCATAAGCAGAAAATGATGGTACAGGTTGGCCTTATTGCAGCACTGTACACAGTCAATTTTAGAGAACACCCACCATACTGGCCACACAGATTTTTAAAATGCATACAAAATAAAATGCTGCCAATCCCAACCCCAAGAGCAGAAATCGATAGGTGTGGGATCCGTTATCTGGAAACCCATTATCCAGAAAGCTCAGAATAAAGGAAAGCCCATCTCCCATAGACTCCATTTAATCCAAATAATCCAAATTTTTTAAAAATGATTTCCTTTTTCTCTGTAATAATAAAACAGTAGCTTGTACTTGATTTTTTAGGAGACTTAAGGTATGACGATCCAAATTACAGAAAGATCTGTTATCTGAAAAACCTTAGGCCCCAAGCACTCTGGATAACAGGTCCCATACCTGTACAGGTATGGAATCCATTATCTGGGAAACCCATTATCCAGGAAGCTCCAGTATACGGAAAGGCAATCTCCCATAGACTCCATTTTAATCAACTAATTCAAATTTGTAAAAAAATATTTCCTTTTTCTCTGTAATAATAAAACAGTCGCTTGTACTTGATCCCAACTAAGATATAATTAATCCTTATTGGAAGCAAAACCAGACTATTGGGTTTATTTAATGTTTAAATAACAGGTCCCATACCTGTACAGGTATCCTTTATCTGGGAAGCCAATTATCCAGGAAGCTTTGAATTACAGAAAGGCTGTCTCCTATAGACTCCATTTTATCCAAATAATCCAAATCTTTAAAAAAAGATTTATTTTTCCTCTGTAATAATAAAACAGTAGCTTGTACTTGATCCCAGCTAAGATATAATTAATCCTTATTGGAGGCAAAACCAGTCTATTGGGTTTATTTAATGTTTATGTGATTTTCTAGTAGATTTAAGACACGAAGATCCAAATTACAGAAAGATTTGTTATCAGAAAAACCCCAGGTCCCCAGCATTATAGATAACAGGTCCTGTACCTGCACAGGTATCCTTTATCTGGGAAGCCCATTATCCAGGAAGCTCCGAATTACAGAAAGGCCATCTCACATAGACAGTGGCAGTGGCCAGGGCCCGCACCCCCTCAGGGCCCCCCGGTAGCCCACGCGCCACTGAAAATGCGGGCGGTACGCTACTGCACATAGACTCCATTTTATCCAAATAATCTAAATTTTAAAAAATAATTTCCTTTTTCTCTGTAATAATAAAACAGTAGCTTGTATCTGATCTCAGCTTAGATATAATTAATCATTATTGGAAGCGAAACCAGCCTATTGGGTTTATTTGTTTTTTTAGTAGGCTTAGGGTATGGAGATTCAAATTAAAGAAACCTCAGGTCCTGAGCATTCTGGATTACAGGTCCCAAACCTGTTCCTAACTGCAGTGCCCTAAAACCACTTTTGCCTTTGTAATTGGATTTTAATAAGCGACTTCCCCTTTAATCCTATATAAAATGGGGGGTAACCCAATGTTGTTGCAGTGTAACAGATGGCAGCAGGGCAGATGTGATGGAGCCAGCAGGAGAGCCATTATATAGAGGGAGTCAAGGAGGTTACTTAGGCCGTGGGGCTGATAATAAGCTTGTTGTTTATCCCCTGCAGACAAGCTCAAGTGGAACGGCCCGTGACAATGAATGGAAGTTTAGGGAAAGTGTCTGGTAAAGAGCTCAATTCCATATAAACAACGGTCTATGCTCTTTAGATCCGCCAGTGTGACCAATGAAAGGGAGACCTCCTCACACATTTTGGGTTCAAGGTACTGAGGGCAACAATCAGTTTTTCGTTTGTAAACAGATACAGGAGCACTTTATTTGGACTAGAGGCGCAGGTTTAGAATGTCCCGACCCTTAGCCTGTCAGCTATCAATGCAGAATGTTATGGTTGGAGTTGGAGAATGTTTTGGAGGCTGGAAAAGAAAATAATGAAAATATAACAAAAATATTGCTTTTATTTTGGTTTACAAAGAGAAAAAAAACAAGTTATGGTCCAGTTCAGTTGCACTCTATGCTACATCATATGAATTCACATGACAGGGGGCAGCTGGGAAACTGACAATATGTCTAGCCCCATGTCAGATTTCAAAATTGAAATCTGTTTGCCCTTTTGAAAAATGGACTTCAGTGCAGAATTCTGCTGGAGCAGCACTATTAACTGATGTGTTTTGAAAAAAACATGTTTTCCCATGACAGTATCCCTTTAAGGGATGAGGATCCAAATTACAGAAAGATCCGTTATCTGGAAAAGCCCAGGTCCCGAGCATTCTGGATAACAGATCCCATACCTGTTTACGTTATACACAGTGAAGGGATACTGACTCCCCACATCTATTGTATTATTATTTTATTCTGTTTCTGAGAAAAATAATGAGAAAACGCCAGCACAATGGCACTCGCGGCGCTTCGATTTACGAAGTCGCCAGAAGTTACCTCACAAGGAAACTTTGGGTGACTTCGGAAATCAAATCGCCACGAGGGCATTGGCGCAGGCAATTTTTCATTTTAGCAGGCGGAAGGCAGTTCTGGGAGATTGTCACCCCAGCAGAAGAGGCGACTAAATCTCCCCGAATCTGCCCGTGTGCCCCTGCCTTAAGCCTAAGCCAGATCAGGCCTGTTTGATAATCACCGCCAGGTACATAAGCTCCTATATCATGTGGCATTAGCCTATGACTACGTATCTTGTATACGAAATGCGTCAGGATTTCAGATGTTTTTAAACTGTTGAAATAAAGCTCATCTTTTATCTATCGAGTGGCTTCTGGAAGTGCTTGCCAAACTTTTGGATTCTTAAAGGAGAACTAAATCCTAAAAACAAATATAGCTAAAAAGCTGTATTTTATATATTTAACTCAAGGCACCAACCTACAGGTTCAGCATCTGTATAACAGTGATGACGCAGGCCTTCAGATCTGTGCACAGGAGCTCGCCATCTTGGATTATATTACGAGTGCCAGTGATACTGCACATGCTCAGTGAGCTCTGGGCAGCTGATGAGCAGACAAGTTTAGGGGTTGTTGCAAATCATCAAGCAGAAAATGAGGTTCACCTGTCACAGGTAGCTGATGCTACAGGACTGATTATTAAATGCTTATGCAAATTACACTGGTTTCTGAGCTGCCATGTAACAAGAATCTAAATTAATTATTAATCAGCCTTGTACTGTGGCATTTATATTCAATATATACTGTATATTGTGAGTTGGTGCCTAAGATTAGGATGACATTAGATGTGCTGTGAATCAACAGAACCAAGATGGAGAGTTACTACGAACATTTTCACATATTTTCTATAGTTTCTTTTAATTATCTGCCTTCCCCTTTACAGCTTTCAAATGGGGGTCCCTGACCCCCTGCCAGCCAAAAAAACTGCAAATCAACAAGAGGGCTGAGAGAAAGCAAACAAAGAGGCAGAGCTTGCTGCTAAGTGCTCTTTATTGCACACAACATGTTTCGGGCCCAAAGCCCTTTATCAAGTGTACAAATCATTATGTGAACAGACTTTTAAGGTGTAAAAACAGGAAGTGAGATCGAAAAACATCATATGTTAATCAGAAGTGACATAGTGCACATGTCATCATAATTTAAGTTAATAAAAATAATATAATACAATATCCTTTTTTGCATCGTTGTTATAGTTCAACCGTGATACAGTGTTGATATCATCACAATATGTGCTCATAAAATCAATAAAACATTGTAAAAATAGTACAAAAATAGTCCAGATGGTCTTTTGACTTCATTTCAAGGTAACGAAATTTACATAAGTATTGCACAAAGGTTGTATCTACATAGTGTTTCGCTAAAGTGCTGATATGCTAATGGACACAAAAGGAACTGCCCATTTCTGGGCCTACCACTAAAACAACAAGATCACATGTCTATTTTACAAAGAAGGAATCCTCAGTATTCTTACCACTAGTTGTACATATAATGTAACTATCTTGGGCTCAGTAATTCTGTTATCTGCAAGGAAACAAATCATATATAAGTTTCAAGGGAGAATAAATTACAAATGTATCAAAAAGAACTAGGCTGTAAAAAAGTTAAAAAGTTATCAATCGTCGTTTTCACAAAATAGAGATAAGGGATGCAACAATGTAGTTATAGGAAACATTTTACACTCCAACTATCATTCATGCCTTTTGGATAGAGAGTATCCAATTTTTTAATCCAGTATGCCTCCCTCTGTGACAATTTTTTCCTCTGATTGCCTCCTCTTTGTAATGGGTTAACAACTTCAAGTATAGCCCATCTTAACTGGGACTGGTTATGATTGGCAGTATTAAAGTGTCTAGATACTGTCGTGTCGGTGGCTGCGCCTTTTTTAAAATTCCTTATATTCCCTTTATGCTCCTTTATGCGAGTCTTAACTGCTCTTATAGTTTGACCAATATATGCTAGCCCACAGGGACATTTTAGCATATAAATCACAAAGCTTGTGTCACATGTAGCAAAATGATTTAGCTTAACAGGAGTACCATTTGCTGGATGTCGCAAGGTTTCTCCTTTGATGATAGCAGAGCAGCAATTGCAGTTTAGACAGGCAAATGTTCCCACTTTCGGTTGGCCCAAAAATCTCTGGGTACCCAGTATACGGGGCGGGTTAACTTCCGGTGGGCACAGTATATCTCGAAGACACTTTCCTTTGTTGTAGCTAAATATTGGAGGTTTCGTCAGGGAATTCCTCAGTGATTTTTCCTGTAACACCAGTGGCCAATATTTGTGAATTATACGTTCTATATCTTTACTCTTGGTACTGTATTGGCTTACAAATGGGAAGACTTCCTTTCTGTCTCTAGCTTTATATGTCAAAAGCTCTTTCCTGGGTATTGTGCCTACTTCCCTGACGCAATTTTCGATATTTCTAGGTTTATACCCTCGTTCGATAAATCTATGTTTAAGGGTATTTGCTGTGAGGGAATAGTTGGCCTCTTCAGAAGTAATTCTACGTGCCCTTATAAACTGGCCCTTAGGGATTGCTCTCATTACTTTAGGGGCATGGAAACTAGAGGCATGCAAGATATTATTTTTCTCCGTGGGTTTACGGTACAGATTTGTACTAATGTTACCATCACTTAAAGTTATGGTAACATCAAGGAAGTTGATGCTCTGCCCCCCCTGGTCGGTGGTGAATTTAATAGTAGGGTGTACCCCATTTGCTTTATTAACCATTTCCGTAAAGGCAGAGTCTGAGCCTTCCCACACTATGAGGATATCATCCACAAATCTATAATAACCCAGTATGTATTGTAGATATGGTGCTGTCAGGAATAATTGCTTCTCGATTCTGTGGACAAAAATATTGGCAAATGATGGAGCGACGGCTGCACCCATCGACGTCCCCTGTCTTTGCCAATAGTATTCCCCAGAGAATCTAAAATAGTTCTTTTTTAAGACTACCGACAAACAATCAATGATAAAATACAGTAGTTGATGAGAGACATTTGTTTCTAATAATGCTTCCTCCACATATCGTATACCCTCTTCTTGCGGGATAGACGTGTAGAGGCTCTGTATATCAATACTATACAATTTAGCATTGGTACTTATTTTCCCAAGATCCCTTAATTTACAAAGTAAATCTGTGGTGTCAATCAGGCAGGTGGGAAAACTGATTTCTCTGTGAGTCTACACTTTTATTGTCACTGTTATTTCTATTCAGATCTCTTCTATTCTTCCAGCTCCCCATACTACTGCCTGGTTGCTATGTAATTTGGACCCTAGCAACCAGATAGCTGCTGAAGTTCCAAATTGGACAGCTGCTGAAAAAAGCTAAATAATAAGAAAAAACACAAAAAATGAAGACCCGTTAAAAGTTAAAGGTGAACTAACCCTTCAGTACAGAATTAAACTGTATTTCCATACTAAAAAAGGGGGAAATAAATAGAACATACACGCTGCTTTTTTCCCCTTCAATTTCAAAGAAGCTGAGAATTAATTTTTAACTGCTCTTGAAAAATTGATTCCGCTTGGCTAATGTGCATAATTATGAAGCTATCACTGCCGGAACTTCACGGAAATAGTAATAAAATGTTAATCTTTCTGTCACCAGGAAAGTTGCCTCTCCCATTAGCCTGTAATGTCTGCTAAATTGCATTCTCAATGGGATTGAAAGAATTTCTATTATTTCCTATATGTTCCCCAAAGGTCAGCGTGTCTGTGTTTGGAAGGAAGTGCTGGATCCTCTATATTCAGCTTTTTTCGTCTCTAATATGAGAAATCAGCAGCATAAATTGTCCTTTAACTGCTTGCAAATTTGTGTACTACAGAATTCTGTACCCCATGTGTGTGGGTGTATGATGCGGCTTGATATCGATTATCTCCAGGTCCGAAAATGGCAGCAACCAATCAGCAGTTAGCCTTGACAGCTCTACAGGTATCATAATGAATGTAAACATTTTATTGGTTGATATGAGTTACAGGAGAGCTGAAGCCAGTGGCATTATTAGTGGGGCCAATGCCCCCCGCCTGTCTACTTCCCACACCATGCCCACCTACTCCCCCCATTGATATGGCCCATTCCTGCCCCCACCTGTCCTGTCCGACGCCTTCCTGCATCTTCCCTCCCCTGATTACCTGCTCAAAGGTAGGTGAGCGATTGGGAATTAGAGTCCTGCATGGGTCCATTTTTGGAACCTGTACCTGCAACCTGCAATATGCAACCCGGACCGCAACCCACGTTCTTACCTGCAAGTACTTTATCCGCAACCACGACCCGCTGACCATCAAGAATCAGGAAGTGCTGTCATTGTAAACCAGAAGTGACATCATTGGAAGTAGGCGTGATCAGAAAAAAGGAGTAAAAATCACTATTGAGAAGACCCGCAGAACCACCGACCCGCGTCTATACCTGCACCCGGAACTTCTAGCTGCAACCCGCAGGGTACCCGACCTGCGGCAGGACTCTTTTGGGAATGGGTTTTTCAGAACTATAGAGGAAGCTTATGATCCGGGCCCCCCACAGCCACAGGGTCTGCTTCCTCTATAGTTCCGCCACTGACTGAAGCCTGAAATACTAAATGGTCTGGCTGCACTCACACTCAGATCTCTGTTTCAAATGGAGCTCAATTCTACCCGCAGTGCAGGAAGCAAAATCCAAAAAACATGTAGGGTTATGCCTGTGTTTTTGCCCTTTTGCAAACTGCCTTGCACATAGCAGAGGACCCCCCAATAGGTGTAGAAATGCTGTACTTTTCCCAGTTGATCTAGGCCTTAATATTTATCCACAGCAGCTCCCTATCTTCTTGTTAGGCCATTTTTTTGTGTGTCAGTGGCACTGCACATGCTCAATGAGCTCTGAGCTGCTGGTGAGAAGCTGAGCTTAAAGGAGAGCTAAATCCCACCAATCAGAGCCGGGCCTGAGCGGTCAGGCGCCCTAGGCAACCTGGACGGTCACAGTTCCGACTGGGTGTACGTAAGCGGCAATAGTTGCACATACGCGCTCGTGCAAGCATGCGCCGATAGCCTCGGATGCGAATGCACGCTTGCGCACTCATGCGCCAATAGGCTCGGATGGGAATACACGCTCTCATGCATGTGCCGATAGGCGCGTATGGGCAAGCGTACAATCAGGCAGAGAGGGGCTAGGAGCCAAAGTAGGTATGTGATTGGCGTCTCTCCAGCTTTGTGCTCTAGGCACGTGCCTACTCTGCCTACCCCCTAGTTCGGCCCTGCCACCAATAAGAAAAGCTCCATCTGCTACTCTAGATAGTCCTCCCTCTCTGCTTCCGCCACACATAGTTCATTACTTCTGAAAGTGTCCCTAACAGCATGCTCGTGTATCTGTGCAGAGTAGCTCATGAGTGCCATCTTCCGGATCTCCTTTGGATCCTTCACTTTGCAATTTACGGCACTTTTGGCGCAAGTGCAGTTGCTACAATACCAGGCCGCATGCACCAATACGTTGCTCCCTTATTGAAGAAGAGTGAAGATCTGGAAGACGGCACCTATGAGCTCCACTTCTCTTACTCTGCACTGATACGTGAGCCTGCTGTTATGGACACTTTCAGGGGTAATGAACTATGAGGGGGGGAGCAGGGAGGGGGGGCTATCTAGAATTAGGGTTGCCACCCGGCCGGTATTTTACCGGCCTAGCCGGTAAAACACCTGCCAAGGCCGGGGTCGGTATTACAAATTTACCGGCAATGTAGCTGCCGGTAAATTTGTAATACCCTTAAAAAGACCCTCTCGGCCTGCCCGCAATCCCCTGTAAAATTTAGCTTTTGTCCTCTCTCTTCACAGGTCCACGCTGCAGCCCGTCCCTTTTTATGTTGTAGCCCCGGCCTTTTTCGATGTCACACAGCTCCGCACCGTGGCCCCGCCTCTTTTATATCATAGTTCTGCTCCTTTTGACATCACACCGCCCCTTTTTATTCCCATCCCCCACCAGCCGGTAACTATATTACAAAAAGGTGGCAACCCTATCTAGGGTAGAGGATGGGGCTTTTCTTATTGGGGGGTTAGTTCTCCTTTAATGGGAAGTTATCAAAACAGGAGAAAAGGCGGCTACATCTGTCATAATAACTGTGCTGATTATTAATAATTTCAAATATAGAACGCATTGATATATTCCTAGGTGGGTAGAAGCTGTGAGGCCAAAATTGCCCTTCCCTACACAGGCAAAATACATATTAACTGCCTTGGGCATCTTGCAGAAGCACCTCCTCTGGTATTTGTAGTGTTTAGTGGCAATATTGTGCCTAAACCATTGCAGCTATTCAGCCTCTTCAAGCTTAAATCTATAGTCACAATAAATAGTTGCAATGGTTTACAGAGGCCTGGCACAAGTGAACTGCGTTTATATGGACACAAATTTGCACCTAGTCCTAAATTCATTAGTAAATTAGGCCCTTGACGTTACAAAATGCTGAATTCTACAGTAGATAAAAAGCTTGTTTCTTAAGGGTAAAATTGTCTTCAAAGCAGCAGGAAAGCACCAGATGTGGGACAAAAAAAAAACTAAATAATAACATTTATGGGGCAATTTGCTCTTTAAGGATAATTACACATTTAATAACACTTTTAAAGTGCAATAATTGTTGCCTTTTCTTCTATAAAGGTTTTCCCTGCAGAGAAGGATTTAGGATAAGGACCAGGAAAGGATTTGTTGACTTGTTTCATCTTGTCGGGGGCATAGAGTTGCACCAGGAGTCGACTCGAACACGAAAGGCTCATGTCACTCATGGGCTTTCTGGCTATATTGTCAGATTTGGGAGGAAAATAAGTACTTTTGTAAGTATGCTGAGCCATGCCTTGTTCCTGTGAGATGTTCTCTAGCAATGAAGTATCACTTGGGATTACAATGAGAACTATTTTATGTGTGGAAGCATGGTACATATGGCGTTAAGTTGTTTCTATGTGCATTTTGCCAGACTGACATGGGAAGCATATGAAATCTACATTTAGGGTAAGGCAGAGAAGGCTTCCATTAGTCTGAGGGGGGTTACTTGTCCAGAGATGTAGTAACAATGTGGGCAGCAAGGTGGTTTAGTTATCCCACATATTAGTATGTGGGATTTTAGTAGTATGTACCATTTGGTAATCCTAAATAGAAAATTGCAATTTTAAGTACTAAGGACCACCCCCTGGGATCCTACCATTCACGGCACACACAAACAAAACAAACATATTGGGTCACATGAGCCTTCACAAAATGGTGAATCAAGGGAAAGGATGTAAAAAGGCAATATTTACTTAAATACATATTACATATTCTAGTTTGTTAAGATTGTTTAATATGCCACTTAATAAAATGTAAATTATCTTTTGCTTAAGTATTCATTTTGGGGGCAAAGTTTTACTTGAATTCTGATTATCTGAGAGCCTAACAACCCAAGTTTATTTAATGAGATAAAACTTCTAATTAGTAACCTGTAAGTATGGGGTGACTGCATAGGGACTCGAGCAAACTGGGACCTTGCAGAGGTTGTATGGAGCAGGGTGCTTATAGTAACACTGAAGATAACAGACTCTGGGAAGGGAGTGTGACTGTGGGATAGCAGGTATAGTAGGGAGAGATGGTGTCTATAGTAACAGTGGGATAATAGTCTCTGGGAAGGGAGTGGGGCTGTGGGATAGCAGGTATAGTAGGGAGAGATGGTGTCTATAGTAACAGTGGGATAATAGTCTCTGGGAAGGGAGTGTGACTGTGGGATAGCAGGTATAGTAGAGAGAGATGGTGCCTATAGTAACAGAGGGATAATAGTCTCTGGGAAGGGAGTGTGACTGTGGGATAGCAGGTATAGTAGGGAGAGATGGTGCCTATAGTAACAGTGGATAATAGTCTCTGGGAAGGGAGTGGGGCTGTGGGATAGCAGGTATAGTAGGGAGAGATGGTGCCTATAGTAATAGTGGATAATAGTCTCTGGGAAGGGAGTGTGACTGTGGGATAGCAGGTATAATTGGGAGAGATGGTGCCTATAGTAACAGTGGATAATAGTCTCTGGGAAGGGAGTGTGACTGTGGGATAACAGGTATAGTAGGGAGAGATGGTGCCTATAGTAACAGTGGGATAATAGTCTCTGGGAAGGGAGTGTGACTGTGGGAAAGCAGGTATAGTAGGGAGAGATGGTGCCTATAGTAACAGTGGATAATAGTCTCTGGGAAGGGAGTGTGACTGTGGGATAACAGTTATAGTAGGGAGAGATGGTGCCTATAGTAACAGTGGGATAATAGTCTCTGGGAAGGGAGTGTGACTGTGGGAAAGCAGGTATAGTAGGGAGAGATGGTGTCTATAGTAATAGTGGATAATAGTCTCTGGGAAGGGAGTGTGACTGTGGGATAGCAGGTATAGTAGGGAGAGATGGTGTCTATAGTAACAGAGGGATAATAGTCTCTGGGAAGGGAGTGGGGCTGTGGGATAGCAGGTATAGTAGGGAGAGATGGTGCCTATAGTAATAGTGGATAATAGTCTCTGGGAAGGGAGTGTGACTGTGGGATAACAGGTATAGTAGGGAGAGATGGTGCCTATAGTAACAGTGGGATAATAGTCTCTGGGAAGGGAGTGTGACTGTGGGAAAGCAGGTATAGTAGGGAGAGATGGTGTCTATAGTAACAGTGGATAATAGTCTCTGGGAAGGGAGTTTGACTGTGGGATAGCAGGTATAGTAGGGAGAGATGGTGCCTATAGTAACAGTGGGATAATAGTCTCTGGGAAGGGAGTGTGACTGTGGGTTAGCAGGTATAGTAGGGAGAGATTGTGTCTATAGTAACAGTGGGATAATAGTCTCTGGGAAGGGAGTGTGACTGTGGGATAGCAGGTATAGTAGGGAGAGATGGTGCCTATAGTAACAGTGGGATAATAGTCTCTGGGAAGGGAGTGTGACTGTGGGATAGCAGGTATAGTAGGGAGAGATGGTGCCTATAGTAACAGTGGATAATAGTCTCTGGGAAGGGAGTGTGACTGTGGGATAGCAGGTATAGTAGGGAGAGATGGTGCCTATAGTAACAGTGGGAGAGATGGTGCCTATAGTAACAGTGGGATAATAGTCTCTGGGAAGGGAGTGTGACTGTGGGATAGCAGGTATAGTAGGGAGAGATGGTGCCTATAGTAACAGTGGATAATAGTCTCTGGGAAGGGAGTGTGACTGTGGGATAGCAGGTATAGTAGGGAGAGATGGTGCCTATAGTAACAGTGGGATAATAATCTCTGGGAAGGGAGTATGACTGTGGAATAGCAGGTATATTACCACACAAAAATAACTTTTATCACTATAGGATTTATTATTTATAGGAGAGGATTATAAATTTGCTGTGCACAATACACAGGCTCCTGTACTCTTCCTATAAAAAAATAAAAGATTAAATATAATGTACTTTCTATATAACATTACACATTAGGATGGTAATATAACTATATGTTACACACTAACCATCCCTAGTTCATATTCATATTATCTTTTTCATTACAGCCATTCTGTTCTCAGGGAAGAGTTGTAAATGATGGGTGAAGTAAGTTAATGTGTATTGTAATTGGTGTCAGGAGAAGGGACTTAGTTTGTGTGTGTAGATTACTGTGTATTTATTATATTCATTACTTGAATAAAACTGCAATGTACAGTTACTGGTCATACTGCAGCACTGACACTATTAGCGATGACATCACAGTGCGCAGACATGTGACACTATTAGCCGTGACATCACAATGACACCATCCTGTATCTGACCAGTTACAACAAGACACTCGTCAGTTGGAGCAGAAGAGCAGACTAGGCAGACATGCAGAGTTTGATCTTTAGCAAAAATCTTTTATTTTCATTATTTTTCATCAATTTTATCTTTATTGTCGTGGGCTTCCCAGTTCATAGACTGGATGGTAATGTATCCTGAGTTTATATTTATCTTTTTTTAGGAATGGATGTGATAGGTAGTGCATATAGTTGAGAGGGTGTTAGACAAAGAGGCTTTGGGATAGTGTGTATATATATATATATGTGTGTGTGTGTGTATACTGTATATTTTTATTATATTTGTTATTGTAATGTTCCAACTAATTGTGTTTATTTCTTATAGGACCCAATGATCAGGAGGCAGAGGTTACAACAACCTATAATATGAAACAAATAGGTAATTGGATCATTATTAAATACTGAGTGTCTGTTATTTTCCTTTTCTCTCCATCTCAGGAGACCATCAGCTTCCCCCATGTGACACTTCATATTATTCTTTCTATTTTATTCCTGTCCATTTATTAATTAAATGACTGTATTAACAGTAATATCTATTCACTGAACTTAAAGTTTCTTTCCTGAACTCATTACATTTTCCTTTTTCCCCCCAGATTGGCATCCCATCCAGATTACTGACAGCATCAGTGTATATGGAATTGGTAAGATTTCTGTGGCTTTAATCTGTCTCTTATATTCATTATTTGGGCTAATTCTTCTATTTTTCTCCTTCATGCTTCAAATTTCTCACTTTATTAAAGGGTTTATTCACTTTTCAGTTGACTTTTAGTATAGAATGGACAATTCTAAGCAACTTTTCAATTTGTCTTAATTTTTTATAGTTTTTACATGAACTGCCTTCTTCTTCTGACTCTTTTCAACTTTCAAACGGGTCACTGGGGTCACTGACCCCATCTAAAAAAACCAATGTTCTGCAAAGCTACAAATATATTGTTGTTGCTACTTTTTATAACTCATATTTGTATTGAGGCCTCTCCTATTCATATTCTAGTCTCTTACTCAAATCAGCGCATGGTTGCTCGGTTAATTTGGATCCTAGCAACCAGGTTGTTTAAATAGCAACCTAGAGAGCTTCTGAATAAAAAGCTAAATGACTCAAAAACCACAAATAATAAAAAATGAAAACCAATTGCAAATTGTATCAGAATATCACTCTCTGCATCATACTGAAAGTTAACTCAAAAGGGGAACAACCTCACACTTAAATACTAATAATAATATAATATTTCCATTTTAAATTTTTATTATTCTAGCAGGGGCCCTTTTACAATAGTGACACAGAACAAATGAGCAAATGTCCTTTTATATGATGAGGAATCCATGTTAGCCCTGTCACCTTACACATGTCTATCACTTACATGGTTATATAATGAGTAACATATGTGTTTGTCATGTTGCAGATATCCCTATGAAAATACTTATCCGTGTTGCTGGTGGATGCATTGGCTTACTTATAGTCGCAGTCCTGGCTTTATCTATTCGATTCTGGTAAGGACAATTACGGTGCTATATAGATAAACCGAGTTAAATTCTGATTTTTCTTTAAAAAGTAGAAATATATGGACAAGTTTTCCTGTTTTTATAAAGATATACAATAGCTAATGATTTCTAAAGGCATAAATGAATTAGTCCCATCCCTTGTAGATTTCTATTTATATTTTAGAGTAGAATTTGCTCTTAAACATTATTTTTATCTGTTCTGTCTCAGTAACAAACACGTAAAAGAACTAAGAGAAGCCGAGGAAGAGCTGCGCAGCCTCCAAGTCGTTGTACAAGGTAAAAATGATGATATTGTCCTTTGTCTGTGACATTTCCACCCTATAAATGTCTGAAATAGGTTCATATGGATAAAAAAGACACTGTCCCTATAAAGTAACATTATCCAGGGCTAATAAGAAATCATTTGTTCTCTCCTGTCAAAATCATATGTAAGATTAAGGAATGTTCTAGCCGTGATGCGATTTCCACCTGTAGAATAATTTATGGGAATTGTATAACATATGAGGACAAGGCAGGTTATAGGGAAAGCTATAAAACTATAATATACCAATTAGACATTTACAAAAAAAAATACATTGATGGAAATCTTTAGCTCTAGTAACTCCTAGCAACCAATGAGAAATTATTTTTTCTGGTCTGGTATGTGAAAGAAGACATCTGATTGGTTGCTATGGGTTGCCACAGAGCAAACGTTGCCTTTTTTAAAAGTTAATTGAAGTGTTACACTCTTATGTTTTAGGTGTTAAAATACAGATGCCAGAAGAAGACTCTAAGATTAAGGAAGATATAGAAACAAAGAAATAGAAAATAAAGGCAAGGAAGTACCTACAGAGTCTACTATAAAGACTGATCCCCCTCAAGAGATCTGTGCTGATACAGAGATAACAGAAAGTAAGTACAAACTAAATGAAGTGGAGAAATGAGCTGAAGGTTGAGAGTAACATTTGTTATTCTGCTGTTCAGACATTGATTCATTAATTACTATGGGTTGCCACAGAGCAAACTATGACTGCCTTGTATGAAAGAGTTAATTGAAGTCTTACTCTCTTATGTTTTAGGTGTTAAAATACAGATTCCAGAAGAAGACTCTAATGAAAAGGAAGATATTCCTAAGAAAGAAACAGAAAATAAAGGGAAGGAAGTACCTGTGTTTATTATAAAGACTGATCCCCCTCATGAGGTCTGGGCTAAACCAGAGAAAGAGACAGAAGAAAGTACAGGAGCAGAATTGGTAGAGGAAAATGATGAACCTGAAAGTAGAGTTGAACAAAAGAAAGAAGAAGGAGCTCAGAAAGCAAATGAGACCCAACAAAAAAAAGGGAAGACGAAGAAAAGAAATAGGAAACACAGAAAGTAAAGAGAGAAAGAGAATCATAGTGACCCGGGGGAATAAAAGACATACTTTCATACTACAAAAATAACTTGTATATGTAAAAATGTATTTACTATATATGATTATGTGTTATGATAATATGTATAATAATAATAAAGTTTAATATGATAAATATATTCGGCCTCTTTGTATGAACTTTTTTTCACAACATCAAGGGCTGTCTAGAGGGTAAAGGTAAAGCTCTGGCTTAAAAGGCCACATACTGAAAACAACATGGGAGTGGTGTATGGGAGAGAGTTCAAACTTGACCATTGAGGATTTAGTATTATTCCTAAACCGATTCAGTTTGAGGCTTATAGCCAGAGAGCAGTTTGACTGGTGTGATGCTCTGTTGGGAGTTGGCTGTGGGGCTGCATATATTGTATTGTAATGGTAAAATACAACTTAAAGGGGTTGTTCACCTTTTATTAACTTTCAGTAAGATGTAGGAATTGATATTCTAAGATAATTTGCATTTGGCTTTAATTTTTTATTATTTGTGTTTTTTGAGTAATTTAGCTTTTTGTTCAGGAGCTTTGCAATTTCAGCAATCTGGTTGCTATGGTCCAAATTACCCTAGCAACCATGCACTGATTTGAATAAGAGACTTGAATATGAATAGGAGAGGCCTATATAGAAAGATGAGTAATAAAAAAGTAGCAATGACATTACATTTGTAGCATTTTAGAGCATTTGTTATTAGATGGGGTCAGGGACCCCCTTCTGAAAGCTGTAAAGAGTCAGAAGAAAAAGGAAAATCATTGAAACACTAAAATGATGAAAAAGTTACTTAGCATTGGCCACTCTATAACATACTAAACATTAACTAAACGGCGAATCACCCCTTTCAAAGGGAGTTTCCATTTAGATTTTTCTAAAAATGTATTAAGGGGCCGATTCACTAAATTCGGGTGAAGGGTTAGAATAAAAAAAACTTCGAATTTCGAAGTTTTTTTCGGCTACTTCGACCATCGAATGGGCTACTTCGACTACGACCTTCGACTTCGAATCGAACGATTCGAACTAAAAATCGTTCGACTATTCGACCATTCGATAGTCGAAGTACTGTCCCTTTAAAAAAAACTTTGACCCCCTACTTCGGCAGATAAAACCTACCGAAGTCAATGTTAGCCTATGGGGAAGGTCCCCATAGGCTTGCCTGTGATTTTTTGATCGAAGGATTTTCCTTCGATCGTTGGATTAAAATCCTTCGAATCGTTCGATTCGAAGGATTTAATCGTTCGATCGAACGAAAAATCCTTCGATCATTCGATCGCAGGATTTGCGCTAAATCGTTCAACTTCGATATTCGAAGTCGTACGATTTTAGTTCACAGTCGAATATCGAGGGTTAATTAACCCTCGATATTCGACCCATAGTGAATCGGCCTCCCCGTGTAAAATCCACAAAAATCTCTAATACAAAACCTTTTCATCTAAAAACTGGTGAGATCATGAAGTCAAATGGAGAAATCCTTTCTTTGCTTGGTAATTTACAAAAACGAGGATTTCAAGGTTTTTGTATACTTATTCGGATTTGTTGCACATTTTTATTCGTTAGTGCTTTTTATATTCTGATCTTTTAATAAATAAGTAAACATTTGCGCTTTTTTAAAATGTGAGTTTATTGGTGGTTGAAAAAACCTCTAAAAGTACATCAATTTAAATTGTAATATATAGGCCTCAGAGAGCTCCGGTTAGGATTGCTTGTGTTTTCAGCAAAGGTAATCCTTAGGGGTTATTTACTAAACTCTGAATGCAAAAATCCTGAAAAATTTGTGTGGTTTTTTTTTTTATAAAATTGGACTTTTAAAAAAATCATGAATTTTTCAGAATTTGTGAAACTCGGAGGAAAGAATCAGAAAATCCGGCAACTCAGACCTGTCAATGGGGTAAATTTATCAAAGAGTGAAGTTCTGCTACTAGAGTGAAATTCCGCAGATTTTGAAAGGCGTATTTATCAATGTGTGAAAGTAAAAGTTCACCCTTTGATAAATACGCCTATAAAAATCCCATAGAAATGAATGGACAGTGGTGGAATTTCACTCTAATGGCGGAACTTCACTATTAACTTCACTCTTTGATAAATATACCCCTATGGGAGAAGTCCCAATGATTTTTTGATGTGCGCTGGCTTTCGTGCAATACCCTAAGTTTTCTGACTTTTCGTGCAAAAAGCATAAGAAATCGAAGTTTGCTGGTGAAAAATCTGAAAAAATCGTGAATATCTATGAAAAATCCAAAAATATTGTGAAAATCTGATTTTTTCATGCAAAGCTGTGGGATAGGAGGTATAGTAGGGAGAGATGGTGTCTATAGTAACAGTGGATAATAGTCTCTGGGAAGGGAGTGTGACTGTGGGATAGCAGGTATAGTAGGGAGAGATGGTGCCTATAGTAACAATGGATAATAGTGTCTGGGAAGGGAGTGTGTACTTTCTATATAACATTACAGATTAGGATGGTAAAATAACTATATGTTACACACTAACCATCCCTAGTTCATATTCATATTATCTTTTTCATTACAGCCATTCTGTTCTCAGGGAAGAGTTGTAAATGATGGGTGAAGTAAGGTAATGTGTATTGTAATTGGTGTCAGGAGAAGGGACTTAGTTTGTGTGTGTAGATTACTGTGTATTTATTATATTCATTACTTGAATAAAACTGCAATGTACAGTTACTGGTCATACTGCAGCACTGACACTATTAGCGATGACATCACAGTGCGCAGACATGTGACACTATTAGCCGTGACATCACAATGACACCATCCTGTATCTGACCAGTTACAACAAGACACTCGTCAGTTGGAGCAGAAGAGCAGACTAGGCAGACATGCAGAGTTTGATCTTTAGCAAAAATCTTTTATTTCTATTATTTTCCATCAATTTTATCTTTATTGCTGTGGGCTTCCCAGTTCATAGACTGGATGGTAATGTATCCTGAGTTTATATTTATCTTTTTTTAGGAGGGGATGTGATAGGTAGTGCATATAGTTGAGAGGGTGTTAGACAAAGAGGCTTTGGGATAGTGTATATATATATATATGTGTGTGTGTGTGCGTATACTGTATATTTTTATTATATTTGTTATTGTAATGTTCCAACTAATTGTGTTTATTTCTTATAGGACCCAATGATCAGGAGGCAGAGGTTACAACAACCTATAATATGAAACAAATAGGTAATTGGATCATTATTAAATACTGAGTGTCTGTTATTTTCATTTTCTCTCCATCTCAGGAGACCATCAGCTTCCCCCATGTGACACTTCATATTATTCTTTATATTTTATTCCTGTCCATTTATTAATTAAATGACTGTATTAACAGTAATATCTATTCACTGAACTTAAAGTTTCTTTCCTGAACTCATTACATTTTCCTTTTTCCCCCCAGATTGGCATCCCATCCAGATTACTGACAGCATCAGTGTATATGGAATTGGTAAGATTTCTGTGGCTTTTATCTGTCTCTTATATTCATTATTTGGGCTAATTCTTCTATTTTTCTCCTTCATGCTTCAAATTTCTCACTTTATTAAAGGGTTTATTCACTTTTCAGTTGCATTTTAGTATAGAATGGACAATTCTAAGCAACTTTTCAATTTGTCTTCATTTTTTATAGTTTTTACATGAATTGCCTTCTTCTTCTGACTCTTTTTAACTTTCAAACGGGTCACTGGGGTCACTGACCCCATCTAAAAAAAAACAATGTTCTGCAAAGCTACAAATATATTGTTGTTGCTACTTTTTATTACTCATCTTTGTATTGAGGCCTCTCCTATTCATATTCTAGTCTCTTACTCAAATCAATGCATGGTTGCTCGGTTAATTTGGATCCTAGCAACCAGGTTGTTTAAATAGCAACCTAGAGAGCTTCTGAATAAAAAGCTAAATAACTCAAAAAACACAAATAATAAAAAATTAAAACCAATTGCAAATTGTCTCAGAATATGACTCTCTACATCATACTGAAAGTTAACTCAAAAGGGGAACAACCTCACACTTAAATACTAATAATAATATAATATTTCCATTTTAAATTTTTATTTTTCTAGCAGGGGCCCTTTTACAATAGTGACACAGAACAAATGAACAAATGTCCTTTTATATGATGAGGAATCCATGTTAGCCCTGTCACCTTACACATGTCTATCACTTACATGGTTATATAATGAGTAACATATGTGTTTGTCATGTTGCAGATATCCCTATGAAAATACTTATCCGTGTTGCTGGTGGATGCATTGGCTTACTTATAGTCGCAGTCCTGGCTTTATCTATTCGATACTGGTAAGGACAATTACGGTGCTATATAGATAAACCGAGTTAAATTCTGATTTTTCTTTAAAAAGTAGAAATATATGGACAAGTTTTCCTGTTTTTATAAAGATATACAATAGCTAATGATTTCTAAAGGCATAAATGAATTAGTCCCGTCCCTTGTAGATTTCTATTTATATTTTAGAGTAGAATTTGCTCTTAAACATTATTTTTATCTGTTCTGTCTCAGTAACAAACACGTAAAAGAACTAAGAGAAGCCGAGGAAGAGCTGCGCAGCCTCCAAGTCGTTGTACAAGGTAAAAATGATGATATTGTCCTTTGTCTGTGACATTTCCACCCTATAAATGTCTGAAATAGGTTCATATGGATAAAAAAGGCACTGCCCCTATAAAGTAACATTATCCAGGGCGATATTTGTTCTCTCCTGTCAAAATCATATGTAAGATTAAGGAATGTTCTAGCCGTGATGTGATTTCCACTTGTAGAATAATTTATGGGAATTGTACAACATATGAGGACAAGGCAGGTTATAGGGAAAGCTATAAAACTATAATATACCAATTAGACATTTACAAAAAAAAATACATTGATGGAAATCTTTAGCTCTAGTAAATCCTAGCAACCAATGAGAAATTATTTTTTCTTGTCTGGTATGTGAAAGAAGACATCTGATTGGTTGCTATGGGTTGCCATAGAGCAAACGTTGCCTTTTTTAAAAGTTAATTGAAGTGTTACACTCTTATGTTTTAGGTGTTAAAATACAGATGCCAGAAGAAGACTCTAAGATTAAGGAAGATATAGAAACAAAGAAATAGAAAATAAAGGCAAGGAAGTACCTACAGAGTCTACTATAAAGACTGATCCCCCTCAAGAGATCTGTGCTGATACAGAGATAACAGAAAGTAAGTACAAACTAAGTGAAGTGGAGAAATGAGCTGAAGGTTGAGAGTAACATTTGTTATTCTGCTGTTCAGACATTGATTCATTGATTACTATGGGTTGCCACAGAGCAAACTATGACTGCCTTGTATGAAAGAGTTAATTGAAGTCTTACTCTCTTATGTTTTAGGTGTTAAAATACAGATGCCAGAAGAAGACTCTAATGAAAAGGAAGATATTCCTAAGAAAGAAACAGAAAATGAAGGGAAGGAAGTACCTGTGTTTATTATAAAGACTGATCCCCCTCATGAGGTCTGGGCTAAACCAGAGAAAGAGACAGAAGAAAGTACAGGAGTAGAATTGGTAGAGGAAAATGAACCTGAAAGTAGAGTTGAACAAAAGAAAGAAGAAGGAGCTCAGAAAGCAAATGAGACCCAACAAAAAAAAGGGAAGACGAAGAAAAGAAATAGGAAACACAGAAAGTAAAGAGAGAAAGAGAATCATAGTGACCCGGGGGAATAAAAGACATACTTTCATACTACAAAAATAACTTGTATATGTAAAAATGTATTTACTATATATGATTATGTGTTATGATAATATGTATAATAATAATAAAGTTTAATTTGATAAATATATTCAGCCTCGTTGTATGAACTTTTTTTCACAACATCAAGGGCTGTCTAGAGGGTAAAGGTAAAGCTCTGGCTTAAAAGGCCACATACTGAAAACAGCATGGGAGTGGTGTATGGGAGAGAGTTCAAACTTGACCATTGAGGATTTAGTATTATTCCTAATTCCTGATTCAGTTTGAGGCTTATAGCCAGAGAGCAGTTTGACTGGTGTGATGCTCTGTTGGGAGTTGGCTGTGGGGCTGCATATATTGTAACTTATTAACTTTTAATATGATTTAGGAATTGATATTCTAAGATATCTTGCAATTGGCTTTAATTTTTTATTATTTGTGGTTTTTGAGTAATTTAGCTTTTTATTCAGGAGCTTTCCAGTATTTAATTTCAGCAATCTGGTTGCTAGGGTCCAAATTCCCCTAGCAACCATGCATTGATTTGAATAAGAGACTGGAATATGAATAGGAGAGGCCTATATAGAAAGATGAGTAATAGAAAAGTAGCAATAACAATACATTTGTAGCATTTTAGAGCATTTGTTATTAGTTGGGGTCAGTGACCCCCTTCTGCACAAGCAATCCTTATTGTAACCTCACGTGATTTTTTTTAACTCCCCTGGGTTTAATGCCAGAAAAAAACTCAGAAATCTTTGTAAATTTCCCCAAACTGTTTTTTTTAACAAAAAGACTTTGGAAGCTTTTAGGGGCCAGTTTTATTTTGTTCAAAAAAGTCTGTTCGGGAAACTTACAGAGATTGACAGGCTTTTTCAGCATGAAACCCGGGGGAATTAAAAACTCATGTTGGGTTTCTTAAACCTCGAATAGTCAGAATTTATTTCAATTTCAGCAGTTTTTTTCCCCGGCAGACTTGTATTCTGAGAAATTAGCTCCTATGTGTGCATAGAGGGGATTGCATTCGAATTCAATTCTACCTATTTTCTATTTCGAATTTATCTCATTTTCAGATTGAGGCTTGTTCAGATATTGAGAAAATTCAAGTAGCTGAGAAGTGTATTGTATTGTCCCCTATTGTTGATCTGTATGAGAAAAGCAAATCCAAAACATATGAAAATAATATTATAATGGACTGCTAAGAAATGCCGTTTTGCAGTTGTTTTATCATTTTAAGTTATAACTACTAAACTTCTAGATATATGTTAGAGGTAGACATATGGGTGAATGGTTAGATATAGAAAGGTAGATAGATACTAAATACTCCTACAGTGCAAGGAAATCTAACCATCAATTTGGTAGTTAAGCAGGTAGATAAGTACTGTATTATTTCTCTCCTACTTTAGGGGTTACATATCTGTAGGCCATTTAAAAAAAAAAAAGACAGATCATCAAATGAATTTTTGTTCCCTTTCTTGACACATACATACCATATTTGGGCTGCTGAAAACTAAACATCTATGAAATGTGGAATGCTCCTCTCTGATCTTCAAATACACAAGAATAGCTGGATGAATAGATCACTGGCTGTTTGATGTTAGGCCTGCTCTTCTTTGAAAATGGTACTACAGAAGAGGCTCACCAATTAAACATTCATTAAGGAGGGTCCATTTAATATACGAACAAGGAGTTGACTACACATTGACAAGGATGGTAATGTTAGAATCCGCCTTTTTGGGGGGGGTAAGTTGGTGCATTTCTACAGTTGCTGCACAGTCGTGTTGCCGTGCATAAAGAAATCTGGACATGTGATTTGTGAACATTCAGCTTAAGGGCAGAGACACGCACTGCGATTTGGGGACAAATCTCCTCTTCTTCAGGAAAACAAAGCACTTTCAGTGAAATCCCGCCGGTGATTTTCATTCTAGCTGGCGGGGAGGCAGTTTGGGGAGATTAGTCGTCCCGTAGAAGAGGAGATTTGTTGCTGGGCAACTAATCTCCCCGAGTCGCAGCGTGTGTCTTTGCCCTTGATGTACAAACATCTGTACTAAGAATGGCACCTCAGTTTGGTCAGATTGTCAGGAGATCTAATGGGATAGCAGACACTCTGTCCAGACTAAAATATTCGTATGTCAATTTTGACTTATAGCTGGGTCAACCAAATGAACAGGGAAAGGGCATTCAGAGGACCAAAATATAGAAACACTCACCACAAGTAGAGAATGTGGTGTGGATGCACCAGCCCCGAACCTTCAACATAGGGAGTGGCGAGCTGTGAACAATAACAGCATGGGCAAACAGGTTGTTACGATTAGTATCCCAAATCCAGAAGAAACCCCAAGGTCCAGGTCCCGGCTCAATAAAAAAATAAGAACAATGTATAGTGTGTACTATAGAGTATGGTTCCCAGTCTTAGGGGCCCATTTACTTAGCTCGAGTGAAGGAATGGAGGAAAAAAACTCGAATGTTTTTTTTGGCTACTTCGACCATCGAATGGGCTACTTCAACCTTCGACTACGACTTCACCTTCGAATCGAACGATTCAAACTAAAAATTGTTCGACCATTCGATAGTCGAAGTACTGTCTCTTTAAAAAAAAACTTCGACCCCCTAGTTCGTCACCTAAAAGCTACCGAAGTCAATGTTAGCCTATGGGGAAGGTCCCCATAGGCTTTCTAAGTATTTTTTGGTCGAAGAAAAATCGTGCGATCGATGGATTAAAATCGTTCGAATCGAACGATTTGAAGGATTTAATCATTAGATCGAACGATTTTTCGTTCGATCGAACAAATTGTGGTATTCTACGTCGATATTCAATTCGGCAGTCGAATATCCAGGGTTAATTAACTCTCAATATTCGACCTTAATTAAATTTGCCCCTTAATGTGAGGTCCTGGTGTGCATGCCTGAGGAGTGGACATCCAACACTAACAAAATTTTCTTAGTATTTTTTCATTACATGATATACTCTATTTTTCCATCTATTTGGCCCCTTTGTTCCCACACAGAAATAGGAAACATTCTGGCAAATGCCAGAGGGGCTGCTGACTCCTGGGTCCACTGGTATCCTGATGGGCCAGTCTGACACTGAAAGTGAGTAAGAGCTTGTTACGAAATGCATAAGGCTAATATAATATCAAATAACAAGGATAATACCAAAATACATGGTGGATCCATAGTTATGGCTGAATGCTGAATGATCCTCAAAAGCTTTATACAAATTTGAACTGTATTTGCATTTTAAAATTTGATCGAAATTTATAGTAAAGTCGATATTTTCTAGATGAATTAGAAAAATGAAGCTCAATCTCAACACAAGTTCTCTTTCGATTGCTAAATCTCAAATATTCTCATTTGAAAAAAAAATTGAGATGCGTTTGATCGCTCCAACTCTCGAATCACTAAAAATATACTCTCGAATTACAATAAATAGACCCCTAAAGATTCAGACAAATCTTGCATAAAGTGAGAGTATTCGGCTGACTCGCAAACCAAATCTTGGATTCGGTATATCCATAAATAAATTACAGACAAATACAAGGAGTCCTCTGCACTCAACCTATTATATAATAAAGTATTTAGGACATTGAGACATTTTAATAAACTACAGGTATGGGAATCCCTTATCCAGAAACCTTTTATCCAAAAAGTTTAGAATTATGGGTTCCCATAGAGTCCTTGAACTTAATGGTAACTAAGTTGATTCCATGTTGGTGGCAAAACAATCCTGTTGGGTTTATTTCATGTTTAAATGAGTTCACCATATGGATAGGTAAAATTTCATGGAAGCTTTTGTTGGATATCCTCAAGTTGAAAGATCTCAGGAAGATCTTAGGAAGTAAGTTATAGTTGTGTTAAAATAATGGCACTGGTATTACAACGTGCCATTCACGGTCATGTTAAGTACATGAAAGATTTGCCAACACAAATGTAGGAAGGAAACACTGCACGCTACATTTTCATCTGATATAATCTTGCATCTTGGGTGTAGACCTATGAAAACAAGAAACCATTGAACTTTATCTGATCAGATTCAGCATATTCGTATCAAGGGTCAGATTCTGTAGCATCCCACAAAATTGCGTGCAGTTGCATGACAAGAGTTTGTGTGAAATAAAAGACTTTCTGACCAAAGTCAGTCATGTAGTTCAGGAATTACAGCCTTATTTATGTTAGGACTGGAGACTTCCATATTGGTTGCTCCAATGAGTAGAATAAAAAAATCCTACATTGATACTTATGAAAAAATACCCATGAAAAATAGCCGCCATATTCATTTGCCACGCAACAGATTTCCAATGAATTTTGATCATGGAAAGCTACTGTTCTCATCAAGAAAATGTACAAAATATTTGAGGGAACCTAATAAACCTTTCAAGCAGAATAAATATATTTAAAGTTCAGAAAAGAAACCTATTTTGCAAGTAAAATTCTTAAAGGGACAATGAATACTTTTTTAAATTTTGATTGAGCACTTTTTTCACAAAATAACGACTTTCCTTGCAAGACGTTTTACGCGCTGTACAAAGTGCTGTCTTTTATCCTGTGAAGGATGAGACAATAAATACCTTGGTAGATTCCTAGAACTCCAATTTAATAAACAGTAATTACTGCAAAAGGAAAAATTGTTCCTACATACAGTATTTTTTTTTGTCCATTGACGGATTTTATTAAATACATCCAACATACTCAATGATTGTTATAATGTTCCAGTAAATCTGGTACCTGTTGTGTGTTATGGAACAATATTATGTGAAAGTTCCTTTGGTTACTCTTATATCAAGGCCTGAAGCCATTGGTTATAGAGATCCATTTTTTCCCTTAAAACTAACATAATGTTAGGATGTCCAGGGAAAATTCAATTTTCTAACATAACATGCAGCCCATCTGCTCGCTCTGAATATTCCCATTTGGATTCTTCAAGAAAGAACGTTTCCTGTAAACATTTTTCTCAACAGCCAACCGTTTTATTGATCTTTCTAAATGAATTAGCTTCGGCCTTTTGCCGGACAGATGGGCTGTAAGCGACACCAACGTGTAAGATATTGTGATAGTAACAAAGCTAGTAAGCGGAAAGAAAGTAACTTGCAACACTGGTATTCAGTGACACCCTTTAGTCTTGGTAAGAGGACACTGATGGCGATATTTGAGAACACTTTTCTGACCACATAAAATGGAACGATTTCAAGGTATATTCAAAATGGAAGCTAAATATGGCCTTCCAAGTTATTCTTATGACCAAGAGGGTGACTAAAGGCAGCAGGGTGGCTAGCATTGTGCATTGCAGTGCCAGGCTCCTACATTTAAAATCAATCAATGCAGTGCAAGGAGTACTGGATATATGTTCTCCTGGGTTCTCAACGTAGTTTTCCACCCACTCTCCAGAGATATGCAGGCAGGTTAATTCTGCACAGTTGGATGGAGAGAGAGTTATAGTTAAAGGAATTCTTTCATGATTGTTATGGTTTACTTTTTATTTCTAAATTACACTGTATACCTTACAAATAATACCATTTAATATTTTATTCTTGAACCAACAAATGTATTTTCTTTTAGCTGTAATATCGGTCATCTGGAATTGCTTTGAGACGGTTAGGGGCAGATTTATCAAGGGTCAAGTGAAATCGAGGGAATTTTCGCAGTTAAAAAATTCGAAATTCAAAGTAATTTTTGGATACTTCGGCCATCGAATAGGCTACTACGACTTCGACCTTCGTTTCGGAGTAAATCGTTCGACTATTCGACCATTCGATAATCGAAGTACTGTCTCTTTAAAAAAAACTTTGACTTCAATACTTCACCAACCTTCCAGAGCATATTTCTAAGGTTTTTGTATTCGAAGGAAAATCGTACGATAAAATCATTCGAATCGTACGTTTTGAAACGATCAGAGTACGATCGGAATACGATCGTACGACGCAAAAAATCCTACGAATTCGACTTCAAATTTCGTAGTATTCAATTCAATGGTCAAATTTCTAAGTATTTTCCACTTCGAAATGCTATGCGACCCTTTATAAATCTGCCCCTTACTGTTTCTCCCTTTTCCATTGTATTTTACCACAACCTAGGTCAGGGTTTTTACTGCTTTGGTGCTATTCTTATGTCTACCACTAGGCGGTAGCACCTGAGCAATGCAAACAAATCCTTCAGTAGAAGTATCAGGTAGCTGCTCTCTGGTTATCTACCCATTGTTCTGTTGATAGGCTGCTGGTGAGTGAAAGGAGGGGGTGATATCACTCCAACTTGCAGTACAGCAGTAAAGAGTGACTGAAGTTTATCAGAGCACAAGTCACATGACCTGAGGGCTCCTGGGTAACTGCCAATATGTCTAGCCCCATGCCAAATTTCAAAATTAAATATAAAAAAATAGTTTTGCTCTTCTAAAAATGGATTTCAGCACAGACTTCTGCTGGAGCAGCACTATTAACTGATGTATTTTGGAAAAAAAACATGTTTTCCCTCAACAGTATTCCTTCAATGTATAATTATATTTATCTTGCTCTGTTCTCCCCCTGTTCTCTTGCCCTGTTCTTCTATTAAAGCGATTCTGTCATGGGAAAACTTTTTTGTATGCACACCAGGTAATAGTGCTACTCCAGCATAAACATATGTGAAATACAATTTTAAAAAAAGCAAACAGATTCTTTTATATTTAATTTTGAAATCTGACACGGACTTAGACATGTTATTTGTTTCTCTGGTGCCCTTAGTCATGTGACTTGTGCCCTGATAAACTTCAGTCACTCTTTATTGCTGCACTAAAAGCTGGAATGATATCACCCCCCCCAACCCCAGAAGCCTATCAGCAGAACAATGGGAAGGTAACCAGATAACAACTCCGTGACTCCTGCATTGCTTAAAATGGTGGTGGATATGAGAACAGCACTCAATAGTAAAAATTCAAGCCTTTCTAACCCAAGTAAAAATTCAAGCCTTTCTAACCCAAGTTGAGACTCCTTCAGTTACACTGGAGAAACAATGGCTTATCTGAAAGCAGTTCCATTGTGAAGTGCTCACTCTTTCTGAAAATACAGAATCAGGCACAATGACCTGAGGCGACTGCCTACACACCAATATTACAATAAGGCAAAATAAGGCAATAAGGCAAAATTACGTTTGTTTCTTTAAAATAATATTTTATATGGTAGAGTGAATTATTTGTATACACCATAAAAATCATGACATAATCCCTTTAAGGTGTTACTGACTGCGATTGTAGTATCTGCCTTTTCTAAAAGCCCCAATTTCCATAGCCTCCTTGAGTTTCGCTTAGAACATGTGGACTAAGGGGTAGGGTGGCCTGATATCCCAGGGGGTGGACTAGGGTTACACTGTCTGGGGATACAGGGAGTGGTCACAGAGTCCACAGACTGGACGTGCACACTAAGGGGGTTATTTATTAAAGTCCAAATGCTATAAACTTAAAAAAATTTAGTTTTTTTTTACTGTAAAATCTTAATTTTTAATGGGATTGATTGTACCCCAAGAATGCAAAAACTCCAAAAATGTGCCTTCTCAGACCTGCCAAGGTTGTTTATAATATAAGTCAATGGGAGAGGTCCCTATCCTATTTGGAAGTTTCTGTGGTCTGCACTGGAATTAGCCTGAAAGTCTGACTTTTTTCGGGCAAAAATCTGAAAAATGGTGACTTTACGGTAGAAAGGCTGAAAAAATCGTACAATTTGGAAAAAATCATACGATTTGTGTTTTATCGAGTTTTCCCCCGATCCGATTAAATCAAGCTTTTTTAATAACAAATATGGTCCAATTGTTAGATTCTAGTTTGGTCTGACTTTTTTTTTTTTTTTTAAATAAAACTTCAGAAAAATTCAGATTTTGATAAATAACCCATTAAAATATATATTGTTGCCAAATTTTCTTTTTCAAAACCATCCTTTGTATAGAGGTCAAATAGAAAGAAGGAAAGGCCATAAATCACAAAATGTACATCCAGTATAGATATATATATATAGATAGTGAGATTATGGTCATACTGGTCAGGATGGCAATAGCCCAAGGACCAGATTTATTAATCACTGAAGCCACCATGAAAGGTTGTGTGTCCTTCACAGGAACCAGTATATAAAGCACACAACTGCCTTAAACCACTTGAGGGGAACAGATCTGTCAATCACTGCTTTACTTCATAATGTTTGTTTTTATTCTTTTTAGGGGCCGAATAATGACTGGCAGCTGGAGTTCCCAAGAGGTTCCACGGCAGCTGGAGCCTTTCAGTTCCACATAACGTTCATGGCCAAGTGGTCTGATGGTTTTCCCAGCCTTAGCTATATACAATGGAAAGTGTGAGGCCTTCTGTGGGTCCATTATCTGTGCCAGGAAGACATGTTTACATGTAGTGAAATGTGTCCTTCTGACCACGTCAAATAAAGTCTTTCTCCCTGTAGGAATATTCCAGTCAAGCCTTGTCACTAGACGTTATTCCATGCAAAGTGTGATTTCTGCCAGGTCAACATTAGAAAAGATTCAAGTAAAAAAGAAAAGAGAGTTTAGTATTACGATGTTAACTCACACACTTCTATGCATAAAATCCCCCCCCTTGTTTTGATTAGCTCTTTCTTTACTTCGTACAGTAAATGCCTTCCCATTATAAATTAAATCAGGTTTTTGGTCACAGAATATGGTGTTAATATTGAGCCATATCTAGGTCTTCTATAAAATAAGGGGCATATTTATCAAAGGTCGATGAATGACCTCCAAACTCGATCTTATTTAAGAAAAAACAAATGTCAAAAACTCAAACAAATATATCAGAAATAGTGATGGGCGAATTAATTTGTCTGGCACGAATTTGCTCCGAATTTTTTGCTAATAAATTTGTGAATCTCCCAGCGTCAATTTCTGATTTTTACGATTGTTTCGTAAAAATGTCAGATTTTCATGATTTTTTCGTGAAAACCTTCAAATTTCACGATTTTTTTAGTGAAATCCTTCAAATTTCACGATTTTGTAGTGAAAACGTTCAAATTTCACGATTTTTGAGTGGAAACGTCTGAAATTCACGTTTTTTTCGTGAAAACGTTTGAATATCACGATTTTTAAATGAACTTTCTGAACATTTTCCGAATTTTGCGGGAAATTCGAGAATCTTTCGGCGAAACGGGAGAAATTCGCCCATCACTAATCAGAATGCTTGAATTGAATTTGAATCCAATTAGATGGAACTCGATTCAAGATTTTATTCTCAAAAAAACTTGAATGTCAGGAAGGCTATTAACATCTTCAAATGGATCACTGGACCTCTTTCATTGACTTTCACATAGGTGGCGTACTATTGAATTTCATTTGTTCCCAGGGTCGAGGTATAATAAATCTCAAATACGAATTCAAGTTTAGATTATTCCTAACTTGAATTTGTGAGTTTTGACCAAAAATCCAACTCGAAAATTCGAATTTACCATTCAAACCTTAATAAATCTGCATTAAATGTACATTAAAGAGCAGTCCTTTCAAAAGAAGAACCAAATGTGGAACCATAATGAATTTCACAAAATTAGACAGTTGCTGAATGAGAAAGTTCAGTGATTTCCAGGCAGGCTACTTGTAATGATCTTCAAAGTCCTCAAAGATGGAGTTCTGTTGCTTCTTTTTCACTCTAAGGGGCCTACTTATTATAATTTAAGATTGTGTTGAGAAATGCGATTGCAAATGTTTCCGAATTTGAGTTTTTCAAAGGAAAAATTTGGCAGCTCTAACCTGGAGTGCTCCTATATCTGACAATAGATATTTTAAAATATTTTCTTTTTCACCTTTTTTCCATTAGAATGGAACAATTTTCATTGAGATTCAAGTTCTGTAAATATGCTAGCGATTGAGAAAAATAATCAGCCTACTTTAATTGCGATTTTTTTTTTTTCATGATCAAATGTTGAACAGACTCGATTTTGAAAATTAATAAATCTGCCTCCCAATACTAAAAAACACTCTATTACCGAATTGGAAAATACTACCCTCAGCAACACAGCGTTAACTAAACTGCGTTCTCCTCCATAAATGGCTCCTAATTTATCCCAGTGTGAACAACATTTTGGCAATTTTTCCAACTGTAGAAAAATACTAGAAAACCTGCTACAGTTTTGCCATTGATTAAAATGATAGATGCCAGATCATGGCAGGCAAACACTTTTAGGCAATAAAATAATGTGAAATATTTGTAAATATAAAAAAATGCTTTAGTAAAATAAATGAAAATCATAATTGAGGGAAAATAACTCTAAGGGGGTTATTTACTAAACTCCGAATGCAAAAAATCCCCAAAAAATTTGTTTAATTTTAAGTATAAAATTAGAATTAAAAAAAAACACAATTTTTTCTGAATTTATTATTCCCCGCGGATGGAAAAAGTCAGAAAATCCGGCATCTTAGACCTGTCAAGGTTGCATATAAATCAATGGGAGAAATCCCAAAGATTTTTTTGATCTGTGCTGGGTTTCGTGGAATAAACATAAGATTTTGGGGTTTTCAGGAAAAAATCTGAGTTTTCGGGTGGAAAATCCGTAAAATTACTA
Source organism: Xenopus petersii (assembly GCA_038501925.1). NCBI lineage: Eukaryota > Metazoa > Chordata > Amphibia > Anura > Pipidae > Xenopus > Xenopus petersii. The sequence goes on along the minus strand of CM076672.1, from coordinate 20,860,369 downwards.
TTTTTCATGATTTTATTTGGATTTTTTCAAACAAAAAAACAAAATTTTAGGGAAAATGTTTTTATAAATAAGCCCAGTAAAAAATCAGTGCGGATTTTATAGTTTTTTTTTCCAGAAAATGTTGAGATAAATTCAGACTAGCAATACATATTTTAATTGAATTTACTATTTTATCACGCGCCTTCAGTGATGAAACAAAAATCTCTGTTGAAACTAGGGATGCACCGAATCCAGGATTCGGTTCGGGATTCGGCCAGGATTCGGCCTTTTTCAGCAGGATTCGGATTCGGCCTAATCCTTCTGCCCAGCCGAACCGAATCCGAATCCTAATTTGCATATGCAAAGTAGGGGCGGGAGGGAAATTGCATGACTTTTTGTCAGAAAACAAGGAAGTAAAAAATGTTTTCCCCTTCCCACCCCTAATTTGCATATGCAAATTAGGGTTCGGATTCGGTATTCGGCCGAATATTTCACGAAGGATTCGGCCGAATTCAAAAAAGTGGATTCGGTGCATCCCTAGTTGAAACTCCAAGAGCACTGGGCAAATTGAAAAGAAAGTTGGAAGAATAGAATGGCTTCATGTGAGCAGACTCAAAAATGGCTTCTTTTTTTTTTAAAAAAAAAAAGAAAAGTTTTTCAGCTGCGCATGCCAACGGGATATTTATTGCTCCCTATAAAAGCAAAAGAAAAATATATACAGCCCTCCGTGCTGAAGTATTGTATTCATTGCCAGAGTTTCCTCGTCAGAGTAATGGTATTTAGAAACTTCTTCCTCTTCCCAAAAGCCATTGTGAGCGTGTTTACGTGTCGGAGATTTATTTGTGTTTTTTTTTTTTTTCAGTATATTTTATTGACACAGCAACAGCCATTTTTTTCCATCTATCCAACCAGTGTAAAGTCAGCAGTTCAGCTTCTCACCATTTGTCACCATCCAAACTCTCTAAATCACGGTGCTGTTTCTGCAGCCTTGGGAGATAGGGAAAGAGGAAAGAGATAGTAATTTTCCTGTAATTTCCCCTCTTCATTTAATATGACACAGTAAGTACCGATGTGTAGATTTCTCTCCAGTTTCTTTTAAAAAAAATACTACAGGTGTGGGATCTGTTACTCAGAATGCTTGGAACCTGGGGCTGTCTGGATAAGGGATCTTTCCATAATTGGGATATTCATAGCTTAAAGGAGAACTAAAAAAATGAATAAGACTAAAAATGCCATATTTTATATAGTGAACTTATTGCACGAGGCTAAAGTTTCAGCTTGTCAATAGCAGCAATGATCCAGGACTTCAAACTTGTCACAGGGGGTCACCATCTTGGAAAGTGTCTGTGACACTCACATGCTCAGTGGGCTCTGATTGGCTGTTGAGAAGCTAAGCTTAGGGCTCGTCACTAATTATCCAGCAGAAAATGAGCTTCCCTGGCTGTAATATAAGCTGATGCTACAGGTTTGCTGATTATTAAATTCTGATGCTAATTGCACTGGTTTCTGTGCTGCCATGTAGTAATTATCTGTATTAATTACTAATCAGCCTTATATTGTGACATTTCTATTCTATGTGTACTGTATATTGTGAGTGGGTCCCTAAGCTCAGTAAGTGACAGCAGCACAGAGCATGTGCAGTGAATCAGCAGAAAAGAAGATGGGGAGCTACTGGGGCATCTTTGGAGACACATATCTTTACTGCTAAAGGGCTGTGATTGCCTTGGGCTGGTACAGAAGCACAAAACATAATTTACAACATTTGTAGCGTAATTTTTTAGTTAGACTTTTGTTCTCAATTAATGCCTATTAAAAATCATTAAATAAACCCAATGGGCTGGTTTTGCCTCCAATAAGGATAAATTATATCTTAGTTGTTCAAATCAAGTACAAAGTACTGTTTTAATATTACAGCGATAAAGGAAGTTATTTTAAAAAAAAAATGTAATTATTTGATCAAAATGGAGTCTATTGGAGATGGCCATCCTGTAATTCAGAGTTTTCTGGACAATGGATCCCATGACAGTATTTGCATTGTACAGATATGGGACCTGTTATCCAGAATGCTCGGGACCTGGGGAGTTTCCGGATAACGGATCTTTCCATAATTTGGGTCTTCATGCCTTAAGTCTATTAGAAATTCATTTAAACATTAAATAAACCCAATAGTCTGGTTTTGCTTCCAATAAGGATTAATTATATCTTAGTTGGGATCAAGTACAAGCTACTGTTTTATTATTGCAGAGAAAAAGGAAATAATTTTTAAAAATTTGGATTATTTGGATAAAATGGAGTCTATGGGAGACAGCCATTACGTAATTCAGAGCTTTCTGGATATCGGGTTTCCGGATAAGGGATCCTATACCTGTAGTCGACAAAATTTGCACAACTTATTTATTTTGCTTATATTTTCTTAATATACTAGTCCTTAGCACTTAGTGCTATCACTTGTGTCCTTTTACAAAGCACTGGTAAGGCCCCATCTAGACTTTAGTCTCCAGTGCCCAAATAGGACATTATTAGAATAGAGGAAGTCTATAGATGAGGGACTCAGCTGCTAAAAAATACATAAGGTCTCTGTTATGAAGAAAGGGTGGTTAAAATGGGATTTTTTTATACAGGAGAAGAGATGCTTGGGGGGGGGGCATGATAATCTTGTATATGTAAAAGGTGGCCAGACAATAAACTCTTTGATGTTTTATTTACCCGTTGAACCTTTAGGAGGAGGTGGATGTGGAAACCTTTAAGAAGCCACATGGACATTGAAATCCACTCAAATAGCAGAAGAGGTAACAACTTTTCCAGAAGAACAGACTGTGACGCCCAGGATAACCTTAACAGGTATTGTGCCTGTCTTTTATTCACAGCAGGGTTTTCCAAAATAAAGAGGAGGCCGTTTTCACCTTACACAGCATATGAAACATATTAAAGTTCATTCCTCTGATACGAGAGCAGAATGGTCTACAGGCAGTCTAAATATCAAAAAGGCCCCCATACACAAGCAAATACAAGCTGCCGACAAATTAAGTCAGCCGGTTATTGCCCAGTGTATGGGACCTTCCGACGGGCTTCCATGATTGATATCTGGCCAAAAGTCGGGCAAACACTTCGGGCAGGTTTAAAAATTCAATTGGATCGAGGACCACATCGGTTTGTTGATGCGTTTCTTGGTCTGACCGTCCGTATGCTCACCATTGTGATCCAATCGTTGGGGCCCGATATCGCCCACCTCAAGTGGATCTCTACATGTTTGACCACCTACATAGCCACTATTAGGGCAAATTAATGGAAGAAAAAATAATTGAACCCTGGCTTTTCTCTTCCTTAGCTCCATCAGTTGCCTTATTTTTTGCTCCTACTTACTGGACAGGCTCCGTTGAAGCCCCTTTTGTCTGTTGATACCATACCACCAAATTGGGTTGCTAGCCATGCCATCTTCTTGTAGAATGTAGAATGGCTATGGGAGTTGCTATGCAGCCGCCTGACGAGATAATGACAATTTAGGCAAGGCTAAAACCACAAGCTGTGCAAAAGTGAAATAAACACACATTCTTCCCTTGACATTTCCATTAGACAAATCCACGGGGAATATAAACTAATGATATTATAGTGTCCCTTTTATATTTGACATGATAAACAAAGGAGAATTTGTTGCTCCTTCTCAAATGGCATTTAGTGGCTGTGATAGTGGTTATTTACATTTCATCTCCCATTCTCATAAATCTCACGCACTTTCTAGGAATTGTAAAATTTCTGCTGCATCTATGTGTCACGGTCATACATAGCATGTTACTTGAGGGTTACCATAGGAACGCCTGATAATTTAGCGAGTGGAATGTCAAATGTGCTGACATTATATTATTGTATGGTGCATATGTGCTGCCTCAACTCCTTGTTTTTACAGATTTCAAACACTATGTATATTTATAAATGTCTCATATTACTTGGCCTTTTTATGAAGCGGCCTAGTTGGGTAATGGCTGTGTGTGTGCAGGTTGTACTATCTGTATGTTCCATTAGTATATAATACAATTAATTGGAAATTATTCCTGTAGGGGAGTCATCTGGGTGGAGCATCCTTTGACAACTTATAAATCTGTTCTCTAATTTCAATGGTTTCCAGTAAGTTGGCACATTTACTTCCCCTGTATTAATGGTCTTGGAATCCTAAAAAATATGATGTGGCTAAAGCCAAGGGAAAGGAAGGAAGAAGGGCAGTTTAAAGAGGACCAGAACCAGAGTTAGGCAAAGGCACCTACCTAGATTACAACTACAGGATTCTTGGGAAAGGGGTGCAATAACAAGAAATACGTTTAATGGGTCATACACAGTGGCTCACTATTTAAGCAACTCATAATTAGACCAGATTCTTGTTTCTCCTCACCTTCCTGTTTTAGCTGGTCTGTGCCCTCCACTAATTCTTTCAGATTGAGGTAATGATGTGGTGGAACCATGTTATGGGGTGGGGGGGGAGGATATTTACCCTATGCCTTGGTGTCAAAGCTTCTTGAGCCAGCTCAAAGTCCAAGTTCTGTCTATCCACAAAGTTAAAAAGCCAAGATCTTGAGGAGGCCCAGCTGAGAGCACGTACATCTTTCTGGCCTCCTATTAAACCCAGGTTTTCTTTCTTTCTCAATGGTTCTAAAGCCCAGTTCTGGCCATGACCTCTTCAGTTTTCAACCTCATACATCCCTGTCCATTGCTGTCTGTTTCCAGTTGCCTATCTTTAGTAGTTATCTTGAATCTTTGTAAGCCCATCTCTTTCTAGGTCTTTGTAGATCCATATTCCTTGTAAGTGTTCTTTTTGGGCCCTTTGTTCATCCATCCTAACCACGTGTCCTGCCCACCACAGCCTTTGGACTCTTATATACTCTGTTAGTGGGGTGGGGCTTTTCTATAGCTCATATACCCAGGTTTTACTCCTATAGTTCTGGAGTTCACCGGTTTTCTGCCAACTAATCATACGGGGCAACTGCCACTATCCTAAGCAATAGGAGATTTCAATATATTATTGGTTTTCTACTTCAAAGACTTTGATAAGTGGGCAAACAGTGCTCGTGTTGCTGCCCCCACTGCTTCCTCACATTATGACAATGCAGTTTGTATATCAGCCGGCCGCTCTGACAAAATTGGTTTTAGAAGGACACCATTCTATCCCAAATGAATGGTGAGTCAACAGCCTTTTCTGAGAGAGATGGATTGTAAGCACTATGAAGCCTTCAAACTCCTAAACAATTTCCAGAGGATGGCTTTCTGCAACTGTCACAGTCCCCTGAGAACCGACAGCTGAATCCAAATCCTGGATTTGTTGCATATATATATAAAAAACACTTTAATTAAAGTAGATATAATAAACTTTAAAACATAAGATCGGCATCAGTCTGGAAGGTCTGAGGCCCACTGAGGTTTCTGCCACAGTGGCCCCCACCCTCCTCCAGGCTCCCCACCCCAGCCTCAATTTCCCTTCAGGCCCCAAGCCTCAAGTACCCCTGTGCATACCTGGTCTCTAGTTTGGGGCCGGGGAGATCAGGGGCCAGCTCAAGGTCTCAGAAGGGTCTGAAGGGTTGCCAGGGCCCAATACAACCAGATTTTTACCCGGTGTTCTGCTGACCCAGTCTGACCCTGCATAGGATGCTTGCGGATGCCTCTTCCCCAGACGTACTGTCTATACTTCCAAAGATGCCCATGTTCCGTATACCTGAGGGGAGACTTTGCCCCTGTAGATTAGTTCCATCTCTATTCTCCAACCCAGTAATGTCCAACTTCTGTGGTACCAAGGGCTGGAATTTTTCTGACCTGCATGGTGGAGGGTTGATAATGGAAGCCAGTGTTGACTGCTCCCTGTTTTTAAACAACAACCATATTAACACAATAACTTTTAAGACCAGATCCACATTAATTGTGGTAGCAAACCGAAAAACCCAATGATTGGTGCTCACTGCAGGGATATCACTCATCACTCATATGTAAAACAAGTTTATTAAGTTATATGAAGACCTACCCTTAAATCCATCCTCCCCTGTGGATAACATGATTAAACACCCTGGGGACCCCTAACAAGTATTTCCAAATCCAAACAAATCCCCACCAGGTTCACCTCCCACAGGCAGAGTATGACAAACACAGCGAGCATAGGGCAGGCAGAGTATGGCACACACAGGGAGAATAGGGAAGGCAGAGTATGGCACACACAGAGAACACAGGGCAGGCAGAGTATGGCACACACAGGGAGAATAGGGCAAGCAGAGTATGGCACACACAGAGAACATAGGGCAGGCAGAGTATATCACACACAGGGAGCATAGGGAAGGCAGAGTATGGCAAACACAGAGAACACAGGGCAGGCAGAGTATGGCACACACAGGGAGAATAGGGCAAGCAGAGTATGGCACACACAGAGAACATAGGGCAGGCAGAGTATATCACACACAGGGAGCATAGGGCAGGCAGAGAATGGCACACAGGGGGCCTATGGCACGCAGAGTATGGCACACAGAGGGCATAGGGCAGGCAGAGAATGGCATACAAGGGAGGTCACGGGCCACCAGTTTGACAACACTGCTCCAGCCTATTAAAGGATCATCACTCTCCAATCATTCATGTCTCAACTGACATGTTCCTATGGATTTATCCTATATACGTATGATAAATATGATATTGGTATAGCAGAGACTCAATATATATCTGTGTATTTATACATATTTTTTCCATAGTGGGCCTGCTTTTGAGAACCCAGATCCTTTGTTTTGTTTAATTTTGATTCCATGCTGCCAAAAACCTCAATGGCAAGTTCTTTAGCTATTCTTTTATCTGTCACATTATCCATAGGCAGCGCTGCTGTGCTTTAGTAGCTCAGTAAATCACTCCTATAGAGCTTGTACTCTGGTGCCATGAGTACAGGTAAATTACCTGAGTGTCCACAAACCTGATATGGTTATTGAACCAAATAAAATCACTTCTTATGGTATGGGATCCGTTATATGGAAACCCATTATCCAGAAAGCTCTGAATTATGTAAAGGCCGTCTCCCATAGACCCCCATTTTATCCAAATAATCCAGATTTTTAAAATGTATACCCTTTTTCTCTGTAATAATAAAACAGTACCTCGTACTCAATTCAAACAGTTATACAGTAATTAATCCTAATCGGAGGCAAAACAATCCTAGGGTTTATTTAATGTTTTCTTGATTTTCTAGTAGTAGGAGTGGCCATACTTTACTAATGTAAGGTCTACCTTGATGGTTGTTGTCCCATTATGATCCTCATCTATAAGAGCATTGTTAGCATTCTGTTCCATGGAAAATATTACTTAAATATTGATTTATTAGAAAATGTATATTGCTGTATTTAACAAACAACTATTTCTTATGAAACCTTAACCTAATAAATATCTGAATGAAAAGAATGAAACAGGAGGGTGAGTTAGACAGGCTGTTTGTGGACAGTGTCTTGAGATCAGCATCACCAGCTAAAGCTCTACTGGTAGATCCCGATCTGCCTTTTGGGCACCCCTGACTTAAGGTATGAAGATCTAAATTAAAGAGATACATTATCGGGAAAAACTCAGGTCCCGACCATTCTGGATAACAGGTCCCATACCTGTACTCAGACATCACCATCTACAAGTAACAATCTCCTGCAGATTAAAGGGCATGTAAAGTCAAAAAAATAAAATCCCATTTTTACTTTCTTTAATGAAAAAGAAACCTATCTCCAATGTACTTCAATTAAAAAATGTGTACCGTTTTTATAAGAAACCTGACTGTATGCAGTGAAATTCTCCCTTCATTTACTGCTGTGGATAGGAATTGTCAGACGGTCCCTAACTGCTGAGCAGGGAAACAATCATACTTATGAACAGCAGGGGGAGCCCCCGCCTTACTTCCCAGCCATGCAGAACTCAAGCAGCTTTGTTTATGATGATCCCTAAGCAGCACAGACCACACTGAGCATGTGCACAGTCTTAGTCTTGCAAAGATGTTTAACAAAGTTACAAGATGGTGACCCCCTGTAGCCAACTTTGAAAGCATAAATCATTTGTTTGATTAGGCTTGTGGTGCAGTAAGCTCATGTTTATATCTAGTATACAAAATACAGCATTTCTAGCCTTATTCTACTTTAGACTTTACATGCCCTTTAACAGCACTGCTTTGGGGGGAAATTGGCTCTCCAAAAAGTATGCGTGATTACTTTGCTTTTTATTTGCTTCTTTGCAAATTTACCGACATGTTTCAGATGGGCACAGGCACATATTTCTATATATGCACCATAGGCCTGTGCCTGGGACAGCGGGGTACCTAGATATTAAAAAACAAAATGCTAGAAAAAATTAGTTCCACAGAGATTGGGGTGGACCTGGGGTGGTGGGTACCTTGTCCTTCCTGGTGCGGTGTCTAGGGAGGTATAAGAGAAATATTTGACAATTATAGAGCCTCGGTTACAGAGGGTGTATTCCATTCTGCCTGACAAAGTAGTTATAAAACTGCATCCACAACTCTACGTTCCCCCCTTTTTTTCTTAAATTTCTATTGCTGAATTCTATGCGCGGCTTAAAAGAAATACATAAAAATTTCAGACAAACGAAAATGTGGCTGAGAACGTTTTAGCTTCCCTGAAATTAACATCAAAAAACTGTCAGAGAAAATTGGCTTGCTGATTAGAGACATCATAGAACAAAACATTGGAGAGTGTCAGTTACATTGTTCTACTTTCCGTGCAATGAGCTCCCCGCATTCTTAATTACCTCTGTACTCTGTGTCCTACTCAAGGCTCAAGATAATGTCCGTGCAAACACGAGAGCAATTAATACTCCCCCAGCGACATCCATTTGCGGCAACAATATCCAATAATATCATTCAGATTTAGATTCGTTATTTCTTCCACTGTGTGGTTTTAGCTGCAAATAGTGTAGCACAGCATTTGGACTTCATGACTCCTTACAACCCAACCTGTACTGGCATGGATTCTGTGACATTCACACGCAGGGCTGCCATTAGAAATCACAGGGCCCTGTACAACAAAATTTATAAACATAAGTTATAAAAAGCCATTGATAGTCAGGGCCCCTTTATAAATTAAAAAGAAAACTTTGGTGCCAGGGCCCCCCCATACAAGTTTTTAACAAAAAACATTGGTGTTCAGTCCGCCCCTACAAGTTAAAAAAAAAGACTTGGTGACAAGGGCACCCTGATCAGATAAAAAAAAACATTGGCACCAGGGCTCCCCATAAAAGATTTAAAAAAAACATTGGTGGCCATGCCCCCCCCTTTACAAGTTTAAGGGATCGTGTCATGGGAAAACATGTTTTTTTCAAAACACATCAGTTAATAGTGCTGCTCCAACAGAATTCTGCACTGAAATCCATTTCTCAAAAGAGCAAACTAATTTTTTTATATTCAATTTTGAAATCTGACATGGGGCTAGACATTTTGTCATTTTCCCAGCTGCCCCAGTCATATGACTTGTGCCTGCACTTTAGGATGGAACTACTTTCTGGCAGGCTGTTATTTCTCCTACTCAATGTAACTGAATGTGTCTCCGTGGAAGTTGGCTTTTACTATTGAGTGTTGTTCTTAGATCTACCAGGCAGCTGTTATCTTGTGTTACGGAGCTGTTATCTGGTTACCTTCCCATTGTTCTGATGTTTGGCTGCTGGGAGGGAAAGGGAGGGGGTGATATCACTCCAACTTGCAGTACAGCAGTAAAGAGTGACTGAAGTTTATCAGCGCACAAGTCACATGACTGGGGGCAGCTGGGAAAACTGACAGTATGTCTAGCCCCATGTAAGATTTCAAATTTGAATATAAAAAAATCTGCTCTTTTGAAAAATGGGTTTCAGTGTAGAATTCTGCTGGAGCAGCACTATTAACTGATGTGCTTTAAAAGAAAACAATGGGGCCACAGAGAATATTAAGAAAAAAACATTTGTGGCAGGGGCTTATAGAGTATTAAAATAATACAGGGGTCATGGGTTTAATAAAATTTTAAAAAAATCTACTGGTGTTCAGTAGAACTGAACTTGTGGCTTCGAACCTTTAGCTTTGGCTCCTTTCATGGCTTCGGGTCTTTTTGCCGCTTCAGGATTTCAAGTTTGGCTCTGTCGCAACTTCTGGTCTACAGCTATTTGGGACTTCAGTGGTTCGGCATGACTCCGGTGCTGTCAAGGGGGGGCCTGCCTATTTCGAAAAGTTTTCAAAATAGGTTTTTCATACGCAGCACAATGTGCGTCTGACTGAGCTTCTATAGCAGGGATAAAATGCCTTCTACTATAAATGTGCAATTAAATATACCAGAGAGCTTTATTTCCATTGTGCTTATCCATACAAGTGGCGACAGCAATGACTGCTCCCAATGAGCAACCGTCATCCAAAGACTACTGGAAAAAAGCTCCCTCCAGTGGCTCGATTAACAATGACATTTATAGAAAGCTGATCTGATTTTCTTACAGGATAGTCCAAATCGAATCTATTGAGAGCAACGTCTTTCCTTTCAGTAGGGAGTTTACTGCACCCGAGTTCCGTCACCACTCAAGTCACGGGCCCTCAAAAACTTATAGACAGATATGACAGTTTGGTTGTGTTTCCTGCATGATCTCTATTGTATCATTATAAAGGTCAGGGAAACATTATACATATATGTATTGAAGATGAAGATTTTGGTGAGTAATTTTTCAATTAGTTAGTGAACTCCTCTATGCAGGCGCTTGACTTGGGCCCTAGGAATGAATTGACGAATACTTACGTTCATACCTGCCATTCCTTGATATTGACTCATTTTGATTTTTAACAATGGGGCTTTGTGTATGGAAATTGAATATAAAGATGTGTTTGCTTGGTTTTTTGTAGGTGCATCGTCCATTGGGCTACCGGCACACTGGCCATTGTTGAGCAGAGGTCTCAGAGAGTGGTGACTTGTGGGCAAGGCCGCAGCTGTTTCACACTGGATGGCAGCGAAATTCAAAATGCCAAAATTCCCATAGGAATAGTTTGCATTATGGAGACACATTGCCAGGAAACTAGCAAGAAACATGAAGTTCTCAAACTGAAGCTTTGATTTAGTGAAACATTTTTACTAGAGCAGATTCTAGAGGCAACGGAGCAGGATTACAGGCTGACTCCATTCATATAACAGACAGCTGTATGGACGGCTAACTCGTCTCTGTCAGATCTGAGCTCAAAAGGGGGGAAGGAGGAAGCCTGGGAGTCCTTGTGAATTAATCCTGTTTTGGCGCAAGATAAGACTTGGGCTTCCAACTCTCTAAAATGTCTTAACTTGACCTGAAAAAGTAGGGTTTTTTTTTTCATTCAGTTAGCTGAGAACCTGCCTTCCTGACTTTCTTTTTTTATTTACTGCATTGTATAAAGGAGGCAGAGGAAGAGTAACGTTCAAGGCTCAGGGGCCTGGGAAATAATAATTGTCCATTTAAATCACTTTGTACAATGGAGACGCTTTGTTGTCTGTGAAAGGGAAGAAAAGGGTAAACACTAAGGGATCGACCAACAATTTATCCTCTCTCACCCCTTATTGTTTGTCTGTTCCATCTCTGTGTTATGAGTTACATAGTGTTTTCAGACTGTAGGGCCAGACTCACTTGCTTCAAATTCTAGGCCTCCTTGTTTCCCCTATATGTCTCTTTTTTTGTACCAGACGTGGTAGCCCAAACCATTTTCTTTTCAATTCTAGGATAAAATATTGCATTTCAGGTCTATATAGAAGTTATAGATATAGAGGTAATGTAAGAACGTATTTAATGCAGTCGTTTCCAAATTGTAGGGCTCCTGTAGTAGTGAGTCCAAAGCATTGGGAAGGGGACTCAGCCTGAATTCATTTTTTGGGTAAGGCTTTCTTGAAAATGCCCCAAACTATATGACAGTGCTTGCTGTGACCTTGTAGTGAACAAAGGGAGACCCAAGAATAATAGACCAGAGAGGTGGACCCTCCCTCAAAATCTGAAGAACTCTGATATAACTTTAATGAATGTAGCCATAATATACCCAATTATAATTTCAGCAGAGATATTGTAAATGAATATAGGGTGTTGGCAGTATTAACTATGAGGTCTTGATGAAAAGGTCTTGAAAGAGCTTGAGACCCTCCAACATAAAGTCTTGCTTAAAACAATAAAATGTGTATGTGCAAATGCAAGGGCCTTGTGGTGGGTTTAATGTGGGGTTTGTTAAGAGTCGTAGCCTCATCTCAAAGCACATACAGAATTAAGGTTCTATCAACTTAAAGAGGGTAATGTTGCACAACATTTGCAATAGGTCTAGTAACTCACAGGAGCCAATCAGATGTTTGCTGTGAAACAAAGCAGTAAATGCAGTCCGCTAATTGGTTGGTAGGAGTAGACATGGTGCCAAATTTGGAAAGGAATTGAAGGAGCACCCTTTACACTTTGTCATTGGACGGTCATAGAATTAAAGCAGACTTGCAGGCAAGAACGTCAACATTTGTGTGGTACATTGATGGAACCATAACTCAGAGCAGAGGCAACTTCATGGGATTATTTCTGAATATTTATTAGTCATTTTTGGAATTGCATGTGTTCATTCATCTGCTTGAATACATTTATGTTATGTCCACAAAACATACCAGACCCCTGCTACTCCCAGCAGAACTGTCATTACACCCGACTTGCTCTCTCTGTGCCCTGGGAGTAGTATTGGATGAAGGATTTCCACACTTATCTTCACAAATCCACGTATAACTTGGGCCTAAGCTGTTCCTATGAATAACAGGTAACTGCTTTATTGTTGTATTGCCCACAGGCTTGGTAGTAGATACAGTAATTATTAGTCAAATACCTAGAGTACAAGGTCCTTACATTGGTGCCCCTAACATAAATCTTTCTATCTGCTTGAGTCTTTGTGCTGGTGGCTAATACCTAGCGTGCTAACCTTAGTCATCCTCAATGGAGTCTCTGATTACTCTACTAGCTGGCCAAGTTCTCATTCTTGTGGACCCACGCCCTGACTTCACTACGGTGCTCTCCATACTTTCTTTACACTTCTTTACTGAATCCTTCTTTGGCTCCATTTGCCCTTCTCCTTAGTTAAGAACAGGTGGGAAAGGTCAAAATATATCATGAATAAAATAATACACTGACATACTCAGTCCCTACTCAGAACCCTACCAAATCTCTTTATGCAGACTGCTGAGGTGGGGTTACTCCTTTTGAAACAATTTCAAGGTTGTGTGATGGATTATTAATAAAGTATATTATCCTAACACCAAGTCAATTAATCAGTGTGTTGGAACCCTTGAACCAGAATTGGATATACATTTGCCTACAACTTCATCTCTCTAAGCAGGAGGCCTCCCAAGAGTCATACATTAAACTCGTTGAATAACTTGGTGGCACACAGGGTTCTCCATATAATAACCCCACTCAGCACCAATTTACATTATATTCTATGGAATTTTACATCTGGGGAACATTTACCTGCCATGATCGTTTAGAAACCAAATGCAGTGACTAATACTGACATGTTTTTTTCTGTACATAATGTAAAATTTGAAATCTTTAAATGATCTTAAGTGCTCTATTTTGGGAAAAGTTTCAGCTAGAGCGACATGAAAGCACTGGCACGCGTTTTGCCACAAACAGCCTGCTTTGCATCACATTCGGTGGCTATAGCAACAGAGAACGTTTTGCAGAACAGTGATGTTTTTTCCTCTGCTGAAACAATGTGGCTTCACCCTCATTTATGAGGAACGAGGCTCTTTTTGTACAGGCGTCTGCATCCATAAGCTGAGACCCCACTGATATTGCCCTGCAGAAGGAGCTGAACAGTTAAATCCTTATTAATTAGGAACTGGCCTTCAGCTTCTGCTAAACTACAATTCCTTTGACATCAGTCATCCTTTGGCAGTTGGGTATCCCAGTTGTGTATCTTCATACACCATAGATGAAAACATGGAAATAATCTTCTTTACTCATATAAAAGTTACAGACCTATAAATACGTGGGCATAATGCTCATAGCTACAGCTCGGTCTATATCCAAAATTTTACTCCCCTGGTTACACCTACCTTGGGTTTTTATACAGTCGATTGTTGCTCATTGTGTTTATTACACCCACTTTGGACAGGATCTATCTGTGGTTCCTTATTTGGTATATATACCACTCGTCTTGCTCTATCTCTGTGTAGGGTCCATCTGTAGTTACTCATCCTTTTTGTAATTCTCACATTGCTCTATGTATGGGTGCAACTGTGGATATACATTATGTATGTACCACTAACCTTTACTGTATCTGGGGAGGGTCCATCTGTGGTTCCTTATTTATCCAGTGTGAATTTCTTGCTCTTTAGGGTATATACACGTGGTTACTTGTTCTGTATTATGACACTTGCCCTTTGTCTGGGCTTTTCACATTTTTGATAATTCATCCTGTATATCCCACTCACTATCTTTCTGGGTGGGGTACATCTGTAGTTAATCATTATTTATGCACTGCTGAGTAATCCTCTGTCTGGGTACATCTGAGTTCATTCATTATCTAAATATTATCACCTTGTGTTTTTGAATGGTACATCTGTAGTTACTTGTAGTGATGAGTGAATCTGTCCCATTTTGCTTTGCAGAAAAATTTCGCAAACAGCAAAAAATTAGTGAAACGTTTAGGCACAACGAATTTCTTACATGCGCGACAATTTTTCTCTCTGCATATGCATTAAAGTCAATGGGCGTTTTTTCTAATGGCGACTTTTTTGTCCAAATGCATTAAAGTCAATGGGCGTTTTTTCTTATGGCGACTTTTTTGTCCAAATGCATTAACGTCAATGGGCGTTTTTTTCTTAAGGCGACTTTTTTGTCCAAATGCATGTCATTAGACGTTTTTTCTTACAGCGACTTTTTTGTTCAAATGCATTAAAGTCAATGTACGTTTTTTCTTGTGGCGACTTGTTTGTCCAAATGCATTAGTCACTGGGCGTTTTTTTTCTTACAGCGCCTTTTCTTTCCTAATGCATTAAAGTCAATGGGCGTTTTTCATTATAGTGACTTTTCTTTCCAAATGCATTAAAATCAATGGACTTTTTTTCTTATGGTGACTTTTTTGTCCAAATGCATTAAAGTCATTAGGTGTTTTTCTTACGGCGACTTTTTCGTCCAAATGCATTAAAGTCAATGGACGCTTTTTCTTACGGCAACTTTTTTGTCCAAATGCATTAAAATCAATGGGCATTTTTTCTTATGGCGACTTTTTTGTCCAAATGCATTAAAGTCAATGGGCGTTTTTTCTTATGGCGACTTTTTTGTCCAAATGCATTAAAATCAATGTATATATAACAAGTAACTAGTGATGACCAAATTTTTTCAACAGCCATGGATTCACGGCAAAATTCTGCAGTTTGCCATCTGCAAATTTGTTTTGCAAATCTTTGGCTACAATTATTCGCGGAAAAATTCACTGCGACAAAAAAGTCGCCATAAGAAAGAAACGCCCATTAACTTTAATGCTTTAGGACAAAAAAAAAGTCGCCAAAAGAAGAAAACGCTCATTGATCAATGGGCGTTTTTTCTTATGGCGACTTTTTTGTCCTAAAGCATTAAAGTTAATGGGCATTTTTTTTTCTTATGGTGACTTTTTTGTCGCAGTGAATTTTTCCTCGGCTAATTGTAGCCATAGATTTGCAAAAAAAATTTGCAGATGGCAAAATGCTGAATTTCGCCGTGAATCCATGGCTGTTGAAAAAGTTCGGTCATCACTAGTTACTTGTTATATATATGTACCACTATCCTTATCCTCTGTATGGAAAGGGTACGTCTATGCTTATTTATGTATCTGTTTGTATCGCTTGCCTTATCCTCTTGTTAGGGTACATCTGTTGTTACTTGATCTATTGCACTACTCACCTTGCCCTCTGTCTGGGCAGGTCTCTCTGGTTAGGGACCATCTGTAGTAAATCATTCTTTATATACTGCTCGCCTGTTACAATCTGTCTGGGCAGGGTACACCTATAGTTACTTTTATATGTATATATATTCTATATGTACTGCTTAATTTCATGCTCCTGTAGTTACTCACTCCGGTACCACTCACTTTGCCCCAACCTGTATATACCACTAACGTTATCCTTTGGAGAGGGCAGCTGGAGTGCGGTGTCTCTTTGGATATAATTCAGCCTGGAGGAGAAGCTAAAGTGTTCATTGTTCTTACCATTACCTCTGTTGGCACCACAGTTTTCTGCCAATATCTGCCTCAATATTTTTGCATTCATGGATGTTTTTCAACCTTTTTTTTTCTACTGAATAAAGCAGGAACACGGGGGCAGCAAAAATTGCTATTTATACACAAACAAAATGCCCTAATATTGGGTCAAACCTAATTGTTTAATCATTTTACTTTGAAGCCAACAAAAATCATAAATATTTATTTGTACATTATTTTTGTTTGTAAATAAAAATTTGGCTGTTTTTTTTCCCTTCATTCATTGCATTCTATCTACAGAATGAATAGGAAGATGAAAAAAAAGTAATCGTTTCATTTATCATTGGGTAATGGTTCCACGTCCCCCTCCTCCTTTCCAATCTATACAGCAGAAGCATTAAGTTCAGATAGCCATAAGCACATTCTTTATTTGTGTAAGAAATGCAATACCAGCCCTTATCAGCCAGCTGTAACTGTAGGAAATGTTTAAGATGACATTGCCGCTGTCTGTAGCCTCCCCGAGGCACAAAGACATATAGTTATTAGTCAGTGTAAAATCAGGCAAGAGGATTCCAGAAGGAGCTGC
Organism: Xenopus petersii; assembly: GCA_038501925.1. Lineage (NCBI taxonomy): Eukaryota > Metazoa > Chordata > Amphibia > Anura > Pipidae > Xenopus > Xenopus petersii. The sequence goes on along the minus strand of CM076672.1, from coordinate 20,843,648 downwards.
CATAGCCCATGGCTGTTGTGATGGTTCCTCCGTTCCCCAGAAGCTGACAGACACCTTAAACACACAGAATGGAATATCACATTATATTTATAGCTGCAGGTAGGACAGATTTTGGATGGGAGCATGGACATTTCATAGGGGCCCAAGGGAGATTCTTGTACCGTAGGCCAGATGTTCATTCATTCATTCCTGATGGGATTCCAAGATAAAGGACGACATGTTTTTATGACTTAGGGGTAGATTCAGTAACGGGTGTATTTTCACCAGCGGCAGCTTCGCAAAGCTCACACCAGTTTGCCCGGCGCAAATGCACTACCACTACGCCAATTCACTAATATACAGTGTTTCATCCTGGGCGATGAACGCTGGCGTTACTTCAGCAGTGCAAGCATTTCATAGAGAAGATGTACTAGCGTTCGGTTGTGCCTAGCGAAAATTCGCTAGTGATCTTACGCTTATGTCAATTTGCACAGGGCGGGTAATTTAAAGTTGTATGGACGTCTTTATTATAAATGTTGGTGCAAATGCTTGAAGTTACCACTTTTTATTAGAAATTTCCAGGAAACCTTAATAAAGACAAGAGAGTTAATATAATGCCCTACACATGAGCCCACTGTAAAATGAATGTTCCATATGTTATGAAATGTCTGGAGAAAACCAGTTACCCAAAAAAAGATTGTAAGGACTTTTGCAGCCAATCCCACTTCAAAAAAACGAAAAGACACCATCGTTTTTGGAACGTTAATGCATTTTCGGCTCACAGGATATGATGTAAGTGACAGAAGATTGAGGAAGATGTCGCTGCTTTTTAGCACTTCACCTGGTCTGAGGTGGTGAAGTCAAATCCGTACTTTACTGAATTTGCGGAGTAACGACCTTTCGCCTGAGTGAAAAGTCGCCTGCCGGTCGAGTGCCAACGAATGCTATCGATGGCGTCTTTCACTAGCAAATTGGCGCCTGCACCAACGCTGGGGAACTGTCATTAGCATAAGCCACTTCGTCCTTTAGTGAATCTGCCCCCATGAGTTCCACCAATGCTGCCTGGGCTATTTAGACTTTAAAGATTAGGCTTGATCATCAAAATGATAATGAATTATTTAGCAGCCCATTTTCAGAAGCATGAAGAGGGAGGATAAATATATAATAATAACAACAACAATAATAATATATCAAACTACTCACGCCTTCAGCACTGATCCCCTCACCGTTTTTTTCCTAACTCTGATACTATATATGCACATAATGACACACTGTATATGACAACTGCCCTTTGTGCTACTCACTAGACATTAGGCTTATTTACAACTGAAGCCGCCATTGCTGTCACGTAAGAATGGATGCCACTTGACGCCATTCATTAAAGGCACCTCCATCCAAAGGCACTCCTTGTACTCCTTGGCTCATTTACTCGTGCAAGTGCAATGTGCAATTTTGGACGCAAATCACCATTATACTTGTATTTTTCCAATAATTCCAGAGTAATTGTGGTCTGCAGAGGCAATTGCTTTTCTTGGAGGCAGGGAGTATTCCTTATACATTCGCAGACAAATATTTATATATATATTCTTGATGTTCCAAAGCTTATAAGAGTCAGCGCTAGAGAAGCTCAGGGAGAAATGGTATAATGGAAAAAAAGAAAGATTTTATAGTGTAGTAATATTTGTAATGTTGTAGTTCCACAACTTCATATGTTCCCAAATCCTTAGGTGCAGTTACCCTTTAATGGAGAAGGAAAGTCGTCTTGCACTTGGGGGTGCCAAATGTTAGGCACCCCAAAGTGATTGTATTTACATACCTGAAACCCCAGGCCGGTGCTCCTATTAGCAGAAAACTGCACCGGCCCGGGGTTATTCTTCCGTCTTCTTTTTTTTCCCAAATTTCCCTGGGCAGACGCATGCGCAGTAGAACGAAATACCCAACTTTTTAGTTAAAGTTCGGCTTTTCACTCTAATGGGCATGCGCAGCCGCCCATTAGAGTGAACTACACTCCTACACTGAACTCCTTTAAAGGAGAAGGAAAATCCTTGGGCGCAAAAATCCCTCCCCCCTCCCCTGTGTTGCCCCTCCTCCCCCCCTGGCCTACCTGTCCCCCCGGGCAAATGCCCCTAACTTGTTACTCACCTCTCTGCGCAGGTCCTGTCCACGGAGCTCACAGGCGCCATCTTCTCCCAAGCCGTCTTCTTCCTGCTTTGATCAGCGTTTTTGGCGCATGCGCAGTAGGAGCATTTACTGGTACGGATCTACTGCGCATGCGCCCAAAGTCATGAAGTTTTCCGATTTCACTTTGTGACATTTGGTCCATGCGCAGTAGATCAGTACCAGTAAACGCTCCTACTGCGCATGCGCCAGAAGATGCCGATTAATCCAGGAAGAAGACCGCGTGGGAGAAGATGGCGCCTGTGAGCTCCGTGGACAGGACCTGCGCAGAGGGGTGAGTAACAAGCTGGGGCATTTGGCCAGGGGGACAGGTAGGCCAGGAGGGAGGAGGGAGGGGGGGGGAAACACAGGGGAGGGGGGAGGGTTTTTGCACCCAGGGAATTTCCTTCTCCTTTAAAGGAGAAGGAAAGGCTAAAATTAAGTAAGCTTTATCAGAAAGGTCTATATAAATACACCAGTAAACCCTCAAAGTAATGCTGCTCTGAGTCCTCTGTCAAAAGAAACACCACATTTCTTTGCTTTTATTGTGTACACATGGGCTTCTGTATCAGACTTCCTGTTTTCAGCTTAAACCTCCAGGGCACGGCCTTGAGCATGCTCAGTTTGCTCCTCTCCCCCTCCCTCCTCCCATCCCTACTGTAATCTGAGCTCAGAGCTGTTAGTAAGCAGGGAGAGACTCAGGCAGGAAGTGATGTCACACCAAGCATATATGGCAGCTTCTATCCTAAACAAACAGAGACAGTGTCTAGAGCTGTTTACTCAGGTATGGTAAAGCATTCTGCAGAATAAATATAGCTTCTAGCTTGCACTATTGTGGCTATTCTATTAACAATAAACTGTCTTGGAGCTTTCCTTCTCCTTTAAACAATCACCGCCTGTGAGTGTTGGATGGGTACTTACGAATGTTTAACTTTAAACGCACTCATCAAAAGTTGCAGATGTGGAGCTGTTGATTTTACCTCTTGCCACAGCTTTTGACGAGTGCATTTAAAGTTAAACATTGGTAAGTACCCATCCAACACTCACAGGCGGTGATCGTTTAAAGGGTAACTGCACCTAAGGATTTGGGAACATATAAAGTTGTGGAACTACAACATTACAAATGTTACTACACTATAAAGTCTTTCTTTTTTCCTTCATACCATTTCTCCCTGAGCGTCTCTAGTGCTGACCCTTATAAGCTTTGGAACATGATGTATTTTTTAACTCGAGGAGGAACAAGTACTAACGGGTCGGACAAAAAGGGGAGATCCAGAGACTTTGGTCATTCAGTATATATATATATATATATATATATATATATATATATATATATATATATTCTTGCAAACAATAATTCATCTGAGACAGAGAGCCTGTTATATGTTAACAGCATTTTCATGTAGTACATTGAGCTCAGGAGATAAGCGGGTCTCTTGAATATACACTGGGAACAACTGCTTCTCATTAAAGAGATCAGGAACAAGTTTTACTCTGTACATTTACAAGTGGGAAGGCAAAAGGCTAAGGATGACTCCAACCACATCCCAGATAAACTCTGAGTAACCCGCAGATAAGAGAGCAGTAGCAACATGGCCTATTGAGTCAACTAAACCCGCTTGATAAGTTGGCTGCAATCCTTTTAAAACGTAACAAATGAAGTGTTGTGTTCATCTGTCTGACTGTGTAGCTGCAATTCATTAGCGCAACATGTACCCGTGATACGCCGCTTATCTGCTCCAGTACTTATTTCATGTTCTCAAAGGCCCAGTTGTACCTGAGAGCTGAATGAATGGACTTAAGTCTTTCAGGAAGGGAGGTGCCTGTAGATTATATGCAGATGGATGAATGTAAGCAAATATCCCACTCAGCGGTCAGAGCCCCAGGGTGCATGCATTCAGCATTATTTGGAAAATAAGGCTAAATTGTACAACAAGTCATATGAATTTACTATAATTCATCAAAAAGGCTCATTTCACGTGTTCCATTGATTGGTCAGCTGGATTTAGAAAACTCCATTATTTTCTGAAGCCCTCATAGGCTATAGTTGGTTCTGGCCTATCATATCCATTTCATAACTGGTCAGACCCCCAAGGGCCTGTAAAATACATATGCATGTTATAGGAGAACTGTATCCAATCATATCTCTCAGAATTAAAACCATGGACGTAACGTAAAAGGTTCAGAGCTATTATTTACTAGTCTGCTGTTTACAAGGAATATGATTGGATGGAAGGGGTAACCTGGCTTTTGCGTTCCTAGTGGCCACCCACACTACCTCGCGCAGGCGCAAGAGCGCTGCCATGCAAGTGCCGGAGCACCGGGGAGCAGCGTTTCCCCAGTGCTCCCCATAGAGCGACTGAGCGGCATGTCGCTCTGGAAAATTTGCCGCCCTAGCCCTGGGCCTTTGTGGCCTCGCCACAAATCCGGGCCTGATGATGACTGTATGAGGGGTTGGGTTGGTTATAAGGCGACAACCCTGCTTATTATAACTATCTGGTAGTGTTTTAATCCTCTTACAAGAACTCTGCAGGGCATGGTTTTAAGGGGGCACATTATATTTTAAATTGTACAGCTATAGCTGAAGCAGGGACAGACCTCTAAGCTTGGGCAAATCCTAAACAAGGTGGTCCCTCAAAGCAATATCAACCTTCCCTTGTTGTAAGTGCAATTCATCATTGGGATGGTATGTAAGATATTCTGTGCATTTTTATCTACATTCCCCAACCTCAAGAGTTATGTCTGTTACTTAAGGGGAGCAGGACAAATGTCTGCACTCCCCCACTAGAGTTGCCACCAAAAAATACCGGCCTTCCTATATATTTATAATTTTTCCCTATTAATAACATTGGGATCAACCATCATTTCGCTGGTAAAATATCGACTAGGTGGCAACCCTATCCCCTACCCTGAGGGTTTTGTTAAATGGGACGAATTGTCACCCAAGTGAAATTGCTTTCAGCACAGGTGGCAAAATAACAGGTCAAACACTTGAATTGAGTCTGGTTTTTGTTTATGATTAACGTATAGGCATCATAGTTGTTGGTTTTGCCCTTCTGTTGACCCAACTGTGTTTTTCCCCTCAAGTTCCTGCCCCCCATGAAAAATGATTCCCAAGCCCCTTACAATAATCAGTGTTGATGTACCAATCATAATAGTAAGTCACTTACTAGGGTCGACTGCTTAAGCCATACCATGGCTAACTAGGCTGGCTGATAACTATTATACATTATCCCACAAATGTTAACTAATTTTACAGCCTTACTTTCTGGCTCCTACCCTACAAGCCTCTTATAGTCTATGAGTGGCCATAGGTAAACATTGTTGGCCAGGGCTGCACCTTGCTCTGTAGTAATGTAGGGGTCGACCTGCACCTAACCCTAACCTGACTGCTCCATTACCCGCACCGACCCTAACCTAACATGCCTCCATATTTTTAAACCACTATGATGTCCTGGAATGGGTAAGGCCACGCAGACGCAAGTCTATAAAAAGTGCTTATTGGAGGTTGAAGTCGGCACAGTAAGATTGCAGTGGGAAGAGCGTAAGGAAGAGCTCAACCCAAATCTGTATGCCTCATATCGTTTATTTTGGTACATATCCATGTGTGATCCCATATTTCCAATATGCGTTTAAAATGCAAAGGGAACGCCATTCCCTACTTTGCCCCCCTTGCATTTGAGAGCTGCATGTCCATTGGCCCAGTTGGGTTGCCGTTCTGAATGTGTATCTACGCGTAGGAAACAGTTAACAAATCTTGTGCTTCAGCAGCAATCAGTCTGTTTTCTCATTTGCAATCTCTTTGAGCGGTGGGATTAGTCCTTTTCCCTCAGCTATTCAAAATACATGCTGGTTAAAATGGAAATGAACTATGAAGGAAAGCTGGGAAAGACATGAATGGGGGGTAGTGGTAAAGTCATTTGTACATGAAAAAAAAACAGTTTAAGGCTGTCGATATCTGTCTGTACAAATGTTAAATGGAGCATTTTGTCCAATAGAGTTGTCAGCAAATACACTGGAAAATAAGTGTGTGCTGCACAGAGGTGCCAAACCTAAAAATATTCGGAGGTGTCCGCCATGCCCTCCCATCCCTCCTTTGCCCATGTCCCCCCTCCTGCCCAGGTATGAGAGCATCTGGAGGAAGCAGATCCTTTGTTCTGGGCCCCTCTCTGCCCTGTATGACTGCGGGGTCTTCTTTCTCTATAATTACACCAGTGGTGCTGCAGTCATTCTGCCATTTGAGTCATTTTGTGTGCAGCATAGACATTCGGTGAAATGCGTTGGGTTACAGTCACAATCTCATGAACCCCGGGAGTGCATAAGGCAACCTGCCCAGTGCCTTGTATTTTTTCCCCTCCATTCATGTTTGAATGGCATCTCTTCTGGTTTAATCACAGCATTAGTGTCCCATCCACTTGGCGCAAGTTATTGACGAACCCATTTAGGGCACAATGCTCAGGTTGATGGGAATTCCATGGTCCCCTTGCGTCAGTGTGCGTGTTTATACATAATGCATCGTAGCAGACTGAAGGGCTGAAGGTGCCACAAGTTGCAAAGGAGCAAGTATGTTTCTGACTAGAGTCAACTTGTGTTCCATTTTGAGTCCATATTAGTGCTTTGCAGACAAGAAATACTGAAAAATTAGAGCAAAGTATATATGAGAGTGTAATAGAAAAATAAAGAGGTCGGTGGGGGTAGAAGGGACAGAGAGGAAAAGATTTGTGATACCTGAAATAATAGCAATATGATAAAGATTAGGGAATGTCATACGATCATAAAAGACAAATATATTACAACTCAGCATTTGCTTTCTGTGCTGCCCAGCCTTGGTGCTGCCTTCCTAGAGAGAAGATTGAGATATACCCATATTAGCAGGTCAATCTGCTTGTCTTTCCCATGACACCGAAACTGACAGTCAGCCTAAGGCCATGTCAGTACAACAGTAAAGAACACAATCCTTCCAGCTGAATGGAGACATTATATGGCTTTTTAATGGGGAAAGGGTGGGTTGGTTTAAGAGAGACAGTATGACAGATGCGATGTCTCGCTCTTGTGTGTAGAAAGAGAAGGCCGATGGATTGAAGGCTAAATGTACCGTGCATGACACACTAGACTGGGCTAACACGCATACTCATTTTATATAAACTTCCATTTTCCCAGCCAATGACAGTTGTTAGATGATTACACTTGTAAATTGCAAAATGGTGCAACTAGCAGATCACTTTATGTTACCTAATTATTCCCATATAAAAATTATCATCAAGTTGATTTAGGAATCATGAGCTGTTTGGGAGACTAGAGGGGTCGTTTTATCAAGTGCAGGGTGCCAAAATGGGTGCAATCTTTCTGTAGTTAGCACCCTGCCCTTCATTGTAAAGAGTTGTCACTGGTTTATGTGCTCCAAAACAGAGCATGGAGACCTGTGATTTCCCAATGAATACACTAATGTCTGCATTTGGCAACTATGTATTCATGAAGGGTGGGCAACTTCCGCCCCTTACCCATCCCCTAACTTGCAGGTCATTCAGAAGCACAAATTAGAGAGTAGGGTGGGTGCAATGGAGCACTTTACATAGGGCAGGAGGGACAGTAAGGACAGGGTTGCCACCATCACTGTGCACTGCAAGATGGTACCAGAGTGCAGCCAAACCCGCATACAATTTGCTTCCCTTTGTGCTTTTGCATCTAGAGCCTCTGTACATGACCCACTAGGGCTAGGGAGTATTTGATGTGTTAAATAATTTCTGGGATTACAATATATAGGAAGAACACATTCATATTTTTGAAGCAAATATTATAGCTGCCCCTAAGATAAGAACAATGAGTAGTTGAGCCACTACATTCCCAGTATGGAGACCTTGGACTGATTCTTCTTGAATCATTCAATGCTGGGAACACTTTACTAATACGTTAAAGGGCCACTGGTTATGGAAAACACCAATCAATAGACCTATGCATTAACTCGTCGTCCAATAATTCCTCATCTTTGCCAGAATGAGAGATTTTGCTTTAAGGTCACCCTATTGTTTTTTTTTCTTCTTTATTTTCAATAGAAAGTGAATGGCAGATGCTAGAAACTGAAGAGGCCAGTGCACCACAATGTAGACAAACACAGCTCCCACTTGAATCCTCATTACCACATTCCCGTTGCTACTTCACTTTTCTAAAGTTTCAGACGCTAAAGTCTCCCAGTGCGTTTAAGCACAGAGGTACTTGAACAACCCAGAAAAGAAGGCTTCATGGTGGCACAAAGGAGTGTCGTTTTCAAAAACTCTGATTGGAAAACAACGGTGGCTTTAGGTTGATCCAAAATATTTTTTTCGCACATTCCCGTGATGCTTTCTTTGCACTCCTTTGTCTTCATCAACAAACTACTTAGCCACCCATAGGCACACAATGATGTATTTGCTGCACAACTCCAGTGGTCCTGGCTCTTTACAAAGAAACACTAGAATGAGCTGTGCTATTTTTTGTGTGTGTCGGACCATTGTGCCTAAAAATGTCTTCTCTATTTGAACAGAGTAGCAAGGAGAATGAAATGTACACAGGGAAGGGGGTGTACGCTCACTCCAACACTAAAGCTGTTTGCTCAGAAACACTCCGAAATCCAGATTAACTTCTCCGCACATAAAAGTTCAAGTGAGGTCCTGAGACAGTCTCCTGAGGAGATTTGCCAAAATAAGAAAAAAATGAAATGTGTTCATGTGACAATGAGAAAATCGCTAAGGGAACATTGATGGGATTCATAAGGACACCTTCTCACACGTCATTCTCTATTTTAAGCTTTCCCCGTTCTTCTTGTTCATTCCAAACATAATTGACTTAACTCGATAGAATACCAGGTAGTTAATTGGTTCTTAAAAGGTTCACAGAAATGAGCTTTTCCCACAAATGCATCCAAAAAATTAGTTAGAGAGCTTTATTATGTCCACCGACGCTCCTTTTTTACTCTCAGAACCTTGAAACTCCTTGGGTGTCAGGAGGTCCCTATTCTGGCACTGAAGGAATTTCAGACGAAATACTAATTAGCAAGAGAAAAGCAGAGCTGCAAACATATCCCAGAGAGGCATTCAAGTAACCATTTATGGATATAAAAAGTATGCACAGGCTTTGTAGGGCTTTTGTTCTAGAGAAAAGCACGCCCATTTCTAAGAGATGATGTGTCCCAAGGTTGAAACTTGGTGAGGTCAATCAAGCATTCTGTCTTAATTCATGATAATTTGGAGGGTGCTGTTGGTTGAGATTTCCTTAGAGCTGTCTTTAGGGGCTCAGCCCTTAGCAATAGCGGAGCAACAGTTGTAGGTATTGTAGAAGAAAAAAAGGGGATTTTTGGGTTTCTGAGTCAGTAGGACACCATGGCAAGATAGCAACACTAACATCTTTAATCAGTTTTTTACAGACTTATAGCCCTTTATTTTTTTTTTTTGGAGCACAGCCATTAGCACCCATTAACAGCCAAAGGCTAAACAGCACCCATTATTGGCATATTGGGAAATAAGGAATATAGGATTTATACCCTTCACTTTTAAACAGCAAGTCAGGGCAAATGGTCTTTATTTTCTCTTTATTGCCTAGTGCTGTACATGCCTACTATACCAGCCCAGTGTGGTCCCATTGAGGAGCCTTGTTCTTCAGGGAAACAAAAATGTCACACATCCCTGTAACCCCAGGATCTGTGTAACTCTGCACAACATAAAGGGGAGACTGTAATAAAAGACATAATGTTTGCAGATAATCTAGTAACCCACACAAACGAATCAGATATTTGCTTTCAAGCATGAGATCTGGTACAAGTATGGGGTCCATTATCCAGCAACCCGTTATCCAAAAAGCTCTGAATTACAGGAAGGCCATCTCCCTAGACTACATTTTGATGAAACGATTCTAATTTTTACAAATTATTATTATTCAGTCTAATATAATAAAACAGTGCCTTGTACATGATCCCATATAATATATAATTAATCCTTATTGGAGGCAAAACAATCATGTTGGGTTTAATTAATGTTCAAATGATTATGTAGTAGACAATGTATGTAGATCAAAATTATGGAAAGACCGCTTATCAGGAAAACCCCAGGTCTCTAAGATTCTATATAATTTGTCATTTTTTTTATTATATTACTTCCACAGCATATTCCATTAGTACTCAAACTGGGTCAGTTTTCATCCACAAAGTGTGGCCATGAGTAAACTGCATTTTTCTAAACTCTTATACCTCATTTAACCCTACTGTCCTTCAAAGACCAGCCATAGCCAGTGACAGAATGGGTGTCCTAAGACTCCTGATATCCAATTTTATGGTGACAATGCAAAACGCATAATGCATAACTGATATAGCAGTTATATAGGATTATGCAGGGCCGGATTTACATAATGGGCGCCCCTAGGCCCACTGCCGTTCATCGCCCCTGTCCCCTTCCCTTTATTCTTGTAAATTTTCATCAATGGGGATTGGTGCATGGGAAGGTTAAAAAATGAGTTTAAAAATCCATCACATTCCAGTGTTTTTGGACCAATGCGGGTGTGGTTGGGCATCATGCCGCCCCCTAAAATCCTGCCGCCCTAGGCCCGGGCCTAGGTGGCCTTTCCACAAATCCGGGCCTGGGATTATGGTGGAAGTAAAAAGGGCTGATGGTAATTGTTCCAGACTTATGACCTGCTAGAAGATCTTCTGGTATTCTTGCAGCCCCGTCAGATCCTAGCCATAGCTCATCAACCCTAAGGGCAGAGACACACAGTCAGATTCGGGTCGCTCAGCAAAAACGAAGCGTTACGGTTGCCATCCTGCCAGCGATTTTCATTCTAGCCACCGGGAAGGCAGGGAAAGGCAGTTCGGGGAGACAAATCTCCTCCTCTTTGGGGTGACTAATCTCCCCGAACTGCCTTCCCATGGGCTAGAATGAAAATCGCCAGCAGGATGGCAATCGGAGCGGTTCACTTTCTGAAGTTGTCCGAAGTTTCCTAGTGAGGTAACTTTCGGCGATTTCAGAGATGGCTTTGCTGCTGTTTGAAGAGTTTCAGCCCATGTGGCCGACAACAGCAAACTCCTTCAAATTATATCTTTCAATTATTTACATACACATCCTGCAATGAGGATTTACCAGAATAGCTAATCTCATTTAGGATGCATTGGGATAAACAAGCACTAGGAGTCATGTGCAGATTATACATGGACCATTCCCACACATTCCAGTGAACTGATATCTACATGCAGCTCAGTAATTAGCTCTACAGAATGAGCCATAATACTCTGTTGTGTCCTAATCCATTGCCTTGTACAAGTGTATTACTGTCTGCCCTACAGCCAGTCTGTGCAGTGTTACCCCCCTCTTGTCCCTCTGTGCACTCATATTCCTCTGTCTGCCAGTAGCACCCTCACTTTGCACAATTACCCCTCTCTGTGCAGTATTACCCCTATCTATGTAGGTTATGCCTCTGTTCTGTGTTACCCCTCTCTACCAAGGAATATTATTCTGTGCGGTATCTGCATGGTCTGTGCAGCAGTTCCTTATCTGTATAGCAATACTGCTCTTATCTTGAGGTGGTCATGCATTGATAGATTGAAGCTGCTGATTTGGGGCCTTTGACTGATTCAACAGCTTATCAGCCCATATCTGGGGCCCTCCAACAGGCCCACCCAACTGATATCTACCTTAAAATTGAGCAGAAGATGATCAGGCTGGTTTGATTCCCATGGGATGGAGGGCTGCATCAGCTTATTGATGAGGTTCTCGCTTGGATTAGGGTCTTTGTAATATCTGGGGATCCGCTCATTTCAAAATCCAAATTTTTTACTTAGGCACAAGGCAGCCCCTAGGTTTAAATTTTGATTTTGATGTAACTGTGCATGTGCTGTTTAATGTTCAGCCTATGAGTAAGTGTCCTTGGTAGACAAGAAACGCGTCAGGCCTGTTTTCTTAATTATGGATAAATGTAAGCTTTTTTAACTCTTTCACAACCTGACACCTGCATTACTACTTCATGGGCCTAGGCTTGTGCCAGCCTCTTTTGAAGTTTTCCTGGTGTCTGACTCCCCTTGCTGATGGTCTGGGCATGTGCACCCAACAGTGACAGCACCCAACAGTGACACCCATACAGGACGGTTCTAAATATAGTAGACACTGGTTAACCAATATGTTCAGTCCCATTGATAGCTCATCCCCACTGGCCCATAAGACCATTTTAAAAAGGTGGCAACCCTACTTGTTAGGGCAGGACTCCATGGACGATTCCGCCGAGATCAATAACGCACAATAACGCAGGCATCATGTCGGATACGATGGAAATAAGGTAAGTAATTCTATTGTCGGATTGTTGATGTGACGCGACTGTCGGATGCAAGCGCTGCACGATGCGTCTGCATCTGACAGTCGTGTCACGCAACATCAACAATGCGACACAATCCGACAATAGCATCACTTCCCTTATTTCTGTTGCATCCGACGTGACGCCTGCATCAAGGCGGATCGCGGCGGAATCGTCCATGGATTCCTGCGTATGGCAATTTTTTTTTTTTGTCTTAGCGAAAATTTTGTCTTGGTGACTTTTTTGTCTTGGCCAGTCTGTGACTAGATTGTCCAAATGCATTAAAGTCAATGGGTGTCAATTTTTTTTTTACGTGCAACAATTTTTAAGCGAGCAACGTTTTTGCCATGGCAAATTTTTGCCGCAGTTTCTCCAAAAAATTTGCAGGTGGTGAAGTACGAAATTTCGTGCCTGCCGAATAAATTCGCTAATCATTACAGCCCACCACAAGTTGTGCGCCACTAGGAATGTGCTATACTTATACATGGGAGAAACATTCTTGGTATGACACCAGCAGGACATGGCTGAATATTTACTTGATCCTTCATCTCCCACAAGTTTGCGTGAGCCCAAAAATTGAGCGCTGATAGGCGTAATGTGCAAAGTGAGCCCTGTTATAAGTAAATCGGGTCCCATAACCTAAACCGATCCAATTGCATTCTTGCTCCACCTTCTGAGAGCTGCTCCAGACTAAATTTACAGCAAGGAGCCAAAGGACTGCACTTGTGTCATGTAACACCGTATAAATCTGCATTTACTGCCTCCTTTTGTTTCAATACAAGCAGCCATTCACTCCAACATCTGCCCTTCGCCGTTTCGCTGCTGAAACATCTGAAATCCCAAGCTGTTCATTTCTCCAGGTAATAAATCAAGAGCTCAATATTTATGAATTCAGAAAATTCTGAATTAGCGTCTTGTTGCTGTACATTATTCCAAAAAAGTATCATTATGAATTAGAAAATAAAAAAATACCCTGCGACATCAAGCTGATTAATGGCTCCTGTAACCACACATGGTGGCTGCTGCTGCTGCTGAAGTTAAATATTTGGTGGGCTGCCTGGGAGGAACATGGCTGGGACATGGAGAGTGGTAATTAGCGCTGCTGGGACTTCACTGTAGCCTTTTGTAGGGTAGGGAAAATACAGGCTAATAATGAGGATAACAAAGCAAACCTGCCGTAATTTCATTTTCATTTAGGAGGATTCATGAGGGTTCTTTTTTCCCCCTCGCTTTCAACTAATAAAATAAATGAGGCAGATGTCAAATAGCTTGATTGCATCAGCTCAGAAAATAATGTCCCCATTGAATGTTGTGCAGATGAGGAGAAGAGGGTGAATGGGGGGTTCTCACAACAAGGAACTGTTATTATATAATGTTTGAACAGAGATGTGGCAGTTTCATAATGGTCAACTCCAAAAGATTCACTGGCACTCAAAGGCTGGCGCACGCAGGGACAACCCCATGTGTGTTTATTTGCAGTTGGGCAACATTTCGGGGTCCCCTTTGTCAAACACGCAAGGGTTCGTTCTTGCTTGCACCACCCTTTGAGGGCCAGTGAATCTTTTGGAGTTGTCTGATTAGGAGGGTGCTGATCCCTTCATCACTGTGCACCAGGCGTCCATTCCAGAAGGCCAGGCTGTGCGAGTGGTGCCTCATATCCTGAATTAGTTTCATAATAGTACCTGAAACTGCTGAGAATTTAAGACACTAAACAAGATAACTTTCCTTTGTAGCCACACTTGTGATCCGCAAAATTTTTTGGTTCCCAATGGCTTCCATGTTCAATAGAATTGAGCAATACTCACACTTGCATGTCAACAACAGTCTTTACTGGGCTCATCCCTAACAGAGGATTGGGGCCAAAGGCAGAGGTGCTTTCTAATATCCTCATATTTTACACCAGGGACACATTATTTATCATCATAGACACATTTCGGTGATGTCACGGCCGGCACCCAATACCAGAACAGGTGCCAAGTACCCTGGTCTCGGCTCGGCTTCACCAGTAGTGTGACCACGGTTGGGCTTCGGGAGGAGCCCTCAGCTTACTTGGGTGCCACCTGGACTTAACGAGGGGTACAAGGCGAGATGTTCTGGCTAGCAGAGGGGCACGGCAGGTAAATAGTCTTTTGGGCCGAAGGTCACGGTACAAATGGAGCAGGCAAGAGAATCGTCAGACAGGCAGGGTCGAGGCAGGCAGATATCAAGAATCGTCAGGCAGGCAAGGGTCAAACCGGGTAATCAAACAGATGGGGTCAGGCAGAAAGAGTAATCGAGATGCAGGCAAAGGTCAGGATTTGGATATCAGAATAGTCAGGAACAGGCAGGGATCAAAACCGGAATAACAGATACAAATTTCACAGGAACAGACAGCACAAGGCTTCAGGAACCACCAGAATCAAGATTCTATCACGGGCACTGGCTGGGAGTAAGAATGGGCCTTAAATACCTCCAAATTTCACGCCAAAACCTGCCCAATGTACCTTTAAGAGGCGCGCCACGCCTAGAGAACCAAGATGGCGCTGGAGGCCGGAACAGGAGCGCGGTGGCGTGGCGGCCGTCCACGCCGCCACACCACTAGACCACCAGGTAATTTTATTACAGGTGAGTTGCGTGACACAAATGACATCACTTAGCACCAGCTATAACTGATGGCATCAGAAAGCATCATTTATATAGTGAATAAAGTACCCCCTCTTGTAAAATATATAGTGAATAAAGTACCCCCTCTTGTAAAATATAAGGATATTATAAGTTACCGAGGAGTTTCATGACCATATAAAAGCACAAGGCCGAAGCCGAACCCTCAAATCCTTTGCGAAAGATTCAGCTGAATCCCACTCCTAATTTGCATATGCAAATTAGGAGTGGGAAGGGGAAAACATTTTTACTTCCTTGTTTTGTGACAAAAAGTCACGTGATTTCCCTCCCCGTCCCTAATTTACATATGCAAATAAGAATTCGGATTCGGTTCAGCTGGGCAGAAGGATTCGGCCAAATCTGAATCCTGCTGAAAAAGGTCGAATCCTGGCCGAATCCCAAACCGAATCCTGGATTTGTTTCATCCCTACTAAGCACCGTATATAAGGAAATAACTTACAGGATATTTGTGACTCTTGTTTATTATAATAACAAGATTATTATTAAAACAGATTGTTTGCCATGAATATCCTGTAAATGATATCCTAATAAACAGTGCACATGTTTCTCCAGTGGTGTAAAGTATGGTGGCACCTTGGTTTAAAAAGTGCAAAAAAGGATACAGCTTTCTGTTATATTATGTTATAATACACAAGAGCCCCGAAAATCCTGTAAATTATATCCTTAAAAACGGTGCACAGTGATGTCATCAGATATAATCGGAGATTAGTGATATCATTTCTTTCACATGACTCACTGAAACTTGTATATTATAATAAATAAAGTACCCCCAGTTGCAAAATATGAGGATATTCGAAGTCCCATTGGAGTTCCATGACATGTATGGCCTCTTGTTTTTATATGGTCGTGGAACTCCTTGGTAACTTATAGTATCCTGCTACTTTTTTCACTATATATAATACACGAGAGCCATGAATGGTGCTTTGTAAAGTCATCAGTTCTAACTAAGGCCTAGAGATCATGTGCATCACCAAATGTGTATTTTATAAAACATAATGTACCCCCTGTTGTAAAATATAAGGCTATTAGAAGTAACCCTGAAGTTCGTTGACGTATAAAAAAAGCTTGGTCTCCTGCCTCATAATTTTATATTGCCATGAATCTCCTCTCCGTAGGCTTGGGGGAATTTGACCCATTTCGGTTCGCCAAAAATTCTCCACTGGCGAAATGTCGCCGGCTTCTATTAAAGTCTATGGGCGTAAAAAACAATTTTGACGCATAACAATTTTTGTTTGATGTGCGTAATTTTTTTTGTCATAAAAGTTTACGGACTTCATTTCTATGGCAAAACAAGGTGAAAAAATTCACCCATCCCTAATGATGAGAGGTACGTTATCCACCTATTGTGGTCACACTATGTACCAGTACTGTGACCTGTAGCCTCCAGCTGTTGTCCATCTAAAACTCCCAGTCTCGTACTTCAGCCTTTATCTGTAGGGGGTTAATGGGAGTTGCAATTCAGTATCTGCCGAGCTGCAGATTGTAATATACACAATTGGTTATCAACAGGCAACTAGGGCAGTGCTGTACAGTGTAGATTCCGGGAACAAATAAATACAACAAAAAACCTATTCTCAACCAAGGATGACACTTTGGGGCAAATTCACTAAGATGCGAAGTTGCGCCAGGCGCAACTTCGCCAGGCATAGTTTCGTCAGCGCTCCGCAAATTCACTAAAATCAGAAGTTGCGCACAGGGGTAGCGTAAGGTTGCGCTAGCGTTGATTCGCTATATAAAGCGAAGTTACGCTAGCGAAGGCTAATTTGCATACGGCGCCAAATTCAAATTTCAATGGAGGAACGCGTATCAGCACTACAAATGCCTAGAAAACCTTCAAATCAGCAAATAAATATTTTATTTTGCCCTACACATGTGCCCACTGTCTAGGTAAGTTGCCATGAGTCTACATAGCCACTGTAGCAGTTTTTCCATCATCTTATTTGTTTCCATACAAATATTTATAGGAGAAATTAAGGAGAGTTGAGGGAATCCAGAAGCCCAGGGAGAAAGGCAGGTTACACCACAATCAGACTCCATAGATCAAAATATGTACGAGAATCCAGCCAGCTCCCCTACACCAACGCTACACACAAGCCGCCTATTAAATCTTTAAGGCCCCGCCTACCAATGAGTCAGAATGTATATGTATATATCTATAGAATGAGAGAAAGATTTATGAGCTGCATTGCAGAGCTTGTGATGGATTTAATTTTCTGTGACTAAATTAGTATTTCCCTTAAGAAAAACTATGGACGTACCTACGCACTTTCTGAGATTTCTAAGTCCCCCTGAAACACAACCAGTCTTGTATGAGACTCTGCTTATATCACGTAGCAAACAAATGCTTCATTTATACCGGTGGAGCTCAGTCGCATACAAAGTACAGTAGTTGGCCTCAGAAAAGTCAAGCACTGAGTCTTCAGTGATATATTCAATAGTGCACTACAGAAGGGGTGTGTAATGCAGGAGGCCTTGAGTTTCTCTTTTAAGGTAGTGGTCACGACAGCTACACAAAGACCATTTGTTTATCTTTTTTTTCTTCTAGTGGAAAGTAATGGAGCTTTGACGCAAAAGGTTCCCCTTCATATTCGTCACTCAAGCCTTTCATTTTTTCCACTTCTCACCTACATATATAGGGTTTGTCTTTTGGAGCTCGCCATTACTCAGTGTTGTTCACTTACTAAACAAGAGTGTTAAGCTGTTATAAGCTTTACCAGAATTTTATCTAAGTAAAAATACAAAAAATGGCATTGAATTTTAGTTCTGTTGGTTCTGTTACTTCTTTACATTGCAACTGCTCTGAATGGCTACAGGTTGGTCTACACTAGAATGCTATCACTGGATTCAGGTCATTCTGGTCCCTCTGAGCAAACTAAGAGTCTGACCAGTTAAATTATGACCCATCATAGATCATTACTGGGATGGTCAAACCTATGCTGAGGTCAAATGAGGAGTGCCAAGAGAGCTAGGCAGAAGACAGCTTCTGCAACAGAAAGTCCAAAGTGAAGCACTAATCAGCAATCAGAAACATGGTCAAGGTCAAGAAGCACACGTTCACAATTTAGAGGTCAGGCTGATCGTCAATATATATAAGGGATGTCCGGAAGTGAAACACATAGAGGTTTGAAATAAAGATCAGGTTCATTGCTTACCAGTAGAGAACATCAATTTGCCAACTTTTTCTAGAAATGTGGTCCCCAACCAGTGGCTCATGAGCAACATGTTACTCACCAACCCCTTAGATGTTGCTTCCAGTAGCTTCAGAGTAGTCACTTATTTTTTTAATTTCTGGCTTGGGTGCAAGTTTTGGTTGCATGAAAACAAAATGGACTGTTAAACAGAGCCTCCTGTAGGCTGCCAGTCCACATATAGGCTACCAAATGGCCAATCACAGCCCTTATTTTGCACCAAACAGGAAAAAGGTTGGGGGACCTCCGGTCAGAACATGCCTGAGAAATGAGCTGAATGAAGAGGGGGACTGACACCGCATGGCTAGATTAATATCTGAATGAGCCTGAGCAATTAGAAAGTGAAGGTGCTCATATCCCATACATGTAATTCTGGGCTGCCATTTTGAATAAGCTAAGTCAATCTGAAGCAGAAAGAATACCTGCAACTGTTGCTCGCAGACACAGGAAAATCTCCCCTTTCTTATTAAACCTTAACACGCCATCCATCACTTTGTGGTCTGATGACCTTAGCAAAGACTTGAAAATTGGTGTGATATTTTGCAGGTCCCGTCACTGTATGCAGACGCCAAAATTATAAACTGTCTTCAATAGTTAATAAGGGTGTGCTAGTGTCTGTATGCCAAAGACAAGTACAGGTTTATCTAGTCTCCCCGACTCAAATACTAAACATAGCACCAGTGTGAAATATATATTTAGTTATAGGTCAATATTACATTTACAGACTGATAGCTGTCAAGTTTCCAGCAAACACTGGTAGAGAATTCAAAAGCAAGTGTTTACAGAGAGTACATTGTTTTCAGGGAAAGTCACAGAGGTGTAACTACAGAGGTAGCAGACTCTTCGGCTGAAGGCAAGGCCCAGGAGGTACAGGGGGCCCCAAGAGGCCCTAATTAATAAGCAATTTCAAAATATATTGGTAAAACAGACAACCTCTATATATATGTTGAGAGCCCTAAAATTAATTTGCTGTGGGGCCGGTATCAACTAGTTACACCATTGGAAAGAAATCCACATCTACATAAACTTTATCCAAACAGGACAACTATACAGTAGAAATATCCTGCCATAAAATGTATATGATTTACACACACAACACTGTAATACATAAGTGTACATCACATGTTCTCTGATTTTCAAGGGAATTCCTTCGATCTAAGAATAGCGACAAAGGGAAAGCATTGGACTAGTAGCAACATATAGGTGCAAGGTTTATAGGCTTGATTTTATAAGGTTTAACTGGTACAAGCTGTGTTTTAGTTAGGTATAAAACAGTGGGTTTGACTGAAACATTAAATGTTCCATTGCTTAACGTTTTTTCCAAAAACTGTGTGAGGTTCTGTTGTCCCCAGTCATACTTCCCTGTAGCAGATGACTAATCCATAGAGTGTAGTGCAGTATACTTGCATATATATCTTGCTGATGAGGAAGAGAGCTCATATTTTAGGCACTAAGCATGGCATTACGTGAGTGAATTTTAATCTAATCCAATGAGTTTTCCTGTTTTGCCATTTGAACTCATTTATGGAGATTTTAAGCACCATAAGGCCCTTTGTAACACAAAAAAAGGCTTAATGAATAGGCCCTTTGTAGAATATTCCTTTACTCTGGAACTTAAATGTTCCACCTCAGCAAAGTTACAAGTATCCAGCTACAGTTAACATGTGTGTGCTCCAATGTGAAGAATGTTACGTTGAATTCAGAGTCATTTTCTCAGTATAAGCAAGAGATCTGTGCAGTGTAAGAGATAAAGATACACAGAGGCGTTTTACAGTCAGTTGCTGAGGAGTCAGGAATTCCCAGCTAAAGAAATTAGCCGTTTCAGAGTCGTAGTCAAGACCAAATTGGGGTTTCTCTTACTGAGACGTAAATCTGTTGAAGGGGTCTTCACTTTAACAACATAAGCTTTTCATTTTGGAATTGTGTAATAATACATTGAACCTGCCAAAGTTTTTCATCTTCTGCCCGAGAAACGTTCTTGTTTTTTTTTTTTTTTTTGCCAAGGCTCTTTATGAATAACAGTAGCCGTTTCTGCATGACAGTCTATACTTTTCTGTCCGTAAGTATAGGGTTCTTTGTAAATATTGAAGCTTAGCTTATCCACTTGATTAGGAAAATAAAAGGTCCATGGTTTAATAATTCAACCGCAACACTTTATTTGTATAGATCAGTTTCAGTGGTTCTTAGAAATAAAAGCTTGCAGAGGGACCGGTCATGCTTGGCTCAATCATGGAAAGTTCACTGTTAAATGGCTCTAAACAGGGCAGCAAAGAAATCTCTCTCCAAATTAAAGCTTCTCAGTAGGAATGTTCTAAATGCAAGTGGCATCTAAGTTTGCATTGAATAAATATTCTTTGTATTATAGAAGTATTGTAACCTTTGTGGGACTCCCTGTTTTACCCTGTTCCCAACCTTGGATTCCCAATACCTGTGCCCCATACACTACCCACCGCCTTGTAAGCATGCACAGTTGCTCTTTGTGCTTCTCTTACTAGACAACCCCCCTCAGGGTCACCGGTAAAAAAAACCTAGTGGGCACCAGCCTTCAAGAGCCCTGCAGAACTAGTCCCACACCCCCAACAACCGGACCCCAAGCTTCACTATCGGACGTTATGTTAGGGAGGAGGGAGACAATGGGAGGGGGAACTCCTTAGTCTGATCCTAGACCCCCCATGGAAATTGTTTCTCATCGGTTCGGGAGAACCACAGAATTGGCAAGCGGGAGACTTAAAGAAAGAAAAAACAAAAGCTGCTGGGTAGCATGCTGCCCTGAAAGTCAAGCCACCCTAGGCCCGAGCCTTTGTGGCCTTCCCAATTGATCCTCAGCACGCAGGTCAGATGCAAAAGCAACAGTTATGACCCATGTGGTCCCCCTCAAGTCACTGATTGGTTACTGTCTTGTAACCAATCAATAGAAAGAGAGCTGACTAGTTAGTCAGCTCTCTTTCTATTGATTGGTTACAAGACAGTAACATTTTTTTATTTTGTGCAAACTATTTACCCAGTTTTTATTTTTATACTGAACAATTCCTAAATTTGTACAAATCCAATAATGTGACCTCTGAACAAAGAAATACAATGTATTTCATAGGGTGACACAAAATGCCTACAGACACTCGTTATTTGTGTTTAGCGGGTGTACATGTTGACTCCCATGAGCCACCAACATACACATCCCCTTAAATAGAAGAATATGCTCCAGGCAGAGTACAATTGACTGTGAGATGTAGCTCTTTGCACTTTTAGGAGGCTAATGAGTTGCCTTACAATGCTAGGTGCTAAAAAAAGCAATGGGCAATCTGCATTGGGGCAAAAAACAGGTGAATTGCACCAATTATTTGTTTCTCTAATGAGCCCTATAATCTCAGGTTCAACTGGTCATAGTAGGGAAATAAAACACTAATAAACTTTATAGGGTCATTGCTCCCCTGCCCTCTTACTATCCCCAAACTTGACAGTCTTTCCTATGTGCAAGTTAGTGAGTGCCAGAATACTATGGCAGGCATGGGAGTGGGTTGCCTTGCATATGCCAACACTCTACCCTTTGTGTTGTATTTTGTACCAGCACAATGGTCTTATAAATAACCCCTTAAATGTTATCATAAAATCAATCCATTATGTGATTTTGGAGTCTATAAGTTGCCAGAAGGGTTTCTTATACCAGATGGTCTCATGCAATGGAAATAGTCCAAAACAAAGTTATGGCCTCAGAAAGTAAGGTGGTCTCCCAAGACTTTACCAAAGAGTCAGTCTGCCCTAAAAGAGAGAATGAGAAAGGGTCCACATAAAGGAATGAGGGCAAGATATTAGTAGGACTCATTAAGTCACATCTTCCTTCGGCCAAACCTGAATCTTGACCAAAGCCGGAATTTGTGCAAAATTGGTAGTTGGTCAGGGCCTGGACCACCCGACAATCAGAGATTTTGCTTCCCCTCTAGTTACATAACTGGCCATGCTGGTTAGAGTGATGTTTGTTCATGTTAAAGACTTACAGGGCAAAGTCAATTGTTCTGCTAAAGGCAAGCTGAGTCAAATTGGACTCTGATTCAAGAACTTTTTAGGAGCCCATCAAAGAATAACCCATGCAAAATGAAACATACACACATATTGAATTAACCATTTATGGCTTATAATGTAGATTTCAGAGACTGTATGATCATAAAAATTACTGTCATCAAGGAATGTTCATGGGTCTCAAAACGCACTGTGCTTGTAAAGGCCAAATAAGGGTTTCCTAACTGTCCTCCGAGACAATGTTTAATATCCTGCCCGGGCCATGACTTTTCTATTAATGCGGATTTCCACTTTATATTAAAACAACATGCTACCGGCAATGAACTGAAACTCTTATAAAGCACAGTCTATATCCACATGAGAACAAATATACTGCAAGGAGCCATGAACTGAATATTTATGTATATAAGATTATCAGTTCTGTGGATTTAGGATTACTCAAACCCTGAACTGCTCTGGCTCTCCCCCTACGTTAGAAGTTACAATACTAAACACAGCTCTCTTTATCGCCATCTGTTCTTCCCCTCACATTCCTGCTTTGGTTTGCTGCTTATTTTCTTTAATGTCGGATAACACCAAAGAAAACATGAAAAGGCTTTATAGGAAATCTATGTGTTATTAATTTTTCTGCCCCGTGCTAATAATTGCTAAACTTGCAAAAACATCACAGGAAGAGATACGTGTAAAAAATGTTAATTCTTAGTTTAGCCTCAGCTAATAATATTGCAACTGGAAATTTCTAATGAATTGTGACATTAATAACTGTGTTTATGTATATTCTGAATGCAAAGTTAATTATATTTCTGAATTGCATGGAGCAGAACTCATAGTGAGTAAAGGCTTATCAAAAAGTTGGGGTTCAGAATTTTTTTCCCCTACTGTTTAGTAACTATGGTCAGGCCCGGATTTGTGGCAAGGCCACATAGGGGTGCCCGCCCAACGAATCCGGCGCTGACTATGGTGACCCCGGACACATCCATCTGTATGGTCAGTGGGCAAAAACCAGTACATGTGGTGCCTAAAGCTTGACCATATATTTAACAATAATATTCAAAAATGTAATCTTCTGATCTTACCATGTTAATGAGCTCATGGTTCATCAGTAGATAAAGAAGTGAAGAGCAACTACTGATTATCACACTATACACACTGGAATAATAGAAAGGTGGTCATACCATGCCTGGTCCCTCATTTGGCCTGACCCAAAACCTGTCCAGTTAGAGAGTGTATCCAAATGGTCCATGTATAGTCATCTGTCAAATACAGGCTGAAATCAAACTCTGGATTTTGTCTTGCACTAATCCACTGAGCCACTGGGTCAGTATGGGTCAGTCATTTGAATGGTTATGTTTCCTCTCCAAGCTGCACTCTCAACTCCACCCACCTCATTCACCTTCAGTGTTCCCATAAATAATTTAGGGGCTTGATCATTGACGCTCCCAAGACAGACCCAGCTTGCTACTTGTTCCTGCTTGTATCCCACCTGGTCCTGTTGTGTTCCTGCCTTGATTCCTGTTCTTGGTTCCTGAGCTCCTAATCTGTGCCTAGTTCCTGTTCCTGATTACTGTATTCAGCTTCCCCTCAGCCTGTTTACTGGACATTCCTTGTTCTCTTAAAGGAGAATTCAACCCTAATGTTAAAAAACCCTTCCCCCCCTACCATACATAGACCCCCTCCCTCCTCCCCCCAGCCTAAGTGTTATCCCGGGCAAATGCCCCTAATGTTTTACTTACCCCTCGGTACAGATTCAGGCATCGGATTTAATGGGCGCCATCTTCAGCACTTCGGTAATCTTTAGAATGAGGCCGGCGCTTTGGCAGTTTTCGTGAGTTGTCGCGAAACAGAAAATTGCTCCAGCTACGCATGCGCCGCCACATGGCTCACAGATTTCTGAAGAGAAGAAGATGGCGTCCGTGAACTCAGATGCCAGAATCTGCACCGAGGGATAAGTAAAATGTTAGGGGCATTTGCCTGGTGTAACACTTAGGCTGGGGGTGGGGGGGTCTATGAAGGGTAGGGGGTATGTTTTTTTTTAACGTTAGGGTTGAATTCTCCTTGAACAGTCACTGCTAGGTGTATACAGGTTCCTAACTAGAGAAGTGAGCATGGTCAATGGCTGATGGGCCTCTCGTATACAGCTGGAGAATCAAAGATTATAGCCATTAAACTGTATAAAAAGAATAATACTTTGATTTTAAGGGATTCTAATAGAATCCCAAATATGTTGCATGAAGTCTTCCCTTCAAAATAAACATTATTCTACAAAGGTGAATTTGTAGAGGATTAACCACTAAAATGGAACCTCTCTAAAAGACCTAGAAATCCAGTTAGGTATATTTGCCGGTTTGAGAAGTCTTTATGCACAAGAACATAAGTTCTTTGGTTTTTGGGGAAAAAGTCCAACATGTAAAATCACATTGAACTCCTTCCCAATAATTCTTGCCATTTTATGCACCATGTTTATCAACTCGTCATGCTTTTTTGAGGACATAAGAATATGTGTCTTCACTGACACCCAAGAACCTGATCTTTATATATTACTTAATCCATGTGCAGTTTAGCGGTACAATGTAGGTGACTCCTTTACGCTAATCTGGCAAGTCTATAGTAGGTGACTTTTTTCTGTTCACCCAGCAGTTTCCCATTGATGACTCCTCTCTGTTAATACAGACACAGGTGGTAGGTGGCACTTGACCTTAGGTTTCTCATCTCTGTTGCTCAAGGCGTTTACAGAAGGGGATTTTTTCCTTTTAATTCAGAAGTAAATTGTAGGTCACTCTTCTATGTTTCTCCAGTGGTGTATAGTAGGGTGGCACCATGGTTTAAAAAGCGCAAAATAGGATACAGCTTTCTGTTATATATACAAGAGCCCCGCATATCCTGTAAATGATATCCTTCTAAACGGTACTTAGTGATATCATCGGATATAATGGGAGCTTAGTGATGCCATGTCTGTCACATGACTCATTGAAACTTGTGTATTATAATAAAGTATTCCCTGTTAGTGATTGGCAAAGATTTTTGTGAGACACTTTTAAATTAAAAACAATTTTGGAAAGCAGCATAATCATGCGAAAAGTGCAAAATATAGGATGGGTGCAAAATATAGGATGTGATTGGTAATTGGTAGTCCCTATGTGGACTGGCAGTCTACAGGAGACTCTGTTTGGCAGTGCACCTGGTTTTTAGATCACTGGGAGCAGCATCCAGAGGGTTGGAGACATGTTGCTCACAAGCCACTGGCTGGGGATCACTGCTCTAGAAGTAGGTAATAGGGTCCAGCCTTGGTTACTGAAGCCAGTCATCCAACTGGCTTTCTCAATTCAATGTTGGCACCTCTCCCTGTAAGGTTTAATAAGACCTCAAAACTCAAATCATGCTAATATAATCAACACCTAACTTCTAGACATCCTTGCTGATTATGAGAAACAGATTATACTGATTGGAGCAACATTTCAGGGTACTTGTTCCAGAAAGATCTTTTTTACAAGTCATTCTGATTTGAGAATGCCAGTTGGATGACCGATAAAACGTCTTCAAGTCCAGTTGATTTGACTTAGTTCTACAGGTATACCATGACCTGGATGAATGAGAATCTTCACAAACAAAATGTGACATTAGCAGGAGTTATCAGGAAAGCTCTTTCTAGCAGCCACCAGTAGGCAGCACATCTAGTAACAGATGGTGAGTCAATTCTCATCATTCCTTTCTGGAACTTTGGATGTAGTCAGTGGCTTCTTCTCTTCCTCCAGTAGAGAGTAGGGCACCACTTTGTTACTCTTCCACTTGCTAGTAACTGACTTTTCTCATTTTCTCTGCAATCAATTCTGGATTCCAGGTCTCTGTTACTCAAGCAGGTAATAGGTGACCCCATGAGGAAGGTCTCATTGTCTTCTATTTTAACTCTTTCTCTCTTTCTATACCATAACTGAAATTTAATGATCTAATTCTTTTGTATCTTGAAGGAGTGGACAAGCAACACCACAACATTCAGTAAACGAGGGTGACTAGAGTGCAATGTCCTGTGACTTTTGTTTCACTGAAATTCATCCTTGAACATCTTGGAATCAATCCGTTCTGCTAACACCTTTCTCCCCCTGCTCTTTTTGTCCACTACATTTTCTTATTCGCTGTCTAATTTTTGTCTCACGTACAAAATGTGTAAGTGATATACTTAAACATAAAACATAACATATTCCACTTAACTTGTTATAGAGCACTTAGTATTTCTATAATTAACATTTAAGCTAAACACTTCATAGGCAGACAAAACACTCTTCCACTAGAAACGTTCATGCAGCTCAGCAGAATATAAACACTTCCTATATATAACTTTAATATCACTCATCTCTTCTAGACAGAAGGCCGCATGGCTTAGGAATATAAATTTCCACTATTAAGTGTTAGGGGACCTATTAAGGCACACACACACTGCTCTTTTTAAAAAAAAACATATTTAATGTAACCACACTGAGCTTCCATGTGATGCTCTGAAATAACAGTAAATAAGCAGCAGATTGACACACCGCAGCTACTTTTACCTTTTTTTGTGGTTTTAAGAGTTTATTTCCATAACGGCACAGCTTTTAACATGATGACTGAGATGTTCCAGAGAAAGCACTTTGATTGGTTTGAATATTTATGAATATTTAAGGCATGTCTATATGTGCAGCAAGTTTAATATCCACTAAAGATAAAGCTGTACCCTGAACACATATTATCCTAGCCACTGGGAATTGCAGGGAATTGCAAGTTGTTATTATATTATTAGCCAGTAAAAATGTTACAGGGCAACCCTTTTGAAATGAAAAAAAATAACAGAAGTGGTATAAAGGTGATACATTTATTGGATAACTAATATAATCATAGCAAGCTTTCAAGCTGATTACCAGCCACTAGGGAAATGATAAAACCGGACACAGTGACATTATGTATGTATAACTTTATTTATATGGTGCAAAGTACACACAGGGAGGACAAACATTGTAAAAAGTATAAATATACAGAAAGTAAGTGCTATGTAGTAAAATATACTGAAGACAGGAGGCCCCTGCCGGCAGAGCTTACAGTCTAAGTGGATGGATATTGTACAGGCACAAATAGGAGGGCAAAATCGCACAAAGTTACAGACATTGGCCTGCAAGTTCCAAGGCCAGACCATAGGTAAATATATATTTATATCTAAAAAAAATATATATATATATATATATTTATATCTAAATGTTTTATTACATTTATGTTACAAGGATATAACAGAACAAACCTGTTACTGTTTGGTGCAGCTAATCGGTGCTACAACACATATTTTTGATGAGTAGTCAAGATTATTCCTATGAAACATCAAGTGTTTCTCCAAAAAGCGTGAACGGTCACCTACTAACTGAAATTATTCAGTCAAGTTCCCAGATTTGGGGGAGTCAAAGATCAAAGTTGAAGATAAACAAATGTAACCCCTTTCCATCTGACATCTGATAATTCCTTTTTGTGGTGACGGCAATTTTGGTTTAAGACAACAACAACTCTGGTTTTTATGGTGACTACCGGGTAGCGAGTCAGGTTGCATTTGTTTTAGGTTTTCAGATTAGAAGCATCCGTGGGTAAGAATATTATTTACTTTCTGGCAATGGAGTCAAAGGAAGAATAGATGGCAGAGCCACCAATGGTGTATAAATAGGCATTAATACTTTACATTTTGACTGTGCCCTTCAAGCATAAAACTAGTCCCATTTACAAATGGAGATTGTATTGGTCACTGGGAGACCACAGAACATTTAACAAACAAAACATATCTCTAAGCATTACCTAAAAGGATGGTGACCTGAAAAATCTGTTTAGCACTGTAATTGAAAAGTAAAATATACTGAAGACAAGAGGCCCCTGCCGGCAAAGCTTACACTCTAAGTGGGTGGATATTATACAAACACAAATAGAAGGGCAGAAGCGCACAAAGTTTAAGGTATTGGCCTTCAAGTTCCAAGGCCAGACCAAATAGTGTTCCATAGGTAAATATATATTTAAAGCTAAATGTTTTATTACATTTATGTTACAAGGAAGTAGAACAAACCATAGGAAGGGAAAGGATGGTGGCCTGAAAAATCTGTCTGGCGATGTAATTGAACAACCTTAGCAATACAAAGTTCATTATTTCTTATGGGTGTGGGAAAAAAAGACGAACTGGCTACATGGGAGATGAGAAGAATGTCAGGCATTTTGGGTCAGATTCTTCAGGACCTCAATAAAGCAAAATATAGCTGATAAAGGCAGAGAAGGTTACCTACTTCCCAACACTCGCCAACTGATCGTGCCCCCTACACTGCGGTATCACACTACAGAGAGGCAGGAAAAACAAACACAAGATGTGAAACCAGGGGAAGGTATAAAGTATTTCGCTTGCTCGGCAGAAACACCCCGGCTGAGTCACTAAATTGGAATAATACAGAGATTATTCTCCCTTAAAGCCTTCAATATAATATAATGGATTCTACATAGACACAAGGTGTGGGAGTCAGTTACACATTCCACATGTTACATTCTTACATTGCAATATTCCTATGCAGGTATCTATGTTGCAATAACAACGAGTTTTCCATTAGCAGTTGTGCTTAGGGGCCTTTTTAACATTTTGGATGTTTTGAACCAACACTGCCCCATGTGTGGTCCAAATGTAACTGTTTTGCCCACTACAAATTCTATTGGAATTTTGATAAGGCATAATTGCCATTTTGATAACAAAATGCTGATTGGCTGATGACATCACCCTCGGGTCAGTTGGTTGAATTTCCCCGAAAATAGGTCCATGTGTGGAATGGCCCCCGTGACACTAATCCTGAGTTGAGTAAAGCAAATACGGCTGTCTGCACACGCATTAAATACAGGAGGTTAATTCTAGAAACTTGCACTCGGAACTATAAACAAAGCTAACATGGCTGTCGACACAATCATTAGAGAAAAGCTGCTGTACAGGAGGAAATCTAATCTAAAATTACTGCTTCTTGTTATGCCCTCAAGTAGGAACAAGACTATTGTTATTATTATTATATATATATATATATATATATATATATATAACGAGGGAAAGTTGAGCTCACCACTAATTTGTAAAACCATTAAGCGGTTGCAATGAGGCTGTGACGACAAAATTCATATAGAAAAATACAAGAGTTTGAGTGCAGAGGACCTCACTTGTCCTTGATCCTTTGCTTGTTTATTAATGACCTGGAGGTGGGCATTGAAAGTACCATTTCTATTTTTGCTGATGATACTAAATTGTGCAGAACTATAGGTTCCATGCAGGATGGTCATTAGGCTCCTTTTCCCCCACTCCCTGGCATTGCCATGGGCACACATATATTTGTACGCATATGTATTTTCCCTGACCTCTTATAAAACTTTGGGTTGGAGGGGGTAGACAAAGGGGCCCGGCCTTGCGGTGAAGGGAGTCTGAAGACCCTTGCCTCCTATGGGCCTTTTGTCCAGGGGGGTTGGGGATAAAGGAGCCTGCCCCAGTCCTAGGATGAAGGAAGATCTGGCATTACTTTGTGCCTTTTGGTTGGGTGGATTTTTTATTGACTGAGCCTTTTTTAGACTAAGTTATTGCACCATTGTCGCACTTTTTGCACTTGGGTGATGGAGCACTAAAAATAATGCAGTTTTTTTCACTTTGCACCCTGTTCTGCCCATAAATGGTCTCTTCTTTTTCCGTATTAATTTTAAATGACCATTAAATGGAAATGAACGGCCACTCCAAAGCGCCTTTGCAGAATGATTCCTGACCAAGGAAACATCATAAGACATTGGGGGTTATTTATCAAAGGTCGACTTTTATAGTTATGTGAGCTTTTTAAAATCTCGAAATTAATTCAATTCACAACTTGAATGGTTCCTGATTTAAGAAAAAATGGTTCTACGGAACCTTTGCCATTGACTTCTACATGACCTCGACAGGTTTTAGATGGTATATTTTCGCATTAAAGCTATTTCTTGGGTCAGGTATAATAAACCTGAAAAAATTCGAGTTTTTTTTACAAAAAACTGAAAAATTCAAGTTTTTTTTAACCATTTTTGGCTGAAAAATCACCTTGAAAACTTAAATTTTGGTGGAAAACACAACTCGACCCTTAATAAATCTGCCTCAACATTATATCAGTCCTCTGCCCAGTCTACAGCTTTGTGTCTTTATGTGAATTAATTGAATGCCCTTATTATATTTCAGATGCATACAAAAACTCAGAATACAATTAAAATAATTTGGAAAATATAAAAACAGTGCCAAAATCTCAGTTCTGGGATATCAGGGAAATATCATGGAGCCCGTTTCGAGCATAAAACATTCTCAGCATTTCAACAGTGCCGCCTTATTGACACTTCTCATAACACGAGTTCAGATATATTGCCTTAATACTTTTTTCTTGTTTTTCTACCTTTCATTCGCTGTTTGCCTACTTCAACTTAGCTGACGAAACCACTGTCCCTCTGAGTGAGCTCATTTATCACACACAATAAGATCCCCTGTCTGAAACGTTACAAGTCTTTTACTTACAGTGTGTCACTGATGGCCGATGAAAAGGAGCTTTGTCAGTTTTAAATGATGTTTTCAACCACCTATAACCCAAGCCGGGATTGACTTAAATCTCCATAAATTGAATAATTTTAGTCCAAACATAGGCATGGCATTACCTACAAACTCCATCTGTGCGAGTCAGAAACCAGTCCATTGTAAGTTGTATTGAGCATTGTGTGCAGAAGGTAGGTCAAGGGCCTCTTTATTTGTATATAAGTCTACATTCCCTCAAGCGCCTTACTGTAACCTTCCCCGGCTGCCCAAGGTCACATGGTGCAATTAATCTTTCTTTCATACAACATTGCTTATTAATTGAACACCACAAATGGACACTTCATTAATCTCATTGGCTGTTTGACTCCGACCAACAAAAAAAAAAAAGCTTACAAACGTATTTATTGTTCCACTGGCTTCCTTTAATATAAATACACCATTAATATACAATTAAGGTTCAGGATTTCTCTTTCAATGACTCTGTAAACATTATTAGGGATCTCAAACGGATCTATAAACAGTCCAATTATTCAAATGTAATTTTAACATCAAAGTGGTTTCTTCTGCGTTCAGATATTTCTTCACTTTTGCTCCCGGTAAAATGTTTCATAGAGAAAGTAATGCTGTAAATATAGAACACTTAACATGAACTGTGTTGGTTAGTACTTTATAGAATGCAAAGCTCACCATACAAGGCAAGAACAAAGTCATTTGATGATAGGGAAAGTTCATAGGTCGGGCCTCTGCTAGGGAATGTTTTTTCATGAAAAATTAGCCATGTGCTGGGGCAAAACTACAGAGGAAGCAAAAGCTGATTTAGTGCTTATGGTTCCCAAGAGGTACAGGGGCACAATAAGGCCCTATTTCATTTACATTGTCAATAAATATTGGTAAAAGAGGTCCACCTGTAGACATTTTGGGTGCCTGAAAAATGATTTGCTGTGGAGCCCAGTAAAATGTAGTTATGCTACTGGTCATGTGCTTCATCAAATCATGATCAGCCAATCATTCAGCTCTTGGACCAATGATAAGATCCTATTATGGGCCTAGAAAGACAAGTTGGCCTCAATCCATGACCAATGGGATTTTTCATCCTGTCCAATCTATGTGTGAATGAGACACATTGAGATATTTATTAGGTAGGGTATAGTTTTAATTCCCATACACATGGTTCAATTGGCAGCCGATGGACATTAGGGTTGCCACCCAGCCGGTATTTTAACCACCTGCCAAGACCAGGGCATAACAAATTTACTAAATGTAGTTGCTGGTAAATTTGTAACACCCATAACCAAACCCCTTGGCCCACTGGAAACAACTGTTTTCCTCCATCTGGCGATCACTGTGGCATGGTTCCACCCCCTTTTATGTAATGACCTGCCCATTTTTGTCACAGCCTGCCCCTTTCTTCATGCCCCCACCACCAGCCGGTAGAAAATGTATGAATAGGTGGCAACCCTAATGGCCATACAAGGCAAGATTAAGATCCAACAGGGGCTTACATGTGGGGAAATTCAGAGGTGATGACTGCACCCAGGACGGTGGACCCACATTGCAGCATTGGAAAATAAGGCTCTTTCCCTGAAAAATTAGCCAATTGCTGGTCACATTAGGGTCATCCAATTATTTACCTCTTAGGCAAATTATAAGATCCTATGGTGGGCCTATGCAGACTAATTGGACTGAGGTCCACCATTGAATTTTATGGATGGGATTTTCCTCCATGTCCAATCTATGTGTCAGTGAGACCCATTCAGATAATTGTAGGTAAGGTATAATTTTGAATCCATAAACATACCAAAATTCTTCAGTTGACTTGGTTGTTAATGACCATATTGATAGCCCATGTCAGCTTGTGTGTAGACATCTCAAAGCATTTTCTGATGTGATGATCAGAATCGTTTTGGAGGAAGGTTTCTTTTGCACTCTGCAGTGAAGACACAGTTCAGTGAACAATTGAAGGGCAATTGACAGAACAATATCTTGTTAAGTTGTGAAGATTATGAACTAAGGATGGCGGGAGATGTTGAGTCACAGAGCTGGACTTAAACTCAAAAAGTTAAAACCTAAAGTAGCCTTGTTTCTAATAGACTGTCTGCCTTACGTCTAAATGGTACTCAGTAGATGAGGAAAGGTAGGTGAGTGAAAGAGAAAAATAAAAAATAAATATTTACTGCTGAGCTAGAGATGAATTAACCATTCTGAGTCATCAGCATTTTGGGAACATTATGTGCTTTCAGGTAGAGCGAAACTATTCATATAAGATTTATGGCAGCTTTCTCACCACCAATCTGACATGCTAATGACATAAGTGGCATGAACCCCACTGTGCTAAACATTCTGCCTTCCACAATAATGGCTTTTCAGCTCTTTTGCCCATTATCAGGTGTTTTTGCGTCTGTCCCTATTCCAGAATGATTGATTGGTGGACCAAGGCCCTTTTTGATGCCTCACATTAGGATTACATGTGTCAATTTTTGTTCCTGTTTTGCATGATGTATACAAGGTAGATATATTTTATAGGTTCCTATTGCCCTTGATAAACCATTGGCCTTTCACTGATTTCTATTTGCTACTGGCACTTCTGAAATGTACAACTTTGTTAAATCCACCATACTGCCATGTTGATGTTTCCTGTAGGGACCTGCTTATGTTTGTCTACTCTATAATGGTAATGATGTGGACTCTAATTCTGGATGTCAGAAAAGGGATGTCTTCAGTGTATTATTTTGCCCAGGAAGCCTTATTTATGATGATTGTTCATTTGACTGAAGGTAGTCATGGTCAGGCCTGGACTGGCAATCTGTGGCTTCTGGCAAATGCCTGAGGGGCTGCCATAAGATGCCATAGAAAGTCACTATTTATTGGGTTGGTGGGAGCTGATTGGGCCTCTCTATACATGGAATGCCAGGGTCTATTTTGATGCCCAGTCCAGACCTGGTTATGGTCATCCTAATGCAGTAACATAATTTGCTATTGAAGTTAAGGTAGAATTTGCTTTACATAAACTAGCCTTAAAGTGTGGTTCATTGCTGGCAGACCAATGGAGACAACAACCCAACCCAGAGCTGAACTGGTAAAGTGTAAGTGGGGTGGGCAGCACTGAGCATCTATTGGGCAGCTGTGTTCAAACCTATTCCATATAGTTTGCTTTGGGACTGTCATGGCTTTCAGCTTCGGGCTCCATCCTCTCTGTTTGTATTTTTTTGTATGTTATAGTTGCTTGTGTATATTATTTGATTGGTAAGGTAATGTCATATGGTGCTTGTAAAACATGTCCAGGATACTATCTGTGGATCCATAATGTAGAGCGTCATGGGGGATTTCTAGAAGTCCATGCCTTAATGTTTGCCTCCCTAAAGCATTTGCTCCGTGGCAGCCAATGAAAGCTCCACAATATCCATTATTAAGATGACCCAAGTAGAAGCACAGGACACTAAGGGCTAATCGAGTGGACCCATTAGTGCTCATGTAGAGAGCATTAGCACTAAGGTCTGGCTTGTACCTACAGATCCCCCCACACTCCCCTTCTTATGAAGGGGTCACAGATCTCTTTTCTCTAAAACTAAGACTTTCAGTAAATCAATGAGAATGAAAGGCAGGGTCCAAAGTGCACAAAAATGGCAGATTGTGCCTGGTTTTTGCACTTTGCACTTAATAAATCAGCACTATTTCCCTTTCAGGAATATATAGGTGATACAATATACCCATGCTAATGAGAGGCAAGCTTTGGGGAGAATAATGAATAGTTGTATAAATTCCATACACGATTTGATTGTTAAAACTGTGATAACTGTCAATAAAGCTTTAGTTCAGCAACCATAATGGCTACTATTGTAGAAATTATTAATAAACAGAGGTATGAAAATACTTGGGCATCACAGAAGATTAAAGCACAAAAGAACCTTTGGAAGAGTTTCCATCAATGGCTGTCGCTGCCACATTCTTCTCCGCTAAAAATCTTGAAGCGTTTCTGTGAGACGGCATTTATCTTCTGTACTTTTCCTCTTTCATTCGGAATTCTCTTTCCCTTGAAGTAATGGCTATTGAAATGACCTAATTACTAATCAGGCAGTCTTTAACTGGCAGGTGTTTTGAGGTATTTCAATGAAACCCCTAGCACAATAGGTATGGAGAAAGCCGGGCGCATTCTCTGGGCCTTTTCATCCTACATAAAACATTCGAGGATTACTTACAAGATGAATGTTCTTGATCACAATCCGTCCTGTAAACAAATCAGCCGGTCGGGAATGAGAGAGAGACACTTAATTCCTTACTTATGAGTTTGTTCGTGTAAAACACAAATTTTAATTTGGATTGTGCAGCTGTTGTCTCCGAAGCTCAACTAAAGATTAAACTAGTTTGAGGTCCCAATTCTAATGGCTCAAATCTGCCAACTCTACATTCCATGAAGTTGGTTACCATTAAGACTTGGCAAATGTGTCCATTGTGATTGGGTCCATGAAATACTGAAGGTGCAAAGTTTGTTGCAGTTAGTAAATCATGCCTTTGAGGGAAGGTAGAGACAATTTAATGTACTTAAACTTAAATTGTGTGTGATTCAATTGGAGCAACAGGGTTCTCTTGCTCTGCACTTCAAGCCTCATTTACCAAAGTAGGTGCAAATTGGCACATCTGTAAATGCCAACTGCAACTTGCTTCCAATCCACAGAAACCCACAAGGTAGTTTACATGCGTTGTGATGCATCACATGGGGCCACAGTGAAGCTGGAATTCTGGGGGGAAAAAATCCTACATCGTTGGGGGAAAACATGTCAATTTGTGGCCCAAAAAATGGACTTTAAGACCTTCATCTATTTCAATATATTGGGTGTATTCCATATGTCAGATAACGAAACCCTTGTACCGGCTTTGGAATTCAATGGCACCTATTGAATATATATCATAGTAAATTCATTTTTAAGGCCTTTTCTCTTCTGAAAAGATTAAGCCCTAAGTACAGTCGTATGACTTCAAAGATCAGACTCTTACAGTTCCTTTGAGCCGCCATACAAACATAATATATGTAGGACTGGAATGCCAAATACCGCATGAAAGACACTGTTGTCTCCAGGCTACGCACAAATGGGTTTGACGCTAGGGTGCCAAATTCATAAGGTAGCATGCAAACTCCAACAAATGATAAATGGGCTACTGTGTTCTGTTCTTTGGCTCACAATGCAAAATCCTCCCTGTGGGGGAATGATCATGAACCAGTTGTACCTTAGCGATCAGCTATAATGTCTTCCCAGTTACACGTTAGTATTTGCTTTTCCTGCTCCCATTGTCACTGCACCCTGCTGAATTATTCTTCCACTTCCCTTGTCCGTTGCCCACTGCACTTGCTGGTTGACGGTATTATGAATCAGCCCTTCAACTATATTTTTTTTCTTTTCAAATCTTTTTTTTATTGAATTTTCAAGCAAAATAGAAATAGAATTTTACATTACGTTGATGCAAACATTGAAAGATATACTACCATTGTCTAGGAATGTCATCCTTAAAACAACAATCTTCTACTTAAATGATATAAGAATAGTAATGGGCGAATAAATTCGCCTGGCGAGAGTTCGTGCCGAATTTCCACGTTTTGCCACCAGCAAATAAATTCGTGAAAATTCGGAGGTAACAATTTGCCGGCGTCAATTTCCACAAATTTTTGGTGAAAACTTTCGAATTGCTACATTTTTCCGTAAAAACGTTATAATTGCTAGATTTTTTCATGAAAACGTTCGAAAGGCTCCATTTTTTAGTGAAAACATTCTAATTTCACAATGTTTTTGTGAACTTTTCAATTTCGAGATTTTTTTGTGAATTTTGCGGGAAATTTTCCGGCGAAATGTGAGAAATTCGCCCATCACTATAGAAGAACAGTGTTAGATAAAAGGTAAAGAAGGCCAATAGGTCATTAAAGGGGTTGTTCACCTTTGAGTTAACTTTTAGGGGCACATTTACTTTGCTCGAGTGAAGGAATAGAATAAAAAAAGTCAAATTTCGAATGTTTTTTTTGGCTACTTCGACCATCGAATTGGCTACTTCGACCTTCGACTACGACTTCGAATCAAACTACGACTTTAGTTCAAACTAAAAATCGTTCGACTATTCGACCATTCGATAGTTGAAGTACTGTCTCTTTAAAAAAAACGTCGACCCCCTACTTCGCCACCGAAAACCTACCGAGGTGCAATGTTGGCCTATGGGGAAGGTCCCCATAGGCTTTCTAACAATTTTTTGGTCGAAGAAAAATTGTTCGATCGATGGATTGAAATCCTTTGAATCGAACGATTCGAAGGATTTAATCATTCAATTGAACGATTTTTCATTTGATCGTTCGATCGAACTATTTGCGGTAAATCCTTCGACTTCGGATTTACATTTGACAGTCGAATATCGAGGGTTAATTAACCCTCGATATTCGACCATATGTAAATCTGCCCCTTAATATGATGTAGAGAGTGAGATTCTGAGATAATTTGCAATTGGTTTTCATGTTTTATTATTTGTGGTGTGAGTTATTTAGCTTTTTATTCAGCAGCTCTCCAGTTTGCAGTTTCAGAAATTTGGTTGCGAGGGTCCAAATGACATAATTTAAAAAAAAATGTAAAAACTAAATATTGAAGAACAATTGAAAAGTTGGTTAGTATTATCCATTCCATAAAATACTAAGGGGCCGATTCACCAAGGGTCGAATATCGAGGGTTAATTAACCCTCGATATTCGACTGGGAATTAAAATCCTTCGACTTCGAATATCGAAGTGGAAGGATTTTGCGCAGATAGTACGATCGAACGATCGAAAGATTATTCCTTCGATCGAACGATTAAATCCTTTGAATCGTTCGATTCGAAGGATTTTAATCCAACGATCGAAGGAATATCCTTCGATCAAAAAAGTTAGCCAAGCCTATGGGGACCTTTCCCATAGGCTAACATTGAGTTCGGTAGGTTTGAGATGGCGAACTACTGGGTCGAAGTTTTTTTTAAAGAGACAGTACTTCGATTATCGAATGGTCGAATAGTCAAACGATTTTTAGTTCGAATCCTTCGATTCGAAGTCGAAGGTCGAAGTAGCCCAAAAAACACTTTGAAATTCAAGGTTTTTTTACTTCGAATCCTTCACTCGAAGTTAGTGAATCGGCCCCTACAAGTAAATTTAAAGATGAACCACCCCTTTCAGGGAAACATACCAATGAATGTTACAAGGTTACATTGTAAGAATTTAAATACCGCTTTAATTATTCCATCCCACAAATGACAATTTGTCATTAATTTGGCCTACTGTCATCACAGTTTTCATATGGAAAACAAGCTAATATTGGTTAAAAAAAAACAATTGCGAGCAAATAAAAATAATTTAAAAAACACTTGCAATTCTCGGTTTTATTCAAAAAAGGGCCTATTTTGATGAGATATGTTTAATGCGCATTAAAATGATCATTATTTTGCAATAGAACTAGTTATTTGTAGAATTATGCAAATGGCCCTGGAATGTGCTTTCTGGCTGGTGGAATTGTGATTTAAGCACCAGCAATAAATGATTCTGTACGACAAGGTAATCATACTTTATGAATATCTAGAAAGCATTTTAAAGAAGAACTAAACCCTAAAAACAAGTTTGGCTAGAAATGTCTATAGTGATCCAGGCATTCAAATTTGTACACAGGAGCTCACCATCTTGGATTTTGTGAGGAGTGTTGGTGATACTGCACATGCTCAGTGAGCTCTGGGAAGCTGTTAAGAAGCTACGGGTTGATGTAAAATGTACTGGTTTCTGGGCTGCCATGTAATGAGAATCTGAATTAATTACTAACAATCATTGTAGGAAGGTCAGAGGTTGGGGATTAAGAAATGACAGTTTAAGCAAATTAAATGTACATCACACAAATTCGCACATAGGTGGTACAGGGTAAAGATAATCACAAAGAGGGAACTAAAATGCAAGGCTTGTGTTCTGGGTGTAATTCCAGCCAGGGGGACTGTTTTTTCTCAAATTTATTTGCACAACCTCTTGCTTCATATGACAGTTATATGTTTACCAGCACCTTCTTTCCACCATTTCATAACCATAGATTTTTTTGGCATAGAATAAAACAGTTTTAATAAGGATTCTAGTTCTCAATAGGGGAAGTAGGTATGCCATCTACTATTCCCAATTTATTCGCATTGATGTGAATTTGTTTTTAAACTAATAAATTCGAATGTACTCACAACTCAAATGGGAGGTAATTTATGAGAAAATTGAACGTCTAAAAATAGATTCAATGGAAACGATCTGAAAATTCGGACACCAGGGGCCCACCAAAATCCTTAGACCAGGGGCCCACTCTCAGTATTATTTTCTGCCTCTCCTCACTCAACCACTATTCTCTTTTTTTTTACATACGATAATCTATTGTTCCATCTATTTAGCCTCTTTGTTCTCATAGAAATAGGGAATGACCATGAAATAGGCCCAATCTTTAGCAGCATGAGGGACCACTGACGCCTGGGCCCCCGGGGCTTTTCCTGGTATCCCGGTGGGCCAGTCCAACAATAAATATGAACGAATCTCAAATCAAATTTTCCTCGGAAAAAAACTTGAATGTCAAGAAGGCTATTAACATATTCAAATGGGTCAATGGACCTCTACCATTGACATGTAAATTAATTCAGCAGATTTTAGGTAGTGAATATAAGAACTGTTGCTATGGTCGAGGTGTAATAAATCTCACATCCGAATTTACATTCAAATCGGGGAATTCAAATTTGAATGTGTGAATTTTGACACCAGAAAAAAAATTTGAATTTACTATTCAACCCTTAATAAATCTGTCTCCAAGTTTTCCTGCAGGTAGTCTTCTACTTTAGACCAGAACTAAAAAATCGATGGGCACTCCCAAACCATATGGAAAAACGAGGCACCTGGATGTTGACATTTGGGGCATCTGGCTTCTGCGGGTAGCGTGAGGTATAGCTGGTGGATGATCTTGAATTGAATATGTCGGTCTCTGACAGAGATCAAAAAAATCAGTAGGGATGCACCGAATCCACTTTTTTGGATTCAGCCGAACCTCTGAATCCTTCGCGAAAGATTCGGCTGAATACCAAACCGAATACGAACCCTAATTTGCATATGCAAATTAGGGGTGGGAAGTGGAAAAAAATGTACTTCCTTGTTTTCTGACAAAAAGACACGCAATTTCCCTCCCCGCCCCTAATTTGCATATGCAAATTAGTTTTCGGATTCAGTTCGGCCAGGCAGAGGGATTAGGCCAAATCCGAATTCTACTGAAAAAGGCCGAATCCTGGCCGAATCCCGAACCGAATCCTGGATTCGGTGCATCCCTAAAAATCAGAGACTATCTACGTCTATGGCCTCTTCCCAATTATCTCGGTCCAGTGGCGGACATCAGCCTGACACTTTTTCTGGTTTCTATCAGACGGACAAGGAGGCAGACAATTAATGAGTTACAGAATCTAAAGACAAGTTTGTCTCTTCTGTTGTCCCATAGGGAGTCTGCAAACCTAGGGGGTAGCATATAT
Organism: Xenopus petersii; assembly: GCA_038501925.1. Taxonomy (NCBI): domain Eukaryota; kingdom Metazoa; phylum Chordata; class Amphibia; order Anura; family Pipidae; genus Xenopus; species Xenopus petersii. Next base: position 20,803,266 of record CM076672.1, on the reverse strand, counting down.
GTTCTGCAGTAAGAATTGTGCTTGGAAAGCTTCTCTAAACTGAAAATATCTAAACCATTGGATTGTCTGTTGAGAAGTTGCTTGAGTTGGTCCATACTAGGGAATTTAGAATCAACCAAGAGGTCACTAAGAAATCGAACCCACAGTTGGGGCCAGTAGTAGTGGGGAAGATTTATGTTTCTCCAAAGAGGTAAGTGGGGGATTTGAGATAAGCATTCACGATAGAAATTTTACATGCTGACGTTCATCCAAAACAAGGAGTGGTGACAGTTGTTGGAGTTGCACTGTAGTTCCCAAATTTTCTATTGTGGAATGCCTCTAGTGAGCCCAACAGAGTTCCTATCAATGTGATATTAGGGTTTTTCGCATCAGGATGGAACCACAGGTGGACATGGTATAACTGGCCTGCTGTGTAATAAAGAAAAAAGTGGGGGAGACAAGGCCCCCCTGTCAGTAGGGTCTGTTAGAGAGATCCATGAAAGCCTGGGTGTTTTATTGGCCCATATAAAAATGGATGAGCAAGGAGGTAACTATTTTATATATATATTGTATATAGACAGTAAATTGTGAGTCGGTCCCTGAGCTCAGGTAAGTGACAGCAGCACAGAGCATGTGCAGTGAATCGGCAGAAAAGAAGATGGGGAGCTACTGGGGCATCTTTGGAGACACAGATCTTTACTTCTAAAGGGCTGTGGTTGCCGTGGGTTGGTACAGAAGCACAAAGCATCATGAACAACATTTCTAGCTAATTCTTTAATTAGGCTTTAGTTCTCCTTTAAACCTTGACCAATTTTACTGGTTTACCTAAACGCCAGCCTCTTCCTGCACATATGTAGACATATGGAGAAACAGATCTTTACTGCTAAAGGGCTGTGGTTGCCTTGGGCTGGTAGAGAAGCACAAAACATAATGTACAACATTTTTACCTTCTTTAGTCCTCTGTTAAGTTTATATTTCCGCTGCTGTATGCCTTACAGTTATTAATCCTGGATTTATTCTGATTGCCCATTTGGGATGCAATGTGAATTATGTTTTACATTGTGTGGTTCAATTAGCTAATACGTCAGAGACTGTAGCTTATTATATTTAGGATCACCGTCAGTTTAAGCTTCATGACTTATGTTTTTTCCACCCTCAGCTACTTTGTTCCTATATTATTTATACGAATAAATAATATAGGGACAAGCTCTTTTAATGATGAATTGGGAAAGACACCAACTGGCGGATAGCACATTGATAACATTGTTACTGGATTACATTGGCCGCAGCTCAAGATTCAGAAATTCTTCTCTATTTTGCCCATTAGACAACTGCACCAATTTTTGGATCAAGGGCAACGAACTTTCATCTGAAGATGGCTTATGCCCCAAATGCCCATAAGTCCATAAAAGACCATAGTCACTGTGTTTTACATCAGCAAGTTTCCTCACTGTAGCCCCTGCCAAATGTGCCCCAACAAGTCCCTCTCTTGAACTCATTGAAGTCCCTTTTGCAAGCCGTTGTAGGTTGTAGGTGTTTTCACTGGACTATGAGTACCTATTGTAATGACTGTTTTGTCTGTGTGCACTCAGCTTTCAACAGAACAAAACTAGCATCAACCCACTGCCAAATAGTCTCTATGTTCATGGAACTAGGACAACTATTTCATAAGAACAGTAGAAGTTTTGCCACTTGAGTTGAGGAGGTCCAGTCTGAAGGCCAGTTTTGGGGAGAATACTCTTCTGGATACCCCTGGAAGCCCATCTTGAAATTCAATAAGAACAATGTTTGGGAGTGAAATACTTGATGTCCTAGATATTCTTGAAACTGTGAACACATGACTAATCCAGCAATCTTTTATGAGCTAAGGGGGACCCTAGCCTAATGTTATTCCTTAAAGGAGGCTCCTTAGAGGAATATAACTGCCAGTCAAAAAATGGGTCGCAGTTAACAGGATATTAGCCTAGAGCAAAAAAAATCACCAATTATGACAAAAAGTGATTTTAAATAGCAGGGGGTTTAGTTCTCCTTTAAAGGAGGCTTGACCCAAATAACTCCAACAACCCCAAAATTAGAATGTTTACAATTCAAAGGCTTACAGAGCCAACTCCAGGAATAGGGTTGCCACTTTTGCTGGTGCCTAAACCCGAACAAAGGGGGTGGGGCGGATAGCATTGGGGGTGGAGCAGTGGTGACATAAGAGGCAGACACATTGAAGTAGGTGGAGTTATGATGCTAGGGTGGGGTTATTGCATCACTAGCGGCCCCCATACACGGGCCAAAAAATGGAGTCGGCAGCTTATTGACCCGTGTTTGGGGCCATCTGACGGGAGTCTCCAATCAATATCTGCTCGAAAGTCGCCCAGATGTCACAGCCGCATCTGTTTGTGAAAGGACCAGTAACATAAAACATACCTCCCAACATTTTGGAAGTAAAAAGAGGGACAAAAAAAAATTTCCTGCACGTAGCGCAGCAATTTTTTGGACCACACCCCTTTCTGTGGCCACACACCCCTAATTACCATGTTTGTTTTACAAAATTTGGCAGGTTATGAAAGTTTGAAAATATTTCTCCTTATCTAAATTGTGTTTTTGTGTCTCAAAATTGTTACAAAGTATCTTATTGGCACAGGGCGATGATCCATCATGCGGCGCTCAATTTCTCCTCCCTGGCTATCTCCTATAGAAGGCAAGGAGGAGAAATCAATCGCCGCCCAATGGATCGTCACCCTGTCGCCATTTCTGAAGAGGAGCGCAAGCAAAGAATCGGTAAGTCATTTCTTTATAAAAGCTTTGCGAGCTAAAAGTGAAAACTGTCTTGGTGTTTTTTTTTCCGTTAAAAAGAAACTAATTTTTTAAACCGCCCATATTCCCTCCATTCCCTAGGGCCCGATCGGATCAGCCCGATATCGCCCACCCCAATGGACATCGCCAAACAAGCGTATCTCCCTGTGTATGGCCACCTTTAGACGCGGCTAGCTGGCTTTCCATTCAGTTTTCTCAATGTTGTAAATTGAACAGAAATTTTTGATGTCCAGCTCAAAACCACACTGGTGGCAACCCTATCTCTTATCTTATATATCTATATATATCCTTTAATGACAGATATGGGATCTACTATACAGAAATCAGTTATCCAGAAAGCTCTGAAATACAGAAATGCTAGTTTAGAAAAACAGTTTCTTACTTTGATTGATTTTCTCTTTTTTTGTTGTTTCTGTAATAAGACATTAACCTCACTTGATGGCAACCCTATCCAGGAACAGCGACTAAATGGGCAAAATAAACCTCTGTATAAAATAAGTTCATACACCGATGATAAATGGCTAATTATACCTGCATGGAAGCCATGACTTTAATTTCCATTGTATTCTATATTTCAATGAGGACTCGCTTGCCTGTCACAGCTACTGGATGGTTCTACGTCTGCTTGGTGTTTGTTTATCTAATCATGCATCAGCAGTTACATATAAATAGCATTACAGCAGCACAAAACTTTGAATTCCCCATGGGCCGAAGCCGTTTGACCAAAAATGAACCCAAATCTAAAAATGAAGCCACATTGGCAGCACTCGTGGTTCTTGTCCTTTCACAGAGTCTTTGTTTCTGCCTCGGCAGCCGCAAAGGGGAGCGCTAGGGTTGTCAGTGTGAAGAAGTCTATTTGTGTTGGAGGGGAAAAGCAGAAATGATCCCCTGCGTTTATACAAAGCTATAATTGTGGCATCGCTTTGCCTTGTTTTTTCTGCCGTCATGAGTAATCTTTTTTTTTTTTTACAAGATTTGCATTCAGGGAAAAAGAAAAAAAAAGAAAAGACTATTTTTATAACTTTAAACTCTCTTTTGTAATGTTGCGGTTACTGGTAAACCAGATGAGAAATGTGGTTTCACGAATGTAAATAGCATATCTGGGAGATCAGAGGCCAGGGGGAGGCATTGGATTTGCTATATAGGCAATTTCACTCGGCTGCCGATATAAAGCCAGCTCAGGAATCATGTCTCCTAATAAACACGCAATAAACATATATGTCAAGGCTTATCCTTTTTTATTCATTATTTCAGATTTGGTTTCACTGTAATATGATTATAAAAATGTTCAGTAAAAGGTGTTTATGGATATATAGCTTTAGTTATACACGTATGGGACCTGTTATCCAGAATGTACTGGACCAAGGGTTTCCAGATAAGGAATCTTTCTGTAATTTGGATCTTCTGTCTGTGTATGGCCACCTTAGCTTGTAGTAGCCTGTTCAAACCTAATGATCAGTTGCTGTCAGTACCTGTTCTGGTGCAATTGATCATTTATGATTAATACAGGTATGGGATCCATTATCTGGAAACCTGTTATCCAGAAATCCCTGAATTACAGAAAGGCTGCCTCCCATAGACTCCATTTTATCCAAATAATCCACTTTTTAAAAAAAATAATTTCCTATTTCTCTGTAATGATAAAACAGTAGCTTGTACTTGATCCCAACTAAGATATAATTAATCCTTATTGGAGGCAAAACCAGTCTATTGGGTTTATTTAATATTTACATGATTTTCTAGTAGACTTTAGGTATGAAGATCCAAATCACGGAAAGATCCATTATCTGTAAAACCCCAGTTCCCAAGCATTCTGGATAACAGGTCCAATACCTGTACTGTATAAGTTAGGGGCTGGGTTTAAAATGATGTAAATTATAATATAAATAATACTTTCAGGATCATTTTATGAGACTATCGTGAAGAACTGAGGTTCCTGCTTTGGGCAGAAACGGAACTAGAGGGGGGTGGGTCCTGGCGCAGGACGCGCAGCCGGGCACCCCGCCCCCCTCCGTGCACCTGGAACTGGCCGGGAATATGCGCCGGACTGCCGGGGGGCCCTGAGGGGGTGTGGGCCCTGGCCCGCTCGCACCCCCTGCTCCCCCGGTAGTTCCGCCCCTGGCTTTGGGACTTCTATCATTGCCTCTATAGGGGAAAAAACAATGTGTTGACCTCTTCACTGACCTCCCACAAACAATTGGGTTAGAAAATGTTGTGGCAGAATAATTGGGTTACAAGTCCATATGGGAAAAAGGAAAGTTGGCTGAAATACAAGTACATGAGTAAAGTAAATGGATCAAAATAGGGGACAAATGGGGCTAAATAGCCTCAGCAAAATGGTATATATCAATAACCCCATGGATTATTTTCAGGATGTGCCATAATTTGCTCAACATACACAGGTGATCCACCAAGACAATGACCTACTTTTGCCATTGATCTCCTTAACTTTTGGTCTCCATCTTTCCCACCTTGAACCCAATATCATGACTTGACAGACAATACCACGAGAGTAATAATCCTGGGTGGGAGGGGTCCCTTTAGATAAGAGGCTCTTCTTGAACCCGCATCGGCACAATGACTGCACCAAACAATTTGTTTTTTTCCTGTAAGCACAGATGCCTGGCAGATGTTCAGCAGGAATATTTATCAGTACCTACATTTCCATCTTTACTAATGAAATAGATGCAGATAGTGTACATTCTCAGTTAATTGAGCTATTAACAGATTATGCCGAACGCTGTTAATTAGAGATCATCAGGGGTATGCATCGTGGCTGGTTTTATTTTAGGAGCTAAAATTAGCCTTAGTTTGTTTGCAACTTTGCGTCTCTTTCCTGCTGGTGTTTTGACAATGTAATGGGTTCCTAAAATGCTGCAGACCTCTTTAGGCTCTTTTGGGTTTAAGCCCATTATTTGTGGTCTCATGTTTATTTGGGGTTCGACTAGCTCCAAATACGTTGGTAGCAGCAACTGTCTATTTTTTAAAGGATGATTCTGAAGACAGTAAATAAGCGTGAACTGCCAATATCCACCTAACTGGCCTTTAGGACAGACGCACACGCTTAGATTCGGGGGAGATTAGTCGCCCAGCCCAGTCTGTCAAGTCGTGATATTGGGTTCATGGTGGGAAAGATGGAGACCAGAAGGTAAGAAGACCAATGGCAAAAGTAGGTCATTGTATTGACAATCGGTGCGCTTCGTTTTCTGAAGTCGGCCAAAGTTGCCTCACGAGTAAACTTCGGCGACTTCGCAAAACAAATTGCCCTGAGTGCCATCCCGCCAGCAATTTAGATTATAACTGGCTGGAGGCAGTTTGGACAGGTTAGTCGCCCCGAAGAAGAGGCAATTTATCACTGGGTGACTAATCTCCCCGAATCTGAGCATGTGTCTCTGACCTTAGATTAGGGGAGATTTAGTTGCCCAGCGGAAAACGCCTCTTCCCTCGGGGTGACTAACTCCCCGAACTGCCTCCCACCAGCTAGAATCATCGGCGGGACGGCACTCTGGGCGCGTAGTTTTCTTGTAAGGCGGGAGGCAGTTCGGGGAGATTAGTTGCCGAACAAGATAATATTTGTCACTGAGTGACTAATCTCCCTGAATCTAAGTGTGTGTCTGTGTCCTAAAGTGCTTAGATCTCCCTAGGGGCCTTCCCGTGGCTCCTTATATACATATTATATTAGCAAAATATCAACAGATCATGAATGGTACATACAGAATACTCCAATATTTTGTCATGACCCCTATGGATCTGATATCATCAAGTTCAAAAACATCTTCTAAATCTACCCCTTGTTGTTCTTACCATGTGATACATAATGAGTCGTCTCAAGCCTTTTTCTACCCCATAGATAAACAGGGACAAAAGGGAAACACATGAAGGGACAACGTGGTGCAGATTTTGCCCCAGGTTCTACATAAATATATAAAAGAAGCAATATTCTGGTCTGTAGCTGGAACAGTCTGTTAACATCAGAAATAAGAAGAAATCTCCCATTCGGGACCATGACTATTTTTTCTCTATAAAGATTTGTTATCGTGGGGAACAGTTCCATGACAGCGAGTGGAATAACGCTGCAATATAGTGCGTCATGTTACTTTTTATATCAGCGCTCAATATTTTTATGCTCAGGAGTCATGTCTTCCAATAAGGGGTGGCTTTCATAATAACAGGGCTATTTTGGGAAATGCTAGGCAGTTAGGCCGCAGTGCTGCAATTACTATGTGGTTTTGGTACTGAAGCTTCTTAAAGCTGGGTTTCTTCACCAAAGGGATGAAAATGGGAATTAGGTGTGGGGTAGATTCTTTGTTCTACATGTAATGAGATGAGAACCAGGGGCGTAACTATAGAGGAAGCAGACCCTGCGCCTGCAGGGGGGCCCAGGACAGTTTCAATAAATATTGGTAAAACAAGTCAACTGCTAAAAATTTTGGGGGCCTGAAAAATAATTAGCTGTGGGGCCCAGTAATATCTAGTTACGCCACTGATGAGAACTGTCGTTCCTCCTTCAGAGTTTGCTCTAAAAATACACGGTGGCCATTGGTGACCTTGCCCAATAAGCGCATCTTTACATCGACATATCTATTATTCAGCATGTGCAATTGGCAGTTGCTCTGCTGACAGCTCTAAGAAAGAAATCAGATCCAGTGTAAAGTAGTTTCTCTTTCAAAGATTTTTATTGAGTTTTTATAAAAAAGAAGAAAACATACATAACAAAAAAAAGGCAATAACATAAACAATACTTCCCATAAAAAAAGTATGGAGTAGTTTATGTCTTGGAGATCACCGGTTTCAGTGATGACTGGAACTTTTTTCCAAGACCTTTAGCAAGAGTTTAAAGGAGAAGGAAAGCTACCGAAGCAGTTTATTGCCAATAGATTAGCCACAATGGTGCAAGCTATAAGACTATATTTATAATGTAGAAGGCTTTACCATTCTTGAGTAAACAGCTCTAGAAGCTCTCTCTGTTTATTAAGGATAGCAGCTGCCATATTAGCTTGGTGTGACATCACTTCATGCCTGAGTCTCTCCCTGCTCACTCATAGCTCTGGTCTCAGATTACAGCAGAGAGGGGAGGAGGGAGTGGAGAAAAGGGAAGGGGAGAGGGAGAGAGGAGCAAACTGAGCATGCTCAAGCCCTAGCCCTGGAGGTTTAAGCTGAAAACAGGAAGTCTGATACAGAAGCCCATGTGTACACAATAGAAGGAAAGAAATGCTGTGTTTCTTTTGACAGAGGACTCAGAGCATCACTACTTTGAGGATTTACTGGTGTATTTATATAGACCTTTCTGTTAAAGTTTACTTTAATTTTAACCTTTCCTTCTCCTTTAATAACTACACTATAGGGGTCATTTACCTCTGCAAATGCAGTTGCATTCAGCAAAGTTACCCACACTGAAGTGCATGTAAAATCCCATTCAGAGGTGGGACTAGGTGTAGGCAGAAGAGGCATCTGCTTAGGGTGCAATGATAGGGGCGCTAGGCAGGTACCTGTTAAAGGGTCTTCTGCTTACCCCTAGTCCATAATCGCTCCCTTTTGCTGCTCTCCCCTCCCTATTTTGTTCTCCCCTTTGCCATGGTGCATACATGCTCACATATGGGGGGGGTGGAGTTAGGGACGTGGCGCGGGTCGAGTTGCCTAAGGCACTGGGGTGGCTTGGCCCAGCCCTGACCTCATTCATTAAAGTTACTTCTGTATAGTTGCAGTGAGCACTACTCAGTCTTTCCTGCCTCCTGTTGCATCTATTGAACTACGATCACGTATGGACCAGGTGGTAGCTCCAGAGTTGCCTCCCTTGTGTCTAAAAAATCAAGCGCAAGCTTTGTGCTCATGCTGGACCCTAAAAATGATGTCAAATGGAGAGAAGCAGAACTGGGTCATATTTACGGCAAAGCACAATTGTGTTGAGTTTGATTAATGCGCCTTTAAAACCGCAACAAAGCTGGAATTCTGGGGGGAAAATTTCCATTATGGGAAAGTGATGATACTATATACAGTTATGGGATCCATTATCTGGAAACCTGTTATCCAGAAAGTTCAAAATTATGGAAAGGTTGTCTCCCATGGGCTCAATTTTAATGAAATAATTTAAAATTTAAAACATATTCCCTTTATCTCTTGAAACCGTACCATGTATTTGATACAAACTATGGTATCATTATTCCTTATTGGAAGCTAAACCAGCCTATTGGGTTTATTTAATGTTTACATGATTTTCTAGTAGACTTCAGGTATGAAGATCCAAATTATGGAAAAATCTATTATCTGGAAAACCCCAGGTTCAATACCTGTACTGTATGAGCTAGGGGCTGGGTTAAAAATGATATCAATTAACAAGTATAACTCTGCAATCTGTATTACAGGTATGGAATCTCTTATCCGGAAGGCTTGGCACCTGGGGTTTTCCTGGATACAGGGCCTCTAAGGATGTGATCTACTTGATGAACAGACTCATTCTTCCTGCACCAGCCTTCCATGGAGACTTCTATCAATCAGATTAATGGATGATGGATTTATAAAGTCAGAACAGAAGACCCATAAGTGTCACATCAGAGGCCCAATACACTAGCTCCCAGCATAGTGGCAAATAATGGAAAACAATAAAGCCTAAACCAACAAATTAAATAATAGGAAGATCCCTACATTACCACCCTCAGGGCTTTATTTTTATTTTCTGCTCCCCTAATCCATTCTCTTGCCCCCACATGCTCCCAAACTGCTCCCTACCTGCCCCCTAATCAGCACACTGCTCAAACCCTGGTCTTCTTCCTGGCAGCTATTTTTTTCCATCTGCCCCTGAGTTCCCTCAAGTCCCTGCAAAACTGTTTTTTGTACCTTTTATGTACAAGAGCAAAGCCCTTGGGGACGCAAAACGTGCCATACACAGGCAGATAAAGCTGCCGATATCACTCCTTTAGACCAATTCGGCAGCTTATCTGCCCGTGTATGGGGACTTCCGATGGGTATTTCCGATCGATATGTGGCCACGATATCGGTCAGGAAGGTTTAATTTTTCCCGTGACTGACCCGTTGGAGCCCATTGCTCCTCGTTGTAATCCGATTCTTTGGTCATAGGGCAAATGTTCGGATTACCTTGATATAGCCCTGCTGTTAGCAGGGCCGCCATCAGGGGGGGACAGGGGGGACAAGCGTACCGGGCCCGGGCATGAAGGGGGGCCCGGCAGCGCTGCATTTTTTGAAGATCCGGGCCCCCCTTACGAGCGCCCGAGCCGTACGTCTTGCCTCTGTGCTGCCGAATGCGGAAGTGCCGAAAAGCCGAAGCCGAAGCGCCGAAAAGACCCGAAGTCACGGAAAAAGCCGAAGTCACGAAGCGCCGAAAACAGCCGAAGTCCTGAATCAGCGCAAAGACCCGAAGTCACGAAAACAGCCGAAGCCGAAGTCCTGAAGCAGTGAAAAGACCCGAAGTCACGAAAGGAGGTGAAGTTGAAGTACTGAAGCCGTGAGTTCAATTCTACTGAACACCAGTTTGTGTATTTTTTTTTTTTTTTAACCTCCTGGCCACCAATGTATTATTTTAATATTCTATAGGCCCCTGCAACCAATCTTTTTTTTTAAAACATGTTTTTTTGGGGCCCCAATTTTTTTTTTAACTCGTAAGGGGCCCCTGACGCCAATGGTTTTTTTTTTTTCAAAAAATTTTTTTTTTTTTTTTAATTTTTTTTTGGGGCCCCAATTTGTTTTTAACTTGTAAGGGGGCCCCTGCCGCCAATGTTTTTTTTTTTTTTTTTTCAAAAAAAATTTTTTTTTTTTTTCAAATTTTTTTTTGGGGCCCCAATTTGTTTTTAACTTATAAGGGGGCCCCTGCCGCCAATGTTTTTATTTTTTTTTAAAAAAAAATTTTTTTTTTTTTTTCAAATTTTTTTTTGGGGCCCCAATTTGTTTTTAACTTATAAGGGGGCCCCTGCCGCCAATGTTTTTTTTTTTTCAAAAAATTTTTTTTTTTTTTTAAATTTTTTTTGGGGCCCCAATTTGTTTTTAACTTGTAAGGGGGCCCCTGCCGCCAATGTTTTTTTTTTTTTTTTCAAAAAAATTTTTTTTGTTTTTTTCAAATTTTTTTTTGGGGCCCCAATTTGTTTTTAACTTATAAGGGGGCCCCTGCCGCCAATGTTTTTATTTTTTTTTTCAAAAAAAATTTTTTTTTTTTTTCAAATTTTTTTTTGGGGCCCCAATTTGTTTTTAACTTATAAGGGGGCCCCTGCCGCCAATGTTTTTTTTTTTTTCAAATTTTTTTTGGGGCCCCAATTTGTTTTTAACTTATAAGGGGGCCCCTGCCACCAATTTTTTAAAAAAAAAAAAAAAAAAATTTTTAATTTTTTTTTTTTGGGGCCCCAATGTATATAAGGGGGCCCTGACCATCAATAGCTTTTTACAACTTGTGTGGGGGGGGTTACTTTTTTAGCGCTGATGTCTGTGTGGTCTTTTAACTGCGATGTGGAGTGGGCGGGAAATGGGGTGGAGCTTGGTCGTCAGTGTGGGCGGGGCCCAGGGGGCCCCAAAAATTTTGTTGTACGGGGCCCCGTGATTTCTAATGGCGGCCCTGGCTGTTAGTAGGAATATCTGGGAAAGATCTGCTTGCTTGGCGATGTCGTCAGACAAGCGGATCTCTTCATGTATGACCGGCTTAACATTGTCTAAGTGCAGTATGGATGGCTAAATCACTAATTCCAGACACTCCACTGAATAGTGAAGGAACTGAGGGCATCATCTCTAAATGGGCCAGTAACCTTTCAACCTTTTGTGACTGAAAGAGGAGAGTGGTGTCTCTGGTACATCATGGAACACCAACATATTTGAAAAGGAGTAATTAATGGTTGATTCCAATGTTATTAAAAGGGAAAAAAGATAGATATATAGGAAGGCCTGTATTTTTTTCCAGAAAAGGTGGCAACCTTCATACAGTATGAAGGTTGTCATTGTAGCTCAACACATCTTCCTTGGGTCCTCATTTTGGTGGCAACTTACAATATGTTGTCTCTCCGTCATCCTACCACTTACTGTAGCATCTCTCCCTGTAACCCACTCCCTTATTCTCCCTATATCAGACTTTTAAAATCTAAGTGTGAAGTGGAACATGAATGCTGCCTTTGGTTGCAACATTAAAGCCTGGTAATCCCTGGTGCCAATCACAGTGAGCAGACACTTTGAACATTGCAGCTGGGTGTTTCCCTGTAACTGCAATAATTGTGCTCAGCCTTAAGGAGCAAGTGCTTAGAGCCTCTGAAAGATCCTAAATGATTCCAACTATCTATAGTTTGCCAGTGTTTTATCATCAATGCTGGATAACTAATACAGGAGATAGTACAATGTAAGGCTATTAGGCTGTGGCCAGAATGAGGAGGATCTCGGCCTGTGGAGGTTGCTCAGGTACTTCATGGAACAAACATGACAATAGCCATGCATTTAGCAGCTGCTTAGCTCTGGGCTTACTTGGGCATCAATATGTTAACATCCACTAGGTGGATAAAGATGTGCGGAAAGTGGTGCTTAGCATTCCTAGGGCAGATAATGTTTCAGAATCATCTCCAAGGTAAAAAACCTTAAGACAGTTTCAGCTCCACCGAGATGTTCAGCTCCATCTCAGAGCTCTGATCTTGTGGGAACACAGTGTGACCGGCCAAGATTTCATGGAATACAATGCCGTGAGCCATTCTTTCAAAAGAAAACAAGAATATACTTTTTTTTAATAGCAGGTTTTGTTTCTTGGAATAATCAAGGCTAATAACGGCCCGAGGGCAGCATTGAATGTTCTGTACATGTCTTGGGTCATAATTATAACATGTTAGAAATGTAATAAGCCCAGAGAGCCAAATCATTCAGGTAATTTACTTTCACATCCTAATAACAAAATAAATGTTCCAGGTACAAACAACAATCAGTGGCATAACCATACGCTGGGCCCCCCACAATATAATCTTCAGAGGTTCCTGGTGCACAGGGCCACCTACATGCTCCCCTGCCTGTGTCCCCTTCTAAGGAACCTAGGGAAGCCTTGTACAATTGGAAGGGTGACACAAGTGGCAGAATATAAGATCAAGAGCATGACCCTCTTTGTGAGCAGGAGAGTCGGTCCACTGAGAGAGACCAAATGAAGTTGTTAGCGAGAGGAGTTTAGAAGTAGTTGGAAAAGCAGAGTTGTCAATGGGAAAATTGAAGTCACCTAAAATGAGAGCTGGTGTCTCGCTGGAGAGAAAGTATGGAAGTCAAGCAACAAAGTGATCCAAGAAAGTAGAATAGGGACCAGGGGGGAGATATATGACTGCGGCATGCAGAGAAATTGGAAAAAACAAGCATTTGCTGTGGACTTCAAAAGAAGTGAAGGAAAGAAGTTGGTATGGTAAGAGTTTGAAACCTACATTTGAGGGAGATAAGCCATCCAACCCCACCACAACGATGGGCTCTTGGTCTAGGGCTGTGACTAAATGAGAAGCCTCCAGGAGAGAGCAGCAGGTGAAGCAGTGTTGGTAGGAGAGAGTCATGTTTCAGTGATAGCCAGAAGATTAAGAGATTTGGATATATAAAGGACATGAACTGCTGTCCTGTTTATTGCAAATTGGTGGTGTGTTCCAGAGAGAACATGAGAAAAGGAGAGAGGGTGAGGGTTTTATGTGAATGAGGTTTGCAGGATTGGAAGTGCATAAGGTCTTAGAGATTAGAGAAGACATTGATAAGCGCCTGTGTATAGAAATAGCCGAGGGTAGGAACGTTGAGAGAGTGGGACCAGGGTTTGGGGAGATGTTCCCAGCTGCAAGTAACAGCGATAGGGGAAGTGACACAAGGTGTGACCTAGATTTGAAATTAGCGATGCACCGAATCCACGATTCGGCCTTTTTAAGCAGGATTCTGATTTGGCCGAACCAAATCCGAATCCTAATTAGGATTTGAATTCGGTTTGGTATTCGGCAGAATCTTTCACCAAGGATTCGGGGATTCATCCGAATCCCAAATAGTGGATTCAGCGCATCCCTATTTGAAAATGTGAGCATTGTAATATTTGATCAGTTGAGAGGAGTTAAGTGAGTTAACAATACAAGACAGGGTGCTTAGATTGAGAGAGGCTGATGGGATCAGTAAAGAGAAGATTGGAATTTCAGGATAGTTTGATGGTTGTTGGAGTGCAGAAGATATATGTAGAAGTATAGAGGAGAGTGAGAAAAGAAGGCGACATCGCCAAACGAGCAGAACTCTACGTCAATGGCCACCTTATCGCTATTGCTGGACTTTACATTGTTACATCTGCCATAGCTCTCCTGCCATCATTCCCCTTAAGTCATTGTCCTGATATACAGCAGGGTGGTCACATGGGTGAGGGCAGGCACTTGATTAATTAAGACAAATTATAGACTCAAGACTCTCCTGGTCCTTGTTATCTAAGGACTCTTACACACGGCCGTTTTTGCCTGCGATTCGCTTTCTTCCGTTCAGCCGCAGGGGAGCGCAGGAGTAGACGCACTCAATTATTGTGAAGGGGGCTGTACTCACACAGACATATGTAAGCGCCGAACGCAAGTGAAATACAACATGCTGCGTCCCAACCTGCATTTGGCGCTTACATGAGTCTGTTTGAGTACAGCCCCCTTCACAATAATTGAGTGCGTCTAGTCCTGCGCTCCCCTGCGGCTGAACGGAAGAAAGCGCAACCCAGAGGAGCACAGGAAAAAAACGGCCGTGTGTAAGAGCCCTTAAGGAGCCTGTATGGAGTAAAATTATCTTTGTGATAATATGGGACCTGTTATCCAGAATACCCGGGACCTGGGATTTTCCAGATAAGGGGTTTTCTGTAATTAGGAGTTCTATGCTTTACTGAAAAAAACATTTAAACATTAAATAAACCCAACAATATTGTGTTCCCTCCAATAAGGATGAATTATATCTTAGTTGGGATCAAGTACAAGCTACTGTTTTATTATTACAGAGAAAAAGGAAATCATTTTAAAAAAAGTGGATTATTTGGATAAAATGGAGTCTATGGGAGGCATAGACATTTTTAAAATGTTGAATTATTTGATTAAAACTGAGTCTGTTGGAGATGAGTGTCCTGTAATTCAGAGCTTTCTGGATACGGGACATCATACCTGTATCACACATTATAATTCTTTGCATCATATGTGAGTCCGTTTTCACCATTGCCAAAACACCTAAAATGTAGCCTCTAATAAATGTGAAATGCCTTAAAGCCGCAGGACCGGCAAAGAAACACTTTGGCTGAAAAGTACGACAGGCCAAGAGCTGAAAATGCAGCCCATGCGCCATCTGTAAGGTCTTTTTTTGTCTTAATTCCCTCCCTTTCAATTAGTTAATGGATACAGCTGTTGGTGGACTCATTGTGGTGAATGAGTTTTTGAGGAAACTTAAGAATATAATTAGAGAAGAACTTGACATTCTGGTAAGCAAACGAGCCTGAGCGGACATTAATCTCTCCGGATCTTGGCTGTGGGGCAGGCCACAAGCGAAATGATTTTAAAAATATATATCTCCTGATGGATGGAACCTAAAGACATGAAAAGGTCATTGCCGTGCCTTCATAATTGCTTAATGATTGTTCTCTCAAGTCAGAGCGGAACTGCTATTGTATATAGAACTCTGGGGGAAGCGAGGAGTACAATTGTGTGTTTATGTTTCATTCATCTACGACATGCTAACACATTCACCCATTATTTATAGATAGAAACAATTACATTTACTTCCCATTGAAATCTTGCTGAATAGGAATTATATATATGTATGAGGAATGTAGGTGACATGTTGAGAAACACAAAGCCTCATGGGGAGAATTCAAAAAAACCCTTTTGGTATTTTTTCAGAATGGCTGGAGGAAGATAAATCTGGTGGTGAGGCGCAAGGTATAAATCCTAAATACCAGCTCACCACAAGCTGCGCTTTAGATTTTAGACTCACCGTTTTTTTTGGGCAGTCTGGATAATTTATTACACTTCTACAGAAGCCATATAAAAATAACTGTAGGGATAGTTGCACCCATGCCATGAGCATAAACTTCATCACGGCGGATCTAGTTATTGAGGTTCATTTTTAATGCTTAAAGGAGAAGTAAACACTAAAAATAAATACAGTTATAATAACATATTTGATATGGTGAACTTATTGCACGAGGCTAAAGTTTCAGCTTGTCAATAGCAGCAATGATCCAGGACTTCAAACTTGTCACAGGGGGTCACCATCTTGGAAAGTGTCTGTGACACTCACATGCTCAGTGGGCTCTGATTGGCTGTTGAGAAGCTAAGCTTAGGGCTCGTCACTAATTATCCAGCAGAAAATGAGCTTCCCCTGTAATATAAGCTGATGCTACAGGTTTGCTGATTATTAGATTCTGATGCTAATTGCACTGGTTTCTGTGCTACCATGTAGTAATTATCTGTATTAATTACTAATCAGCCTTATATTGTGACATTTCTATTCTATGTGTACTGTATATTGTGAGTGGGTCCCTAAGCTCAGTAAGTGACAGCAGCACAGAGCATGTGCAGTGAATCAGCAGAAAAGAAGATGGGGAGCTACTGGGGCATCTTTGGAGACACAGATCTTTACTGCTAAAGGGCTGTGGTTGTCTTGGGTTGGTACAGAAGCACAAAACATCATGTACAACATTTCTAGCTGCTTCTTTGGTTAAGCTTTAGTTCTCCATTAAAGAAGATGCCCGTCTAGTTCAACTTTTCTGATTCTTTTTTGGAGGGGTTTTAGCAGCGCACCAAATTCAGAATTTGGGTTTGGATTTGGCTGAATTTTCCTGCAATTTTTGTAAAATTTGGAATTGAGCAAAAGTGAAGCCAAAATGTCATTTAAATACAGGTCATGGGATATCTGTAGAAATAAGTAAAATCAACAGGACTTGCTGTGTTTTTCTTGAAGACTTTCACGAGTCATCCAACTGGCTTTCTCAATTCTGAATTTTTTTTATTGTTTGTTTCGGAATTGAGAAAGCCAGTTGGATGACTGGTGAAAGTCTTCAAGAAAAACACAGCAAGTCCTGTTGATTTGACTTATTTCTACAGATGACCTGGATGAAAGAGAATCTTCACAAACACAGATATGGGATCCATTATTCAGAAAGCTCTGAATTATGAGAAGGTAGTCTCTTTTGGACTCTATTTTAATCAAGTAATTCAGATTCTTAAAATTGATTTCCCTAATAAAACAGTAGCTTGTACTTGATCCTAACTAAGATATAATTAATCCTTATTAGAGGCAAAACAATCCTATCGGGTTTAATAAATGTTTAAATTCATTAGAGTATTGAGATTGAAATGACAGAAAGATGACTTATCTGGAAAACCCCAGGAAAAATGATAAATCTAAAGGAAAAGCAACCCTAACTGTGGGGCCCAGTAACATCTGGTCACAGAATCCAAACCAGTGGCGTAACTATAGAGGAATCAGATGTTGCAGTTGTGGGGGGACCGGGGAATAGCGAGCCTGGACCACAGGGTCTGCTTCCTCCGAAGTTACATGGAACCCCCCATACCCAGCTGCTTTCTTACCATTGGCCAGGGAAGGAGGATGAAGCGGCAGGGAGACTCTGGGGCAGGGCAGCGAGGGGACAGGGAAGGGGTGGGAAGACACAGGTTGGGGAGTACGTAGGTGGGTGGGGTGGGGAGAAGGCAGGTGGGAGGGTGTTGGGACTTGCAGGCTCCTCCTAAGATTATTTTTGCAGGGGAGCCCCGTGCACTAGAGTCCTGCGCAGGTCCATTTTTTGGAACCCGTACCCAACCCGTACCCACAACCTGCAATCCACAACCCGCATTCTTACCCACTTGGACCCGCTACCCGCAAGTACCTTATCCCCAACCTGGACCCGCGACCCGCTGACCATCAAGAATCAGGAAGTGCTGACATCATCGGAAAGTAGGCGTGATCAGAAAAAAAAAGGACTATAAGTCACTATTGAGAAGACCCGATGCCTGACCCGCAACCGCAAACCCGTGTCTATACCTGCACCCAGAACTTCTGACCACAACCCATAGGGTACTGCAGGTTTTTCCAGGTAACCCGCAGGTACCCGACCTGCTGCAGGACTCTACCGTGCAAGTAGTTACGCCATTGTCTGTGACTTTTCTGGAATTTATCAAAATCCATCAATAAAAGGCACCGATATAATGATGTCCCATTGTCATTCACTGGAGAACATTCCACTATTTGCCTCCTACTTTCCAGGCGCGAATATATTTTCATGTAAATTACTAGTTGTTTTAGTGAACTATTGGCCTCTCGGCAACCTAAGGCGCAGCTCCTGTGAAGCGGGGGAACGGCTTATAAATCCGCCAGATATTAAATATTTCAAATTTAGTGTTTTGCCTGATTCACTAGAGAGGCTCCTGTTTATGACTTGCATTGGAAGCAACTCCAACACTAAGATTTGCAATGTAATTAAATCTGCTTAGTAAAGGAGGGGAAAAAAAAACCCAATGTGTCCCCTGAAGGTTATAAAAAAAACATCTCGTGTTGGGGGGTTTGGTTCCCTGGAAGACACAGATGACTTTCTGGCAGTAGGACGGGTCATCACTACGCCATAGACTTAACAAAAGAGGTCCATGCGTTTCCTCGCTTGTTTTTATTAGCCCGGTTACAAAATCATTCCCAACGAGCCTTTAAAACAAGACAATGCTCCCTCCGGGCCGGTGTTGATTTCATTGCTGGCAGCATGAGGAACGCATTAGGAAAAACTCACAGTTTTAGGAAAATGGTAAAATGAAGATTGGCTGAGTGTTAATGGGCGAGTAATCTGTCGCAGCTGTGTTTCGTACAGCATACGGTCGCAGCTCGGCATCATAATAAACGAGGTAGGAATTTATACAAACATCCTGCAGTTGGCGAATGGCTTCCTTCCCTCGGAGACTGATTGAATGTTTCCTGCCTTCGGCTTTTTGCGGAAAGGTGCTGGCGAGCCTCCAACAACCTATATGGCAGCCTCATATTTCATTTTTAATTTGACATGACTCTCTGTTTATTTCCTGAGATGTGGACATCAGGTAGGTTTACAGAAAGGAACAATTATAGAATCCTGTAGCGTATAAGAAAACATGACATTCAATTCCCAGACTCCTCTAAATGTGTCAGACTATTTTAAACAATACACGCGTTAAAGGCTTCCGTGAAAGTGCAGCTTTAGTCATTAGCGCTGGGGTTTTTTTTTTTTTTTCTTCACCCGTTTTACTTTTTAACTTGTTTCGTTTGACTTATAAGGATAATAAATAATAAAGGGGGAGTTCCAGATATAGTAAATTAAATAAGTTATATTATAAAAAGCTCTGCAATTGCAAACCACTGTCTCTTCATGGTTTTGCTTCCTCTTTATAGAAGCCTCAATTAAATATTTCTAAAATGTAATTATTTTTATTTTGCGGTTTACCCACTACATTGTATCATTGAGCCACTAAAGGGCATTTCTTTTGACCCCAGATGCCAGTGCACCTTTGTTAAGCGCATCCACTATGGGTAGTGATGGGCGAATAAATTCGACTGGCCGAATTTGCGGCGAATTTCCACATTTCACAGCTGGTGAATAAATTTGCAAAACTCCCGCGAAAAATTCGTCGGCATCAAAAAAAATCTGGATGCACATTCGACATCAAAACCATCACACGTCAACACTATTCTGACGCCCATTGACTTTAACGCCGGCATCAAAATTGACGGGAATTGACGTGGACGTAAAATTTACTAGGGATGCACTGAATCCACTATTTTGGATTTGGCCGAACCCCCGAATCCTTTGTAAAAAGATTCGGCCGAATACCGAACCGAATCTTAACCCTAATTTGCATTTGCCTAATTTGCATATGCAAATTAGGGGTGGGGAAAACACTTTTTACTTCCTTGTTTTCTGACAAAAAGTCACACAATTTTCCTCCCGCCCCTAATTTGAATATGCAAATTAGGATTCGGTTCGTATGGCAGAAGGATTCGGACGAATCCGAATCCTGCTGAAAAAGGCCGAATCCTGCCCAAATCCCGAACCGAATCCTGGATTCGGTGCATCCCTAAAATTTACCTGTCAACATTTGAGTTTCCCAAGCTTTTTGCCGTTTCCCACGAAATTCATGAATTTTTCCACAAAGCGAAACGGGAGAAATTCACCCATCGCTAACTATGGGTAGCTGCACTGGTGCAAATTTGTTAGTACAGGTATGGAATGGGATCAGTTATCCGGAAACCCGTTATCCAGAAAGCTCTGAATTACTGGAAGGCCAGCTCCCATAGACTCCAATTTATCCAAGTAATCCACATTTTAAAAAATGTTTTCCTTTTTCTCTGTAATAATAAAACAGTAGCTTGTACTTGATCCCAACTAAGATATAATTAATCCTTATTGGAAGCAAAACCAGCCTATTGGGTTTGTTTACATGATTTTCTAGTAGATTTCTGGATAACAGGTCCCATACCTGTAAATGAATGACACTTTAAAGGGGTGGTTCACTTTCCAAACACTTTTTTTCAGAATGTTCCCCAGAAATAAAGACTTTTTTCAATTACTTTCCATTATTTATTTTTTACTGTTTACTATTACAATTTTGCAACATTTAGTTGATTCATTTCTCAGCAGCATCTCTGGAGTATCAGCAACTATTGTATCAAGTCTAACAGCTGCCTGTAATGAAACTCAGGGAATCTGCTCAGCAGCGACAAAGATAAGAAATGGATCAACTAAATGTATCCATTTAGAAAAGTTTACAGGGTCGGCGACCCCCCCTCCTAGAGGTTAAAAATTAAACTTTACACTTCAATATTAAAAAAACGGTGACACATAGAAAATAGAAAGTAATTGGAGAAAGTCTTTTTTTTTGGTGATCTATCTGAAAACAACTAGTTGTTTGAAGGTCAACAACCCCTTTTAAAGGGCATGTAAAGTCTTAATAGAATAAGGCTAAAAATGCTGTATTTTGTATACTAAATATAAACATGAACTTACTGCACCACAAGCCTAATTAAACAAATAATTTATGCTTTCAAATTTGGCTACAGGGGGTCACCATCTTGTAACTTTGTTATACATCTTTGCAAGACTAAGACTGTGCACATGCTCAGTGTGGTCTGGGCTGCTTAGGGATCGTCATAAACAAAGCTGCTTGAGTTCTGCATGGCTGGGAAGTAAGGCGGGGGCTCCCCCTGCTGTTCATAAGTATGATTGTTTCCCTGCTCAGCAGTTAGGGACCGTCTGACAATTCCTATCCACAGCAGTAAATGAAGGGGGAGTTTCACTGCATACAGTCAGGTTTCTTATAAAAACGGTACACATTTTTTAATTATAGTATATTGGAGTTTTCGTTTTCATTAAAGTAAAAATGGGATTTTATTTTTTTTCCTTTACATGCCATTTAAGGGGGTTTACAATGATAACGTTGAAATAGTTAAAATATGACAAACCTATCTAGCGCATCTTAGTTATTAGTCAACATCAGCAAAACAGCCTTTTCTATCCTCTTCTCCCAATAACTACTGAGCCGAGTCAGATGCCTAAGTTACAGAGTACGGTATACAACATTTGTACATGGGTAAGGAACATAGCACAGCACTGAGTTTTACAAGATTCTACCACGGAGCAGTTTTATATCTCAGTCGCAATATTTGGAGTGAGGTAACTGACTGACGTCAATAAAGGGATTTTTAGTGAGTGCGGGTGGATAAACATTCTCTTCCGGTGAGTGTTGTGTGAGTCCCCTGTGACAAGTGGGAGACTGTATTTACCAATTTACCAGCTCTGGATTTTAACTGCTTTAGTTGTGAGGCACAAACAAAATAAAGAGCATTGGGCAACTGTTCCAAGGGAGACATAGAATATACAGTAATTCTGCTGTAATA
Organism: Xenopus petersii; assembly: GCA_038501925.1. NCBI lineage: Eukaryota > Metazoa > Chordata > Amphibia > Anura > Pipidae > Xenopus > Xenopus petersii. Next base: position 20,781,651 of record CM076672.1, on the reverse strand, counting down.
ACGTAGCCCTTCTAGTGGGTTCTATTCATCTTAGAAAAAAATCACGATCCTGCGTAGAAATCTAACAAGCAGGCTGACTATAGACTATAGAAATGTCATGCAGTGCCACACCCAGCCCTGGAAATCCTATTGGACAGACTTGATGTAATATGCATAGTAACATAGTAAGTTAGGTTGAAAAAAGACACACGTTCAACCTTTTAAAGGGGACCTGTCACCCAGACATAAAAATCTGTATAATAAAAGTGCTTTTCAAATTAAACATGAAATCCAATTTCTATTTTTTATTAAAGCATTCATAGCTGTTGTAAACTCATTTAAAATTCTCAGCTGTCAATCAAATATTGTCTGCCCCTCCTCTATGCCTTAGGCAATTACTTTCACTTTCCATTCAGCACTTCCTACATGTCACTGCTCTCCCTGCATTCCCCCAGTTCTCTTCACCATTTAATTGTACAGGGCATGGGGATGGACATCAGGTCCCCCATTCTGGTGCACAAACAAGATTCTGAGATGATACAAGGCTTGTCTTAATAACAGTGTCCACAAAATGGCTCCTGCCTGCTTGTTATAATTATGAGTTCCCAGACTGACGGAAACAAGATTCAAATAATTTATACAGTGTAATCAAAGTTAATTTTGCTTGACTAAAATAATAATATAGGATTTTGAATCATTTTTTTGGGTGACAGTTCCCCTTTAAGTTTGCCTAACTCCAATTTGCCTCAGAGGGGGAAAAATTCCTTCCTGACTCCAAGATGCAATGGGACCAGTCCCTGGATCAACCTGTACTATGAGCTATCTCCCATATCCCTGTATTCCCTCACTTGATAAACATCATCCAACCCCTTCTTATACCTATCTAATGTATCAGCCTGTACCACTGATTCAGGGAGACAATTCCACATCTTCACAGCTCTCACTGTAACAAACCCCTTCACAATATTTAGGCGGAACCTCTTTCGTCATTGCTGAGATTTTCCATACCTTTTCTCAGCTTAGTTGGCCTATATATTTTATATTTTTTTATATTATATTTATATTTTTATATATTAAATATATATTAAATAAAAGGAAGAATATAATTGCTTGACGTTACTTGTGTTGAAAAGTTTCACCCTTTACGTGAATTGACAGGCCATCCGTCACCTAGCCAGCAAAAAAATATGTCCAAAAAAGAATCTATGGATTTTAGTCTGATCATCACCATCTGCATGGACTTTGTAAGTTCTACACACTTATAATGTGGGGTGCTCTGGTTTCCTCCCACACCCTAAAACATGCCTGCACTGGGAGACAAAATAGGCATTTGCAGTACACAGAAACACACAGCCCCCACCATCCCAATAAATATTGACTGTCTAAAAAATAAAATAAATCATGTCATGCTTAGTGATGTCATCAGTTACAATCAGTACTGTGTGATGTCACTTAGGAGACATGAATATATTAAAAGTCATCCCAGAGTTCCAAGACCTGTAGAAATGCACTCGACTTGCAACCATGTGCCTATAGATGCAGATCCAGATCTCCTGGCTAATTTGTAATATTCTTAAATTTTACAGTAGAGACACATTATTCCCCATACACAGCACTTACTGATGTCACCTGTGTCACAATTCCCCTAGCAACCATACATTGAATTGAATTAGAGACTGGAATATGAATAGGAGAGGCCTGAATAGAAAGATGAATAATAAAAGTAGAAAGAACAATACATTTGTAGCCTTACTGAACATTTGCTTTTAGATGGGGTTATTTACTAAACTCCGAATGCAAAAATCACGAAAAATTCTTGATTTTTTTTTCTATAAAATTGGACTTTTAAAAAAATCACTAATGTTTCAGACTTAATTAAACCCAACAGATGGAAAAGTCAGAAAATCCGGCATCACAGACCTGTCGAGGTTGCATATAAGCCAATGGGAGAAGTCCCAATGATTTTGTGATGTGTGTTGGGTTTTGTGCAATACCCCAAAGTTTTTTGAATTTTCAGGCAAAAATCTGAGTTTTCAGGCAAAAAATCTGAAAAAATCATGAAAATCAGATGAAAAATCCGGAAAAAACATTAAAATTTGATTTTTTTCCTGCAAAGCAAATTTTCAGGAAAATTTAATAATAAATAAGAGAAAAAAACCCAAGCGGATTTGATCAGAGTTTGTAGAAGAAAATTTTCAAAACACATCGATTAATATTGCTGCTCCAGCAGAATTCTGCACTAAAGTCCAATTCTCAAAAGAGCAAACAGATTTTTTTATATTCAGTTTTGAAATCTGACATGGGATTCAACATATTGTCAGTTTCCCAGCTGCCCCAGGTCATGTGACTTGTGCCTGCCAGGGATGTAGCGAACTGTTCGCCGGCGAACTAGTTCGCGCGAACTTCGACTGTTCGCGTCCGCCGAACGTTCGCGAACGTTTGGGGACGTTCGCCAATTTGGGTTCGCACTCGATTAGGTCGAAGTAAACTCGTACGATCGAACGATTTAACAATTCGACCGAGGGAATAGTGTCTTCGATTCGAATGGTTCCGTCGTATCGAGCAGTCGAATATAATCGAAGTGATCGTTGCCCCACTTATATTCGAATCGTTCGATTCGAACGTTTATGCCCCACTTCCTTTCTGACATTTTTTTCATACAGGAAGCCCTCCAGTGGCCATTTTAGGTGCATTTTCGGCCTGATTGCGCACTTGCTATTTAGATTGCACAGGTGGAGGAGGTGTTTAAAGAAATTGAAAAAAAAAAAGCCTGCAAATGGCTGGGAGGAGGATTGAGGAGGAGGAGGAGCAGGGGGAACGTCTCTCCAGCCCTGGTGAGGTGCCAACTGCGGCTGGATCCCACACTATGTGGGATCTTAGTCGTGGTAGATGGGGGAGAGAGGAGGGCTGGGGGGTCACCAACAGGGGTTCCTGGGTGGAGGAGGAGGTAGAGAGTCGGGGGTCCCATAGTGGGGGTGAGAGTAGGGCAGGGGGGTCCCGTAGTGGGGGTGAGAGTAGGGCAGGGGGGTCCCGTAGTGGGGGTGAGAGTAGGGCAGGGGGGTCCCGTAGAGGGAGGGAGGAGCGTAGGGCAGGGGGGTCCCGTAGAGGGAGGGAGGAGCATAGGGCAGGGGGGTCCCATAGAGGGAGGGAGGAGCGTAGGGCAGGGGGGTCCCGTAGAGGGAGGGAGGAGCGTAGGGCAGGGGGGTCCCATAGAGGGAGGGAGGAGCGTAGGGCAGGGGGGTCCCGTAGAGGGAGGGAGGAGCGTAGGGCAGGGGGGTCCCGTAGAGGGAGGGAGGAGCGTAGTGTAGGGAGGGTGTCCCCCAGCCCACACAGGGAGTCCCCCAGGGCACGCTGCGTGTCTCGCTCACCACCATCTGGGGCACGCAGCGTGTCACGCACCCCACCCAGGGCTGAGAGAGGCTTCCCCAGGAGGAGGCCACAGAGGCTGCCGAGCAGCTCGGAGGAGGAGATGGAGGCACCACCACCAACTGCCTCAGAGAGGAGAGAGGAGGAGGAGGAGGAGGAAGGTGATGATGGAGGAGAGGAGGGCCCCACCAACAAAATGGCCCGAAGGTTTACCGGTGAAGAGAATGGAGCACTGGTGGACGAGGTGATAGCGCGATGGGATGTGCTGTTTGGGAGTCAGTCCCATCGCATCAATGCTGCCAGACGCCAACAACTCTGGCAGCAGGTGACGGACAGGGTGAACACTGTGGGCGCTTTACACAGGGATCGGACAACTGTGTATAAGCGCTACAGTGACCTGAAGCGTTGGCTAAGGGCAAAGCTGGTTACCAGGAGAGCTAAAGCCCAGAAGACCGGCGGAGGGCGTGTCCCTCCACTCAGACTTCAACCCCATGAGCGCCGGCTTCTGGACATTTTGGCCAAAGAGGGCAGTGAAGGACTGGACACAGACTGGATACGTAAGTAGACTTTTATAGAAACAAATATCTGACTCCTTTTGTTCCACATTCCCATTATTTACATAAATGTCTAATGTTCCCTTTAGCATATCACTTTGTTGGTAAAATATTGCTTCTGTTTTGCATTAGAGGAGTTTTTGTGCTTTTCTTTACAGCTTTGCTGTTTGTTTATTATTACTAGTTATTAAGTGCAGCTGTAACTGACAAAATGGGGAGCCATTTATTTATTAACCATTTCTCCACTATAGCACAAATGTTTAGAAACTGCTTTAAAGGGTGGTTCACCTTTAAGTTAACTTTGAAGTATGTTATAGAATGGCCAAGTGTAAGCAACTGTTCACTTGTCCTTCATTATTTTTTTAAATTACTCTTTTCAGCTTTAAAATGTGGGTCTAGAAAGAAAGGCTCTACACATTGATTTTTTATTACTCATCTAACTTATCAGAACATCCCCAATTCTATTCCAGTCTCTTATTCAGATAAATGCATGGTTGCTATGCTAATTTGGACCCTAGCAACCAGATTGCTGACATTGCAAAGTGTAGATCTGCTGAATAAAAAGCTAAACAACTCAAAAAACACAAGTATTGTCATCTATATAATTCTCTTCTGCTTGTATGATTGCAAATGTATTTAAGTTTTAACCATTCCATCCATAATAGCTGTGCCATTATAGATTCACGTTTAACCATTTCATCTCCCTAGTTGTGCCATTATACAGTAGATTTACGTTTAACCATTTCATCTTCCTTCCTGTGCTATTTCATTGGAGTTAGTATTTCGAATGAGCAATAAAATAGATTTGTAGCATGTGAGAGGTCTGTACACCAGGCTACTAGCCAAGTACACTTGCAATTCTATATTTTTTTGTCTCTTAATACCTTTTTTCTTTCTTTACTCAAAATTGCAGGACCACCGCAAACATCGCGCCCGGACAGTGACCAGGACCAGGGTGATGCTGCTCAGCAACCCCAGGAAGAGGGTGAGACTGATGACTCTGATAGAGCCCCGGAAGCTCAAGGTACAGACATGTTTAATGTTTGTGACAAATGTAATTGCTCCCTGAACTTGTTTAGAGCATTACTAATGTCCTATTTCACATTACAGAACACCGAGCTGAACGCCGCGCCCAGTCGCCAGCCGTGATTCCTGTGGTGCCCCCCAGACGTAAGATCAATGTTTATAACTAATAAACTCTTCCTTTATTTGTCAGTGTGTCACCAAAGATGCAAGTAATGGTTAAGCTGAGGAGAGGTGGTTAGGAGAACAAAATAGGATCAGACAGGGCCACCATCGGGGGGGCAGTTGTCATGGGCCCGCACGTGTCTATGGGGGGGCCCGGCCATGCTTCACTTATTTGATTATCCGGGCCCCCCTGTCTTCAGCGTACTGCCAGCTCTCTGTGCACGGAAGCTTTTCGCCTATTAAGATTTCCTGTATCCTCATTGGTCCTTTAAGAATAAGGCCCAGTAAATCTGCATTGGGATTGGATCCCCTTAACGGGACTTATTCTTAAAGGACCACAAGGATACAGGAAATCTTAATAGTAGAAAAGCTTCTGTGCACAGAGAGCTGGCAGGCAGTACGCTGAAGACAGGGGGGCCCGGATAATCAAATAAGTGAAGCATGGCCGGGCCCCCCTTAGACACAAAACCCTCACAAGCAATATTTCATAAAATTTGGGGGTATCTGAACAATTTTTTTTACTTGCAGGGGGGGCCCTTATCACCAATGGCTTTTTCTAACTTGTGTGTGGGGGGGTTACCATTTTTAGCACTGTTGTCTGTGTTGTTTTTAAACTGTAGTGTGGAGTTGGCGGGATCTGGGGTGGGGCCTAGGCTGGGTGGGCAGGCCCAGAAAATTAGTGTGGATGGGGCCCTGAAAATTTTGTTGTACGGGGCCCTGTGATTTCTAATGGCGGCCCTGGGATCAGACAGCAAAAGCAGAGTTTATATGGGAACCAGTAATAATATCTCCTTAGTGGCTGTTACAATGGAGGGTATGTTTAGTATTCTGAGCTGGGAAGAACTGAGCATGCTCATGAGCCAACAGCCAAAGCAAATTCCTGAGGCGGGGAAGAGTGAGTTAGAAGAGGAGAAGGCATTTAAATGATTAAGGGGATACTGCAGCCTTTACTGTTAACCTTTTAAAAACCAGTAGCACGTGTCTGAAGCTTTAAAAGAGGCCGTTCACTGATTACATTTTTGTTGGGAGCGTTTACATGTCCTTTAAAACAATTTTTTTTGTCTAAGAAAAAACATGTTTTCCAAGCTACAGACTGGTATGAGATTTCCACTGTAATGTTGTGTTTATGCCACCCCCCAGACTAAAACACCACCCCAATCTAACTTGGAACCTTTTGTAACCTTTTGTTTGTTGTGGGTTATGCACATGTCCAATATATATATTTATATTTGATTTTTCTTGTAGATCGTGCTGCTGCCACAGCAATTGGGGGACCACCACAAGAGGAAGGACGGCGACTGGCTGATCAACCTGCGGCACAACCGGGGCTCGTCAACGTGATGCAGGCCATGCTACGCCAGCAGCGCTACCAGGATCTCAGGATGAGGCGGTGGATGGCCCATATCTATGCAGAGATGCGGGAGACCCGGATGGCCATCCATCGAGGATTCCAGGACCTGGTGGCAGCCCAGTCTCACCGACCAAGGGGCCCTGCTGAGGGTGAAGTCCCTGGTCCACCTGCTGCTCCCCCTCCACCCCCTGAAGCTCCTCAACATCGGAGGGAAAGGGGGCATGGAAGGGGACACAGTCCTGTCCGAGGGGACAAACGTCCCTAGATCCAGTCTGTGTCATTTACCATCTGACACTGGCCTCTTTGCCTATTTTCTCCTGGTAACAAACTTTGCCCTATTGACGCTTCAGGTATCACTCTGTCCGTTACCCAGCAATGGGACTGACTCCCAAACAACACATCCCATTGTTTACAGTGTGCTCCATTCTCTTCACTGGGGGGTGCCATTTTAACATCTATTGGCACCCTTTCCAATAACATCTGGAAAAGCACTTCAAAACATCTAAGTGCATTTGCTCTAACATATGTATATACGTATGGTGTTATGAGCACCAAGGTGTGCCATATCTTACATCCAATGGCGCCCTTTCCAATAACATCTGGAAAAGCACTTACAAACATCAAAGTGCATTTGCTCTAACATATTTCTATGGTGATGCTGCAGTGTTGCCAAACACATTCACTTGGCCCAAAAAATGTTACATGTAAGGATCAATGCATTCCAATCATTGCAAACACATGACTACACTTTTTATTGTGTATTTATCACCAGTGCAGTGTTGCTTCAAATGTTCCATATGCTAATCAAGCGCTGTTTGTATGTGTTTCTCATGTGGGAGCATTCATGTAACAATGGCCTATGTTCTGCAACTGTCAAAGTGAAAACAGTGTGCCTTGTGCTTTCCACTATGAAGTATTGTTGTCTACCGATGGCCTACTTTGGCTACCCAGCACTCATAATATGTGCTATTGCTGACTACCTCCTCCTCCTCCTCCATCACCTCCTCCACCTGTGGTACTTAAATAGCAAGTCCCAGGTATATGATATGCCTTAAAGGCACAAAGTGCTGGTTGTTACTTTGCACTAGAAAGTATTGTTGTCTACCGATGGCCTACTTTGGCTACCCAGCACTCATAATATGTGCTATTGCTGACTACCTCCTCCTCCTCCTCCATCACCTCCTCCACCTGTGGTACTTAAATAGCAAGTCCCAGGTATATGATATGCCTTAAAGGCACAAAGCGTTGGTTGTTACTTTGCACTAGAAAGTATTGTTGTCTACCGATGGCCTACTTTGGCTACCCAGCACTCATAATATGTGCTATTGCTGACTACCTCCTCCTCCTCCTCCTCCATCACCTCCTCCACCTGTGGTACTTAAATAGCAAGTCCCAGGTATATGATATGCCTTAAAGGCACAAAGTGCTGGTTGTTACTTTGCACTAGAAAGTATTGTTGTCTACCGATGGCCTACTTTGGCTACCCAGCACTCATAATATGTGCTATTGCTGACTACCTCCTCCTCCTCCTCCATCACCTCCTCCACCTGTGGTACTTAAATAGCAAGTCCCAGGTATATGATATGCCTTAAAGGCACAAAGCGTTGGTTGTTACTTTGCACTAGAAAGTATTGTTGTCTACCGATGGCCTACTTTGGCTACCCAGCACTCATAATATGTGCTATTGCTGACTACCTCCTCCTCCTCCTCCTCCATCACCTCCTCCACCTGTGGTACTTAAATAGCAAGTCCCAGGTATATGATATGCCTTAAAGGCACAAAGTGCTGGTTGTTACTTTGCACTAGAAAGTATTGTTGTCTACCGATGGCCTACTTTGGCTACCCAGCACTCATAATATGTGCTATTGCTGACTACCTCCTCCTCCTCCTCCATCACCTCCTCCACCTGTGGTACTTAAATAGCAAGTCCCAGGTATATGATATGCCTTAAAGGCACAAAGCGTTGGTTGTTACTTTGCACTAGAAAGTATTGTTGTCTACCGATGGCCTACTTTGGCTACCCAGCACTCATAATATGTGCTATTGCTGACTACCTCCTCCTCCTCCTCCATCACCTCCTCCACCTGTGGTACTTAAATAGCAAGTCCCAGGTATATGATATGCCTTAAAGGCACAAAGCGTTGGTTGTTACTTTGCACTAGAAAGTATTGTTGTCTACCGATGGCCTACTTTGGCTACCCAGCACTCATAATATGTGCTATTGCTGACTACCTCCTCCTCCTCCTCCTCCATCACCTCCTCCACCTGTGGTACTTAAATAGCAAGTCCCAGGTATATGATATGCCTTAAAGGCACAAAGTGCTGGTTGTTACTTTGCACTAGAAAGTATTGTTGTCTACCGATGGCCTACTTTGGCTACCCAGCACTCATAATATGTGCTATTGCTGACTACCTCCTCCTCCTCCTCCATCACCTCCTCCACCTGTGGTACTTAAATAGCAAGTCCCAGGTATATGATATGCCTTAAAGGCACAAAGCGTTGGTTGTTACTTTGCACTAGAAAGTATTGTTGTCTACCGATGGCCTACTTTGGCTACCCAGCACTCATAATATGTGCTATTGCTGACTACCTCCTCCTCCTCCTCCATCACCTCCTCCACCTGTGGTACTTAAATAGCAAGTCCCAGGTATATGATATGCCTTAAAGGCACAAAGCGTTGGTTGTTACATTGAACAACTATTCCAACACATTACCTGGCCAGCACTAACCTCATATGTGCTGATACTTTCAAACAGCCCATTTTGTCATATTGACAAGTGTCATTTATAAATCATATTGATTGTTATATTCTGGTTTTGTACGCAGGGCTCCTTAATGCCAAACTTATTTTGTCTTATTTAATTTATGTAAACTTGCCCAGCATGGACACAGGGGCGCAGTATGAATCTCATGCAAGAAATTCTTGCCTGTAACCCTATAAACCTTTTGTAAAGCTCTGGCCTTTAGTGCTCAATGGGGGCTGTTATATATTGAAATGTATGTTGAGACCACAATTCCTTCTGTATGTTACAGATAGGCTACTTTTTTAATTGTTATTAAGAATGCTTATGTGGTGTTCAACAAACCAACAAAGTTTTGTCACAAATCCATATTGTCATTTTATTCTTATAAAAATGTTTGAGATTTTGTCAGTAAACCCACAAAACCAAAAGCTGTGTCTGTTTCTTTTTTCACTTTTGCTAAGGTGGTTTCAAAAAATGCAATACACATGGATAATGTCATTTGAAACATAGAGCAGGTACATCATTTTCAGGGTATATACCTAACAACCCTTTTTTGCAGAGTTAACACAGAGTTCTAAGTTGGACAACAGAAGAAGGGGTTAAATAGGACCAAAAGCCTCATGAACTGACATAAAAGCCCCATGACAAGACCAACATATTAAAGCCAACCAACAGACTTAGGTATTTGTGCATTTCAGTCATTATTGAGTTAATATCAATGAAGGATAAGCCTCACACACTCTGTAGTTGGTTAGCTTTCCATTTGCCAATATTCCCCACAGTTGACAGTTGAAGATCGTCATTAATATGTGGTGCAAGGCCAGGCTGCACTGCAACATGACAAACATAATGGTGAGGTGCAACACCTTCCAGGGCCAATAAAGCACAGCACCCCCAGTGAGTGAGAGGTAAGTGCAATTAGTAGGAGAGTAGGAGACGTGCCTTTCCTTCCTTATTAGTTAACTGATTAACACACATCCAACCTCAAAGTCAATCAGGTGCCATTAATTACAATCCCTGCTAAAATCACTTAATTGAAGAAAACTACAAGTCCCAAGATGCACAATGCATGTATTGTTACAAGATTGTAGCTAGTCTATGCCAAATACATGCACATTCCTTTAAATGAATCTGTCAAATGGCTTTATAGAAAATATAACGGATAACTTACCCACAGGCCAGCCCTCGGGCTAGGCAATTTGGAAATTGTCCAAATAGGAAAAATGTTGTGTTAGATGGCAAAAAAAAACATGTTTCTGGTGTCAGTCTGTCTCTAATGTAATTCAACAAACCTCTAGTGCAGCTAAAACTAAAGCTTAGAATAGTTCGAATCCTTCAATTCGATTACTTCGATAACTAAAGATCGAACGTTTTCCATTCGATCGAATGATGTTGTAATCGATCGAATGATTTTTATTCGATCGATTGGTTAAAACGTTCGATCGTTCGATTAGAAGAATTTTACCGTTCGATCGGATGAAATTCATTCTATCGAATGATCGATCATTCGAATCGCACTAAAATCGGTCTATCAAATGGCAAAAATCGTTCGAATCGTCCGAGTCGAACGATTTTAGCGGGTGTTCGATGTTCGCGAACTGTTCGCGAACTGTCCGCATTTTTGCCGGTGTTCGCGAACGGCGTTCGCGAACACATCGGCGGCGGTTCGCTACATCCCTAGTGCCTGCACTTTAGGATGGAACTACTTTCTGGCAGGCTGTTAACCTCCTACTTAATGTAACTGAATGTGTCTCAGTGTGACTTGGCTTTTACTATTGAGTGCTGTTCTTAGATCTACCAGGGAGCTGTTATCTTGTGTTAGGGAGCTGCTATCTGGTTACCTTCCCATTGTTCTGTTGTTAGGCTGCTGGGGGGGGAAGGAAGGGGGTGATATCACTCCAACTTGCAGTACAGCAGTAAAGAGTGACTGAAGTTTATCAGAGTACAAGTCACATGACTGGGGGCAGCTGGGAAACTGATAATATGTCGTGCCCCATGTCAGATTTCAAAATTGAAAAAAAAAAATCTATTTGCTCTTTTGAAAAATGGATTCAGTGCAGAATTCTGCTGGAGCAGCGCTATGCATTAAGAAGAACATCTCCGCCCTATGACAACCCCTCTGTCATTAGATGATTGTGCAGTTGTGTGGGTGTGTTGGTTGCTACTATTTTTGTGTGTGAGGCCACATACTCGCCAGGCCAGACCACACGAAAGACTTTGCACAACTTTCCCAATCATTGACTTTTTCTCTCTCTTATGTAATTGTTCTTCACGAGGAAGCACCGGCATGTGGGACATTATTTAAGGCATGTCATTACCAGATACTTACAGGTTTTCCTGGCTTTAAGAACTTTCTGTTTTTTCCCTGACCTAGAAAGTTTCTGGGGAATTACTTAACTCGCTGGCAGCTGGGTTTAAAGAACTGCTGTTGTGCCAGAGGTCCATTTTCGGAGCCTTTCAGATTAGTCAATGTCAAAATAAGGAGAGCAAGAAGAAAAAAAGTAGAGAGAAACAATTACAGATAAATGTGATATTTTATCTTTCCAGTTCTTAGCTCAGCAGAAGGGCTTCCTGCAAAGCACCATTTGATTCCTGTCACAAGCATCTCCTCCATCCATATTTCATATTCTCAGTCTGTCGCTGTTTTATTCTGGATCTCAGGCTTCACATATAGAACACGTTATTTAATGGACTTGGTAAAAACCTTAAGGGGACAATGAAGTATATCTACATTCCTTCTCTCTTCTTCCTTGCCTTTATCCTACATTTCCTCCTCTCTTTGCTTTTGTCATCTTTTCACATGCCCTCCACTTATCTTCTTCTTTTCTAGGTACTTTAATGATCATTATCTTGTTTCAGCTCACGCATTTCTATCTCTTTCTCCTTCCCATCCCATTTTATCTGTGAGGTCAATAACTGCTCAGCTCCTCCAGGAATGCTCATTATTGGAACCGGAGCTCTTGAATCACGGTAACTGTGGCCACCACAAAGATCAAGAAGAAAATGGAGCTACATGTTAAGATGGAATCATTAGTGGCAGCACAAACAAGTGTGATAATAATCAGTCCTCAAAGGGATAGAGAACTGCTGGTGGGCATGTTGGTAAAAATGCAAGATAGCCTGAAGGACTCAATATTGTTTCTTTTAGTAGGCCACTTCAACCCTTCCAAATGATTGCAATGATAGTGCAACCAATAACAAAAGAACAACACTTTATTTGGGGCTTATTACATGATTTATGGGTTCTGGGTTGGGGAATAGTATGGACCATACCAAACTGCCATTAAGGTGGCACTAACAACATTTACTTTTTAACAGTCATTTGTTTACATTTCAGTTTTAATATGCAGGTAATTGTATCCCTTTATAAAGGTCAACAGCCATCAATAACCAATAAACTATGGGTTTTTTAAATGGTTTTTGTGCATGCCGTCAAGTCTAATTGGTGCTTGGTGATGTTACCTGTAATATGAAGTAAGCTTTATCAGAAAGTTCTATATAAATACACCAGTGTAAACCCTCAAATGCTTCTCTTTCTGTCAATAGAAACACTGCATTTCTTTCCTTCTATTGTGTACTCATGGGCTTCTGTATCAGACTTCCTGTTTTCAGTTTAAACCTCCAGGGCTAGGGCTTGAGCATGCTCAGTTTGCTCCTCTCCCTCCTCCCCTCCCTGCTGTAATCTGAGCCCAGAGCTATGAGTGAACAGGGAGAAACTCAGGCAGGAAGTGATTTCACATCAAGCTAATATGGCAGCTGCTCACCTAAACAAACAGAGAGAGCTTCTAGAGCTGTTTACTCAGGTATGGTAAAGCATTCTACAGAATAAATATAGCACTATTGTGGTTAATCTATTGCCAATAAACTGCCTTGGTAGCTTTCCTTCCCCTTGAAGAGGGTCCAACCTGCAACCTTTCATTTGTTCAGTTATAACTTCCACCATCATCAGCATCTTAACAGGTAATGTGCCAGGTTGGAAGGGCCACCATATTTGAATTTGTTCTGCAGCAGAATGTCCATGGGGCTCAAATACTGACTTCAAATCTGTGTTGTGCCTTAGTTCAGTTCTTACAGGATTAAGAAATCAGACAAGAGTTCATAAATATTTGCTGTCTGGGAATGGGTGAGAATTTTAGCAGGTTGGTGGCCGAGATGAGTCATAGTCATGGCCAGTGAGTGACTCAGTAGGATTACACACAGATATGTACTGGGCACATTCGGTGGGAACTGAAACAGAAAGCCATGCTTGTTCCACCTGAGATTTATCTAACAGAATGTCTATAATACCCGTGTGCTCCCCATACATCAGCATGTGAATAGTTTTCATACTCAGATTTATCCCTACCAGCTTTATGACAGATTTATAGCCTGGCTTTTCATATGTATCCTCCATGTGTTTAATACATTATGCATAGCTATAAATTTGCTGATTATTGTTGTAGACTCAATGTATTTTCCTGTTGCCGTATATAACAGCTTTTATTGGTCTAGGACACTTTGTAATTTCTTTATTGTCATTATGTAGATGTTTTGCCTGTTGCGCAGTGTCTCACTACTGAAGAAGGGGACATTAGACTTAACGTGGCCATAGACAAAAAGATCCGCTCATTTGGCGACATCACCAAACAAGCCGATCTATCCCCGTTATGCCACTAACGGCTATATTGGGGGTAATCTGAATGTTCGGCCCGATGGCCGAACGATCAGATTACGATGAGAGCGCAATGGGCTCCGGCAGGATCGGTCGGAACAAAATCAAACCTGTCCGATCGACCAAACGACCGGTCTCCGGACGAAAAATGTCGGGACTCGATTCGTACGATTGAATCTTTGTGTCTATGGTCACCTTAAGAGCAGGAAATAATTAGGTTTGGTCTAGTCCAGATCACAATTGTAACCAATCACATGCCTACTTTGATTAAAAGGGTGGTTCCCCTTTAAGTTAGCTTTTAGTATGTTATAGAATGGCTAATTCTAAGCAACTTTTAAAGTAGCCTCCATTTTATCTTTTTTTTATAGTTTTTGAGTTATTTTAATTTTTCTTCTTTTTCCAGCTTTCAAATGGGGGTAACTTACCCCATCTATAAAACATTTTTTAAAACTATTTGGGTTTATTTAATGTTTACATGATTTTCTAGTAGACTTAAGGCATGAAGACCAAAATTCCATTATCTGGAAACCCCCAGGTCACGAGCATTCTGGATAACAGGTCCCATACTTGTATTATGAACCCCTAATGGTGCCAGCAGGTGAAGCAAGTCAATGTCCAAAATTCAGATGCAAATTCCAATTTTAAGTTCAATATTGTTCTTTTGGAAATATGCTCCCTAGCTGCTTTATTTGTACAATAATATTCCGTCCAAGTCATTGCTGCCCCCCAAACACCCATTGGCCTGGACTGTAATTCTTCCAGGTCAACAGGTTTCAATTCAATTTCAATTTCAAAACTACCATATACAACACTCTAAAAATGCACAAACTCTGCTCTGTATCTTTTATCACATAGGGCTCATTTACTAACCCAACTGTGATGTGCAAAGTGCAAGGATGGATCAATTCCTATGTTTTTTGAACATAATGCAGGATTTGTTTGTATCAGTGTGCAGCATACACCTCACCCTGCACACAATTTACAAATGCAGACAACTGCAACTTTCTACTTTCCACTAGTGATGGGCGAATTTATTCGCCAGGCGCAAATTCACAAGGATTCGCCACCGGTGAATAAATTCTCGAAACCGCCGTGAGAATTAGCCGGCGTCAAAAAAATGGACGCCAGTGTCAAAAACAAGACGCCGGCGCCATTTCAATTTTTCAGCGAATCAAAAATTCGCCCATCACTACTTTCCACATACAAAGCAAGTAAATACGTCTGACACAATCTGTTCTAAGACTAGGGATAACTTTGATATATACTTTGTATAGATAAATAATCCCTGTTTTGGTTACTAGGGAGGGTATTTGCTTAGCTGCTTTTTGCACAATTTTTTTTTTATATATTGATGCAGAGGATCCATATTTTGCTTCCTTGCTGACTGCCACTTATAATGCCATTGTCTTTTTTTTTTTTTACTGATAAGGATAGGATCTATCAATTCCTCGTTTTCAATAAAAGCAAGTTCATATTCAGATTATAATTATTTAGGTAATACCATCTGACAATTTAATTCAGGTAACTTCACCCTATCAAAAAATGTTGTGGAAGACCTTTATCACATGCATTCCTTACTAAGCTCATCCTCATCCTGGACACCCTACTTGAAGGGGTTGTTCACCTTTGAGATAACTTTTAGTATGATGTAGAGAGTGATATTCTGAGATAATTTGCAATTGGTTTTCATTTTTTTTTTTTCTGAGTTATTTAGCTTTTTATTCAGCAGCTCTTCAATTTGCATCGTAAGCAATCTGGTAACTAGGGTCCAAATTCCCCTAGCAACCATGCATTGATTTGAATAAGAGACTGGAATATGAATAGGAGAGGCCTGAATAGAAATATTAGTAATAAAAAGTAACAATAACAATGTGGGGCCGATTCACTAAATTCGAGTGAAGGGTTCGAATTAAAAAAAAATCGAATTTCGAAGTTTTTTTGGGCTACTTCGACCATCGAATGGGCTACTTCGACCTTCGACTACGAAAATCGAATGATTCGAACTAAAAATCATTCGACTATTCGACCATTCGATAGTCGAAGTACTGTCTCTTTAAGAAAAACTTCGACCCCCTACTTCGGCAACTAAAAGCTACCGAAGTCAATGTTAGCCTATGGGGAAGGTCCCCATAGGCTTGCCTGGGTTTTTTTGATCGAAGGATTTTCCTTCGATCGTTGGATTAAAATCCTTCGAATCGTTCGATTCGATCGATCGCAGGATTTGCGCAAAATCGTTCGACTTCGATATTCGAAGTCGAACGATTTTAGTTCCTAGTCGAATATCGAGGGTTAATTAACCCTCGATATTCGACCCTTCGTGAATCGGCCCCTGTATGTGTAGCCTTACAGAGCATTTGTTTTTTAGGAGGGAGTCAGCGACGCCCATTTGAAAGCTGCAAAGAGTCAGAAGAAAAAGGCGAATAACTATAAAACTATAAAAAATAAATAATGAAAACCAAATGAAAAGTTGCTTATAACTGACCATTCTATAACATAATAAAAGTTACCTTAAAGGTGAACCACCCCTTTAATTATTGATACCCAAAATTTAGTTCACTTTTCCCACCAGGAATCTCTCTAGTAGTTTTAAAATCTGTCAAAAACTCATGGGGGCAGATTTATCAA
Organism: Xenopus petersii; assembly: GCA_038501925.1. NCBI lineage: Eukaryota > Metazoa > Chordata > Amphibia > Anura > Pipidae > Xenopus > Xenopus petersii. Next base: position 20,765,192 of record CM076672.1, on the reverse strand, counting down.
GGGTCGAAGTGAATTTGAGGGAATTTTCAAAGTAAAAAAATTTGAAATTCAAAGTAATTTTTTGGATACTCTCGACCATCGAATAGGATACTATGACTTCGTATATTCGACTTCGAATCGTTCGATCAAAGTAAAATCGATTTTACTTTGATCGTTCGATGGCCAAGTTTGGTGAAAAATACTTCTTCTTTGATATTAGAATCCGAAGTATTTTAATTTGATGGTCGAATTTCGAAGTATTTCACACTTCGAAATTCGACCCTTGATAAAACTGCCCCCATGGTGTGTAAGGGAGCAAATAGCCCTAGTTATCAAAATTTGAATTTGTGTAGTTCTAGAGGTTATATTCACTTAGACTACCCACATTTTAAAAAAACTCAAATGTCTACTTATTTATTAAAAGACCTGAATATAAAGAGCTTGAACAAATAAAGCGAAAAATGTATTGGAATATGAATACAAACATCTCAAAACCCTTGTTTTCATAAGAATTTTCCAGAAAACACAAACACCTCTAGAAGTTCGAAGCAAAGAAAGATTTCACAATTGGAAAAGGAGATCCCCCTTTTGACTTCTACATGACGTTGCCGTCTTTTAGAAGGAGAATTTTGGTACTTTTCTTTTTTTTGTGGTTTTTACACTTAATAAATACATATTTTGTGGTTTAGAGCAAACATACTAATATAGCAACAAGGTAATTCACACTCACCCCAATTCCATTTGTTTGGTAACCCAAACGGCAGGGCTAGAACTGCCAAACAGGACTGCAATGTATTCAGTGTGCCTGTATTCAGTGTGCCTGCATTTAGTGTGCCTGTATTCAGTGTGTGTGTATTCAGTGTGCCTGTATTCAGTGTGCCTGTATTCAGTGTGTGTGTATTCCGTGTGCCTGTATTCAGTGTGCCTGTATTCAGTGTGCCTGTATTCAGTGTGCCTGCATTTAGTGTGCCTGTATTCAGTGTGCCTGTATTCAGTGTGTGTGTATTCAGTGTGCCTGTATTCAGTGTGCCTGTATTCAGTGTGCCTGCATTTAGTGTGCCTGTATTCAGTGTGCCTGTATTCAGTGTGCCTGCATTCAGTGTGCCTGTATTCAGTGTGTGTGTATTCCGTGTGCCTGTATTCAGTGTGCCTGTATTCAGTGTGCCTGCATTTAGTGTGCCTGTATTCAGTGTGCCTGTATTCAGTGTCCCTGTATTCGTGCAGAACTCCTCAAACTGCAATTCTGCAGGCTTAAAATGTAGTAAAGTAAGATAAAAAACACTATTTATTTATACATTTAAAGACACAGCTGGCTTCTGCTGAATAGACGCCTAACGCATTTCGGTAACATTCCTTAATCATAGGCCTTCATCCTTAAATTAATTAAAGTAAATTAAATAATTAATAATTACATAAATTAAAGGCCTCAGTCATCTTTTTTTGCCTCTGCGCCACCGCTTATAGGATCTGCATCCCTCTCACCAGTTGTGCCCATATCTATTTGCTGCTTGCCTAACATCACTCCAGAAACTACCTGGCCTATTACTTTCTATTGTGCTTCCTTCTTCAGGCTGCCATAACATTTGCTTTTAAATGTAGAAATCCTCAAACTCTATTTACCGTTTAACATACATAAATATTTTTAAAAAAATTAAAACCTTTTAGCTATTTAATATTTAACATACATAAATATGTTTTTAAAAAAATCAAAGCTTTTACCTATTTAACGTTCAAGATACATAAATACTTAAAAAAAAATCAAAGCTTTTATGTGTCCTTCACTCCAGGGTTCCTAAATATGAAGGGGGTTATTTATCAAAGTCCGATTTTATCTCAACATTTCCCTCTTGGGTTTTTTACGCTTATTTATTATTACATTTTTCTTAAAGTTTGCTTTGCGTGAAAAAAATCCGATTCTCAACTTTTTTTTCAGATTTTTCACCTGAAAACTCATATTTCTTATGTTTATTTGCTTGAAAACTCTGAAAACTTCGGGTATTGCACGAACCCAGCGCACATAAAAAAAAAACATTGGGACTTCTCCCATTGACTTATATGCAACCTCGACAGTAGTGTTGGGCGAATTTGCGGCATTTCGCTTCGCCGGAAAATTTGCGAATTTTGCGAAACGGCAGAAAATCCGCTAAACGGTCTCATTTTTGACGCCAGCGCCCGTTTTTGATGCCGGCGGCCGCTTTTTCCGATGCGATGGAAATTTTTTTTTGACGGGCGTTTCGCAAATTTATTCGCTGGCCGCGAATTCGCGTCTGGCGAATAAATTCGCCCATCACCACTCGACAGGTCTGAGATGCCTGATTTTCTGATTCTGACTTTTCCATCCTTGGGGTTTAATAAACGTCCGATTTTATTATTTAAAAAATCATGAATTTTTCAGGATTTTTGCATTTGGAGTTTAGAAATAACCCCCTAAATCTCTCGTGATTACTCTAGAAACACCTTAAGGTGGCCATACACGGCTGATAAAAGCTGCCGACAGACCGAGTCTGTTCGTTGATGCGGTCCTGCGGTCCGACGCCCGTTACCATTCGTTAGGATCCGATTGTTGGGCCCTAAGGCCCACGATCGGATCAGCCTGATATTACCCACCTCAAGGTGGGCATATTGAGGAGAGATCCGCTCGTTTGGCGACATCGCCAAACGAGCGGATCACTCCGTGTATGGCCAACCTTTAGTCAGCCTATGATTACGGGATGTTCCCGAAACGCGTTAGGCGCCTATTCCACAGAAGCCACTTGTGTCTTTTAATGTATTAATAAATAGTGTTTTTTATCTTACTTTACAAGGAAGTGTGCCCTACATTTTTTATTTTTTTTTGCCTAAGCATGCTAATACACAATTTTTAGAGTTAGTTTGTTTCAGGGAAATGGAAAAATATGAATATTAATAAATTGGCCCCATAGTTTTCCTCGTCAGGCCTTCTCCAACAGTGCTGGAATACATATAACCAAAAATACCACTTGTATGTGAATGCAAGGGCTGCAATGGCAAATGAATTAGCTTCTCTCTAATCTAGAGCATATTTAACAAGATTTAGACTAAGATAGTAAATAACCCCTATTCTCCAGTTTCACAAGAAAATACAAATACCATGACTCGATGTGACCTACTGATCTTTTCCCAGTGGGGCGTTATGTTGGACTTACACAAACTGTATAGAATAGCTTCAGCCGAGGCAAGAAAAAATGCCTGTCACTTAGATTATTAGAGTGCTTACACGTGGTTCCAATAATATCAGGATGCAAACGTGTTGACTGGTGGCTGCAGATATTGGATATGAGATCCATCTCATCTGGATTTACTTTGCAACTGATGAGAGATAAATGGCTGCGTAGAGTGATTTTTCACTTTAATCGATTTTGGCATCACACACTTGAAAGAAGAAGAAAGTCGGAATAACAGATGGGAAGGTCCCACAACAAAGCACCTCTACCACCAGGTCTCGTAGCACCATCTGTTGAGTAAAGCTGAAACTGATCTGGCACAAAAAGCTCCCATTGGGATGTGTGAGACGTTGTTGAGGCGTGTGTTGGGTTAGTTGGATGGTGCCTACAGTCACATCTCTCCAGGATTTCAAGGCATCTTTGAGAGTGTTTATTTCATGACAAACATGTCAATGTGTTGTGGAACATGTTTATTAAATCACACACGGGGCCTTATTTATAAACTGTCAAGATAGGAATGCCTTCCACTCATTTTGACAGTCTATGTGATCGGCCTATTTATAGAGCGACAAAAAGTTTTCATTGAAAATCAAAAAGGGTTCCCAGAATAGAAATTCCACCGAAATCGTGAAATATCAACGTATGGTATGTCAATGACTTCTACACAATTATAAAAGGGCAGGAACATTGCAGTGATTATTGTTTCTCCCATATGGAAATAATAGACTTGCACAGGTTTTGTGTTAGATTGATAGTTATGTTGACGTTTTTGTTTTAGAATTGTTTTTATTAGTTTTATGGTACGTTTATAGTTATTTGCTGATGGGTTGCAGTGGATTACAATTCTGGGATTAATTACTCGCCCTGGAATGTAACTGAATAACAAGCACTCTTCTCCCATGATCAGTCAGTTTCTAGGATAGGATGTGCATTTTAACAACTCTAAGCTCAATTTAGAGGTGGTAAAGGCCTCAGTCATTTTTGCCTCTGTGCCACCTCATAGGATATCTATGCCCATATCTATATGCTGCTTGCCTAACATCACTCCACAATCGCTCCATCCTGCCTCATGGAACTACCTGGCCTATTGGGTTACTGCTTTCTATTGAGCTTCCTTCTTCCTTCTTCCTTCTTCAGGCTGCCATAAAATTTTGTTATAAAATGGACTGTCTTGTCCCTCACTCCAGGGTTCCCACATATTAAATGTCTTGGGATTACTCTAGATACATCTTGGTAAGCTTATTGAGAGCAGGTAACATTCTGATTTATACGGGCCAAGCAGTAAGTATGAGCAATCTCTCCTCCTATCCGCGGTCCTTCTACAAAAGGTGCTTCATACCTAGTGCTGAAACTATTGCGTATCCTTTTTTTTGTACAACACTGTATTCACAACTGAAATATAGTTATATATTAACATAGGCAAAGATTGGCCATACAGTTACCCATGGTTACCCAGAGAAACCAATCTCCCCTTTGATGTTTTTCTCTGGTCTCATCAAATTAGGCTAATGAAAGCCAAACATCAGCTTCTTTGGGCTACTGTTGGAGGGGGGGGGGAATAACACACAACCCACTTTACATATTGAAAATTGTAAAAATACACATCAGATTGTTTCTTTTTTTCCCCATATTATTTTCCTTTCCAAATTCTTGACTTTACTATTCATTGTTCTCTGTTGTCAACCACCGATTGACTCCAACGGCTAGTTCTCCACCTTCTCTGCAACCTTTCATGATGAACCATTCATATTTAAAATTTTCTATATTATTTTCCAGCAAAAGAGTGTGGCAGGCTGTGATTTGGGTAGGTACCCCTCTGCCTTTAACCTGTTGCCTGTGCCCCATGGCAGAGTCCTGCGCAGAACCAATTTCTAACACCTGGACCAGACGCGAACCCGCAACCAGCAACCCAAGTCCCGCGACCCTGCAGACCTGCATCTATACCTGCACCTGAAAAGCCGACCCTGATTCCGCAGGGTACCCGTTTTTTTTTGCGGGTAATCCGCGGGTACCCGACCTGCTGCAGGACTCTACCCCATGGTGAAGCCCTCCCAAATATGTCAGGTTACACACAGAGCTGACTTTAGGGTTTTCTGACTTGTCCATTGCTGACTACAAGAGGAAGTAAACAAAAGGCAATACTATATCAGCCAAACTGTTAAAATCCATAACAATAAAATTAAATTTTATTTCAGCATGTTATAACTAGTACCATTTATGGGACAAATATAACAGCTCTGAAGACTGCATATTGGATATCTGAACTAAAAGTTTTCCATTCTTCTCTTCCCCTCGCTGTAATGGCTGCCATGTAGTGATGGGCAAATAAATTCGCCAGGCATGGATTTCCAGCGAATTTCCACGTTTCACCGCCCGCAAATGTTTTAGCGAAACTGCATCGGAAATTCGATGAAAAATCCGCCGCAACAAAAAAAATTGTCGTGCACATAAAAAATTGACACGCGTCAAAATTATTCGAATGCCCGTTGACTTAAATGTATTTGGACAAAATATTCGCATGTATTAAAATTGTTACTTGCATCAGAAATTTTCGTGCGTCAAAATTATTTTGCAAATTATATTCGCCGTTTAACAAATTATTCGCCAAATCACCACAATGTCATGTTATTACTGGTTATATGGCCCATTCCTCTATAATAAATAGTATCTTCCTACTGACAAGCTCTATGGTGAATGCCTCAGCCTTTCAGACGTGCACAAAAGAAATATAGAGTTTAATTGATCTCCTGCATTGCAATTTATTTAATGAAAAAACTTCTCTATATTAACTTGAATTATCCATTGGTGCTGTTACTAAATAAACTCATTGCAATTCACAGACTTTTTATTTTCAGCTCTCCCAGTAAGTCCCTAAAAGCCAATCTGTATTTCACCGTCTATAGAATCTTCCCCCTGTTCATTACAGACCTTCAACTTTTCCACGAAGGGAATCCAATTATGGTTAATGGTCGAATAAATCTGGTAATTACAGGGCTCCTTGCGAGTACTCATGCCGCCATTATATGATTCCTCCTTATGCTGAGAGTTAAAGCTTATAATATAAAATACTCGACACAAACTTCACACACATCTCTCTGGCAACAACACATGGGGGGGGTTAAGTAGCGAGTGAGCTGGCAATTTAACTAATCTAAAGCAGGAGATGAGTCTGGTAATTTGCGGTTTCAATGGCTGAGCACAGAGCTACAAAGTGTAGTGTTCCACCTGCTGTGAGCAGAAGAGATAATTTCTGGCCAAACAGGGTCACGTGATCTGCAGGCGAAAATCCAGTACTGTACATAAAAAAAAACCCAACAGGAGAAAGTAACTACTTGTTATACATAGTCACAGAGCAGTATAAAAGGGAGCTCTGAAATACGAAATAAGCCAATTGTGGGTCTACTTTTTTTGTTTATAGATTTATATTTTTGTAATATATATATATAAAAGGGGATAATGTATAATCATTTCCTTCTGCTTTGATTATACTAGCTATAATAAAAGTGCAAGAGGGGATGCTAATTATGACAAGAGCGTAGGAGGGGCCACTGATTTTATGGCCACCTTTCATTTGTTCTAATCACTGCTGTGTAGCAAATGTCTTGACAGCAGAAAGTGAAGAGGACCTGTGCTACCAGTGCTCCGTGAATTGGCCTATGTGGTGCATTAGCAGATGACATTTTTAACCTGAGCAATCCTCAGACCAACCAGTATCCATAGTAAATGCACATCCAATCAGAATCAGCAGGCCATCATGTTTAGGCCAGGCCACCTCCATCATGTTTAGGCCATTCTGAGGTCATTGAGCTTTAGTTCGATGAATATTCAAGTCAGCTTTAGAACTTGGGCTTGAACGTGATGCATCTTTTTTTCAACCTCATCTGTTGGTAGGGTTGCCACTTGCCCGTTATTTTACAGGCCTAGCCTGTAAAAATGTTGCTTGGTGCCAATGTTATTAATAGGAAAAAAAGGGCAAGAATATAGGAAGGCCGGTATTTTTTTCCAGAAAAGGTGGTAACCCTATCTGTTAGAAGTATGCATCTGCTTTGAGACCATCCACCTCCACAGTTCGAGAACTTCTGAAGTAGGGCCTGGTGATAAGCAAGACTTGTGGGGAAGGTGTGTTTGGGTTATAAGAGCTGATGGCTCTGGCTGTTGTCAGGCTGCATATTTTTTCAGGCTGAGATAAGCAGATCTGCTCAGTGCCCCTGCTCCATTGATTTGAATCCAATCAGCCTGTGTACAATCACACACAGAGGAGCTAAAGCTGAAGTCAGTCCAGAGGCTTCAGCTCAGCCGTGTGTGAGTGCACAAAGGGTTATTGGATTCAAATTGACGGAGCAGGAGCACTGAGCTGATCTGCTTCTCTCAGGCTGCAAAAATATGCAGGCTGACAACAGCCAGAGCCATCAGCTTGTATGCCCATAGCCTAAGGCACATTGAGAGTCCCTCAAGATGGTGTAAATATCCCACTCTAGAGCAGACGGTGAAACGGGAAACTTCCTGACTTTAACCTTTATGGTATCAGATTGTGGATCAATCCGGGGGACAGGTTGTAAATGATGAACTAATGTTAAGGTGGCCATACACAATAAGATTCGCTCATTTGGTGACCTTTCCCCTGTTTAGCCCACCAACGGCAGGGAGATAGCAGGTTAATCCGAACTTTTGCCCTAGGGCCAAACGATCAGATTATATGAAGGAAATGGGCACCATCGGATCATAGGACTGCATCAACTATCTGATTCAGTCTTTGATTGCAGGAAAAATCAAACCTGTCTGATTGATAGGCCAGATACCGGTTGGGGAGACCCGCCAGATGTCCCCACACATGGGCAGATAAACTGCCGAAAATAACCAATGTCGGCAGCTTTAATCTGCATGTATGGCCACCTTTAGAGATAAGTCAAAACTGTATTTGACTTGATGGAAGCCAGAACAGCCTTCAGGCAACCAGAGTCAGAGTCAGAAATGTCACAGTGATAGCTTCAAACCATATCTATGACCTGCCCAATCCCCATCCAATTTCTCTAACTTCTTGTCATGTATGGAAAACCCAAACCTCTAGGAGTGACTGGATTCCTGGCTAGGTATGCTCTTCTGCCTATAACAGCCACCTTTGGCTTTGGGTATGGCCCTCAGCTAGTTGGGTCCCGCCAGGACTTACCACACAAGAATCCAGTACTCCCAAAGGGGCAGGCAAGGGCACCAACCGTCTACACTGAGAAGGAGTAAGGAAAAAGCTGGACATAGTCAGACAGGCTGGGTCAGAACCAGATAACAGGAGGAGCAGAATCATGAGGCAAGCTTAAGTTCAGGAACAGGCCAGGTCAGAACTAGGAAGTCACACAGGGGACAGGAGCAGGAGGCAACAATGACAGGGAACAGAGCATTATATATACCTGTATATATTATTGTTTCTCCTGGAAATGATGCCCATAGACTCCAATGGGTGAAAAAATGTTGTGCGTCAAAAAAAATTTGACACCCATAGAGTTCAATGCATTTCAGGAAATTTTCGTAATTTCAAGAAATTTTGGCGAAGTGAGGCAGGTCAGATTCACCTAACACTATCTGTGGACACATTAGCAACAGCTGAGTTCACCATGCCTTCCAGGGAATACAAGGATACCTATAAGTGAGTGAGTGCCGGCTAGAATGTAAATCGGCGGCAGGATGGCACTTGAATCGTTTCCTCGTGAGGCTACTTCAGACGACTTCGGAAAATGAAGTGTCATCCCTCCAATGACTTTACATTCTAGCCAGCGGGAGGCAGTTTGGGGAGATTAGTCGCCCTAAAGAAGAGGAGAGTTCTCGCCGGGCAACTAATCTCCCCGAATCTGAGCGTGTGCCCTGACCCTTATACCATAAATACATATAGCAGGTTACTGTTCCCTGTTCACATTCAGTCGCAATATTGCTCTTTCATTCTCTCATATCACAGGCATCCCAAAGAGTCATGTGATAACATGTGACCTCACTAAATTCTCATTATAATTATGACATCATTAAACACCCATGTTAATAATATATTTTACGCTTTATTCATAGATTTCAAGTGTTATAGGGATATAAATTGGGAAGCATGAAAAGGAAGCTAGGATATCAATGTTACCTCTAACGGTAAATCTTTATCTTTCACGAGAGGGAAACCAATAGAAATAGTCAGTATGTCCCATGATTTATCATTGTGCTCTGTAATAATATGAGATGTTATTATTTGTCTGTCTGTAATTACATTCAAAACCTGAACAACGGAGACCCTCACAAATCCCAAGATGAAGCTTAATTAGCATTTCCATGTTCTGAACTCATTAGGAGCCGACAGGAGGGAACATTCCATGAAGTTTAAGCTCTTTATTGACAAAGGCGACCCTTTATGACTACACAGTGTTTACTAATCAATCTGTCACCAGTCACACAATGAGTCAGCGAATTAGTATTAAGAGGATACAATCTGAAAATAAGCCCTGAAAAGTCTTGCTCTATTTTAATTCATTTTTTTCAGAACTCGAATAAACATTTGCTGGTCATATAAATATGATGGACAAGGTAACTGATGGCTGCCATTTTCTTTTCCTTTTATTGACACATTTCACAGGTGCATTTTGAATTCAGCCATAAAATAAATACTGACTTACCTAAAAGCAGTTGGCTTCCACTTTGTATCACTATTTCAAATTTGCTTAAAGGGATACTGTCACAGGTATTTTTTTATTATTAAATTAGGTAGTGCTGCTCCAGCAGAATTCTACACTGAAATCCATTTTTCAAAAGAACAAATTGATTTTTTTTATATTTAATTTTGAAATCTGACACGTGGCTAGACATATTGACAGTTTCCCAGGAGCCCCCTGTCATGTGACTTGTGCTCTGATAAATTTCAGTCACTCTTTACTGCTGCTCTGCAAGTTTGAATGAAATCACCCCCTCCCTTTCCCCCCAGCAGCCCATCAGCAGAACAATGGGAAGGTAACCAGATAGCAGCTCCCTAACACAAGATAACAGCTGCCTGGTAGATCTAAGAACAGCACTTAATAGTAAAATCCAGGTCCCACTGAGACACATTCAGTTACATTGAGTAGGAGAAACAACAGCCTGCCAGAAAGCAGTTCTAAAGTGCTGGCTCTTTCTGAAAGCACATGACCAGGCAAAATGACCTGAGATGCACCTACACACCAATATTACAACTAAAATAAATAAACTTGTTGGTTCAGGAATAAAATTTTATATCATAGAGACAATTATTCGCATTTTAAACAGTGTAATTTATAACAGAATATCTTTAATGAACCTCACCTAGTCTCACTCAACAACCAATTTGAGTTATTTAGCTTATTTAGCTCTCCAGTTTGCAATTCCAGCAATCCTCTTACTAGGGTTCAAATTCCCCTAGCAACCATGCATTGATATGAATTGGAGAGGCCTGAATAGAAAGATGAGTAATAAAAAGTAGCATTTATAATTAATTTATAAGCTGGAAAAAGTCAGTAGAAAATGGCAAATAATTGAAAAAATATGAAAAAAAAAAATAATGACGGCCAATTGAAACGTTTCTTAGGATTGACCATTCTATGACATACTATTTTACATAAATGTATACCACTCCAGCTATGGGACCTGTGATCCAGAATGCTTGGGACCTGGGGTTTTCCGGATAATGGATCTTTCCATAATTGTTAGTCTACTAGAAAATCATGTAAACATTAAATAAACTCAATAGGTGGTTTTGCTTCCAATAAGGATTAATTATATCTTAGTTGGGATCAAGTACAAGTTACTGTTTTATTATTACACAGAAAATGGAATAAAAATTAAAAAATTTGGATTATTTGGATAAAATTGAGTCTATGGGAGACGGCCTTTCTGTAATTCGGAGCTTTCTGGATAACGAGTTTCCGGATAATGGATCCCATACCTGTACAAACTTTACTACTGACCTTCTTAAAGCCACGTATCTCTTTTTTGTTGCATCATGTATACTTTTTTGGATTTGGCCGAACCCCCGAATCCTTCGCGAAAGATTCAGCCGAATACCGAACCGAATCCGAACCCTAATTTGCATATACAAATTAGGGGTGGGAAGTGGAAAAAAAATGTACTTCCTTGTTTTCTGACAAAAAAGACACGCAATTTCCCTCCCCGCCCCTAATTTGCATATGCAAATTAGGATTCGGTTCGGGCAGGCAGAAGGATTCGGCCGAATCCGAATCCTACTGAAAAAGGCCGAATCCCGAACCGAATCCTGGATTTGGTGCATCCCTAATCATGTACAAAGTGAATTAATTTAGTGTTTCCTTTACAATTTTGTCTCGGGTGGAAAAAAAACCCTGAATAGTAATATACGTATATTAACCCTGCCATGGGACACTCCAATCGACATAATGGAAAATCATTCTTCATTTATTACATTGGTCGAATCCTGAATAACACACGGAGGCAAAGTCATTTCTATGTATATTGCTTTATGAAATGTAGGTCTTTTTTTTTTTTTTACCTTTCACTGGAATGTTTTTTCCATAGAATGATTCATTGTGCCGGCGAGCGGCTGTCAGTTTGGGCTTATGAACTAATTCCCACCACTGTCATGCCTCGGGTGTGCAGAGATTGAAATAACTCGCTTACACTTTATGTAATAATTATTCACATGTCGCCTTTTCCATTTTACAGTGATAGAACTTGGCTAAAATGTAAATAACGGCATGTGGAGTATTTCACTTCATTTATTATTTGTAAAACTCTCACCCACACGTGAGTCGCGTACTTTCCAACATTTGAAAAATGAAAAGAGGGACAAAAACGTACGCAGCGTATATTTATGATCAGGCCCATTTAATGGTTACACCCCTAATAACCATGTCCATTTTACAGAATTTGTAAGGTTATGAAAGTTGGAACACTTTTTTAGTGCAATGTTTTATGTTATAACAGTTTTACTAATGATAGTGAATAGTCTCAGTTCTCCCTGGAGACTTATTTATCTGAAATAGTTACAATTGTTTCTTTGCTTAAGTATCCAAGTGCAGCTGCTGAAGTTCTGGGTTCTCTGCCAAAAAAACACTTGATTTAATTATTTTTCAAGAAAAGTTGTATATTTTTCTCAAGTCAATGCAGGAGATCAAAGAGAAATCGGGACTGTCCCACAGAAAACGGGACAGTTGGGAGGTTTGGAGTTGTCACATTTGCACCCAGCCTCTCACTATAACAAAAACTAGAGGAGGGTAAAAGGAAAGATTTACCCCCAAAATAAAGACTTGAGCAACAGATTATATTATATTAAGTGGCATATTCAAGAATCTTACCAAACTGGAATATATATTTAAGTAAATATTTCCCTTTTACATCTCTTGCCTTGAATCACCATTTTGTGATGGTCTCTGTGCTGCCTCAGAGATCACCTGACCAGAAATACTACAGCTTTAACTGTAACAGGAAGAAGTCTCTTAATTGGCTCATGTGACCTAACATATATGGTTTGTTTGTGTACACCGTGAATCCTACCATCCCAGGGGAGCGGCCCTTATTTTTTTTAAAATGCCAATTTTCTATTTGCATTGAAAGCCCAGTGAAGTTAAAGGAATACTAGTGCGGCATGGTTTTGGGGGCGCCTTTCAGGTGCCTTTTTTTTTGTTTCTTTGTTTTTCTTTTAAACCATCCCCATCCTCTGCCATTGGAAATCCGGTGACAGAGCTGAGGGGGTGAGGGGTAGGGGAACCGAGGAAGAATGCGGAAGTGACTGCACGCGCATAGCGCGCTGACGTCACTTCCGATGAATCTGTTGTGTGATGCCAATATGCACGCCGTGTGATGTCAGCGCACCGGTGTGTGACATCATCGCACTAGACATAGGGGCATGTTTAGGTCCAATGCCTACGGTGGCATCGGACCTAAATACAGCCCTGCCCTATAGTTGACCCATTATAAATAACTATAGTTATATACAGACATTCACAAAAATTACAATATTTTATTTACTTTTAAGACGTTCAAGGTTAAACTGCTAATAATAGTATGTGTGTTTGTTTTACAGTTGCTATAAACACCATCCCCCACCTGTTGTGTATATAAAGTCCTAGTGGTCAACTGACATGACCAATTTAGTTATTTTGGAGACGTTTTTTTTTGACAGCTGCAATGGTCACATGGAAACCATGGTAACTATTGCTAAGGAAACTGCTTTCATTTCTATGATAGTAACACTTAACAGAGAAATTATTGAACCATGAAGATCAGTCAATGCCTTGAAGACCATTTTGGCATTTGGTACCATGGAATATTGTAACTGCTGGCAAGGGAACTATTTTGAATATTGGCATGGCTAATGCTGGCCATATCCAGACAAAACCAAGTACCCTAGGCAACACATATGAATATGTTGCCACTTACTCATGTGCATAAGTGGAAGAGCGCAGATGCCAGGGGGGGACACACAAGGTAGAGAACTGCATTGGGTCAGGTACCCACGGAATACCCACAATCTTTTGGGGTGATATCACTTCCAGTTTTCCTGGGTCGGACTGAAGATTGGGGCACTGTCAGTCGGTTCCAGCAGCAGGAATTTATAGAAGGCCAGAGGTTCTGGGTCCGGTTCTTAACTAGTGGGTCTGGGGATCTGCCCAACTGAATCCGCTCAGAACTCTACAGTGTCGGACTGTGGTGCCAGGGGCCCATCAGAAAACCTTAGGCTGAGGGCCCACTTTCCAAACTATTATTCCTCCTCTCCTCACTCAACCTCTTTATTCTTCTAGTCTCTTCTCTCTACATACTATCATCTATTATTCCATTATTAAGCCTCTTTGTTACCATAAAGAAATAGGGAATGACCATGAAATAGACCAAGTGGTTAGAAGCAAGAGGCCTACTGACACCTGTGTCCACCGGGAGTTTTCCTGGTATCCCGGTGGGCCAGTCTGACACTGGAACTCTAACACAAGGGTTTGAACTATGGGAAGATGGCAGAGGAGATACGTGCCTGGCTACTCCTTCACCCTTGCACCCTCTAATTCTGTCCCTGACTTAAATTGACTGCTTATTGGGAGGTGTTTGGGGCCACTCCATCATCCTGCATGATCAATATTTGGTTGAAAATTGGGAAGGTTTGAAAATCTCCTTGGGCCAGAACTACATTAGCACATTGGGTCCGCATAGCATCCCATTATGACACGACTGAAAACAGTTTCCTGGTAAATCACTGTTGAGGCAACAGTTGGCATGGAGATCACAGCGGCAGTTGATCCAAGTACCATATTGGTAGTTTCCATGGTGACCAGTGTAGGTTTTTTCGATAACTGATGCCCTGGAGACATTTAAGATTGTTATTTCTACAGTAAAAATATCCACTGCGAACTATTCCCTTGAAGGACATTTTATCATGATAACTGTTGCCACAGATACCAGTTGCAATAGTCGTTGTAACAGCGACTGTATAAAACTGTCGCCATTTTCATAGTAACGGTAGCCATGGCACACAAGTCTCAGCTGGAGCAATATCTGAACAACTCCAAACTCATATCAATTGTAAAAAGTGATTGTTTTGGTCCCATTCACATACCGTTGATATCAGCCCATAATGAGCACTTTAATACTAACAAATAATACGTTTATCTCCTTCCTGCCCCACCCCCAGTTGTTGCTGCTGCCCCCTGCTGTCCAGGACTGAAATGCAGATCGTTTATAAGCCCCCCAACAAAGACCACTGTGAAAAAATAGTCATTATTTCTGTGCAGAAAAACTCTTTAAATTGCCTTTTTTCAGTAGGAACTGCGTGTAGTTGTGAGTCGAATTGAAATCAGTGGTCGTTTAATGGAGTCATTATCTCTGTCACTGTATATATTTTATCTGTCAGACAACAGCTGAGCTGCCGTGCCAATAACCCAGCAAAGCGGCTCTAGCCGGGCAAACAGTAATCATTTCATTTCAGTGTCCTGAGCAATGGCAGGCGTTGTGCATATTTCTGTGCTTTCTATTCAATGGCGGAACCTTTGTGTGTGGCGAGTCTACTGGAACTACAGGATTCCGCTCAGTAATTCCCCTCCCGCCGACCACTTCATTCTAATGAGGAGGATTTCATATGTAAATGATCCAGAAAATGAACTTGTCTGGCCGTTAAAAGAATGATAAAGCCTGGAGGTTTGCACAGTAAAAGTGTTTGATGTGAGTCACCTTTAAAGTAACATTTAGTATGAGGGAAAGAGTGATATTCTGAGACAATTTGCATTTGGTTTTCATTTTTTATTATTTTTTTTGTTTTTGAGTTATTTAGTTATTTTATTCAGCAGCTCCCCAGTTTGCAATTTCAACAATCTTCCAGTATTAGGGTTGCCACCCAGCCGGTATTTAACCGCCCCAGCCGGAAAAAAGGGTCTCAAGGCCGGTATTTAAAAAAGTACCGGCAATTATATTGCCGGTAAAATTCTGAGGGGAGGAGCCACCACTTAATTTTAAACAGCTTCGCTGCTCCCTCCTCCCTTCCTGCTTGAAATCCCCCGGCTATGTAGCGCCTGTCACGGCGCTTACGTGACATGGAAGGTGCGATTCTGGACTGCGGACTGTGTTTTGGGTTGTCACTGCCGGCTCCGCCCCTTTTTGCGTCACGGTCTGCCCCATTAGTACCCGCCCCCACCACTGGCCGGTAATTTTATTTTAAAAAGGTGGCAACCCTAACCAGTATGGACCTGAATAGAAAGACGAGTAACAAAGAGTAGCAATAACAGTAAATTTGAAGCCTTACAGAGCATTTGTTTTTAGATGGGGTCAGTGACCCCAATTTTAAAGCTGGAAAGAGTCAGAAAAAGAAGGCAGATCATTTTTTTAAAAAAAACTATAGTGAATAATTAAATGGAAAGTTAATTAGAATTGGCCATTCTATAAGATACCAAAAGTTTAAAGGTATACCACCACTTCAAAATGATGTCTATGTGTATTGATGCCGCCTGCAGTGGAAACCATGAAAGTTACCAACACGCTGGAGGTGGTGATAGCTACAGATAGGTGATGGAGGCGGGGCTAGTGATATAGGGGCAGGGCCCAGTGTCGGATTGGCCCATCAGGAAATCGCCTTGTGGGCCCAGGTATCACTGCTGCTAAACATTTGGCCTATTTCATGGTCATTCCCTATTTCCATGAGAACAAAGAGCATACCTCCCAACATTTTGGAAATAAAAAGAGGGACAAAAAAGATAGCTCGCAAACATTTTTTGGACCATGCCAATTTTTGTGACCCCCCAATTACCATGTTCATTTTACAAAATTTGGGAGGTTATGAAAGTTTGATCATATTTCTGTGATTTTTTTTTCAGTTTTGCTAATGAAGGTGAATTGCCCTTTAAGCTGTGAGTCTAAGGGCTCTTACACACGGCCGTTCCGACCTGCGCTCCCCTGCGTTCCGTTTTTTGGCGTTCAGCCACAGGGGAGCGCAGGAATAGACGCAAGTAATTATTTGAAATGGGGCTGTACTCACTGAACGCAGGAAAAATGCAGCATGTTGCGTCTGAACCTGCGTTCGGCGCCTACACGCGCCTGAGTGAGTACAGCCCCATTTCAAATAATTACTTGCGTCTATTCCTGCGCTCCCCTGCGGCTGAACGACAAAGCTACTGACAGTCTCCCTCTGAAAATCGTACGATTGGCAATACACACAGAGATATTATTGGCAGCGACAGAAATCTTTTAACCTGTCCGATCGACCAAACGACCGATCGCTGCCGGACGAAAAATGTCGGGACTCTCCACACACAGTCAGAAAATCGTATGAATCCTCAATTCGTACAATCAGATCTTTGCGTCTATTGCCAGCTTTACTTCTCCCAAGGGACCTTTTATCTTATATTGTTACAATTACTTATCTCGAAATTGTTACAAAAGTATTTTATCTGCAGCTGTGGCTGTTCTGGGCTCTCTGCCAAAAGGCAATTAGATTAGAAACTTTGTTTCTTTTTCTGGCTGTTCAGTGCAAAGAAAAATGGTAATTTCCAGTACAAATGAGTGACTGCAGGGTGAGCTGTCAAAAGAGGGACTGTCCCTCTAAAAACGGGACAGTTGGGAGGTATGATTTATTCTAAATAAATTATAGTATATAAAGAAAAGAGACTAGGCGCAAATTCACTAAGCGCCGAACGCTAGCGTTAATTCGCTAGCGTTTGGCATTTTTTGTTACTGCGCAAATTCACTAACGAACGCTGACGTAGTTTCGCTAGTGTTACTTCGCACCCTTGCGCCAGGCGAATTTTCGCTAGCGACGTAACTACGCAAATTCACTAACTTGCGCAGTGTACTGAACGCTACCTTTTACGCTAGACTTCCTTCGCCACCTCAGACCTGGCGAAGCGCAATAGAGTAGATAGGGATTGTTTCAAAAAAAGTCAAAAATTTTTCTAAGTCCCAAAAAACGCTGGCGTGTTTTCTACATGATGGGTGATAGGCTGAAAAAGATCGAAAATATTTTTGGGGCTCCCCTCCTTCCCCCCTACATTTCCTGACTCATGGCAACTTACCAAGACAGTGGGCACATGTGTAGGGCAAAATAAAAATTTTATTTGCTGATTTTAAGTTTTTCTAGGCATTTGAAGTGGTGATTCGTGTTCCTCCATTGAAATTTGAATTTCGCACCGTATGCAAATGAACCATCGCTAGCGAAACTTTGCTTCGCTTGGCGAATTAACGCTAGCGCAACTTCGAAAACTTACGTTACCCCTGTGCACAACTTCGGATTTTAGTGAATTTGCGGAGCGCTGGCGAAAATACGCCTGGCGAAGTGTGGCGAAGTCCGGCGAAGTTGCGCCTGGCGCAACTTCGCATCTTAGTGAATTTGCCCCTAGGAGAATAGAGGTTGAGTGAGGAGAGGAAGAATATAATAGTACTGAGAGTGGGCCCCAGGTCTAAGGTTTTTGGGTGGGCCCCTGGTTTCCCAGTCCAACACTGGCAGGGCCAATGACATCAGGGGCGGGACTGATGACATGGCAATCAGCAATTGGCTGATCACCATGCCATTAACTTCAATCTGTACAGTCCGGGTAAAAACAGAAAGGTGGCAACCCTACCTGCAAGTGCGAGGACCTTGATTACACTGATTACATTAAAATCTATTTAATTAATGGCGCTAACAATTGCCTCCATGTTTGCGCACTGCAGCTGTAAATGCTCTTTAGTAGGGATGTTTCGATGAAAAAATGACACCCATAGACTTTTATGGCGTCGTGCATCAAAATCATTTTTTGACGCCCCATAGATTTTAATGGGCATCGGCAACAATTCGACGGCGGCAAATTTTTGGCGAAACGAAATGGGTCAAATTCACCCATCCCTACTCCTTAGCGTCTATTACTGCATAACCTCATTGGTCCGTTTAAGTTGCATTTCTGCTGATGACCATTGCTTGGCCTTATACCTTTAATGTTACTTATTCCCTCTAATTCCCGTGGCTTTATAGCCTGTAAGAACTGTAAGATTATCCATGTTACTTGCTGCCCCTCGTCTGGCAGATCATGTACAGCCGCTGAAAGCCCATCTGTGAGCTTGTTAATCTGTGCTCAGGCCAAGCTGATTCTTTAATGAGACAGGCTTTCTCCATTCACTGCTTTTATAGGCTGAAACATTGTGTTTGTGTTGCTCGTGGGAGGTCGGCCTTACACAGTAGTCGGATTTATTCTCTCCTAAGGCCAAGATGAGCATTTGTGCTCAATACAAAGCCGCACTCTCCAATGAATGTGGGATTCCACAAAAACAGTAGAACCCCCATTTGATATTTTTTAGGGGACCAGAAAATAAATCATGTAGAATTAGGGAAATATGGTGTTTTTGAAAACTTAAAATCAGGGGATGTATAATTGAGGTTTCACTGTATTTTCTACAGAAACTTCTGCCTCCATCATTTACATAAGGACTGTCACTTTTAGCAACTGCATCCACTTGATAGGGATTTTAACCCCAAAAATAAAACAAACCGGGACATGATTGCATTTTTTTTCTTTTTGAGACAACACAATTTCCTGCCTCGTTGTTTGATTAATGATTTGTTTGTTTATGTAGATAAACATTGCAAGGGACGATCTCTGTTCCAGCCTAAATTAGATTTGTGCCGCTGAGATGATACTGGAGCATGTGGAGCAATTAACACGTAGCACATTGGTCCCAGTAGCTCAAAGCTACAAATAAACGTGCAACTAAGTATAGATCACGGTGGGGCAGCAGTTAGCGCTACTGCTGTGTAGCATTGGCATCCCTGAATTTAAAGGCGAACTAAACCCTAAAAATGAATACGCCCACAAATGCCATATGTTATATACAGTACTGCACTTATTGCACCAGCCAAGTTTCAGCTTCACAATAGTACCCTATATTACAACATTTGTATTCTATGTGTACTGTATATTGTGAGTGGGTCCCTAAGCTCAGTAAGTGACAGCAGCACAGAGCATGTGCAGTGAATCAGCAGAAAAGAAGATGGGGAGCTACTGGGGCATCTTTGAAGACACAGATCTTTACTGCTAAAGGGATGTGGTTGCCTTGGGCTGGTACAGAAGCACAAAACATAATGTACAACATTTCTAGCTACTTCTTTAGTTAAGCTTTTCTTCTCCTTTAATTCTGACCATGGCACAACATGCATGGTTATTCTGCCATAGTGTAGTTATCAGTAATGTATGGCACGACACCCTTTTGTAATGTTGGTATTGATGCATTATATACTAAAACTAAGCATTAGTCTGGACTCACTTATAAGTGTTGTTGAATACTTTAGGATTGCAAGTTTTAACAGGTTTATCCTCTTAAACTACAGATAAGCAGTTCTGACTTTAGTCAATCTGAATTCTCTGCGAACCACACCAATTCATGCCTCCAAGTGTTTAGTTAAGACCTGGCCTAGACGAAAATGTCTCCATGAGGGTGCATTATTTAGAGGTAGTATGATTATCCAACCAAGTCTCATTATCCCCCAACAGCCTAGAAATTTAGTTATCCTACATCTCTCTCTGTTTATCCTAGCATCTGTGCTGATGTTACTTACTATTAGGGATGTAGCGAACGTCGGAAAAAAAGTTCGCGAACATATTCGCGAACTTGCGCAAAAATGCGAGCGGTTCGCGAACGGTTCGCGAACCCCATAGACTTCAATGGGAAGGCGAACTTTAACATCTAAAAAAGACATTTCTGGCCAGAAAAATGATTTTAAAGTTGTTTAAAGGGTGCAACGACCTGGACAGTGGCATGCCAGAGGGGGATCAAGGGCAAAAATGTATCTGAAAAATCTGCCTGTGTGTGCTTGGAAGAGATAGTGTAGGGGGAGAGCTGTTAGTGATTTCAGGGACAGATGATAGTAAGTTTGCTGGCTAGTAATCTGCTTGATACTGCTCTGTATTGGAGGGACAGAAGTCTGCAGGGATTTGAGGGACATTTTAGCTTAGGTAGCTTTGCTGGCTAGTAATCTACTGTTCTCTTTAAACAACTGCCATACGTTGACCTTGTAGGCATTGTTTGCCCAGTTTTTTTTGGACGCAGCCACTGAAGCACAGTTGCCAGAAAAAATATGCCATATAAATGCTGAAAATAGTCATTTTTTGCCATACGTTGACCTTGTAGGCATTGTTTGCCCAGTTTTTTTGGTCGCAGCCACTGAAGCACAGTTGCCAGAAAAAATATGCCATATAAATGCTGAAAATAGTCATTTTTTGCCATATACGTTGAGTCAACGTATGGCAAAAAATGACTATTTTCAGCATTTATATGGCATATTTTTTCTGGCCTCTGTGCTTCAGTGGCATGCGGCCAAAAAAACTGGGCAAACAATGCCTACAAGGTCAACGACGTTGACCTTGTAGGCATTGTTTGCCCAGTTTTGTGACCTAGGCGAGTTCTCTTCTCAGTTACAATCCCTCCTGCTGCACTGAAGGTCCTTTCTGAGAGCACACTTGAGGCTGGGCAAGACAAGAGGTTCATGGCAAATTGTGACAGCTCTGGCCACAGATCAAGCCTGCGCACCCAGTAGTCCAGGGGTTCATCGCTCCTCAGAGTGTCGATATCTGCAGTTAATGCCAGGTAGTCCGCTACCGGCGTTCTTTGAGGGTGGATCCAGAAGGGTTGTGGCGCTGCCTTGGACAGAAAAACATTTGCATGTCTGACGTTACAGACCGGCCAAAGGGCTTTGTCCTTGCAGGTGTGCTCGTGGCAGGATTACTGGCACCTCTGCCCCTGGAATGTTGATGAGTTCCTGAAGTGACATCACCCTTAAAAGCATTGTACAACATGTTTTGCAGGCTGGTTTGTAAATGCCGCATCTTTTCGGACTTGTGGTATGTTGGTAACATTTCTGACACTTTATGCTTGTACCGAGGGTCTAGTAGCGTTGCGACCCAGTACAGGTCCTTCTCCTTAAGACTCTTGATACGGGGGTCCTTCAACAGGCATGACAGCATGAAAGACCCCATTCTCACAAGGTTGGATGCAGAGCTATCCATCTCCGCTTCCTCATTATCAAGGACTGCATCATCCACGGTCTCCTCCCCCCAGCCACGTACAAGACCAGGGGTCCCCAAAAGGTCACCACTAGCCCCCTGGGAAGCCTGCTCCTGTTGGTCCTCCTCCTCCTCCTCCACAAAGCCACCTTCCTCCTCTGACTCCACTTCTGGCACCTCTCCCTGCGTTGCAGCAGGTGCCTGGGTTCGTTCTGGTGATTCCGACCATAAATCGTGCGCTTCCAGCTCCTCGTCACGCTGGTCTACAGCCTCATCTGTCACTCGTCGCACGGCACGCTCCAGGAAGAAAGCGAAGGGTATTAGGTCGCTGATGGTGCCTTCGGTGCGACTGACCATATTTGTCACCTCTTCAAAAGGTCGCATGAGCCTGCAGGCATCGCGCATAAGCACCCAGTAACGGGGGAAAAAAATCCCCAGCTCTGCAGATCCAGTCCTACCACCCAGTTCAAAAAGGTACTCGTTGACGGCCCTTTGTTGTTGCAGCAGACGTTCCAACATAAGGAGCGTTGAATTCCAGCGAGTCTGGCTGTCAGAAATCAAACGCCTGACTGGCATGTTGTAGCGCTGCTGAATGTCAGCAAGGCGTGCCATGGCTGTGTAGGAACGTCTGAAATGGGCCGACACCTTTCTGGACTGGGTGAGAACGTCCTGGAATCCTGGGTACTTGGAGACAAAACGTTGGACTATTAAATTTAACACATGTGCCATGCAGGGCACATGTGTTAAATTTCCCAGTCTCAACGCTGCCAACAGATTGCTTCCATTGTCACACACCACTTTTCCGATCTGCAGTTGGTGTGGGGTCAGCCACCGATCGGCCTGTGACTGCAGAGATGACAGGAGTACAGATCCGGTATGGTTTTTGCTTTCCAGGCACGTCATCCCCAAGACAGCGTGACAACGGCGTACCTGGCACGTCGAATAGCCTAGGGGGAGCTGGGGGTGCACAGGTGTGGAGGAGGAGAAGTAGGACCCAGCAGCAGAGTAAGAAGAAGAAGAGGAAGAAGACGAGGTAGAGAGCGATGGAGGAGTAGAGGTGGTGGCAGAACCGCGTGCAATCCGTGGCGGTGACACCAACTCCACTGTTGTTGTTGTTGTTGAGCTACCCATTCCCTGCTTCCCATTCCCAGCCATTACCAAGTTCACCCAGTGGGCAGTGTAGGTGACATACCTGCCCTGACCATGCTTGGAGGACCATGCGTCAGTAGTCATATGGACCTTTGGCCCAACACTAAGTGACAGAGATGCGGTAACTTGGCTCTGCACATGTTGGTACAGGTGTGGTATTCCCTTTTTAGAAAAAAAATTGCGGCTGGGTACCTTCCACTGCGGTGTCCCAATTGCTACAAATTTGCGGAAGGCCTCAGAGTCCACCAGCTGGTATGGTAAAAGCTGGCGGGCTAAGAGTGCAGACAAGCCAGCTGTCAGACGCCGGGCAAGGGGGTGACAGTCAGACATTGGCTTCTTACGCTCAAACATGGCCTTCACAGAAACTTGGCTGGTGGCAGATGACTGGGAATGGGAACAGGTGGTCAAGGTGGAAGGCGGAGTGGAGGGTGGTTCAGATGGGTCAAGGAGAGCAGAGGTAGAGCAGTAAGATGCTGGACCAGAAGGAGTGTGGCTTTTAGTTTGCCTGTTGCCTTTGAGGTGTTGCTCCCAAAGTGCTTTGTGCTTGCCGCTCATGTGCCTTCGCATAGAAGTTGTACCTATGTGGCTGTTGGGCTTACCAAGGCTCAGTTTCTGACTGCACTCATTGCAAATTACAATGCTTTTGTCAGAGGCACACACATTAAAAAAATCCCACACTGCTGACTTTTTGGAAGTGTGCGATCTGGCGGTAACAGTAGAAGTTGGCGGCATTGGCAGCAATGGCGGGTGCGTTGGCCGGCTGAACACAGGTGCCGATACATGTTGTTGCCCTACTGATCCCTGCGGGCTGTCCTCCCTGCTTCTTCTAAGTCTTATTCTCCTACTGCCTCTCTGACTCTCCGTCTCTCCATCTGAACTACCCTCCTCTTGCTCTCTTCTACTAGGCACCCACAAAACATCAATCTCCTCATCATCATTCTCCTCAGATGCATCAATTTCTTCTGACACATCACAGAAGGAAGCAGCAGCGGGGACCTCCTCCTCATCACTCATCATTATGTCCATCTCTGTCGTGTTCTCTGCCAGAATTAAATCTGGTGTAACGTCCTCATCTCCTTCATCTTCTTCTGCCAATAATGGTTGCGCATTACTCAGTTCAAGAAACTCATGGGAAAATAACTCCTCTGACTCCAGTGAAGAAGGGGCACCGGTGGTGGAGGAAGTGTTACGTGGGGTGGCCATAGCAGTGGAGGATGAGGAGGATGTTGTGGTAAAGTTATAAACGGTAGAGGATGGGGTGTGCTGTGTAAGCCAGTCAACTACCTCTTCAGCATTTTGGGAGTTCAGGGTCATTGGCTTTTTAAAACTGGGCAATTTGCTAGGGCCACAGGATTGCATAGCAGCACGGCCCCTAGCACGGCCTCTGCGTGGCGGCCTGCCTTTGCCTGGCATTATTTTTAAAAAAACAACAACAACAAAAACTCAGTTGGTTTTTCTGGAAACGATAATACACACAGCTAGATGGCAGTTTGAAGAAAACAGTGTGCAAATAATGCCTACAAGGTCAACGTATACACAGCGGTGGATACGGATTACGTAAAATATAAGAATGCTGCTTGAAAAAAAGTAACTCAAGTGGTTTTTCTAGAGACGATAATATTATCAATATTTAGACAAAATGTGAACAAGCTCACACAGCTAGATGGCGGTTTGAAGAAAACAGTGTGCAAATAATGCCTACAAGGTCAACGTATACACAGCGGTGGATACGGATTACGTAAAATATAAGAATGCTGCTTGAAAAAAAGTAACTCAAGTGGTTTTTCTAGAGACGATAATATTATCAATATTTAGACAAAATGTGAACAAACTCACACAGCTAGATGGCGGTTTGAAGAAAACACTGTGCAAATAATGCATAAAAGGTCAACGTATACACAGCGGTGGATACGGATTACGTAAAATATAAGAATGCTGCTTGAAAAAAAGTAACTCAAGTGGTTTTTCTAGAGACGATAATATTATCAATATTTAGACAAAATGTGAACAAGCTCACACAGCTAGATGGCGGTTTGAAGAAAACACTGTGCAAATAATGCCTACAAGGTCAACGTATACACAGCGGTGGATACGGATTACGTAAAATATAAGAATGCTGCTTGAAAAAAAGTAACTCAAGTGGTTTTTCTAGAGACGATAATATTATCAATATTTAGACAAAATGTGAACAAGCTCACACAGCTAGATGGCGGTTTGAAGAAAACACTGTGCAAATAATGCCCACAAGATCAACGTATACACTACTACAGCGGTGGATACGGATTACGTAAAATATATTATGGCTGCTTGAAAAAAGTCACTCCGGTGTTTTTTCTGGAGACGGTAATATTATGGATATTTAGACAGAATGTGAACAAGGTCACACAGCTAGATGGCAGTTGGTTGAATAACACACTGGGCAAAAAATGCCTACAGGGCAAATAATGCCTAAAAGGTCAACTTATACACTACTACAGCGATGGATACGGATTACGTAAAATTTATTATGGCTGCTTGAAAAAAGTCACTCCGGTGTTTTTTCTGGAGACGGTAATATTATGGATATTTAGACAGAATGTGAACAAGGTCACACAGCTAGATGCCAGTTGGTTGAATAACACACTGGGCAAAAAATGCCTACAGGGCAAATAATGCCTAAAAGGTCAACTTATACACTACTACAGCGATGGATACGGATTACGTAAAATATATTATGGCTGCTTGAAAAAAGTCACTCCGGTGTTTTTTCTGGAGACGGTAATATTATGGATATTTAGACAGAATGTGAACAAGGTCACACAGCTAGATGGCAGTTGGTTGAATAACACACTGGGCAAAAAATGCCTACAGGGCAAATAATGCCTAAAAGGTCAACTTATACACTACTACAGCGATGGATACGGATTACGTAAAATTTATTATGGCTGCTTGAAAAAAGTCACTCCGGTGTTTTTTCTGGAGACGGTAATATTATGGATATTTAGACAGAATGTGAACAAGGTCACACAGCTAGATGGCAGTTGGTTGAATAACACACTGGGCAAAAAATGCCTACAGGGCAAATAATGCCTAAAAGGTCAACTTATACACTACTACAGCGGTAGTAAAATAAAAAAAAGTAAAATAAAAAAAAAATGAATATTAAAAAAAAAAAATTACAGTTGGTGCTGCTGAACTACTAGGAGCAGCAGATTAGCACACCAGTCCCACTCCCCAACACTGCTAGACTAATAGCACTGGGCTCTTATAGTAGTAGTAGTAGTAGTAGTAGTAGTAGTAAAACAACAAAAAAATAAATAAAAGCAGTCCTTACAAGGACTACTGTTATTGCAGCAGTCAGCAGATGAGATCAGAAGCAGGACAGCTGCCCACTGCAGCTACATACAGAGCACTGCAGTAGAAGGTAGATTACTAGCCAGCAAAGCTACCTAAGCTTAAATGTCCCTCAAACCCCTGCAGACTTCTGTCCCTCCAATAACAGAGCAGTATCAACACGATTACTAGCCAGCAAACTTTCAACTGTCCCTGAAATCACTAACAGGCAGCAGCTCTCTCCCTACACTATCTCTTCAGCACACACAGGCAGAGTGAAAAAACGCTGCAGGGCTTCGGTTTTTATAGGGAAGGGGAGTGGTCCAGGGGAGAGCTTCCTGATTGGCTGCCATGTACCTGCTGGTCTGGGGTGAGAGGGCAAAAAAAAGCGCCAACAATGGCGAACCCAAAATGGCAACGTCGCGCGACGTTCGCGAACTTCCGGCGAGCGCGAACACCCGATGTTCGCGCGAACAAGTTCGCCGGCGAACAGTTCGCGCCATCTCTACTTACTATGAAGGTTCTTTCAGCCCTAAATATAACTCCATTCTTGAGTAACTGTCTGGGCATAACTCATAGCCCACCCAAAGCCACTTCACAAGTAAGCAGTAGTCAAGAGGATATGGATCCATATCACTGATGTGTACCCAGTGAGACCTGGAAGAGATTAGGTTGGGCATCTATTACACAGAGCTGATATAGACTATAGCGAGGAACTGTTGGGTAGTATGAAGCTTATTATGTCCAAGGCACATAGTCACTGTATAGTAAGGCCATGACTGATCAGCCATGAGCTCCATAAAAGAAGTATAAGGATTAGGAAATGACATTGTGACAGCACTATTTTTCAGTTAGGGAACTGGCCTTGCTTAGTGGGTGTAGGTGAGGTTTAATAAGTCCAAGACACATAGGCACTGGATAGTCAAACCTTGATGGAGCGGCCTTGAGCTCCTGAGATCCACGTAGGAGTTATATGGAGTATGAAATGGCACTGTTCTGCTGTTTAGGTTCTATCCTTGATTAATGTATGCAGATGAAGTTTATTAAACCCAAACACATAGCTACTGGATAGTTAGGCCTTGGCTGAGCAGCCTTGAGCTTCACCAAAGAGGTATACGGAGAAGAAAATGGCATTGTGACAGCACAGCCCTGGCTTAATGTGTGTAGATTAGGTTTATGAAGTCCAAGAACCATAGCTTCTGGATAGTTAGACCTTGATTGAGCAGCCTTGATCTCCTGAGCTCCACCAAGGAGATACATGGAGTAGGAAATTACATTGTGATGGCATTGTTCCCCAGTTAGGGCACTGTCATTGCTTAGTGGGTGTAGGTTAGGTTTATTAAGTCCAAGATACATAGCCACTGGATAGTCAGGCCTTGATTGAACAACCTTGAGCTCTACCAAAGAGGTATATGGAGTAGGGAATTGCATTGTGACAGCACAGTTTTCCAGTTAGGGAACTGCCCTTGCTTAGAGGGTGTAGGTTAGGCTTATTTAGTCCAAGACACATAACCACTGGATAGTCAGGCCTTGATTAAACAACCTTGAGCTCTACCAGAGAGGTATATGGAGTAGGAAATGGCTTTGTGACAGCACAGTTTTCCGGTAAGGGTACTGCCCTTACTTTGTGCATGTAGGTTAGGTTTATGAAGTCCAACACCCATAGCTACTGGATAGTCAGACCTTGATTGAGCAGCCTTGAGCGCCTGAGCTCCACCAAGGAGGTATATGGAGTAGGAAATTACATTGTGATGGCATTGTTCCCCAGTTAGGGCACTGCACTTGCTTAGTGGGTGTAGGTTAGGTTTATTAAGTCCAAGATACATAGCCACTGAATAGTCAGGCCTTGATTAAACAACCTTGAGCTTTACCAGAGAGGTATATGGAGTAGGAAATTGCATTTTGACAGCACAGTTTTCCGGGTTAAGGTACTGCCCTTGCTTAGTGGGGGTAGGTTAGGCTTATTTAGTCCAAGACACATAACCACTGGATACTTAGACCTTGATTGAGCAACCTTGAACTCCTGAGCTCCACCAAGGAGTTATATGGTAGGAAATTACATCATGACAGCAATTATATACACTTATCCAGTTAACAGTTTTAGCAATGGGTTCTTCAATAAAACACCATTAGATTGCAAGAATCCCTAGCGTGTGAACTGTCTTCCTGATTTACTCTCCCCTCCCTCATGTGCTCCCGTATGGACAATGGACTAGATTCAATGTTGTTTCTGTTCATTGCTTTGGCATGTAAAGCCCAGGGGCTGCGACAATGAGAAAATGTGAAAGAAAACCAAGGCTGCAAAATGTAAATATACTCTGAATGCACCTTATAAAAATTCTTTAGGTATAAGCTGTAACTCAGATGGGCCTGTAATAAAAAGTCACATAGTTAAAACCTCAGAGCATGTTTGATTCTCTTTGCTCAGGCAGAGCCACTGTTTAAACAAATATACCAGTTTTGCGCATTCCTTATTTTGTTAGGAAGGTGTAAAACATTGTTTATTTTTACTTTTTCTACCCTTTAGTATTACATCAACAATGACATGTTTTAGTACAGGCATGGGATCCCTCATCTAGAAACCCATTATCCAGAAAGCTCCGAATTACAGAAAGGCCTTCTCCCATAAACTCCATTTTATCTAAATAATCTTTTTTCAAAATGATTTCCTTTTTCTCTGTAATAGTCAAACAGTACTTTGCACTTGATCCCAACTAAGATATAATTAATCCTTATTGGAAGCAAAACCAGCCTATTGGGTTTCTTTAATGTTTATATGATTTTCTAGTAGACTTAAGGTATGGAAAGATCCATTATCCGGAAAACCGAGCATTCTGGATAACAGGTCCCATACCTGTATTAGTTAAGAGACCCTCAAGCAGCTCACACTAACACTGGGCACACCTGGAATGGGGACAGGGAGCCAACGAAGTGGAGAGAAGCAGGAGAAGCATTATCCAGGGAACAGAACTTGTAGTATACTCGGGTATAAGGCAGAGAGGTCAGGTCAGGCAGCAAACAAGCAAATACGGGAAACAGGCTAGGTCACAATGAAGACTCCAATCAGAATAATATGTCAGAAATGCAGCAATAGCTCAAGACAGCCAAGCACTCCAGCAATGGCAGAATACCCTTAAATTGGAAGCAATTGGCACCAAAAACTTGCGTTGGGATGTAAGTACGTACGTACACACTGTGTCAGGATCAGTGCAGAAGTGAGAACGGAGCTCGTCTAAACTCCTTATTGAACCTCAGGCCACTAGAAGAGCTAACCATGCTCAAGCAACTGTCAGTTTCACCCAATTAGCCGCTACCAGTCATTTCTGGGTTGCTGATTTTAAAATGTGAGGCTGGTCCAGTAGTAAATCTCAGTAGATAAGACCATCCTGATTGGCACTAAAGCCTAGGTTACCCCATTGAATGTTTATTAATGTGAGGTGCAGTCATACAGTTCCATTAGTTAGACATCCATTGCTGTTCTTGGCTTGTCATGGGCCAAATGCCAGACAAGTCTGCTTGGTTTCAGTGAAGCACTAGAAACTCGGGGGAAATGCAACAGTGTGGGCTATTACATTTTTGTAAAAATCTTTTGATACAAAACCACAGAGGAGGTTACTGATGTCGCTGTGATTAGAATTGTCAAGAGCAGTTGGTTATTATGAACTAATTCTCTTCCAACTGTAGGAAAGATGGTGAAGTAGCCCAAATCCCTGCCCAAGGCCCATTCCCCTTTCATTTGTTTGGAAATGGCTTAGATTTGGGAATAGAAAGCACCGTTTCCATCTTTGCCAATGATGTAAGTAAGGTAATTAAATCAGTTTAGAGCGCCTGAGCTCTAGAGAGAGAGAGATTGGAATGTAAAATGGGAATGGGCTCTTAAAAGGCTTATGATGAGTTTCAGTAGTAAAACTGTAGTGAAATTATTTGGGCAATAGAAAGAAGATGTGCACCTTACCCACTTTTATACTTGAAATGACAATAAGAGAGAAGGAGCTGATAATAGACATATTACAATTTAATTCAAATGCAGATATATATCATTACATATAAAAGAAAAGGTTACAAGACAAGTGATATGGGTAGAAATCCATAATTAGACCTTGCCTGGAGCATTCAGTACAAGGCTGGTGACTGGACACAAGAGACACGTTGCTGAACATGTTCTACACTGGGGGTCACCTACCTTTTTTACCCAAGAGCCACATTCAGAGTTGGGGAACAGCATAAGCATGAAAGAAATTCCTGGAATTGCCAAATAAGGGATGCGATTGGCTATTTGGTAGCCCCTATGTGGACTGTGGACTGGCAGCCTACAGGAGACTTTTGGCAGTACACCTAGTTTTTGTGAAATTGAAACCAGAAATTCAAAAATAAGCACCTTCTTTGATGCGACTGAGAGCAACATCCAAGGGTTTGGGCAGCAACATGTTGTTCATGAGCCACTTGTTGGGTGATCACTGGTCCACTCAGATGACAATTGTTGAATGTCGGATTCACATACAGCACAGGGATTGGTTCTTGCCAGGGACAGTTATGGTGCAGAACCAGTAAGTCCAAGCTAATGCACAAAACTGGGAAATTCTCATTGCCCTGTACTCTGCAAAGCATATGGTGATATGTTGAGGGAACTTAAAATGATATATAAGCCAGTCCTGTCCTTAGTGCCTGCTTGTGTACATTCACAGGAGTGGGGCTGCCCCCTATGAATACATTGCTGATGAATGAAGTCGGTGCTGTATTTATAGGGGTGGCTGCAAGACTTTCTGCTCCGAAATGGAGTGCAAAGACCTGAGACAATTCTTCTGCCTGCAGGGGGTGAACAAAGTGCAGATTGCACCCAGTTTTTTCAAATGACCCCTGAGGTCTGTATTAAAGGGGATCTATGGTCGACAACTATAACCCCCCTTTGCCTTTGGGGAATTAAGATAAGCATATTTCCAATTGCAAAGCATTATTTTTTATAGCTGTTTTTGTGTTGTAATCACGTTACCTTGTAGTGCAATCTCTTCCCCCCTCATTTCAGCGGCCATCTCTTCTGCTTGGCCCGCCCACCTCTTCTGCTAGTCCCGCCTCCCTACCAATAAAAAATGAGTAGGCAGACTTGTTTACAGATGCCAGCTGGATGTGTGCGTTTGCCTCACTATCAAGCCAGCGTGGTAGTGACCAGCGAGTGCAAAATGAAAAGGGTATAATATATAAATGTAGTAAGTCAGATTAAGCACATCCATCTGACGTCTGTAAACAAGACTGCCTACTTGTTTCTAATTGGTAGGTGGGCGGGACTAGCAGAAGAGGCGGGTTGGCCAATCAGAAGAGATGGCCGCTGGCCGTGAAGGCTTTCAGCGCTGCTGAAATGAGCGGTTTTGTGGGGGAAGAGATTGCGCTGCAAGGTAACATGATTACAACACAAAACCGGCTAATAATAATACAAATTGTAATATGCTTATCCTCTTCCCCAAAGGCTAAAGCTGGCCATAGACGCAAAGATATGATCATACTAATCTCCATTTTGTACGGGCCGTGTGTGGAGCGTTCCAGACATTTTTCATGCCATGGGGATCAGTCGTTCAGGCGATCTGACAGGTTAGAAAATTTGTGTCAGCTACAGATAATATCTCTGCATGTATTGCCGATCTGACATCAATGGGAGACTGTCACCAGCTTTTGTCGGACATAACTTTCGTACGATTGCTGTCAGGGGCAGAACATCGGCTGATCTGTTCTTTTACTACTGTAACGCTAATCTGGGCAATCCAGACCACAAGGAGTTAATGTCCAGCTAAATGGTAATGAGCATGGGTTACATTGGACTCACACATCAGGATCAGGGCCTTCGCTAAGTGGAAGCTATCCCTTTAAGGTGTAGTACAACTACAACACACAGGCTACTGCATATAAAAATAGATTGATTGGACGCCAGGAGGATCTTGATGCAAACAAAGTGGATGGTTTATTGTACAAAGCAAAATGCAAGTGACCACAGGTTTACTCACGCAGGAGATGATGCAGGTGTAGCATATCACAGAGGAGAGAGGATAGCACAAGATGATACAGCACAATGAAGACTGGCACTCTCATAAGGCATAGTAGTCAAGTGTATATCAATTCCCAGAAGACAGATATACCTCTGTGGGGATTGGGATCAACAGTGGAGTAGTTAGGGAGACGAAGTCTAAACCCTAACACCCTATCCACTGAGTCCTTGCACTAAAGGCAAACAAGAAGCCTTTGGGAAGCTACTCCCTGCTACTATCCTTGATGGAGCACACAGCTGCTCATTCTATATAAAGCTGACTATCTCACTCTCCTAGAGAGTCTATTAAAGATCTTCCCTAATGATAGCTAACCTCGTTCACAGGGTTTCCTGGTCCCTGACTTAATCACCAAAGGTACAGGTCCCTTTAGGGCGAAAAGCTTTACTGGGACCTTGGTGATCCCAGACTCAATGGGAAACACAGACACCAGGAGCCAAAGAGGAAGAGGCCACTACTTTCCAACACTATATAGAAGTGTGGTAGGAAGTGGTATTACACCTTTGGCCAATAACTAGTGGTGTACCATAAGGCTTATACCCAATAACAAAGGAGTACAGAAAAATATAAGAAAAGTAGGGATTTAACTCTATAGGGGCAGAGCAATCCTATAGGTCCCTACACTACTTTATTTGATCTGAATGGTTAGTGGCAGGTCGGGAAAAGGCACAGAACGATTGTTCGTCCGATAGGAAGGTAAATCTGCACGTCTATGGCCAGGGGGATTATAGTTTTCAACTGTATATCCCTTTTAATGTATCCAAAGTTATAATCAGCTCTGGAAACTTCAAGCAGTATGGAATCCTTCAGTTATAATCCTTTACAACCCAAATATCCATTGTTTCCCATTTCCCAGCGCTGCGAGGCCCCCCTTTTGTGCACCAGAAAGATATTGGGGCCTTTTACTAATTGTATGCATTCGTTTTCAAGTCTCACCCTGGGTGGTGACTAAACCAGGCACAGTCTCACTTCTAATCATATAGTTGCCCTTTGTTCTTACCTGTTATACTATGATATAAAGCCTCTAAATTCATCTAATTATACCTATCAAATGACCAATTTCCCTTCTCTCAAACTTGCTATTTATATTAAGCTGTGTCCTGACAAGTTGTGTTACTTCTCTCCCGCAGCATTTGCCATATAATAACATTTTAATTAGCAAGGAATGAGAGGCAGCGGCTCAGACTTATTAACATAGCTGGGAATGAACGTGGCCGCTCCGTGCACATCCACACGCTGCTTATCATTACCTTCCCTTTATAATCACTTGTTTTTCCAGACGTTTTGCACAAAGATACTGTTTCCCTAATTACTAAAGCTCAAGTTTCCATTTCTATTTAATTTCCATTTCTATTTAATCCTGTTCCATCAGCAGGCAATTACACAACATCATTTTGCAGAACATGTTTTTCTTTACATAGATAGATAGATATAGACAGAGAGAGAGAGAGAGAGAGAGAGAGAGAGAGAGAGAGAGAGATAGATAGATAGATAGATAGATAGATAGATAGATAGATAGATAGATAGAGATATTAGATAGATGGAGAGAGAGAGAGAGAGAGAGAGAGAGAGAGAGAGAGAGAGAGAGAGAGAGAGAGATAGATGATAGATAGACAGACAGACAGACAGATAGATAGATAGAAGATAGATAGATAGATAGATAGATAGATAGATAGATAGATAGATAGATAGATAGAGATATTGCTATTTCGAATACATTTTTAAGATGTTTTAAGTTCCCAAATAAGTTAATCTAGAATTTTCTGCATTCAGGTATGTGATACATTATATGGAGTTTCCAGAAAACTCCCATAGACCATTACAATCAAATATCTTCAATTCTGAAAAATGATTTCCTTTTTCTCTGTAATAATAAAACAGTAACTTGCACTTGATCTAAACTAAGATATGATTAATCCTTAGAGGCAAAACAATCCTATTGGGTTTATTTAATGTTTAAACCAATTTTAAGAAGAATTCATTTAGGGACACCTGAATGATCCCTTACCTGGAAAACCTCAGCATTCTGGATAACAGATCCCATACCTGTGTTATTAATAATAGTAATGTACTAAAAAATGATATATGATAATACACAAATATTTTGTATATTCCCCCCTAATTCATATTTGGGATTTTGGGATCAGTCACCCACTCACTAGGGGTCCTTATGTAGACCCTGGGAGGTTGCAAGTGCAAGATCACCCCATTCTAGGAGCCCTTGTGTCCTGGGTCTGTCTGCTCTCTGCACCTTGGTCCAGATTGTAAATACATTGCTGGGTGCAAAGTGCAGTGTTAAGTACAGGGCTCAGTTGCAGCCTGCACTCAATGTGCAGAATGATGTGCAGATTAGAGGACAGGAGGGTGCTGCTAAATGCCTGCAATGCTGTATTCATGAGGCAAGCACAGAAAAATTTAGCAATTTTGTGGCCAACTATGCTGGTAGGATACTGTAATCATTACCAATCTTCAATAAACCTTCCTTGTGTCATGAGGATACACCCCAAACCTAGGTGGCACTCAAGGAGGCTGGAGTTTAGGTAAACCAGTTTAATTGGTCAAGGTTTAAAGGAGAACTAAAGTCTAACTAAAGTAGCTAGAAATGTTGTACATCATGTTTTGTGCTTCTGTACCAGCCCAAGGCAACCACAGCCCTTTAGCAGTAAAGATCTGTGTCTCCAAAGATGCCCCAGTAGCTCCCCATCTTCTTTTCTGTTGATTCACTGCACATGCTCTGTGCTGCTGTCACTTACTGAGCTTAGGGACCCACTCACAATATACAGTACGCATAGAATAGAAATGTCACAATATAAGGCTGATTAGTAATTAATACAGATAATTACTACATGGCAGCACAGAAACCAGTGCAATTAGCATCAGAATTTAATAATCAGCAAACCTGTAGCATCAGCTTATATTACAGGGGAAGCTCATTTTCTGCTGGATAATTAGTGACGAGCCCTAAGCTTAGCTTCTCAACAGCCAATCAGAGCCCACTGAGCATGTGAGTGTCACAGACACTTTCCAAGATGGTGACCCCCTGTGACAAGTTTGAAGTTCTGGATCATTGCTGCTATTGACAAGCTGAAACTTTAGGCTGGTGCAATAAGTTCACTATATAAAATATGGCATTTTTAGCCATACTCTATATATTTGTAGCGTTTAGGTCTCTTTAAGCCAGAAATCCAAGCCATGAGGCAGGTAAACACTGGGTGACAGAACAAAGAACAAGATACAGACCAGGAGCAGGAACTAGGAGGACAGAATTAGGACTATGAGGAGGAGTAGGACAAGAAACGGAATAGGAAGGAAAACCCGAATAACAGAACACACAGGGACCCAAAGAATGAGACGAGACTAGGGATGGGCGAATAAATTCGCCATGGTTAAATTCGCGGCGAATTTCTGCGTTTCGCCGCGGGCGAATTTTTCGCGAAATTGCGGCAAAAATTCGCCTCGCGACTCGTTTCGCCGCGCGTCGAAATTTTCGTCGCGCGACGAGCCGCGACGCCGCTAATGCGCGTCAAAACAAAAAGACGCGCGACAAACTAAACATCACCCACAGCAGCCAATAAGATGTGAGCCATCCCTGAGCCAACCCACTGGCTATATAAGGAGCTGCAGAGGCGGCCATTACTCGTGGCGTTTCTGGTAGAGGTAGAGAGAGCAGGATAGTGAGAGATTTGTGTGTGATTTAGCTAGTGGAGTTTGTGTAGAGAGCTTTTTTTTTTTCTGAGTCAGTGCAAGTGGAGGTTGTGGATTTCAGTTTACTGTTTTCCCTCTTCTGCTTGCCTGCTCACCACCCAATAGCCCTTTTTAGGGCTAACTGTCTTTGTCTTTGTCTGTGCTGGTGTGTGTACTCCTTGTGGGTGCACACTTCTGCTGAGGGGATTTAGTTGAGGGTTTTATTTTTTTCTCCTTTCCTTCCCCGAAATATCCAAACCCCCCCTTATATATATTTTTTTTTTTTTAAGTTTAGTTGCCCAATATGACGGGCCGTGGGAGAGGGGGGATGGGTGGTGGTGGTGGGAAGAAGGGTGGGTTAGGGATGGGTGGTGGTGGTGGTGGGAAGAAGGGTGGGATAGGGAGGGGTGGCCGAGGAAGAGGCCGTGGTGCTGGCCGTGGGCATCCAACCCCACAACAGCCATGTGCCATGCCCAGTCTGGGCACTGTAAATCAGTCGCAGCACAAGCTGCCATCAAAGCAGCTGCCATCACAGCAGCAGCTGCAACAACAACAGCAGCAGCTGCAACAACAACAGCAGCAGCTGCAACAACAACAGCAGCAGCAGCTGCAACAACAGCAGCAGCAGCCGCAACAACAGCAGCAGCAAATGCCACAGCAGCAGGTGGCTGTGGGTCGCAGCAGCGGGGCAACTGGTCCACGTAGGACTGTGCCCGATTTTTTTGCCACTGCTTCGCGACCCATACGGTCGCAGCAGGCAGAGGCAGTGGTAGACTGGCTGACCCAGGCTACCTCATCTGCAGCAGGCACCAGTGAGCGGCAGGAGGTGGCATCACCTGCTAGCTCAGTGTGGGATGACACCCCATCCCTCTTATTTGATCCTGAGGTGGACTTGGGCCCAGACACCCAGGATCTTTTTGATGATCAGGCAGGAATGGGGGGGGCATTCATGTCTGATGAAGAGGAGGAGGTGGTCATATCACAGCCCACATCAATAGGGGATATTGGGCAGGGTCCCCTTATGGCAGGGCAGCAAGTTGCTGGTGTGGGGTCAGACACCAGCATGCTGGATGTGGGTATTGATGCCATGTATGAGGCAGGGTCTGGTCTGGGGGAGGACGATGACAGGGACAGACCCTGGGAGCCGGCTCCAGAGGATAACAGCAGCAGTTCAGGGGGGGAACTGTTTGTTGTTGATGAGGATGAAGAGCCGGCTCCACCGACCACTGCTAGGGGGGGCAGGCAACAGGGCAGCACTGCGCCTAGGTCCAAAGCCTATGTGCGTACGGGTGGGGACCATCCTCAACCCTCCACAGCAGGCAAGGCAGTGGCCCGCACTTCAGCAGTGTGGGCTTTTTTCACGTGCCAGGCAGAGGACCAGGCAATAGCAGTGTGCCAGCTCTGCCGGCAGAAGGTTCGAAGGGGGCAGGCAGGGTCACATATGGGAACATCAGCTTTAAGTTCCCATATGAAACGTCATCACAGGATGACGTGGGAGCAGCACCAAAGTGGCAGGGCACCGGGTGGCAGTGGTGCTTCCTGTCCACCTCCTCCCATTCCTCAGGGAAGAGGTGCTAGCTCCCCAGACCCTGCAGCAGGTGAAGAGGATTCTGGGGCTCACAGTCGGAGGCAGCCACTGTGTAGCTCAGCCTCTTCTGCAGCCTCCTCCTCCTCAATGCGGCCCCTGTCCCGCCAGGTTTCCCTCCCCCAGTTCCTCAGCCGCAAGACGCCTCTCTCCCCCAGCCACCCCCAAGTGCAGAGGCTTAATGGCTGCCTGGCAAAGCTTCTGGCAGTGCAGCTGCTGCCCTATCAGCTAGTCGAAGCAGCCCCCTTCCGACAGCTGATGGCTTGCGCTGCCCCTAACTGGCGGATCCCCAGCCGCCATTATTTTGCCAGGAAGGCTGTCCCTGCCATCCACCAGCATGTGGTTGAGAATGTGTCCCTGTCGCTG
This sequence comes from Xenopus petersii, assembly GCA_038501925.1. Classification (NCBI taxonomy): domain Eukaryota; kingdom Metazoa; phylum Chordata; class Amphibia; order Anura; family Pipidae; genus Xenopus; species Xenopus petersii. The sequence continues at coordinate 20,727,454 of CM076672.1, read as the reverse complement.
GATCATGCTGTTGGCGGCAGGGTGCACTGCACCACTGACACGTGGACCAGCAGGCATGGGCAGGGGAGGTACATAACCTACACTGCGCACTGGGTCACCCTCATGAGTGCTGGGGAGGGTGCAAGCCGGGGCGCTCCCCTCAGGCTACAGGTGCCTCCCCGTGGGGTACAGGGCAAACCCCACATGTCCACTTCCTCCTCCTCCTCCACTATGGATGAGCCACCCCTGAAGCGTCCCCGCAGCTACGCTTCAGTGCAGCACAGGCGATGTCAGGCTGTGCTGCAACTCCTCTCCCTGGGCGAGAGGAGTCATACTGCACCTGAGCTCATGGCTGCCTTCCAGACTCAGGTGCAGCGGTGGTTCACTCCCCGCCAGCTCCAAGCAGGTAATATTGTTTGCGACAACGGTCGCAACCTGCTGGCCGCCATCCGCCTAGGGCACCTGACCCACATGCCTTGCTTTGCACATGTCCTCAACCTTGTGGTGCAGCGCTTCCTCAAGAGCTACCAAGGGTTGGGTGACATGCTGGAGAAGGTACGTAGGGTATGTGCCCATTTTCGCAGGTCCCCCACCGCCAGCGCGTCTTTGGCACGGATGCAGCGGCAGCATAGTCTGCCACCCCACCGGCTCATCTGTGACCTGCCGACGCGCTGGAATTCCACCCTGCACATGGTGGAGCGCCTCGTAGAGCAGCGCTGGGCGGTCAGCAATTACCTGCTGGAGCACAGTGCCAGGGGTACTCAGGGGGCGGATTTGGGGTACTTTAGTGCAGAGCAGTGGCAGCAAATGAGGCAGCTCTGCCAAGTACTTGCCCCCTTTGAGCAGGCGACACGCTTTGTTAGCAGGGACAATGCGTGTCTTAGCGATGTCATACCCCTGGTGTTCCTCCTCAAGCGCACGTTGGATGGGCTGCTAGAGGAGGGTGACGTGCCTGAGGAGGAGGAGGAGGAGAGTAGGCCCCGTAGGCAGGCAGAGGGGGCTGAGGAGGAGATGGTGCCTGATGAGGAGGATGAGGGAGAGGAGGACTGGGTGCCTGTGCAGCATGGGGAGCAGGGCACATGCCACCCAACCACCCCAGCTATTGTCCGCGGCTGGGAGGGTACAGAGCAGGGGCAGGTCGAGCCAGATGACCTGCTGCATCTGGAGGGCAGTCAAGAAGAGGTTGGTCGGGGGCACCTCTTTTACATGGCTGCCCATATGCAGACTTGCCTCCGAAGCGATCCCCGGGTCTGTTCTATCAAAGACCGGGAGGATTATTGGGTGGCTACTTTGCTTGACCCACGGTACAAGGGAAAGGTGGGGGAGTTCCTTGTACCCAGCCAGAGAGAGAGGAGGATGGGTCAATTGAGGAAGGCTCTGTGCTCAAAATTAGTGGAGGCCTTCCCCCAGTCTGACACTTCTCAGGCCTCCACTACTCCACACACCCAGCAGAGACAGGGGCCTAGCAGCAGCAGCAGCAGCAGCAAGGGCGGAGATCTCATGGGTGTGTGGAAGAGCTTTTTCGAGCCTCAACGGCCAGCAGCAGGCCCAGTCAGCACCCAAAGCCACCACCAGCAGCGGGTGGAGCATATGGTGGCTGACTACATGGGGTCAGTCAGCGTGCAGGATGCCATTCGCCCTGACGATGACCCCATGCATTATTGGGTCTCGAGGCTCGACCAGTGGCCAGAACTGGCACAGTACGCTCTGGAGGTGCTGGCTTGCCCCCCTGCCAGTGTCCTGTCAGAGCGTGTCTTCAGTGCCGCAGGTGGGGTGGTCACTGAGAAGCGGACACGGCTATCCACTGGCAGCGTGGATAAGCTGACATTCATTAAAATGAATGAGGCATGGATAAGCGGGGATATCCAAGTGCCCATTGCAGACAGCAGAGACTAGCCTCCTCTCCTCCTTCTCCTCCACAGATTTATCCTCCTCTCTCCATTGCTGCCCATACTCTCCTCCTCAGTAGTATTGCCCATTCCCCATCTGTCTGCACCTGCTGCCCTTGCTGCTGCTGCTGCTGCTGCTGTTGTAGCCTGCTACTAGCCCTAGTAGTACTGCTGCTGTGCTGCATTGTCGGCAATTTTTTTATGGTGGGGGCCTATCAAAGCTCCTACTGCTATCGTAGATACTACTGCTGCATTGTCGGCAAATTTTTTTAGTAGTTGAGGCCTAACATGGCCTCTAAATATGTTTCTTCGAATACTGCCACATTGTTGGCTAATTTCTTCTGGTTGAGGCCTAACATGGCTTCTAAATATGTTGCTTATAATTTTGCCGCTAAGTTGGCTAATTTCTTCTGGTTGAGGCCTAACATGGCTTCTAAAAATGTTTTCTCAAATACTGCCACAATGTTGGCTAATTTCTTCTCGTTGAGGCCTAACATGGCTTCTAAATATGTTGCTTATAATTTTGCCGCTAAGTTGGCTAATTTCTTCTGGTTGAGGCCTAACATGGCTTCTAAAAATGTTTTCTCAAATACTGCCACAATGTTGGCTAATTTCTTCTGGTTGAGGCCTAACATGGCTTCTAAATATGTTGCTTATAATTTTGCCGCTAAGTTGGCTAATTTCTTCTGGTTGAGGCCTAACATGGCTTCTAAAAATGTTTCTTCGAATACTGCCACATTGTTGGCTAATTTCTTCTGGTTGAGGCCTAACATGGCTTCTAAAAATGTTTTCTCAAATACTGCCACAATGTTGGCTAATTTCTTCTGGTTGAGGCCTAACATGGCTTCTAAATATGTTGCTTATAATTTTGCCGCTAAGTTGGCTAATTTCTTCTGGTTGAGGCCTAACATGGCTTCTAAAAATGTTTCTTCGAATACTGCCACATTGTTGGCTAATTTCTTCTGGTTGAGGCCTAACATGGCTTCTAAATATGTTGCTTATAATTTTGCCGCTAAGTTGGCTAATTTCTTCTGGGGGTTGAGGCCTAACATGGCTTCTAAATATTTTTCTTACAATTTTGCGGCTAATGTCTTCTGTTTGGGGCCTGCCTCATTTAATTCTTCTGGCTCTAATATTGAGTTGATTAAAAGTTACAAGTTACAAAATGACTGTTGCTGCCACTGCTGTTGCTATTAATGCCTCGTTATTTGGCAAAAGTCTTCTCTGTTTGGGGCCTGCCTCATTTAATTCTTCTGGCTCTAATATAGAGTTGATTAAAAGTCGCAACATGACTGTTGCTGACTCTGCTGTTGCTGCTAATGCCTCGTTATTTGGCAAAAGTCTTCTCTGTTTGAGGCCTGCCTCATTTAATTCTTCTGGCTCTAATATAGAGTTGATTAAAAGTTACAACATGACTGTTGTTGCCGCTGCTGTTGCTACTACTGCCTCATTATTTGGCAAACGTCTTCTGTTTGGGGCCTGCCTCATTTAATTCTTCTGGCTCTAATATAGAGTTTATTAAAAGTTACAGCATGACTGTTGTTGCTGCTGCTGTTGCTACTAATGCCTCATTATTTGGCAAACGTCTTCTGTTTGGGGCCTGCCTCATTTAATTCTTCTGGCTCTAATATAGCGTTGATTGAAAGTTACAAGTTACAAAATGACTGTTGCTGCCACTGCTGTTGCTATTAATGCCTCGTTATTTGGCAAAAGTCTTCTCTGTTTGGGGCCTGCCTCATTTAATTCTTTTGGCTCTAATATAGAGTTGATTAAAAGTCGCAACATGACTGTTGCTGACTCTGCTGTTGCTGCTAATGCCTCGTTATTTGGCAAAAGTCTTCTCTGTTTGAGGCCTGCCTCATTTAATTCTTCTGGCTCTAATATAGAGTTGATTAAAAGTTACAACATGACTGTTGTTGCCGCTGCTGTTGCTACTACTGCCTCATTATTTGGCAAACGTCTTCTGTTTGGGGCCTGCCTCATTTAATTCTTCTGGCTCTAATATAGAGTTTATTAAAAGTTACAGCATGACTGTTGTTGCCGCTGCTGTTGCTACTAATGCCTCATTATTTGGCAAACGTCTTCTGTTTGGGGCCTGCCTCATTTAATTCTTCTGGCTCTAATATAGCGTTGATTGAAAGTTACAACATGACTGCTGTTGCCGCTGCTGTTGCTACTACTGCCTCATTATTTGGCAAACGTCTTCTGTTTGGGGCCTGCCTCATTTAATTCTTCTGGCTCTAATATAGAGTTGATTGAAAGTTACAACATGACTGTTGTTGCTGCTGCTGTTGCTACTAATGCCTCATTATTTGGCAAACGTCTTCTGTTTGGGGCCTGCATCATTTAATTCTTCTGGCTCTAATATAGAGTTGATTAAAAGTTACAACATGACTGCCGCTGCTGTTGCTACTAATGCCTCATTATTTGGCAAACGTCTTCTGTTTGGGGCCTGCCTCATTTAATTCTTCTGGCTCTAATATAGAGTTGATTGAAAGTTACAACATGACTGCCGCTGCTGATGCTACTAATGCCTCATTATTTGGCAAAACTCTGGTGGGTGTCTATCAAGGCTCCTACTGCTGTGGCTGACACTACTGCTGCATTGTCGGCAATTTTTTTTGTAGTTGAGGCCTATCATGGCCTCTAAAAATGTTTCTTCGAATACTGCCACATTGTTGGCTAATTTTTTCTGGGGGTTGAGGCCTATCATGGCTTCTAAAAATGTTTCTTCGAATGCTGCCACATTGTTTGGCTAATTTCTTCTGGGGGTTGAGGCCTATCATGGCTTCTAAAAATGTTTCTTCGAATACTGCCATATTGTTGGCTAAATTTTTTCTGGGGGTTGAGGCCTATCATGGCTTCTAAAAATGTTTCTTCGAATACTGCCACATTGTTTGGCTAATTTCTTCTGGGGGTTGAGGCCTAACATGGTTTCTAAATAGGTTGCTTGTAATTTTGCCGCTAAGTTGGCTAATGTCTTCTGGTGGTTGAGGCCTATCATGGCTTCTAAAAATGTTTCTTCGAATACTGCCATATTGTTGGCTAATTTTTTCTGGGGGTTGAGGCCTATCATGGCTTCTAAAAATGTTTCTTCGAATACTGCCACATTGTTTGGCTAATTTCTTCTGGGGGTTGAGGCCTATCATGGCTTCTAAAAATGTTTCTTCGAATACTGCCACATTGTTTGGCTAATTTCTTCTGGGGGTTGAGGCCTATCATGGCTTCTAAAAATGTTTCTTCGAATACTGCCACATTGTTTGGCTAATTTCTTCTGGGGGTTGAGGCCTAACATGGTTTCTAAATAGGTTGCTTGTAATTTTGCCGCTAAGTTGGCTAATTTCTTCTGGGGGTTGAGGCCTATCATGGCTTCTAAAAATGTTTCTTCGAATACTGCCATATTGTTGGCTAAATTTTTTCTGGTGGTTGAGGCCTATCATGGCTTCTAAAAATGTTTCTTCGAATACTGCCACATTGTTTGGCTAATTTCTTCTGGGGGTTGAGGCCTAACATGGTTTCTAAATAGGTTGCTTGTAATTTTGCCGCTAAGTTGGCTAATGTCTTCTGGTGGTTGAGGCCTATCATGGCTTCTAAAAATGTTTCTTCGAATGCTGCCACATTGTTTGGCTAATTTCTTCTGGGGGTTGAGGCCTATCATGACTTCTAAAAATGTTTCTTCGAATACTGCCATATTGTTGGCTAAATTTTTTCTGGGGGTTGAGGCCTATCATGGCTTCTAAAAATGTTTCTTCGAATACTGCCACATTGTTTGGCTAATTTCTTCTGGGGGTTGAGGCCTAACATGGTTTCTAAATAGGTTGCTTGTAATTTTGCCGCTAAGTTGGCTAATGTCTTCTGGTGGTTGAGGCCTATCATGGCTTCTAAAAATGTTTCTTCGAATACTGCCATATTGTTGGCTAATTTCTTCTGGGGGTTGAGGCCTATCATGGCTTCTAAAAATGTTTCTTCGAATACTGCCACATTGTTTGGCTAATTTCTTCTGGGGGTTGAGGCCTAAAATGGTTTCTAAATAGGTTGCTTGTAATTTTGCCGCTAAGTTGGCTACTGTCTTCTGGGGGTTGAGGCCTATCATGGCTTCTAAAAATGTTTCTTCGAATACTGCCATATTGTTGGCTAATTTCTTCTGGGGGTTGAGGCCTATCATGGCTTCTAAAAATGTTTCTTCGAATACTGCCACATTGTTGGCTAATTTCTTCTGGTGGTTGAGGCCTAACATGGCTTCTAAAAATGTTTTTTCGAATACTGCCATATTGTTGGCTAATTTTTTCTGGGGGTTGAGGCCTATCATGGCTTCTAAATAGGTTGCTTGCAATTTTGCCGCTAAGTTGGCTACTTTCTTCTGGTGGTTGAGGCCTATCATGGCTTATAAAAATGTTTCTTCGAATACAGCCCCATTGTTTGGCTAATTTCTTCTGGGGGTTGAGGCCTGCCTCATTTAATTCTTCTGGCTCTAATACAATTGATTACAACAATGCTTGCTGCTTGGTTGTCAAATGTATTCACACTATTATTACCCCTGAAACGACTGCGGCCAAAAGTCCTTTGCCTCAGTCATTATTCTTTCTTTTGAAATGATAGTGCTCTAAAAAATGTATACAGGGAGGGCATGTGTGTGTAGCAGTAACTGAGTGGAACATAGGTGTGAATTGCTCTTCCCATTGATTCCAAAGCAAAACATGACATATATACATTCATCACTGTGTACAAAAGTAAGGGAAATGTTTTAATGGTAGTCCCAAAGCCATGTCTGGTCTGGGAGTCAAAATAGGCCCTTGCATTCAAATTACACAGAGGCCCAAACAGGCCCCAAACATCAGCCCAGTAAATTTGACTGGAAACCAACCAACCTGGCAACCCTGGGTGACACAAACATAGCCATAAACTCTACTTAAATTCATGCTGTAAGTAATAATTTAGATTGAATTTGTCCTCTATGAATGCTTTTGTCCTTGAGTTAAATAAACGAGACAACACAGTTTGCTTAATGGAAAAAGGAATTTCATTCCTAGATGATGTCCATCTTACATCCCACTTTCAGCTGCATCTGCTATTTTGCAACTTTCAACTTCACAAGCAGTCTTGTCCCAGTTTGCTGTCCATAACCTTCAAAGAGAACACACGCCATCCTTTGTTTCCAAACACTTTACACAACGTATTCATAGATCCAGTGCAAAGCCCTTAAAGGGGTGGTTCACCTTTAAGGTAACTTTTAGTATGCAATAGTATGGCAAATTCTAAGCAACTTTTAATTTGGTTTTACTTATTTGCCTTTTTCTTCTAAGTTCAGACTCTTTGCAGCTTTTAAATGTGGGTCAATGAGTTTACCCCAACTAAAAAGCAAATACTATGTCAGGCTACAAATGTATTGTTAGTCATTGCTACTTTTTTACATTTAGGCCTCTCCTATTCATATTCCAGTCTCTTATTTAAATCAATGTATGATTGCTAGGGGAATAATGTTACTTCTAATAGTGCCTAATTGCAAAATATAGTGTGACTTAATATCATAATTTATTTTAAAAAATCAATGTATTTGAGTGTTATAGTAGTCAATTTATCAATTTCGTCGCCGTCGCGACGAGGTTCGTCGCCGTCGCGACGAGGTTCGTCGCCGGGCGACGAGGTTCGTCGCCGCGCGACGAGGTTCGTCGCCGCGCGACGAGGTTCGTCGCGCGCCATATCAAAACTGTGTTTGCGCATGCGCGCGCGTACGTCATGTGACGCGCGTCGTGTGCGCGCACGCGTCATGTGACGCGCGTCATGCGCGCGTCAAAAATGGGCGTCGCCACTATAAATAGCCCCGCCCGTGCTTACATTTTTAGGAGTGCAGTTTGAAAATGGCAGGACCTGGCATGATGAACCGAGACCAGCTGCGGTACTTCGTCAGGTACCTGCACCAGGAGGGATACGACAATATCCCTCCTGGAGTGAGAGGAATCCAGGCGCTCCGGAGGAGCATAATGGAACGGCTGAGGCGCAGGCTGCGGAGGGAGTACCGCCTGCGCTTAAGTCTGAGGGAGCTCCAGAGGATCTGGAGCGATCTCAAAAGACGCCACAGCGCATTTGTTGATGAGCTGCGCGTGGAAGTGGAAGGTAGAGTTATTTAAAAAGAAAACATCTTAAAATGATTTGCTATTTTACAGCAAAAATGTATTTAAGTGAATACTGTAATTAGGATTGGAACAGTTGACTTTGACTGACTGACATAATTGCAGACAAGTTAAATAACAAGTAAATGAGCTGTCAAATGGAGATTATTTAAACAGATTATAATAGATTTATTTAAATGCAATACATGAGTTTCCCTTCTTAACTACAATAAAGCCACTTGATTCCCATTTATTTTGGTATTTTGGAGCAAATGTGTAATTGTTTAGGCCTGTGACAAGGCTAATAAGAATTTTACTTCACTTAAAGGTAGATTTATTTAAACGTAATAAATAGGTTTCCCTTCTTAACTACAATAAAGCCACTTGATCAGGCTCGGATCTGTGAAAAAGGCCACCAAGGCCCGGGCCTAGGGCTGGAAGATTTTAGGGTGGCGGCATGCTGTCCAACCACACCCATATTGGTTCAGAAACACTGGGGATGCACAGGAGATACAATAGTTTCCCACGCAGCAATCCCCATTGCTCCTGTCCAGATGATAAAAATTTTCCCGAATAAAGGGGAGGGGACAGGGGCGACGAATGGCAGTGGGCCTAGGGATGCCTACTATGTAAATCTTGCCCTGCACTTGATTCCTATTTATTTTGGTATTTTGGAGCAAATGTGTATTTGTTTAGGCCTGTGACAAGGCTAATAAGAATTTTACTTCACATAAAGGTAGATTTATTTAAACGTAATAAATAGGTTTCCCTTCTTAACTACAATAAAGTTAATTTTCCTGTAGTTACAACATGACACCTTATCCTGTATAATGTATACTGTACAAATGCAATTGGTGTGTTACTCAAACTGAAATTTATTCATTGCCAGCTGAGTGGATCCAAGATGATCCTGATGATGATGATGATGGGGAAGTACCAGCACCACCACCACCTGACCAGGCAGCACCGCCTGTACCTGATGAGGCAGCACCGCCTCCACCACCTCAGCAGGCGGCACCACCACCTCACCAGGTGGCACCACCTCACCAGGCGGCACCACCACCTCACCAGGCGGCACCACCACCTCACCAGGCGGCACCACCACCTCACCAGGCGGCACCACCAGTGGACGACCAGGGGCTCAGTGTAGGCACTCAGACAGAGCATGCCTACTACGACCAGACTGAGCTCCTGGTCACCCTAGTTCATCAAGTAAATGCCATGCGGCAGGAGCTGGGTGAGGTTAGGGACATTGTTGACAACCTCCAGAGGGTTGTTGCTCCTCCTCCTCCTCCTCCACTTTAATTTATTTATTATTTGTTACAGCACCAGTTGTGCTATATGTTGTGAATTAAAAAAAATTTTTATATCTCTATATTTTGAGTTCATTTTTCATTTGACTAAACTAATACTCACATGGTACTTGGAATTGTTTGGATTCTAATAACACAATGATGACTATTCTTAATCGGAGTCATTAAAATTACATTACATAGTATTTCAGAATCATTACAATTACATGATGTAAATATAAGGTTCATTCACATAAACATATGGTTTATTCATTTTTATCTGAGATACAAAGCATCCAGATACTATCTGTTCAGATTTATTAGTTGTACTTGTGTTAGTAATCTACTATTAGATATTTGAAGTACAGATGATACTTTTTGGTTAAACAGAGATATAGAGTAGTAGTAGATACCATTACCAGTTGACCAGAGGTAATGTGAAAAAATCCACAAACGTTAAAAGTTTAAGAAACTTGCAAAATGGGAGCCATTTTTTCAAGATAGGAGTCCTCTAACAATGCAGGGCATGTGTGTAGCAGTATACTAAGTGAAACACGCATGTGTATTGGTCTTCCCATGGAGTCCAATCCAATTCAGCACATTCAGACACAAAGCAAAAGATACCATGTTCATTTATCATCACAGACTACAAAGCTTGAAACTAAGGGGAAAATTTTTATTTGTAGGCCCAAAGATGAAAAAAGGTTATACAAACAAAACACCCATAGAAGATGGGCTTCATCAAATTGCACTGCGCGTCAAAAATAACGTCGCGCGTTAAAACACATACTCGCGTCCGCGACAAAATATTTTGACGCGCGACAAAATCGGGCCGCGCGACTCGTTTCGCGAATTTTTCGCCGTTTCGCGAATTTCGCTGGAAATTCGCGAATTATTCGGCGAAGCGAAACGCGACAGATTCGCCCATCACTAGACGAGACATCACGGGAGATACACCTACTGGAGCATTTCTATGAAACATATACAGTACTGCAGTGTTTTTGCATAGACATAAAGCCATATAGCCAAGCCCTGGCTTCAAAAATGTTGGTCTTGAACTCAGGGCATTAGATTATTTGGCTATTGCCCATTTCAACATGGTCCCCTGCGGAGCAAACCTACATACTGTTCTATAGCATGGACAGGGGTCGGAGAGACTGGGGAGCAAGTGACTGAACTTTTACCAGGATTGGCCGAACTCATAGTCCTTCCCCCAGCACTAATTGTAGCATTTTGCTCCACAAAGTAACCGGATCACATAAAGTCTTAACCTCATTTTAGCAACATTGCATCAATTATTTCTCCAGCGTCTATAAATGACTACTCCTTTTTTGACTTTAGTTGAATGAATGTTGTAGAATCAGGCATACAGGTATTTTCCACGCAAGTCGACGAGAGCTCCATTCTCCGGTGAACAAAAGGAAAAATAAGTACGACTATGAACACCTATAATTCTTTGGCTCTAGGTCCACAACCAAGAATCAATATTTCAGCGCCGCCGGCATAAAGGCTGCATTGGGCTCACAACGTGCAGTTTATTTGACTGTTCCGCTTACATGAGTTGTCCAGTGCTATAATATACATATGAGCTCATTCTGTCCTTCAGACTTCTCATTCACTTCCCTGTGGCCCCTGGTTCTTAGATAAATGAGCAAGTTCTGCCGAAACATACACATAAAGTCACTTTAATTAGCTCCTTCTGACCCAGGAATCATTTTCCTGTTCCTCTGCTTTTTAGGGGAAAAACCTCTCTGAAACTTGCTCAGTGTGATTTTTCACACATTAAAGCATTTCCTGGGGGAACGTTTTGTTTAAGATAATGATATAATGGGTTTTGTTTCAGGATAACATAAGCTTTCTAAATTTGTCTTATTTCTGGAACAAGACAAAGGTCTCTAACCCCATAAGAAATTTATATAAGGGATAATGTACCCCCTTACTGTAAATGATAAGGATATTAGAAGTCACTGATGGGTTCTGTGACCATATAAAGGCACAAGGCTGCAGGCTGAGTTATACAGGGAACTCTGAGTATCACTCATGTATTATAAGGGATAATGTACCCCTACTGTAAATGATAAGGATATTAGAAATCACTGGGGGGTTGTTCTGTGACCATATAAAGACACAAGGCTGCAGGCTGAGTTATACAGGGAACTCTGAGTATCACTCATGTATTATAAGGGATAATGTACCCCCTACTGTAAATGATAAGGATATTAGAAGTCATTGAGGGGTTCTGTGATCATATAAAGACACAAGGCTGCAGGCTGAGTTATACAGGGAACCCTGAGTATCACTCAGGTATTATAAGGGATAATGTACCCCCTACTGTAAATGATAAGGATATTAGAAGTCATTGAGGGGTTCTGTGACCATATAAAGGCATAAGGCTGCAGGCTGAGTTATACAGGGAACCCTGACTATCACTCATGTATTATAAGGGATAATGTACCCCCTACTGTAAATGATAAGGATATTAGAAATCACTGAGGGGTTGTTCTGTGACCATATAAAGGCATAAGGCTGCAGGCTGAGTTATACAGGGAACTCTGAGTATCACTCATGTATTATAAGGGATAATGTACCCCCTACTGTAAATGATAAGGATATTAGAAGTCATTGAGGGATTCTGTGATCATATAAAGACACAAGGCTGCAGGCTGAGTTATACAGGGAACCCTGAGTATCACTCAGGTATTATAAGGGATAATGTACCCCCTACTGTAAATGATAAGGATATTAGAAGTCACTGAGGGGTTGTTCTGTGACCATATAAAGGCACAAGGCTGCAGGCTGAGTTATACAGGGAACTCTGAGTATCACTCATGTATTATAAGAGATAATGTACCCCCTATTGTAAATGATAAGGATATTAGACATCACTAAGGGGTTCTGTGACCATATGAAGGCACAAGGCTGCAGGCTGAGTTATACAGGGAACTCTGAGTATCACTTGTGTATTATAAGGGATAATGTACCCCCTACTGTAACTGATAAGGATATTAGAAGTCACTGAGGGGTTGTTCTGTGACCATATAAAGGCACAAGGCTGCAGGCTGAGTTATACAGGGAACTCTGAGTATCACTCGTGTATTATAAGGGATAATGTACCCCCTACTGTAAATGATAAGGATATTAGAAGTCACTGAGGGGTTGTTCTGTGACCATATAAAGGCACAAGGCACTCTGAGTATCACTTATGTATTATATGGGATATTGGTGCAAAGTATTATATGACATTTTACATTTTATTCATCAAATTCTAGTTTCCAACATGTATGGTTATCTCCACCACAGCCAAAGCACTAGACCTTGATTGCACATTTGTAGGACAAATGTCCTTACTAAGCACATAACTGGCCAGTCATTGTGGTTGGAAAAGAACAGGGAGCCCTAAAACCCAGCCAAGTAGTAAGTAAGTTACTGAGAGTTTTGGGTTTGACACTGGGACACAAGGTTATTACCACAGTCTCAAGCTGGGTGTCCTGCGGCTAATAACTTTGGCTAGTTTGGCAAATAAAGACACAACAGGCTGACATTGTGTGTATCTCAATATGTACATCTAATGAATATATTTCCTGAGCTGCACCCGCTTGGCATGAGACATGTTGGGAAACGCATTTGGCTGATGGACATTGACACACGTCACTCATACTATTGCATGGAGATATTTACCACCGGGTCAGCTTTTGCCTTCAGTCTCCTTCTTTATATTAGATACGGAGAGAACGATATCTGAGAAATTGGATATATACATCTCTATTATTTCCCCAGTCCCCCTGGCTGATTAAAGGTCTTACATATGTCATATATAACATTACAGTATCCACATGCCTGGAATGTAGAACTGTCACGTTGCTGGAGAAATAAAGGGGAAGTATCCTTTCCCGTTCATTGATTGCTTGCCTATCATTCTATTTGCAGTTGAGACTCCAGCCATCAATGTATTCCATGCTGAATATCCTATACAGGCTGAGAGTGAGACTTCAGGTAAAATACAGATTATCATGCACAGACTGACAGCTCATGGGTAAAGCCTTTTCTACATTATTGGAGGTATTTTATTTCAGCCCATGTCCCACAAATCAAGAAACATTCATACTTGCAGTGTGAATATGTATCATCCCAAGGGATCACCCAAAAAGGTTAAACTGGCATGGAAAAATACCGTCTCTGTAAGGGGCAGTGGTATATGTCAGTGCTATATAAATAAAGGATAATGATACAAGTCTGTTCCTGAAAGGAAAGAGAACACTGACCATGAAATTCATATTTCCTGCCCCTCACACAGTAATAAAGGTATGGGACCTGTTATACAGAATGCTCGGGACCTGGGGTTTTCCAGATAACAGATCTTTCCATTATTTTGGATCTCCATACCTTACATCTACTAAAAAATCATGTAAACTTACAAATCGGCCTCCAATAAGGATTAATTATATCTTAGTTTGGATCATTACAAGGTACTGTTTAATTATTACAGAGTAAAAGGAAATTAAAAATGTGGGTTATTTGGATAAAGAGTCTATGAAATAAGGCCTTTCTGTAATTCGGAGCTCCCATTGATATCATCAGGCAATACATGCAGATATATAGAGATATTACCATTAGCCGACAGAAATCTTCTAACCTGTCCAATCGACTAAATGACCGATCACCATGATATGAAAAATTTTGGGAAAAGCATAAGAAATCTTTGTGCAACTTGATCTTTAGATTCACCGAATCTAAAAGACTTGCTGAACCGAATCTGAAGTCTCTGTATAGCGAACTGAACTTGTGCTTTACGACTGCATCAGCTATTTGTGCATGAGAACCAGCACTTTTTTGGTTGAATTAGGTTAAGTAGGATTAAGTTAAGTAAGTGGCTTGTCTCCTCCTGTTCAAGGAGAAGGAAAGTCGTCTTGAACTTGGGGATGCCAAATGTTAGGCACATCCAAGTGATTGTATTGACTTACCTGAAACCCCGGGAGGTGCTCCTATCAGCAGAAAACTACACCGGCCCGGGGTTATTCCAGCCAGCACCACGAAGCGATTCTCTTCCGTCTTCCTGTTTCTTCAAATTTCCCGGGGCAGACGCATGCGCAGTTGAGCGAAATAGCCGACGTTTTACTAAAAGTTCAGCTTTTCGCTCTACTTCGCATGCGCAGCCGCGTGAAGAAAGATGGAAGTGGATTGCTCTGTGGTATAACCCCGGGCCGGTGCAGTTTTCTGTTGATAGGAGCACTGACCAGGTAAGTAAATACAATCACTTGGGGTAACATTTGGCAAGTGCAAGACGACTTTCCTTCTCCTTTCAATGACAGCATATTGCATGCCCGGAATGTGGCCTCCAGTGTGGGGGCAAGAGTCGGGGCCACATTACTATGGGTAATTCAGCTGGAAGGAATGAGGGGGTGAGACCCAAGGTTCCTAGGCTCTTGCCCAATAGGGTAATGCTAGGAGGCCTATTCATAGCAACACAGGTACAGGGCTACCCTTAGTGACGCCATGGGGAAAACAGATTCTGACCTATAGCTGTTGTGAAGTACATCTCCCAGCATATTCCAACCATATTTGTTGTTGCCCTGCTCTGCTGTATCTCACCCTCCCTTCAATTCTAGGAGAGACACTGTGGAAGCATTAGAGGCAGAACCTAAGCCTGTCCAGTCCCACTCCCGATCTACATAAACATTGCCTTTGATTTGTTTCAATGTTGATGGAAATCCCAACCATTTCTTGGCAGTGAATGTCAGGAAGGGTGCAAACAACCCCACATTGATCCCAGGACGTTTCCCATTAACTTAAACAGCAACTAGGCAGGTTCAAATAGTTGGATTTGAATTGGTAAAGGGCCAGATTATGATAAATCTCGAAAATCAAATTAGAATTTTTTTTAAAAAAAACTTGAATCGAATTTAAACAATTCCCTAGTCAAATTTGACAGTTTTGGCATGAAAAAACTTGAATTTGAAATTCGATTTTTCAATTCGACCCTTGATAAATCTGCCCCTAAATGTTCATTTACAGGAGAATAATCCCTTTACATTACATTTACAGGGTACCCTTTAGAGCCCCTCAGTTTACATCCCCTAACATACTCTCATTCTCTCTAGGGTTATCCTTTGCCCGAAGCATTTATCCTGCACCCGGAGCTCAAATAGTTCCATATTTGGATACTATCAGCCGTGACAAGATGGCTGCCAAGTGCATCACTGGAGTCTTTTATACGTCTTTAGCTAAACATTAATCGGGAAAATAAAATTTACATTTTGGACTTAATACCGACTGTCTGGTGTGGAAAAAAAGCCCCCACTAACAGCGCAAAAGAACATCAGATTGCCTTTAATGAGCTCGCACTTTCTCCGGGTCCATTCCGAGCCAAGTTCCCTTTCATTTTTCCACTTCCCACTGCAAAGTGGAATCAAAAAAGTCCCTGTGACCTTTATTTTGTGTTTGCCTTTACTGTCGCAGTCTTACAGTCAGACTGGCGGTGGGAGCCAAGGACTCAATTTCTGAGAGTCGGGAAGAGACTTCTAATGTTTGTTGAGCGGCAGTGGAGACGGGGCAATTGGAGTCATTATTTATCATTAAGCAGACATTTCCCCCCTAAAGGCTCTGCAACCAATTCAAGCTAATCAGGACACAACGCTCATCCGTATTTATCAGTAAGGATGTTAGAACCTATGGCCAGAAACGTCCAAACTCGATATTAACCTAAACCGTGCCAGATTGTTTCCACTTCAGCTCATTCAAATATCACCTAGTGGGACAAAATTACATTCAGTTTAGTTGAATCATTTTAGAAAAGCTAGATTCTAGGCTTTTTTTACTTTATTTTTTTATTAACTGTAAGCAACAGTCCTGTCCTGTTTTATGGCAGATTCTAGCTATATAATAAAATAACCAAAGCTAGCAGTGCAGCCAAGTTAAAGGATCAATATATAATAGTCATCCCAATATATTGTCCAAAGTTAAAGGATCAGTAACATCAATTTTCTTTTAAAAAAAATTTGCTAGTGTAGAACGATGAAAAAACACAAAGGCATATTAAACTTTTAAATAGCTTTTGAGTCTTTATTAAAAAATAACTTACCGAGACTCCGCATGCGCTCCTCTTCAGAAAAGGCGATGATCCATCATGCGTCACTCGATTTCTCCTCCCTGGCTATCTCCTAAAAGGAAGGCAGGGAGGAGAAATCGAGCACAGCACGATGGATCACCTTTTCTGAAGAGGAGCGCAAGCGGAGTTTCAGTAAGTTATTGCTTAATACTTAGCGATTTAAAAGTTTAATTTGTCCTTGTGTTTTTTTCCGTTCTATACTAACACATTTTTTTTTTTAAAAAAAAATTGATGTTGCTGATCCTTTAAAGTAACTCACCAGATTGTGGAAGAGGCCCAGGTGCACCGTCTTGAGCCTTCAGCAAGGGGAGCGGCCCAAACCAGAAATGTGTAGAGCAAGCACTCAAAAAGGCAATCTTCCACCAGGCAATTAGATAAGTAAAATATTTATTATGTCAGATCAGCATAGCCTTACGTGTTTCGTGTTACACACACTTAGTCACAGGCTACATACAAACTGTTGGAGGCATCCTATTTAAACATACATACACCTCCACTTAATCTTTATTAGGATTAACGCACCACCCCATATGAGGTAATGGGTGCCATCTTGGTACACCTTAATCTCACAATATGTTCAAAGCAAAGTTAACTTTATTTATAGATTCTACTCTTGATATCTTTATAACATGACCATAGTAATTGGGTTCCTCCAACTTCCCATAAATATGAAACACTGTTCTGGTCTCCAGAGGGGGTCCCATGCCTGTACTAGTATTATTATAATGCTACATCCTCGATACAGTTACTAAGAGAAGTAAAATGAGAAGCTGGGCCTGTTGTGGCCATGTCCTGCTAATAAAAGCCATGAGACAGTCCGTGCTGCCACCTCTATCTGCCGGTGATTAGTGTGAAGTCAGGAAATGTAGCATCTGGTTTCATGGGAATCCTCTGCAGTTCATCCGGGATTATTGCCCTAACCTCCCATGGAGACCTTTGCCCCATCAGACAGACCAGAATCAATCCATTAGGAGTTCTGAAGCTGATTTCAATTTGTATTTCACAAATGAGGCGGCTCCCAGTGTTCAATGCAAGTGTCAATAAACGGGAGGACAGTTATTTACTGATAGGACATAATTATCCTTTATTTATATATACAGTAGCACCAACACATTCTACAGTACTATACAGATATAATACAACATTCACAGTGGCGTTTACAATGTAAGGTCCCTATCACATTCACACACACTAGGGTCAGTTTGATCAGGAGCCAGTGAACCTGCCTGGATGTTTTTGGAAGTTGGGAGGAAAACAAAAATATCTTTTATCTATTGATCTTGTTTGATCGAAAGGAAATAAGAAACAATGAGCACTTTATACAGCTTCAATTGGCATTGTCTGTTATTTTCTTAATATGGGAATGACTGACTATTCTTAGATCAACATCTGTCCATGATTGATTTGGTAATTC
This sequence comes from Xenopus petersii, assembly GCA_038501925.1. Classification (NCBI taxonomy): domain Eukaryota; kingdom Metazoa; phylum Chordata; class Amphibia; order Anura; family Pipidae; genus Xenopus; species Xenopus petersii. The sequence continues at coordinate 20,709,665 of CM076672.1, read as the reverse complement.
TTACTTAATAGTGACCTTATGTTCCAAGGAAATACCTAAGCTTCTCTTAGAGACACGTACAGTGCCATAGAACAACACATCCCTCAGCTGGGAATTCCATGTCCTCATGTAATTCATTATCCCTATTGGTGATGGATCACCACATTTGTTCCCGTCTTAGTGTCTGCCCTTATGTACCAATCCTCAAGTTTTATAGGGAATTATATAGTGCATTCCGCACTGATTGTGATCATAGTAGACATGTTCTAATGGATTAATATACTAGATTGTGACACTTATCCAGGAATTTAAATCATCAGAAGTAGAGTAAAGAAGTGACAGACATTTAGCCAGGCATCTCTTTGAAGGTCCAACCTTAAGTCAAGGCCCTTCTTGAAGGCCCAATCTTTAGTCACGGCCATCCTTGAAGACCCAACCTTTGCTCAAGGCCCTCCTTGATGGCCCAGCCTTTTGGTCAAGACCCTCCTTGAAGGTACAACCTTTGCTCATGGCCCTGGTTTATGGTCCAAGCTTTGGTCAAGACACTCTTGAAGGTATAATGCTCTCCATGAATGTCAACCTTTGGTCAAGGCCCTGCTTGAAGGTACAACCTTTGGTCAAGGTCCTCCTTGAAGGTCCAACCTTTGGTCAAGGCCCTGCTTGAAGGTAGAACTGTTAGTCAAGGTCTTCATTAAATGTATAACCTTTAGTCAGGGTCATCTTTGAAGGTCGAACCTTTGGTTGGGACCTCTCATTGAATGTACAACCTTTGGTCTTCAGGGTCATCCTTGAAGGGATTAACCTTTGGTTGGGGGCCCTCATTGAATGTACAACCTTTGGCCAAGGCCCTCCTCGAAGGTACATCCCTTAGTCAGGGCAATCTTTGATGGTACAACCTTTGGTCAGGGCGCTCCTTGAAAGTACATTATTTGGTTAGGGCCATTTTTAAAGGAACAACCTTTGGTCAGAGTCCATCCATGAAGGTCAGGGACAATCTTACATCAAAGCAAGTTTGCAGATGTAGGAAAACACTGGTATATCAGTCATTCAGCCATAGTTCCAAAATAACTAGGACAGCAAGTGTACAATCGAAATCTCACCCTAACTAACATTCAAGCTTCAGGTATAGGCAATTTTTTAAATATCATCCAAATTGGCCTTTGAGCTAAGCCCCCAGCCAATACTCCAGACCAACCCCATCGTTTGAGGAGCAGATAATGCTTGAGTCCATCTTTACAGCAAAAGCTATATTTCATGTGCTTATATGTGTGGATGTTACTAGGACTGGGCTGGAACAATAAGCCAGTGGATCTGGTCAACAAATGAAAACCGATGGCAAGAAATACCTTGTAAAAACCTTTGTACAAGACACAAAAACACGCTAGTAACAGAAATGTATCTGCAGCCTCAGGGCTACATTGTGCTGCACAATAATCACCCACGTTGTGTTGCACCATCCCTGGCTCCATAACTGTGGATTCCTCCCAACTCCCACGACTGTTTGAAGTGGAATTTTCACACAGGAGGAAAGAATAATATGTAGTGTAGCCTTTCAGGCAGCTTGGATCATTCCACAACGCAGCACAGGTTTCTTTAGTGGGGGAACAATTTGCTGCTGACATGAGAAAAAAACATGGCAATGAAAAAAGGCAGAAGTGCTCTTCGCTCACCTATCAAAACCCCTTGCTAATTCTTTCCGGCACAAAAATGATTGCACTTTGTGCTTTGCCCTTGTGCCGATTGCTCTCCCTGACTGGTGTGCACTGGTCTCTGCTTCTTGGGTATTGCTCTGGATTTTTATTCCGGCACAAGGAGCTGAGAATATTCAAGTAATCATTTTAAAGGGGTGTATGCTGCAGGCTACACTGATTTCAGTGCGGCCATGCAGTATGTATTTTATTTCTTACTGGCTAATCGCCATATGGAGTAAATGTTTGGCACAGCTTGTTTAGTTCACAGAGGACCCCACTTTTTAGTACCCAGATTTGAAAGTGAACTTAAAACACCAGCCCTGCAAAGCAGGAGCTCTTGCTTTGGCTGAGGGTCATAGAAAAACATTTGGAAGGCCACAACTGGCCCCAAAACCTTCAATAGATGTTATGTACAAATTTTTACATTGCCTGGTAAAGCATACATATGATTTTGCTAAGCCCTATCTCCAGGTAAGTGAAAGCCAAGCAGGCGGAGGAGCTAATGGGGGAAAAGTATGATTCTGCTGAGTATCCTGCTTGGCTGCAATAGGGATTTTCAGTGGCTACAAGAGAAACAGCTGTCTCTGAAGATACCAGATAACGCTGAAAATGTCCAGAAGATACATTTCCCTGTGTGTAACAAGCCAAATGGCCTGATAAGAAATGAACTGTGACGAGTTAGAGGATTTACTCTGTAAGTTACACGAGATGTTTCCTTTCTGCGAGGCAGCCCCCTGCTTTCAGCTACCATTGCAAATCCCACAATGATTTACACCTAAGGAAGACTCAGTTTGTCCCTGAATCATGAGCTCCCCCTACAGGTCTCTAGCACATTCTGCATGATATTTCTGGCTTGCCTGTAACCTTTTTCATTTTTATCAGTAAGGTACCTGTTATCCAGACTGCTCGGGACCTGGGGGTTTTTCAGGCAGAACAGTGAGACTCCTGAAATATTTGAGATATTGGACGTCTGCATGGGTTTTTGCCTTGCTTCTCGATTAACTACAAACGAAATGGCAATTGTATGAGAGAAGGGTTATACAGAATAGACATGTTTCCAGGGCCGAATTTTAAGTTTTCCCACCCACACCGCTAGCATCCCATCCGCCTCTCGCACCGTACTCCCCCAAGCTCACACCCTCCCCAAGACCCCAACCTCCCCCCACCGATTGCACCCCAGCCCCCCTTGCACTGTAATCCCCCGAGCTTGCACCCTCCCCAACCTCCCCCCACAACTCGAACCTTCTCCTGCTGGTCCTACCCTTTTCTACCTTACTCTTCCCCTGCTCACATCCCACCAGACTCCCTCAAGCTCACACCCTCTCCAACCTAACCCTCCACATCTTGAACCTTCCCCCCACACCGACCTACTTGCCCCATTGGCATTAGCACACTTCTCTGCACACTCTTCTCCTGTTGGCTTTATGGTCTCCTGAAATGGCCAGTGAGCAGCAATATTTACCATTTATATCCCCCCCAATTTTTGCCATCCTAGATCTGGGCCTTTGTCACCTTCTCACAAATCCAGGACTATATGTTTCTTTTACCTGAATCAACATAGTCACTATGTATAGTGTCAATATTACTCAATATGTACAGTGACTGTGACATTATAATGTCATGTCTGTAAATACGGGAATTAAACTGTCTATTAAGTATTATTAATTATCACTGAGTTCAGGCCTGAAGCAGTATCACAGGAGCGGCTGAGGAGCGGCGTCACTATTTCTATGATAAATGGAGACATTGGGATTCAAAAGCTGAAAGACTTGATTTGTCTTCACGTTCCAACTTGCCAACACTGTGCGGGAAGTAACTCTTTGCACCATGTGATACACAATATAAGATTAAACTACAGGTACAGTAACAACCTCATACTGCACTCTCAAGTTTATTAAATAAATAAGCACAAAAGCCTTCCATTTACTTAGCAATGAAAGGCCAATACCCTCTGAGAAGAACAGTTGCACAGGTTAGGATATTATAAAAGCTTCCTTTAAAGGTTACTAGAGCCTTCTATTTAATGCAAACTGCTGGGCTGCAGTGATCACAAACTACTGTAAATTATACAGGAAACGCATCACTCATGTATTATAAGGGATAATGTACCCCCTACTGTAAATGATAAGGATATTAGAAGTCACTTAGGGGTTGTTCTGTGACCATATAAAGACACAAGGCTGCAGGCTGAGTTATACAGGGAACTCTGAGTATCACTCATGTATTATAAGGGATAATGTACCCCTACTGTAAATGATAAGGATAATAGAAGTCACTTAGGGGTTGTTCTGTGACCATATAAAGACACAAGGCTGCAGGCTGAGTTATACAGGGAACTCTGAGTATCACTCATGTATTATAAGAGATAATGTACCCCCTACTGTAAATGATAAGGATATTAGAAGTCACTGAGGGGTTGTTCTGTGACCATATAAAGGCACAAGGCTGCAGGCTGAGTTATACAGGGAACTCTGAGTATCACTCATGTATTATAAGGGATAATGTACCCCCTACTGTAAATGATAAGGATATTAGAAGTCACTGAGGGGTTGTTCTGTGACCATATAAAGGCACAAGGCTGCAGGCTGAGTTATACAGGGAACTCTGAGTATCACTCATGTATTATAAGGGATACTGTACCCCCTACTGTAAATAATAAGGATATTAGAAGTCACGGAGGGGTTGTTCTGTGACCATATAAAGGCACAAGGCTGACGACTGAGTTATACAGGGAACTCTGAGTATCACTCATGTATTATAAGAGATAATGTACCCCTACTGTAAATGATAAGGATATTAGAAGTCACTGAGGGGTTTTGTGACCATATAAAGGCACAAGGCTGCAGGTTGAGTTATACAGGGAACTCTGAGTATCACTCATGTATTATAAGGGATAATATACCCCCTACTGTAAATGATAAGGATATTAGAAGTCACTGAGGGGTTCTGTGACCATATAAAGGCACAAGGCTGCAGGATGAGTTATACAGGGAACTCTGAGTATCACTCATGTATTATAAGGAATAATGTACCCCCTACTGTAAATGATAAGGATATTATAAGTCACTGAGGGGTTCTGTGACCATATAAAGGCACAAGGCTGCAGGCTGAGTTATACAGGGAACTCTGAGTATCACTCATGTATTATAAGGAATAATGTACCCCCTACAGTAAATCATAAGGATATTAGAAGTCACTGAGGGGTTCTGTGACCATATAAAGACACAAGAACGTACATTATTATTTGCAATACCCATGTTCGGTGAGTCATGTGACACCAATTACATCAATAAGCACCAATTATAACAGATGACACCATTAAGCACCAATTATACAGTAATCTACAAGATGGGGATCATTTCCCTATTTCACTGCAGTTAAGATCAAGTAATAGACCACAAGTAATTTACACCACCAGTTCGTAACGTGTCTCAAAATAATCTTATTTTTGCTGTATTTTTTTTGTGCAGGCGAATGTAAAAAAATCCTAAAAATACTTATTAATATGAAAAAAATAAATCACAATTTTAGATAAAGAAGAATGAACACAGTTGATGTAGTGCAGACAAAGTATAAAGAGTAAAATAGGTGCCAAGCTCTTGCCCATAACAGATCCAGAATGGTGAAGATGATAAATTCCTTCCAAGGGCTAATTATTACATAAGGAGCAAATGAAGCCATTATAAGAAATCTCTGTTCTTCTCGTATAATAGGTTCTGGCTCTCAATGGTCTTAATAAACATTCTTTAGAATAATCAGATTTAGCGAATAATGAATGAATAATGGCCATACTGATTAGACTATGTTATCTGTGCCTGTATAAAGAATTGAGAGCTTGATTTATATCAATGGCATAAGATAATAACATCCTGTATAAAAGAACAGTTAGATTTTTGTTACCCTGGGATCTTTTTTATACTAGACTTTTACTTGTACTTCATGGGCTCTGCCCAGTTTGTTATATGTATCCAGATAGAGCAGTATAAAAATTATGAGATGCACCGAATCCAGGATTCGGCCAGGATTCTGCCTTTTTCAGCAGGATTCAGATTCGGCCGAATCCTTCTACCCGGCCGAACCGAATCCTAATTTGCAAATTAGGGGCAGGAGGGAAATCAGGTGACCTTTTGTCACAAAACTAGGAAGTAAAAAATGCTTCCCCCTTCCCACTCGAGTGGGTTCGATATTCGGCCGAATCTTTCGGGAAGGTTTCGGGGTTCGGTCAAATCTAAAATAGTGGATTCAGTGCATCCCTAATAAAAATGAAGCACTACGCATGTGAGGAAGTGACGTTATTGTCACCCATATTACATAACTCCCAACTGTCCCATTTATTGCGGGACAATCCCGATTTTGACAGCTCAGTCCGCAGTCCCGGATTGTTATTGCAATGTCCCTACTTTCTCTTTGATCTCCTGCACTGAACAGCCAGAAAAAACATACAAAGTTTCTAACTTAATTGGCAGAGAGTCCAGAATATGTGGCAGGTGCACTTTTGTACATTTGTAACAATTTAAGACAAGCAAAGAAACCATTGTAACTATTTAAGATAAGCAGGTCTCTTGGGGGAACTGTGACTCACAGCTTAAAAGGCAATTCACCTCCATTAGCAAAACTGTAATAACACATAAAAAAACACAGAAATGTGTTCATAACCTGCAAACTTTATAAAATGAACATGGTAATTAGGGGTGTGGTCAAAAAATGGGCGTGGCCCAAAAATGTTCACTGCGATACGCTCTGCAAATCTTTCTGTCCCTCTTTCTATTTCCGAAATGTCGGGAGGTATGTTATTATGTTATTAGGTCATTTCTACCTGCCGCAAATCAACCGTCTACCCCTCACCCCTCCACCACAGAATTTTGTTGAAAATGATCCATTATGGGAGTTTTCTTTTTGTTTAGGAAAATTTGTATCTACCATACAGGTGCCAATATGCTAAGTACTGACATTTCATTCCATAATGATTGGCACTCCTTTAGAAATTAATTAAATTAGCTCTTTGTCCATGCTGCATTATTTTACACATATTGATGGCATGGGGCTTTATAAATAGTATGTAAATATGTAAATCATTTACACCAACTTCTACTCCTTCCCTTGGTGTAAACATTTTCCACTTCTTTATAACTATGACCCTAAACGTAAAACAAATGTCCCCTATAAAGAGAAAGACTTCTATATATTGTCAGCCTTAAACTAATAGCTTCCAGTGTTAAAGGATAACTAAACCCTAACAATTAATTTGGCTAAAAATGCCATGTTTTATATAGTGAACTTATTTCACGAGGCTAAATTTTGAGCTTGTCAATAGCAGCAATGATCCAGGACTTCAAACTTGTCACAGGGGGTCACCATCTTGGAAAGTGTCTGTGACACTCACATGCTCAGTGGGCTCTGATTGGCTGTTGAGAAGCTAAGCTTAGGGCTCGTCACTAATTATCCAGCAGAAAATGAGCTTCCCCTGTAATATAAGCTGATGCTACAGGTTTGCTGATTATTAAATTCTGATGCTAATTGCACTGGTTTCTGTGCTGCCGTGTAGTAATTATCTGTATTAATTACTAATCAGCCTTATATTGTGACATTTCTATTCTATGTGTACTGTATATTGTGAGTGGGTCCCTAAGCTCAGTAAGTGACAGCAGCACAGAGCATGTGCAGTGAATCAGCAGAAAAGAAGATGGGGAGCTACTGGGGCATCTTTGGAGACACAGATCTTTGTGCTAAAGGGCTGTGGTTGCCTTGGGCTGGTACAGAAGCACAAAACATAATGTACAACATTTCTAGCTACTTCTATAGTTAGGCTTTAGTTCTCCTTTAATCAACTACAAGGTGCAGAGTGCAGCAGTGAGGTTCTCAGTGGATGGCTTCTAAGGGGTGGAGTTTTGTGGCCGTTATTGCTCCTGCACTTTGGGATTAGTAAATGAGATCTCCAGAGCTTTACTCATATAATAAGACACTACTTCACCTTTATTTATAGCCGTAACAGTTCTAATCCATTTCTGAAAGAGATTCCTGAGCCGTCTGTCCATTTGTTACTATACCATGCAGAAGCCCAAAACATTTGTAGCTACTTCTTTAGTTAGGCTTTCGTTTTTCTTTAATGGCAGGAATGCTCGGAGCTTTAGTTCCTCCAAAATTGGAGATGTAAATGCCCCCATGGAGGTGCTTCCTTATGCTTTCAATTTTGCCTGTGCAGTTCATTCAGCTATATATATATATATATATATATATACTGCATGGCTATATAACAGCAAGTACAGTCCGCAAAATGTATCTAAATGTATCGCTAATTGGCTGTGCAGGATGTCAGCATGGAATATCAACTTGAAATTCCAATTTAAAGAAAACAATTTTATGAGAGATATTGTGACGTCGCACGGTCGCTAATCTATAAATCCAAGCCTCCCATCAGCTAAAAGAGAGAATCTTGGAGAAAGCTTGAAATGTCTCGCAAGACCAAAACAAAGGCGCTGGTTTACAGAGGCCTAATGTGCGGCAGACGGATCTCAGAGAGAGCCGAGAAATTGAAGGCAGGTGTTGTAACTTTAGCCCGGCTGTTGCATTCTGGAGATGTATTTACTGGAGGCTGGAATTAGACAGGTCTTAAAATGTCATTTATAGGCTAGCAGTAAATGACGTGGCGCTGCTATTGCCAGTGTGTGCCAGCCTCCCTTTCCTCGTCCTACATGCGGCGTTTCATTTTCCGTGAGATTATATCAGGTAGTTTTATAAGCATGCTTAAATAAAATGAATCCCATGGACTGGAATTCTCCTGGAAAAACAAGAATTTATCACTTTCCCCCAACCCCCGGAATAACAAATAGGCAACAAAATGGCACCGGAGTATTCAAATATAATATTTATAACTTCTTGGTGTTTGTGGCAGATTTACACAGCTGAAAGTCTTTAAAAATTGTCTCTGTGGAGAAATATTTAATATTGCGTCTGCACGGGAACTGGAAAATCAGAGTGTCCAGCATTAACACCGAAATGGCTTGGCCTCCATCTTTGCCTCGGGGCTTGTGGGGTTATGGACAGAATAAGATAGGGCTGTGCAACTTAAGGTGGCCATAGACGCACACATAATATCGGACAAAACGAATTTTCGTACAATATTCAGTGCGTGTATGGTGGGAAAATAGCTGACCGATATCCACAGAAGACTTGGATATCAGTCGGCTCGTCGATCGGGCTGGACGCAAAATTGTAAATGGGTGCCTTTGAAGGAACCCAAACATCTGCCATTGTTAATGCTGAATCATCAGATACAGGTAGAATTCTATTGTTTCTATCTGTATATCTGACCATTCAGCTCTACACGTGTGTATTGAAACCAACAATCTTTCTTGGAAAAGATCTTTTCCGAAAAAGATCGTAATTGTTGCGTCTATGGCCGCCTTTATTCATGTAGTGGCTAATTGTTTGTAGTACAGGTATAGGATCTGTTATCCAGAATGCTTGGGACATAGCGTTTTCTGGATAAGTGGTCTTTCTGTAATTTGGATCCCCATACCTTCATGCAGTGAATCCATGCAGCTTAGTGACCATCAAATACAAGCTACAGTTTGATTATTAAAGAATTGTTTGAAATGGACTCTATGGGAGATGGGCTTTTTTTAAAATTGGGTGTTTTTTTGGATAACAGGTTTCAGGATAAGGGATCCCATTTCTGTACAACATGTTTGAGGGATAGATCATATAGTGAATAATGTCCCCCGTATAAAATAAGCATATTATAAGGAAATTAGGGATGCACCGAATCCACTTTTTTGGATTTGGCCGAACCCCTGAATCCTTTGTGAAAGATTCGGCCGAACACCGAACCGAATCCAAACCCTAATTTGCATATTCAAATTAGGGGTGGGAAGGGAAAACATTTTTTACTTCCTTGTTTTCTGACAAAAAGTCACATGATTTCCCTCCCCGTCCCTAATTTGCATATGCAAATTAGGATTCGGATTCGGTTCGGCCAGGCAGAAGGATTCGGCCGAATCCGAATCCTACTGAAAAAGCCCGAATCCTGGCGGAATCACGAACCGAATCCTCGATTCGGTGCATCCCTAAAGAAAATATAAGGATATTACGTCACCGAGGAGTAGGGATGCACCGAATCTGGGATTCGGTTCAGGATTCAGATTCGGCCGAATCCTTGTGCCTGGCTGAACCGAATCCTAATTTGCATATTTAAATTAGTGGCGGGAGGGAAATTATGTCACTTTTTGTCACAAAACAAGGAAGTATACATTTTTTCCCCATGTTTTCCTTTCACGGCCCTAATTTGCATATGCAAATTTGGATTTGGTTCGGTATTCAGTCGAATCTTTCACAAAGGATTCGGGGATTCGGACCAAAAAGAGGATTCGGTGTATCCCTACCAAGGAGTTCCATGACCAGAAGGCAGGCGGTAACTTCTAATATCCTCACATTTTGCAACAGGGGGTACTTTATTTATTATAATACACAAGTTTCAGTGAGTCATGTGACAGAAATGACATCACTAAGCTCCGATTATAACTGATGACATCACCAAGCACTGTTTATAAGCATATAATATTATAGGATATCAATGGCTTATGTGTATTATATTAAAATAATGAGCAGATATGACCTATGTTATTAATGTTATTCTTTATTAATATAGGGCCAACATATTCTGCAGCCCTTTACAGAGATTATACATCATTGCCTGTCCCAGTGGAGCTTGCAGTTTCAAGTCCCATCATTTTCACTACAGTCAATTTCATCAGGAACATGTTCTCTTCTAATTGAAATACTTACTGGCAAGATCAGATAAGGAGTAGCCCATACACAGTTTGGCTCAGCTCAGAACAGTTTTGGGGGAGTCAGTACTAAGGTCACATAGGTTGAGATTTGGAGAAAATGACCATTTGCTCTTCCAGATACACCTGAAAACCAATCTGGAAGGCTAATGTCAGATTTAAGAGTAAACCTTTAATTATTGTCCCAATCGGACTTGAAACTATGGCAGATAACCCCCCAACCTTCAAGTTTTCAATCAAAAAAGTTAAAAACCCCCACTGCACTAGAGGTTTCAAATGAAACAATACATCAACAGATATAACACTTACAAAGGCTGATGCAGGTGTAGCACACCCGTGAGTGGGATGAGAAGTGTGTAGAGAGTGTAATTATAGTGCTGACAATGTATCTCGGATACCCTTGGGCAACTCCCTGCAACTCCCGGCAGTGTGTGTTGACCCCTTTAAGCATCTTATCCTCAGGTGAATGCTGTGTGTCTCCTGGGGCACAGAGCAACTAGGATGGAAGTAACAGTAGTCCAGTGGGTTGCTTCAAACAATAACTTATTTATTAAACAATGGCAATAAAGCTTGCTCACAGCATTCAGGCAGTATAGATCTTCAGGTACATTTAAGGGAAACCTGTGGACAACGTTTACAAACTGAAATATTGCAAGTAGGTGGGTAGTGCAATCTTGCCCCAGCACTAGGGATCCCAGGGGCATCTTGTTCTTTTGCACTTTCCCTGCTCCTGAGCTCACCAACTCACCAACTCAGCAACTCAGCAACTCAGCAACTCACCAACTCACCAACTCACCAACTCACCAACTCACCAACTCATGTTCCTGTCTGGTGGCTTGATCACCACAAGGTTACTAACCCCAAATACTCTCCTTGTTGGAGCCAGAAAGCTGCTCTCTAAATACACTGCCACTAACTGTCACTCCTAGAGCAACTATTACACAAACTCCTATCACTAAATAGGACTGTCCTTAACCAGGTCCTCTAAACTGCTCAGACCCAGTCCTGTACCAACATCCTCGCATGGTGGGAACTAGGAAGAGAGCCCTGAGCACAAGTCTGCTCTCCCTTTTAAACACTGCCATCTACTGGGTAAGTGAACCAGATAAACGATAACAATCAAGAAATGGTCTGTCTCAGTTCCCCCAAGAGACCTGATTATCTTAAATGGTTGCAGTTGTTTCTTTGCTTCTCTTAAATAGTTACAATTGTATCTTTGCTTATCTTAAATTGTTACAAATGTATCGAAGTGCAGCTGCTGAGCGTTCAGGGCTCCCTGCCAAAAAGCCTCTTATTTTAATTAAGTTTCAGAAATGTTGTATCTTTTTCTGGCGTCGGTGAAGGAGATCAAGTAGAAAGTCAGGACATTTCAGTAACAATCCGGGACTGTGGGCTGAGCTGTCAAAATCAGAACTGTCTCTCAGAAAATGGGACAGTTGGGAGGTTTGCTATGCCTACTGGGCAAGCAATGAACCAGATCAGATTACCAATACCAATCAGGAAATAGTCTGTCACCCAGGGCTAACTAAAGATTACTTTAGGTGTCAATACTACAGGGGGAAACTGCCTTTGGAGATGCCTAACCTTCAGGGTCTCTACTAGTTATGTGCAGGCCGCCCAAAACCCGTGGGTCTGGCAGGTTCAGGCCAGCTCCTGCACAAAATCTTCAGGTCACAAAAAAGATGTAAGGCATTTATCACTCTTCATGATAAATAGGAAGACCTGAACAGTTACACGAGTTTGATGGAAAGTGTTTTGGACGGCTGAAGTGATGTGATGCCCTTGGGGTAAGTCACTAGTTAAAATATATATTTCTTTCCTGTAAACCCTGAAAAAGGCCAAATGATGGTTTAAACAGACCGAAGCAGTAAATATTTATGTAACGAGTTTATCTACTTACAGGAATCCATATAAAACCAGAGTAGGACGGTTCCTTTCAGCCTTCTGGTTTCTGTTTAAAAAAAAAAACTGATTGAGAGTTTTCCTGTTTAATTTGTTCACTTCGTTTAAACTGTACACAACTACAGAGGGGCATTGTTTTATAAAGCAGGACGGACAGGGTACTTGTATATAAATATCTGCAATAATGAGGTTATTGCTGCTGCCGTTGAACCTGGGCTAAATAAACTGACAGTGTTGCTACTGCCGGGGCTAAAGGATTATATTTTTTGCCTCTTTTGGGTTTGCACATATATATAAATATAGCCGTCAGTTGAAAGGACAGGGTAGTTACTAAAAACAAACCTGTGAAGTATAATGATATCTTAAATAAGACAGGATAGAGCATAAGCATCAGAGATAACAAAAAAAAATGTAGCGACAGAGTTTATGATGTTGCTATGGCATTCTGTAAAATACATAGAAGTACATATTATACAGAATATCCACTTTTATACAGGGTGGTCTCTAACTATGGAGTAGTTCATTGACGGATTATCCAATGTCACATACTATTGGGAAAAATATATTTTTCACAAAAAAGCTTTATTTATAGGAAACAGAGTTTTAAATATGGATTGCTTTATGGTATATATTACGATAGAGGTCTGTATAGTTTCCCTTTAAAGGGCATGTAAAGGCAAAAACAAAAAATCCCATTTTTACTTTCTTGAATGAAAAAGAAACCTATCTCCAATATACTTTAATTAAAAAATGTGTACCGTTTTTATAAGAAACCTGACTGTATGCAGTGAAATTCTCCCTTCATTTACTGCTGTGGATAGGAATTGTCAGACGGTCCCTAACTGCTGAGCAGGGAAACAATCATACTTATGAACAGCAGGGGGAGCCCCCGCCTTACTTCCCAGCCATGCAGAACTCAAGCAGCTTTGTTTATGACAATCCCTAAGCAGCCCAGACCACACTGAGCATGTGCACAGTCTTAGTCTTGCAAGATGTTTAACAAGTTACAAGATGGTGACCCCCTGTGTCCAACTTTGAAAGCATAAATTATTTGTTTGATTAGGCTTGTGGTGCAGTAAGTTCATGTTTATATTTAGTATACAAAATACAGCATTTCTAGCGTTATTCTATTTTAGACTTTTCATGCCCTTTAAAGGAGAAGGAAAGGCTCTGTTTACTTGGGGATACCAAAAGTTAGGCGATTGTATATTTTTGAAACCTGAAACCCCAGGCCAGTGCTCCTATCCGGCCCGGGGTTATACCAATGAGCACCACAGAATGATCGGCTTCTTACTTCTTCTTTCTTCGCATGCACAGTAGAGCAAAAAACTGAACTTTAACAAAGAAGTCGGCTTTTCGTTCTACTGCGCATGGGTCTGCCCCGGGAATTTGAGAAAGAAGAAGAAGGAAAAGAATTGTTTGTGGTACTCACTGGTATACCCCCAGTTCAGTTTTCTGCTCATCGGAGCACTGGCCCGGGTGTGAGATAAGTAGGGATGCACCAAATACACTATTTTGGAATCAGCCAAACCCCTGAATTCTTCGCGAAAGATTCGGCCGAATACCAAACCGAATCCTAATTTGCTTATGCAGGGTGGGAAGGGGAAACTATTTATAATCACTTGTGGGGGGTGCATAACTTTTGGCACCCCCAATTAAATATGCCTTTCCTTCTCCTTTAACCGTGTATTTTCTCAGCCTAAGATAATGATGTTACTTCGCAAGGAGGTAAGATGTTAGTGACTCTTTTGGTTCTACACAGGGCTGTGACGGTTGATTCTCAGTATGGCCTCCTGCTGCAGCATTGCCTGACAGCTGAGCTTTATAGCTTCATTAGAACATAAATACAGCATTCAGTGTCACTTGGTACAAGCAGCGCTCTTGTATAAATCAGTTCAAGCAAATCCTCACAACCCACTCACAGTTAATTAAGGGTCCAACAAAAATCTGGTGTCAGACGGCTCATGAAATGGCCATGTGAGATCTGTGTGTGTATATATATAAATATATATGGCCAATTGTTTACTTAGCAAATCAGAAACACTTTATACAACGTGCGATCCTGTGGCTGCAACGCATTTGATTAACCCCAGCCCCTCCAACTTGTCCGTATATAAATGAGCCTGTTGGTGACACTTATTAGGATTAGCAGAATCCTGCTCCCAAATGTATATGGCTGTAAAGTAATGTTATAGGTCTGGGCAGCTGCGATGCATCCGTGATTAGGTGTTAAACGCTCAAGTGTTTCCATTCGCACGCTTTTTATCTGCCCCTGCGTATTTACTTAGAATTTGTGACATGTAAACAATGAAGGCAATGTTCTTACATCTACTCCCGAATTTGATTCTATAAAGCCACGGCCAGAATATGTATAAATGTACCTTATTGCCTCCCCTGCCAAGGACACCAATCAGCAGTTGTACCGGAGAGACAAGGACTGTACACAGTGGGCAGGAGGTGTTTATGTTTAACTGCTCGAGGAATAAACGTCCTTTAAACGTGAAAAAAAAAACAATTTTTGAAGGAGAACGAACCCATTTATATAACTCAGGCCTGCAGCAGAGGTCTCCCTCCCCCGTAGCCCCAAAGACAGCCCCACTCCCCCATAACATCTGGTAAAGTCTAAGTAGTGAATCGCAATTGGTGGCAACCATGTCTGGCATGTACGGTTGAGCCTTTTCGGCAAGCCAGGGAGAGGCAGACATTATGGCCTCCAACCTCCCTGCACTGCTTGGCCTATTAGAAGGAGATACAAAGGAGAGGGGACGTATTGGAAGGCCTCTGCATTTGTTCTTATATTTAGTTCAACACAAACATTTCTTTTTAGATCTTTACCATTATATGTAATTAAAGGCCCATGGTTTGCCTAAATTCAGTAACCCTCAGAAATCAATCAGACATTTGCTTTTAGGGCCCTTACACGCGGGTGTTTTGAGCTGCACTCCCCTGCGTTCCGGTTTAATGCGTTCAGACACAGGGGAGCGCAGGATTAAATGCACGCCATTACTGTCAAGGGGGCTGTACTCACACAGACACGTGTAAGCGCAGAACGAAGGTTGAGACGCATTTTACCTGCGTTCGGGCTTGCATGCGTATGTGTGAGTACAGCTCCCTTAACAGTAATGGCGTGCGTTTACTCCTGCACTCCCCTGAGGCTGAACGCATGAAACTCAGGGGAGTGCAGCTCAAAACACCCATGTGTAAGGGCCCTTATGCAGGTATCCAGTAAACACTACCTACTAATTGGTTGCTTAATGTCAGAATTAGAGCTCTTACACACAGGCAGGCTTTTCCTACACTCCCCTGCATTGCGCTTTCTTCCGTTCAACCGCAGGGGAGCACAGGAGTAGACGCACTCAATTATTGTGAAGGGGGCTGTACTCACAAAGACGCATGTATTCTCCGAACGCAGCTGAAATGCAACATGCTGCGTCCCACCTGTGTTTGCCGCTTACATGTGTACAGCCCCCTTCACAATAATTAAGTGCATCTACTCCTGCGCTCCCCTGCGGCTGAACAGAAGAAAGCGCAACGCAGGGGAGCGCAAGAAAACCTGCCATGTGTAAGAACCCTTAGTGATAAGTGAGACAGCAAAACCAGCAGGAACAACAGCTTTACCCGTGGGTGGGTCGGGTTCGGGCTGACTTCTGCACAATCTTGGTGGGTCGCAGGTAGGGTTGCCATGTGGCCGGTATTATACTGGCCTGCCCGGTAAAAATGATGGTTGATCCCAATGTTATTAATAGGGAAAAATTATAAATATATTGGAAGGCCAGTATTTATTTCCGGAAAATGTGGCAACCCTAGTCGCAGGTTGATTCAGGACTGAACTTTACTATGCACCTACCCCGCCTGCAACCTTACAATACCCCTCTTTTGCCTCCCTTATATGCTTTATTTAGGCTTGATGTTACGTCTGCATGCCCCGCCCCATCCATGATGCAAAGGGAGTAGGTGTGGGCTTATAAATACCAGCCTTGCTGGAGTTGGGTGCGGATCATGAAGGGGTGGGTTAGGTCCACTTTTTGGGTCTCACCATACTGCCTGGCCATCTGTGAGAAAGAGGCAGTTTGAAGGCCACCTATATACTGTGCTACATTCTTTAATTAGAGTAGGATAAGCGATACAACAATGGTTCCACAGTGGAACCCTGCTTTTACGTTTTTCCAGGGAATGCAGAATTCAGGAAAAGGTATGAAGTCGAGGTATCCTGAACTATTGCATCACCCCCGATTTAGTGGTATCGGTTTTAGGGTAACACACTGTCATTTTCCACCAATGGTAATTTAAAAATGAAGGAGCTTTTACTTGTATAAAATTCATAGATATGAAATTGACATTATTGCATTTAACGCTGGTGTTCCAGGGTCCTTGGCTCCAGAGGTAATTAGTTACAAACAGTGTTTATGGAGTAATTGGTTTTGTACAGAAGTGCTAAGCGCTCCTCGGGGAGAGACGCGCCAAATTACATTTCATTTTACATCCCATTACAGTTGGAAAATGAGACCATTGTGGCATCCCTTTTCATTACATTTTATTACTAACTGTACCCATGCTTCACTACAAACTGATTTTATGATAAAATATATTTTTTGGGAAACAGATTTACATTTTTTTGGGGTGAGTTTCTGCCCAAACAGGAAAGTTGCTCCAAAGCCCTGAAGCCTTCAGCTTAAAGGGCAAGTAATCCCAAATGTAAAAGGTGGCTGTTTCTCCTTTTATTTTCACTGAACTGCTGGTCCTGACTACATACCCAGAACAGAAGTGACAAACGTTTAAGGCACCCTGGTGACATGGTAAATGTCTGTGGCATCTTATAGAATCCACAGATCTAGGGCCTGCACAGTCCTGACCATATCACATCATGGTAGAGGGGTTAATATATTAAAACCAGGGCACTGGGAGCATTTAAGCAATTTATTCTATGTAAACAACATTAACATTTCATGAGCATGACAAGCAAATGGGAAGGGGGGAATATCCGATCAACAGTCGCTTGTTTGTTTGTTAGCTGCCGCTTTGATAATTGGCGGTTCCAGCACAGTCAGACATATTTCCAGTGTCGTCAAATATCGACATTAAAAAAAAAATCCAGTCTCGGTAAACAGCTTAGCTCCATAAAAACAATTAGCAATTCAGGGGTGTATTTGCCGAGAGCAATTAGCTGAGCAGCCTGGCCGACTATTTTCATAGCGTTCGAGTAAAATGATAGATTTCTTCTATAAATAGCGGGTCGTTTCACAGAAGCATAAATGGGCGTTTTGTTCCAAGGAAAATAGAATGGCTGCCACTAAGTAACATGCTGTGAAAGATGTACAGTAGTGGAGCAAGATGAAATCCTGGGGTTGGCCGGTTAAGAACATGGTATCAGAACCTTGCTTTGGACCCTGCATGGTATTATTGTAACAGACAGCTCAGGAATGGGTCAGAACTTTTACGGCTATAAATAAAGGTCAAGTAGTATCTTATTATATGAGTAAAGCTCTTGAGAGCTCATTTACTAATCCCAAAGTGCAGGAGCAATAACGGCCACAAAATTGCACCCCTTAGAACCCATCCACTGAGAACCTCACTGCTGCACGCTGCACCTTGAGAACTAAAGCCTAACTACAGGAGTAGCTAGAAATGTTGTAAATTATGTTTGTGCTTCTGTACCAGCCCAAGGCAACCACAGTACAAAGTTGGCTTGTAACTTTGTTAAACATCTTTGCCAGACTAAGACTGTGCACATGCTCAGTGTGGTCTGGGCTGCTTAGGGATCATCATAAACAAAGCTGCTTGAGTTCTGCATGGCTGGGAAGTAAGGCGGGGGCTCCCCCTGCTGTTCATAAGTATGATTGTTTCCCTGCAGAGCAGTTAGGGACCGTCTGACAATTCCTATCCACAGCAATAAATGAAGGGAGAATTTCACTGCATACAGTCAGCTTTCTTATAAAAACTACACATTTTTTAATTGAAGTATATTGGAGATAGAAAGTAAAAATGGGGTTTTATTTTTTTGCCTTTATATGCCCTTTAAAGGGCCAGAGCATGATAAATCTAAAAAATTGAACTTTTTGAAAAACTCGAATCGAATTTAAATAACTCTCTAGTCGAATTTGACAGTTTTAACCTTAAAAGAACTCGAAAATTCAAACTTCAAATTTAAATTTTCAAATCGAAACCTTGATAAATCTGCCCCTTAAGGAATGGAGATCCGAATTACGGAAAGACCCATTATCCGGAAGGCCCAAGGTCCCCGAGTATTCTGCATAACAGGTCCCATACTTGCATAACGAAATCCTGAAAGAAGTCCGGCTTTATTAGATGATAAACACAGTCACATCACCAGCAACATTTGTTTCAGTCAAAATCAGTGGCGGGCATCTGTGTGCGCCCCCGACATTGCTGCGCCCGTACATTGTGTCATTAGTCACGCGGGTGCTTTTCTACAGGAAAGTGCTGAGCTCAGGATTACTGGGAGTGTGTGAGAGATAATGAATGGGAGTCTCACACAGCAGCAATAATGTCAGAACATGTTAAATCCCTTGTATTAAAGAGATACAACGTCTGCGCTTCTCAGCTGGCGCATTACCCAGGCTCATTAACCCCAGGGATTTTTGTGAGATGTAGTTGCGGCGACTAAACAAAAAGCTGCAGTTTTTAACTGCAAATTGGCGGCTTGTGGAGAGCGGTGATTTTAAGCATTAACTCATCAAGACTATAGCAGCTGCGCTGTCCCATTGGCATTATAGGAGGCCACTCTTCTATTATACAGTGATTCCATTGGTTTATATCAGAGACAGCAATCGGAATAGCTCTATAGGGAGCAATGAGCCCTCATTTCTTCTCCGTATGAGTAAAGTGCAGCAACTGAGGCACAGGGACTATTTTCTCTGTATTTCAGTCAGGAAGGAAGAACACAAGCCCACCCTGAAGCCTCGCAATGACTTGAGTGCAGCATCAAACAACTCCCGTTGATCGGTGGTGAATACGGTGTTGGTTGCACCAGCCAGCAGAAAAAACACCCACCCTAGATTTAGATCTAACAAGACTAATAATGTAAACCAGTCCTTAGACCCTGGCTGTCAGGCTTTTTCGGTTCATGCCACCCCCCTGGAACTCTTTGTTGATGCCTCTCTTAGTTCATGGCAAGGTTACACTTACTGGCAACCCCAAATCCCATTCTACTTAACCTACAGACTGGGCTTCTTGAGATACTGCTCTAGTCCCACCACCAGGGGCTCGGCCTCATAATTCAGGAACCATTTTCTTTAAACCGTCCTTCCAACCTTCTCCTTGAAAGGAGAAGCAAACCTTAAAGTTTAAAAATCCTTACCCCCCCTACCCTACATAGACCCCCCTCCCTCCTCCCCCAGCCTAAATGTTACCCTGGGCAAATGCCCCTAAGTCTTTACTTACCCCTCCGTGGAGAGTCTGTCCAGCCGAGTTCACGGGCACCATCTTCAGCCGATTCGATAATTTTCGGAATAAGACCAGCTCTTCTGCAATTTTCTTGAGTTTCGGTGCATGCGCAGTTGTTGTGAAACAGCAAATTGCTCCAACTGCGCATGCGCTGCTACGCCGGTCTCATTCCAAAGATTACCAAAGAGAAGAAGATGGAGCCTGTGAACTCCGATGCCTGAATCTGCAGAAGGGGTAAGTAAAGTAAAGACGGGGTAGCAGCTAGGCTTGGGGGAGGAGGGAGGGGGTCTATGTAGAGTAGGGATTTTTTTTTTAACTTTAGGGTTTGCTTCTTCTTTAAAGGAGAACTAAAAAAAGAACTAAAGAAGTAGGTAGAAATGTTGTACATTATGTTTTGTGCTTCTGTCCCAGCCAAAGGCAACCACAGCCCTTTAGCAGTAAAGATCTGTGTCTCCAAAGATGCCCCAGTAGCTCCCCATCTTCTTTTCTGCTGATTCACTGCACATGCTCTGTGCTGCTGTCACTTACTGAGCTTAGGGACCCACTCACAATATACAGTACACATAGAATAGAAATGTCACAATATAAGGCTGATTAGTAATTAATACAGATAATTACTACATGGCAGCACAGAAACCAGTACAATTAGCATCAGAATTTAATAATCAGCAAACCTGTAGCATCAGTTTATATTACAGACCAACCTCATTTTCTGCTGGATAATTAGTGACGAGCCCTAAGCTTAGCTTCTCAACAGCCAATCAGAGCCCACTGAGCATGTGAGTGTCACAGACACTTTCCAAGATGGTGACCCCCTGTGACAAGTTTGAAGTCCTGGATCATTGCTGCTATTGACAAGCTGAAACTTTAGGCGGGTGCATTAAGTTCTGTACATAAAAGGGCAGTTTTAGCCATATTCATTTTTAGAGTTTAGTTTTCCTTTAAAGCAGCACAGCAAATCTGCATAGTTACACTGTAATATCTAATCATATACATACAAGTAACATCCCCACTACATATGGGGAACTTGTTGTTCCTGACACCTCATTCCCTTTCTGAATGCTAGAATTATATCAAGTCTATTGGCACCAGACAAGAGTGTGATGACTAAAACAATTGACCTGGCCAAATCTGGGTGTATTCCATTAAACCCTTTAGCTTTGTTCATGTTCATTTTAGTAAAAAAGTAATAAAGAAGCTTCATTGGCTGAGGGGTTCCTCAGCATTTGCCAATATTTTTCTGCCAATCATATTGTAGCATGATACTTGTTGGAAAAATCATAGCATTCCCTTTAAATGTCTAACAATAGGGTAACTAGAATTTACTGAGCACTACAGCAAGATGGCTGCTATCACAAACCTGTGAATAATACAATGCCATGTTAACAAGCAAACACTCTTAAAGGGCATGTAAAGTCTAAAGTAGAATAAGGCTAGAAATGCTGTATTTTGTATACTAAATATAAACATGAACTTACTGCACCACAAGCCTAATCAAACAAATAATTTATGCTTTCAAAGTTGGCTACAGGGGGTCACCATCTTGTAACTTTGTTAAACATCTTTGCAAGACTAAGACTGTGCACATGCTCAGTGTGGTCTGGGCTGCTTAGGGATCGTCATAAACAAATCTGCTTGAGTTCTGCATGGCTGGGAAGTAAGGCGGGGGCTCCCCCTGCTGTTCATAAGTATGATTGTTTCCCTGCTCAGCAGTTAGGGACCGTCTGACAATTCCTATCCACAGCAGTAAATGAAGGGAGAATTTCACTGCATACAGTCAGGTGTCTTATAAAAACGGTACACATTTTTTTATCGAAGTATATTGGAGATAGGTTTCTTTTTCATTAAAGAAAGTAAAAATGGGATTTTATTTTTTTGACTTTACATGCCCTTTAAATGAACACTGATAGCAAGTAGAAAGGACTGCATGGATTTGCAGATAAATTCCGCACTTCGGATCTGCGCAATTTTTACAGAATCAGCCACAAATACAAAAGTTTGGGTAATGTACAGTAATGAGGCTCATCTGTAGGAGTAAAAAAACATGTGTTTGTGTTGTCTCTTCATGATGTTTCATTTCATGGCTATTGGGTTTCCATTTGTCTCGGCCGCTGCAAATTCTGTTTATGCTTCTGCCTTTGGCTCCCCTGCCCTGAGCTGCCGTTTAACTACAGACTAGAAAGATATTCAGAAACATTTTTAACGCAACATCACACTGCCATCTAGTGGGAACATAGCAAAAGTTAGATATTAAAAAAAAAAAAAGGTTTTTGCAGAAATGACAAATGATTGTGCTGTTCAGGGATTTGTATGTTCAAACTAGGGATGCACCGAATACAGGATTTGGTTCAGGATTCAGCCTTCTACCTGGCCGAACCGAATCTGAATCCTAATTTGCATATGCAAATTAGGGTGGGGAGGGAAATCGCATGACTTTTTGTCACAAAACAAGGAAGTAAAACATGTTTTCTCTTTCCTACACCTAATTTACCTATGCAAATTAGGATTCGGTAAACGGCCGAATCTTTCACACAGTTTGTGGGTTCGGCGAATACAAATAGTGGATTCGGTGCATCCCTACTTGAAACCACTGTTTTTTTGGGTCATGATTCTAATGCACTTGCAACTGAAAAACCAGTTCCTATGAACTCCCCAGTGTGGCTCTTGGAATCAATGGGGAATCATTAATATTAAGGTAGAGCCCAAGTCTAGGCTGGAGGGATTGGAAAGGAGCCTCAACTCTGTATCCAGGAATGAGTGTAAAGTCCCACCTAGCACACACACTAGGCTTTATTTAAAGGGATTCTGTCTTGATTTTTATGGTGTCGTTTCTATTTCTAAATTACTCAGTTTGCACTGCAAATAATTCATTCTACAATATAACATTTCATTCTTGAACCAGCAAGTGTATTTTTTAGTTGTAATATTGGTGTGTAGGTGCATCTCAAGTCATTTTGCCTGGTCATGTGCTTTCAGAAAGAGCCAGCACTTTAGGATGGAACTGCTTTCTGGCAGGCTGTTGTTTCTCCTACTCAATGTAACTGAATGTGTCTCAGTGGATTTTACTATTGAGTGTTGTTCTTAGATCTACCAGGCAGCTGTTATCTTGTGTTAGGGAGCTGCTATCTGGTTACCTTCCCATTGTTCTGTTGTTAGGCTGCTGGGGGGGGAGGAAGGGGTGATATCACTCCAACTCCGGATTTCAGGGCAGAATTCTGCTGGAGCAGCACTATTAACTGATGCGTCTGGGAAAAAAAAATCCCTGTGACAGTATCCCTTTAACATTATTCTCTGACTGGGCAAGCGGTGACAGTCGCACAAGCTGGCAATATGGACACTATGGAAATTGCTGCTACTGGACTGGCTATAGGGGGGGCTTTCTGTAACCTGGATCTTCATAAGTGTTGTGCAGGCCGGCCCGATATCCACGGTTTTACCCACAGGTCGGGCGGGTTCGGACCGACCTCACACGATCCTTTCTGGGTCGCGGGTTGAGCTCTTCTGACCCATCCCCTCCCGCGACCTTCCAAATGCCGGCTTACGGTTTGAGCTTTTATAGATGTGCACCTCTCTCCCCACCCTTTTTGTGACATAGGTGGGCAGTTCTATAAAAGAAATCCGGAATTCGGGTGGGCGCGGGTCGGGAAAAGCCCAATCCCATACATCACTAATCTTCATACTTTTAAGATACTTAAATGAATAATTTAAACATTAAATAAACCCTATAGGATTGTTTTGACTCCAATAGGAATTAATATTTTGGGATCAAGGGCAAGTTGTAGTTTTATTATTACAGAGATAAAGGATTTTTTTTTAAAAAAAATATGTTACCATACTTTGAGTCAAGATGGGAGACAACCTTTCCATAATTCAGGATAATTGATTCCATACCTGTATTGGAAACCCTTGAGCCCATACTGAAAGCCCAGTCCAGGTGTCCTGTATTATCCATTTAAGGCACCCTCGGGGGCTGTCCAGGGAAACAGACCCAGAAGCTGCACAAGCTGTAAATGATTTCACTTCAGGAGATGGAGCAGAGGCTCACACCACTATAAGAGCGCCCAAGCAAGATGCACATGGAACTTGCATTGTTGGAATAACTTTTACACCCAGAACTTGACCAGGCACAAGACTAGCAGTTGGCACCTGGCACTAATTTGTGTGTAGGCAACTGGCAGCTATCTCTGGCCTGTCCTAAGCAATCAGCTTTGGCCAGTGCTGAACGGACTGCCTGTACTTAGCATCACTATTACCAGTCTATGCTCTAGCTATGGAAGTGCAAAGCAGCAGAGATGCACCAGTATCAAAAAACATTTTACAAACAGCTGCCAAAGTGGTGCCAATGCCTGGCTTGGTCCCTTTTAAAAGGAAGAGTTGATGGGGCTGATAAAGCTGTATAACACAATGGGGTGTCTAAACTGGAGCTACAGAGCTATGCGCCCACTCCGGGCCCGTCTCCTCCCTGCCAACTTTAGGGCCCCCTTCAACAGCCACTGGCAACACACCCCGACCAGCACGTACCTGTGATTTTCTTCTATAAGTCAGATCAAGGAGAGATCAGCAGGCGGGAGCGGATCTGGGCCGACGGGGCCCACCTCGGTTTTTTCCCCCCGATGTCCCACAAACAGATTTTGGTTGGTCAATATCACCTGACCTGAAACCCGTGTCAAGAGTCTGCTTTAAAATCTTCACATGAGCCCAGGCTACTAGTGATGTGTGGGTCATGAAACTGAACCAGCACCCACCCCCCCTCGTGGTGGTCCTGTGCCACCAATGATGTCACAAAAGGGACGGGGCAGGCACGAGTCTATAAAACAGGAAGCCATCGGTCTAAGGTCACAGGCAGGCAAAGAGCTCAACCTGAAACTGCCAATTACCTGCAAGTAGGGTTGCCACCTTTTCTGGAAAAAAATACCGGCCTTCCTATACGTTTATCTTTTTTCCCTTTTAATACCATCGGGATCAACCATAATTTTTACAAGCCAGGCCGGTAAAATACCAGCCAGGTGGCAACCCTACCTGCAAGAGGAGCAGCGGGGCCAGCCCACTCATCACTACAGGCCGCACAACTCACACAGAGAACTCCCTGCACCCTATGACTAGGGACCCATAAAGTCATTTTTATTTTTTTGCTTGAGCCTTAGTTATTGTACAGTTTATAGAAATCAGAAAACATTTAACATTGGAATGTCATTTGTTAATACAAACATGTTCCCATAAGTTAAACCTTATTTATTTAGTGCTGAACATACATAATTGGACAGACAGACAAACAAACAAATAGAAAGTTTGGCCTTGGTGGGTGGGTCAGATCTTCTCCATCTTTAAAATGAGATCATCGCATATCTTGGTCAGTTCATCATTTTCTTTACTCTGGAAGACAGATAAAACCTTTTGTTCGCTCCTCAGCAGGGGTAACCCACCCCAGAGCATTAACCGCCCACCCTAGACCAATCAGCTATATCACCAATAGACCTTAAAGGGGTTGTTCACCTTTAAATTAACTGTTAGTATGAGCTAGAGTGATATTCTGAGACAACTTCCAATCTTCATTTTTTATTATTTGTGGTTTTTGAGTTATTTAGCTTTTTATTCAGCAGCTCTCCAATTTGCAATTTCACCAATCTGGTTGCTAGGGTACATTTTACCTTAGCTACCATGCACTGATTTGAATAAGAGACTGGAATATGAATAGGAGAGGCCTGAATAGAAAGATGAGTAATAAAAAGTAGCAATAATTATAAAATGTGTAGCCTTACAGAGCATTTGTCTTTAGATGGGGTCAGTGACCCCCATTTGAAAGCTGTAAGTCATAAAAAGGCAAATAATTTAAAAACCATCAAAAATAAATAATGAAGACCAACAGAAAAGTTGCTTAGAATTGGCTTTTATATAACATACTAAAAGTTAACTTTAAGTGTGCCATTGGGCAAGCCATGATTACCTTTTGCTCAAGGGAACGCTCCAGTGACTGAGTCTTCATTTGCTCTTTGCGCAGCGTTGCCTGCAGAGCAGTCGATTCGGCCTTTGCTTTACTCCTGACGTGAGCAATCTCCTCATTTGCTCTGTGAACAGAAAATGCTGGATTAAGCACAGCCATATAAAAGGAACCCAGTGATCATACTATTTGGCAGCACATTATAAAGCAGCACTGAACTCTGGGGCATGTCTAAGAGATATCTGAAGCAAGTGCCCTGATCCAGCCTTTTCTCAAATCAGTTATAAGTAGAAGGACACAGCATGCCAGTGTATCGCATCTGAAGGTTCCATACAAGACTCCTTTTGGAGGGCATGTAGATCCCACAAAAAAAAAAAGTTAATCAATGAACGGCCTCTTTTGAAGTCTTTAAAGGAGAACTAAACCATAAAAATGAATAGGGATAAAGATGGCATATTTCATATAGTGAACTTATTGCAGCAGCCTAAAGTTTCAGCTTGTCAATAGCAGCAATGATCCAGGACTTCAAACTTGTCACAGGGGGTCACCATCTTGGAAAGTGTCTGTGACACTCACATGCTCAGTGGGCTCTGATTGGCTGTTGAGAAGCTAAGCTTAGGGCTCGTCACTAATTATCCAGCAGAAAATGAGCTTCCCCTGTAACATAAGCTGATGCTACAGGGTTGATTATTAAATTCTGATGCTAATTGCACTGGTTTCTGAGCTGCCATGTAGTAATTATCTGTATTAATTACTAATCAGCCTTATATTGTGACATTTCTATTCTATGTGTACTGTATATTGTGAGTGGGACCCTAAGCTCAGTAAGTGACAGCAGCACAGAGCATGTGCAGTGAATCAGCAGAAAAGAAGATGGGAAGCTACTGGGACATCTTTGGAAACACAGATCTTTACTGCTAAAGGGCTGTGGTTGCCTTGGGCTGGTACAGAAGCACAAAACATAATATACAACATTTCTACCTACTTCTTTAGTTAAGCTTTAGTTCTCCTTTAAAGAAGAAGCAAACCCTAAAGTTAAAAAATCCCCACCCTACATAGACCCCCTCCCTCCTCCCCCAAGCCTAGCTGCTACCCCGGAGCAAAGTCTTTACTTACCCCTTGTGCAGATTCAGGTATCGGAGTTCACAGGCGCCACCTTCTTCTCTTCGGTAATCTTTGGAATGAGACCGGCGTAGCAGCGCATGCGCAGTTGGAGCAATTTTCTGTTTCACAACAACTGCGCATGCACCGAAACTCACGAAAATTGCCCAAAGCCGGTCTTATACCGAAAATTATCGAAGCGGCTGAAGATGGTGCCTGTGAACTCGGCTGGACAGACTCTCCACGGAGGGGTAAGTAAAGACTTAGGGGCATTTGCCCAGGGTAACATTTAGGCTGGGGGTAGGAGGAAGGGGGGTCTATGTAGGGAAGGGGGGGTAAGGATTTTTAAACTTTTAAGGTTTGCTTCTCCTTTAAAGGAGAAGGTTGGAAAGACGGTTTAAAGAAAATGGTTCCTGAATTATGAGGCTGAGCCCCTGGTGGTGGGACTAGAGCAGTATCTCAAGAAGCCACTAAAGGGCTGTGGTTGCCTTGGGCTGGTATAGAAGCACACAATATAATGTACAACATTTCTAGCTACCTCTTTAGCTTAACTTTCGTTGTCCTTTAATGTAAAAAAAAAAAAATAATGCAAGTAGCCATTCCGGTTGTTCATAGGTTAACAATAAAGTTGCAGCAACCACTTACTTCTCCTCCTGTAACTCACTCAGACTCTTGGGAATTTGATTTGGCTACCGAGCATGCTCAGTAGGGTCAGAGGAAAAATGGCTGCCAGGTGAAAGCTGCCATTTATTTTATGAAAATGTGACTGCTGGCAAACAGAGGGTATATGTGCTGTACAAAATTATGCAATTAGGCTGATGTGCCCAACTTATCGACAGAGAGGGGAAAAATAGGGGGTTAAGTGTTTCTTTAAAGGAACAGTTCAGCGTAAAAATAAAAACTGGGTAAATAGGCTGTGCAAAATAAAAAATGTTTCTAATAGTTAGTTAGCCAAAAGTGTAATGTATAAAGGCTGGAGTGACTGTTGTCTAACATAACAGAACACTACTTCCTGCTTTGCAGTTCTCTTGGTTTACACGGATTAGTTACCAGACAGTAACCAATCAGTGACTTGAGGGGGGAACACGAGTGTCATAACGGCTGCTTTTGAATCTGAGCTGAATGCTGAGGATCAATTGCAAACTCACTGAATCGTTATGTCCCATGTGGCCCCCCTTATAGTCACTGACTAATTCAGAGTTAGAGAGCTGGAAAGCAGGAAGTAGTGTTCTGGCTATTATGTTGGACATCCAGCCTTTATACATTACATTTTTGGCTAACTATGTTAGAAACATTTTTTATTGTGCACAGCCTATCTACCCAGTTTTTATTTTTACACTGAACTGTTCCTTTAAGATAGTCTCTACAGAAATCCTTTGTTGTGGCATAAGGCTATAAGTACTAGGAGATCAGAGACTTGCTCTGCACTGAGCAAACCCTGTGGGAGTATTTTCAGAGAAGCTGGCTGGGAATAACCTTTAATAAGGAAGTGGTAGTGTTTGAGGACGGTGCCCAGCAGAGTTATAACATCTCTCTGTGGCCTTGTTCCAGTGCACAGCAGAGTTACCTGTTGAGTTTCTCCTCTGCGTGTGCCTTCAGGGCTTGGTAGCGCTGCTCTTCTTTTTTAATCCTTGCCAGATAGTCCTCTACACATTTTTTCAGCGCCTCCTCATTCTGCAGAAAAAAAATTGAAAGGGCAGCTTAAAAATCTGATTTTGGAACAGTGTGTTCTATTTGTAAGTTTTCCAGATAGATCTGATCTGCAATATAAACTTAAAGGGAAACGATCGCAAAAAAGAAGAAATTTAATATAACCTTTATTATACTGAAACAAGAAACGTAAATATAAATTAAATACTCTGTATTGTTTCTGATATAATCAAGTTTATCTTCACTATCCCTCTCTCAGCATCTGTTTCTCTTCATTCTGTCTTCATGCAGCAGTTGGGTGTCAGATATTCATTGACAGTTAGATCCAATATATCTTATAGGGGGGGCTCCTTTCCTAGCAGATGTACAGTCATATGAAAAGGTTTGGGAACCCCTCTCAGATTGCATAATAATTTACTCCACTTTCAACAAAAAAGATAACAGTGGTACGTCTTTCATTTCCCAGGAACATCCGAGTACTGGGGTGTTTTCTGAACAAAGATTTTTAGTGAAACAGTATTTCGTTGTATGAAATTAAATCAAATGTGAAAAACTGGCTGTGCAAAAATGTTGGTAGCTTTGAAATTTTGCTAATTGGAATGCATGTAACTGCTCAATACGGATTACTGGAAACACCAAATTGGTCGGATTAGCTTGTTAAGCCTTGAACTTCATAAGCGGGTGTGTCCAATCATGAGAAAAGATATTTAAGGTGACCAATTGCAAGTTGTCCATTGACTCTCCTCTGCAGAGTGACAGCATGGGATCAAAGCAACTCTCAAAAGATTGTTCAGTATCATGGTTTAGGGGAAGGCTACAAAAAGCTCTCTCAGAGGTTTAAACTGTCATTTTCAACTGTAAGGAATGTAATCAGGAAATGGAAGGCCACAGGCACAGTTGCTGTAAAACCCAGGTCTGGCAGGCCAAGAAAAATACAGGAGAGGCATTTGCGAAGGATTGGGTTGTATGTAAGCATTCTCACAAAGATCACCACCAAATACCTGCAAGAACATCTTGCTGCAGATGGTGTATCTGTACATTGTTCTACAATTCAGCGCAATTTGCACAAAGAACATGTGTATGGCAGGGGGATGAGAGAGAAGCCCTTTCTGCACTCACGCCACAAACAGAGTCGCTTGTTTTATTCAAAAGCTCATTTAGACAAGTCACAGTCATTTTGGAACAAAGTGCTTTGGACTGATGAGACTTTAGTTATTTGGTCATAACAAAAAGTGCTTTGCATGGAGGAAGAAGAACACCCCATTCCAAGAAGAACACCTGCTACCTACTGTCACATTTGGTAGAGGTTCCATCATGCCGTGGGGCTGTGTGGCTAGTTCAGGGACTACTGGGGCCCTTGTTAAAGTCGAGGGTCAGATGAATTCAACTCAATATAAACAAATTCTTCAGGATAATGTTCAAGCATCAGTCACAAAGTTGAAGTTACACAAACAATGACCCTAAACACACTTGGAAATCTACAAAGACATTTATGCAGAAGGACAAGTACAATATTCTGGAATGGCCTTCAGAGTCCCCCGACTTGAATATCATGGAAAATCTATGGGATGATTTGAAGCAGACTGTCCATGATCTGCAGCCATCAAATTTAACTGAACTGGAGAGATTTTGTATGGACGAATGGTCAAAAATACCACCATCCAGAATCCAGACACTCATCAAAGGCTATAGGAGGCGTCTAGAGGCTGTTACATTTGCAAAAGGAGCTCAACTAAGTATTGATGTAATATCTCTGTTGGGGTGCCCAAATTTATGCACCTGTCTAATTTTGTTATGATGCATATTGAATATTTTCTGCTAATACAATAAACTTTGTCATTACTGAAACACTACTGTTTCCATAAGGCATGTTATATATTAAAAAGGAAGTTGCTACTTTGAAAGCTCAACCAATGATAAACAAAACTCCAAAGAATTAAGAAGGGTTCCCAAACTTTTTCATATGACTATTAGAGCTCACTCAAATAACAAATAATAAACAAAATCTAACGAAATATCTGCCTTTTGCACTGCATGTAGAGAGACATGATGTCTGGTGATTTTAATAGAGTGAGCTCTAATACATCTTCTAGGCCAAAGGAGCCCCGCTATAAGATATATTGGATCTAACTGTCAATGAATATCTGACACCCAATTGCTGCATGAAGACAGAATGAAGAGAAACAGATCCTGAGAGAGGAATAGTGAAGATAAACTTGATTATTTCAGAAACACTACAGAATATTTAATGGGTTGTACTCAGTTTCTTATTTCAGTATGATGAAGCTTATATCAAATTTTCATTTTTGCGATAGTTCCCCTTTAAAATAGAGCCGACCCATGTCACTTACCAAAAATTCATTATTTTGCTTTAAAACAGGTTATTCCTGGACATGTGAGGAACATTGTGCCTGCAGAAATGTATCAACTAAATGTTGCAAAATTTAAACAGTTTAGAGTCTGCGCCTGAATCACTGAGCTGCCAGACTCAAACACCAGAGACAAGGACTTTAACGTTTAACTGATCCCATTTTTAAGTCTGAGCGTTAGCCGAAGGAATTTGTGGGATATCCTTTAACCGTCAGCCATGAAGGAGATTTTAGCAGGGGATTGCACGGGAGAGAGGGGAGTGTCTGGGAGAGCAGTTAAAAGGAGGTTGCAGTAGTACAAGCAGGATAGGATAAGGGCATAGGTTAGTGTTTTAGCTGGTGCTTGTCAGTATTCGGAAGGGGAGGGAGAAAAAAAAGTAAGTTGCCTTAGCATTAATATGATTTGAGAAGGCCTTGGACTGGTCAACTAGTCATGGTACTGATCAACAGAAATGTTATTTCTGTGTTCCAGCCTCCCTTTTCAGAGAATATACAATGCATCAGCCCCCTCCCTCCAAACAAAAGTTGCAGCTTTATGAGCAGGCTGTGATTTACGGTGCTCCTCGACATGCCTTATCCAAGAACTAAACTCAGCCAGTAAAAATGCCAAGCTGGGAAACAAGAACAAAGGTTATTCCTGCAAGTGCCATTTCAGACAATTGGCTTAAACAAATGAAACTATGGCAACTGTTCTACCCACAGAGCCACATAATAGCCTTTGTATTGGAACCTTTAAAGAGTACTCCTATCCCCGAGACTTACTGCTTGGTGAGACCTAGATCCTAGAAAATACTTCATATGCCCGTTTGGCTGTAGTGTCAATATATTAAGTTTAAAGGAGAATAATAGTGAAAATTTAATACGAGCTTCATCATACTGAAATAAGAAAACTTTCTAAATACAGTTAAAATGTCTGCATTGTTTCTGAAATAATCAAGCAGTTGGGTGTCGGATGAATGATCCAATATATCTTATAAAGGGAGCTCCCTTTCCTAGCAGATGTATTAGAACTCACTCAAATAACTGATTCCAGTACTAACAAAATAACTGCCTTTTGCACAAATTCAGCATTTAGAGGGACATGATGTCTGGTGATTTTAATAGAGTGAGCTCTAATACATCTTATAGGCAAAAGGAGCCCCCCTATAAGATATATTGGATCTGACTGTCATTGAATATCTGACACCCAACTGCTGCATGAAGACAGAATGAAGAGAAACAGATGCTGAGAGGGGGATAGTGAAGATAAACTTGATTATTTCAGAAATGGTAATTTTTAACTGATTGTATGTAGAAAGTTTCTTATTTCAGTATGAAGCTTATATTAAATGTTCATTTTTACAATAGTTCCTCTCTAAGCAGAAAATTATGAATAGTAACAGAATAAAACCGCACACCAGAGCAGTGCCTGAAACAGCATTCTGGAACTAAATTTCTGGGCATGCACCACCTTTCATAGTAGTGTGGATCTGAGGAGGTTTAGAAAGATGAGCAATAAATGCAGCACTTGTAGCTTAGAGTTACCTTTCTGTATCCTTCCAGCACCTCCTTCTGTTTCTCGAATCGCTTAAAGAGCTCAGAGAAGGACTTTTCCATGGAGTTGAGATCCACCTGCACTTGCTGCTTTTCTTGCAACACTTTATTGATTTCTAGTTTGGACATTTCTTTCTGCCTTTGCGAGTCCTCTGTGAATAAAATATATATATATAACACACATTTTTAATGCGTGAGGCAAAAAGATAGGGATAGTTCACTTTAACTTTTAGTATGAAGTAGAATGACCTTCTGAGATTTTCTAAATGGTCATTTGTGGGTTTTCAATTTAGGTTTTTGTTCGGCAGCTCTCCAGCGTGTAACTTTACCTAGCATTTGTGTGATGGTGCCTTCAAACTCTGCAATTATTTTCCTGAAAACAAACAAGGATATATTTATGAATTTTTTTATACTCAACAAGCTATTATTTATTAACATGTATTTATATAGTGCCAACATATTGTGAAGCACTGTAAAGTAAATGTGATTATACAACTTAATCACATGAATTATATACATAGAACATATGGAATTACATACATCACAAGCAATACCGGTACAAAAGGTGAGGA
Organism: Xenopus petersii; assembly: GCA_038501925.1. Taxonomy (NCBI): domain Eukaryota; kingdom Metazoa; phylum Chordata; class Amphibia; order Anura; family Pipidae; genus Xenopus; species Xenopus petersii. Next base: position 20,676,740 of record CM076672.1, on the reverse strand, counting down.
AGGCCCTATGCAAAAGAGCTTACACTCTAAACGGAAGGGAGTAATACACAAGGTGTGGGACTGGGCAAGATTGAATTAAGTGGGTGAGAAATGTGGTATTGTATGTGGTGTTGCATTTGGTAGTTAAGCAGAGTGAGGGTAGGCTTCTCGAAAGAAGTGCGTTTTCAGAGATTTCTTGAAAGCAGAAAGGTTGGGCGAAAGACGGACAGACCGTGGGAGAGAGTTCCAGAGGAGGGGTGCAGCCCTTGCAAAGTCTTGAATGCGAGCATGTGAGGAGGTAATGAGAGAAGAGTTGAGTAGCAGGTCAGTAGAGGAGCGTAGTAAGCAGTTGGATGAGTATATAGAGATGAGTTCAGAGATGTAGGGTGGGGCAGAGTTGTGAAGTGCTTTGAATGTCATTGTCATTAATTTGAATTTGATTCTGAACGGTAACGGAAGCCAGTGCAGGGATTGATAGAATGGAGAGGCAGAGGAGGAGCGGTTGCTGAGGTGTATGAGCCTCGCAGCAGTGTTCATTATGGACTGGAGAGGTGACAGTCTCTGGAGGGGAAGGCCAATTAAAAAGAGAGTTACAGTAGTCTAGACGCGATATGATGAGAGAGTGAATAAGAATTTTGGCAGCATCTTGGGTGATAAATGATCATATTTTGGATATGTTCCTTAGGTGGAAGTGACATGATTTAATAAGTGACTGGATATGAGGGGTGAAGGACAGGGCAGAATCTAGGATAACCCCAAGGCACCGGGCCTGGGGAGAGGGGGTGATAGTGGAATTGTTAACTATGATGGATACTTCCAGGATGTTACTGGTGTTAGTTGGAGGAAAGAGAACCATTTTAGTTTAAGAGAGGCTTAATTTAAGGTAGAGTTGCGACATCCAGGTAGAGACAGCGGACAGGCAGGAGGATACGTGCGTTAGGAGTTCTGGGTTGAGATCAGGAGATGAGAGATAGATCAGAGTATCGTCAGCATAAAGGTGGTAGTAGAAACCATACGAGTTGATTAATTTGCTGAGGGAGGAAGTATAGAGGGAGAATAGTAATGGTCCCAGGACAGAGCCTTGAGGAACCCCAACAGAAAGAGGTAGGGGAGAAGATGATACTCCGTTGTAGGAGACACTGAAGGAACAATTGGTGATGTAAGAAGAGAACCAGGACAGGGCTGTACGGGTTATATGCAAATAATGTATTTATTAGGGATGCACCGAACCACTATTTGGGATTCAGCAGAGCCCCCGAACCCTTTTGCGAAAGGTTTGTCAGAATACTGAACCGAGTGCTAATTTGCTTATGCAAATTAGGGGTGGGAAGGGAAAACACTTTTTACTTCCTTGTTTTGTGAAAAAAAGTCACACAATTGCCCTCCCTGCCCCTAATTTGCATATGCAAATTAGGATTCGGTTCGGCCGGGCAGAAGGATTGGGGTTCGGCCGGGCAGAAGGATTGGGGTTCGGCCGGGCAGAAGGATTGGGGTTCGGCCGGGCAGAAGGATTGGGGTTCGGCCGGGCAGAAGGATTCGGCTGAATCTGAACCCTGCTGCAAAAAAGGCACAATCCTGGCCTTATCCCAAACCGAATGCTGGAGTAAGTACTAGGGCGCATTTATAAACACTGGACACATTTTCAACTGGGCAGTAACCCATAGCAACCAATCAGTGATTCGATTTTTTTCAACCAGCCAGCAAGTAGAACAATGAACGCAAATGTCTGATTGGTTGCCACGGGTAACTGCCCAGGTGCAAATTTGCCCAGTGTTTATAAAGGACGCCCATGGTCCCCAAATGCTTCTTTGAGGGTCCAATATTCTTTTGGGCCTAAACTGAGCTCACAGAACAAGGTTTTCAAGGGTCTGCAACCAGTCAGTCACCCTGTTACTATAGGCTCCAGCCAGAAGACTCCCCATTCACTACTTAAACATTTGCAACAGGTGATTGCATTTGGCAAATGCTACAAAGTATATATGATTCAACCTTAATGTAAAGATGCTTACCCCATTTCGACATATTCAAGATAAAGCTTTTCGTGTCTGTTTTTCCACTCCAGTACTTCTAAATCCTTTTCTTGAACCTAGTGGGGTAGTAGATTCATGAACAAATTAATACAAATGAAATGACATTATGTTTAGCAAATGCAGTGTTTTTGGACACACCTGTATTAACAGGTACAAGTAAAAATAGAATAACAGAATAGGAGCCTAAAAGTGTGGGGGTTATTCTGTTGGGGCCCCCTTCCATAATGTGAAAATACCCCCTACAACAGAAACAGCAGTTCTAAACCAAATCCTAGGGTACAGAACCTAGTACTGGATTTAATCAGAATTTCATTTGTAAAGACAAAGTAACCCCCTTAAAGGAGAATTCAACCGTAATAAAAAAAATCCCCCTCCCCTGGGTAGAACTCCCTCCTCCCCCCCCCCCCCCAACCATCTCCTTTCTTCTGTCTTTTTCTCAGTTGGAGTAAATTTCCAGTCCTGAACCACTGGACGTGCACGGAAAGTCACAAAGTCAGAATTTTCGTGATTTTTGGCACATGCACAGTTGTTGGACCGGAAATTTACTCCAACGGTGCATGTGGCCAAAATGCCGTCAAGACAAGAAGATTACCGGAGCAGAAGAAGACGGCTGCCGTGAACTCGGAGGCCAGAATCTGCACGGAGGGGTGAGTAAAGAATTAGGGGCATTTGCAGGGGGGGGGGGGTCTACCTGAGGAGGTTTTTTTATTATTACGGATTGAATTCTCCTTTAAGTAAAAACCAATACTGATCTGTAAATAATGGTAAATAGCAAGTAGGCAAACCAAAAAAAATTTTTTTTTGTATTCTGAACTTTTCAATTTAACATATTCAATTATTTTAATTGTAGTTGCTATAATAAGCACTGTCCTGGCTCAGACTCTTAAACAATGTAGCAGAAGCCAGCTGATTAAACAGCCCTGGAGGAACGACTACTCCAGTTATGTTGTTAAAAAAAAAAAAAAAAAAAAAAATGAGACTGAGAAAAGAATGGGATAAACAGATACTGCTTGTAGTTGCAATTGTATTTAGAAATGTAAATGTGTATAATGGAAAGTTGATCAGAATTACATTGTTCCATGATCCAATTATTTGGGTGGTGCGCCACATTAGACTTTATAAAGATACGAAAAAGCTACTCTTAAAATATTAAATGTAAATGAAAAGTTACCTATAGGTCATGTCAATTTTTTTGCCAACAAGTCTGCTTTTGTAAGTAATTGTTATTTATAGTTTCTAACCCAGACTGTCCCTTTCTCAACTTGTCAGTTGGCGTTTAATGCTAAATGGATTTCTGCTGCACAAACATGGCTGCCCCCTCACAGAGAAACATGGAGGTAGTGTAAAAGCATTGGGCAAAATTTTTAATTATATACAAAGAAAATGTTATGATATGTACAGAAGGTTTAATTTCTGGTGTAGCTTTAAGGTTGACAGAATAAAGGACTTTCTATAAAACTTTCCAACACTTTTTTCACTTCAGTTGGTTTCAGACAGTTCACCAGAAAAATACATTTTCCAATTACTTTCTTTTTCTATGTGTGACTGTTTTTGTAATATTGAAATTAGGGATGCACAGAATCCAGCCTTTTTCAGCAGGATTTGTCCGAATCCTTCTGCCCGGCTAAACCAAATCCTAATTTGAGTATACAAATTAGGGGTGGGGAGGGAAATACATGACTTTTGGTCACAAAACAAGGAAGTAAAGGTTTCCCTTCCCACCCCTAATTTGCATTAGGATTCGGTTCGGTATTCGCCAAATCGTTCGCAAAGGAATCAGGGGTTCGGCCAATCCAAAATAGTGGATTCAGTGCATCCCTAATTATAAGTGTAATGTTTCACCTTCTAAAGCAGCTCGGGGGGGGGGGGGGGGTCACTGACCCTGTAAACTGTTTTAAATTGATTCATTTCTTATCTTTGAGTTTCAGAAAAGGCAGCTGTTAGAATGGATACGATAGTTGCGAAACTAAATGTTGGCGAATTTTAACAGTTTAGAGTGTGCCTGAATAACAGATGCCAGACTCAAAACCCCAGAGACAACTAAACAGATTTTGGAAAAAACGTAAAAAAAAAAAAAAAATGGAAAGCAATTGGGAAAAAAGTCTATTTCTGGTGAGCAATCGAAAAACAATGGAAAGGGGAAAAAAAAAAAAAAAAAAAATGTACAAGCCCTTTCAGCAAAATCCTGATTTCACAGGAATCACTCACTGTGCACAACATTGAGGAAGAGCTAGAAAAAAGAAATCACAATCTTTAACTTGCCATTGACCAGAAAAGATCCTGCACTAAGCAATACTAAGAGGGGAATGTAGCTGCAGGGGGTCTTTGCAATATTGTCAATGGCACGCTCCCAAAAACCATTACTTACCTCTAACCGAACTGCTTCTATTGCTGCATCCATATCTTTCTGGCTGTACTTCAGCACCTCAACGATGGCATCAGAAGTTAAAAGGAAAGGATCTGGAACAGCCACACTGCTGGGAGCATCAACAATTAAAGGAGCAGCGTCCTGTGGAAGAACAACAAGGCATCAAGCCCTAAAACCTGCCATTGTTTGTGCATGTAACAAAGAAGCAGTTTGTATATACAATAAAAAAAAAATCTACCATAGCAACATGCAGAAAATGACATTCCAATCCTGACAATGGGAAGTGTGAGCTATTTACAGGCTTAATTACATGCTCAAAAAAAAAAAAGTTTTAACTCAAAGTATAACACAATCAGTTTTTACAATGAGACACGCTCAGATTCGGGTAGATTAGTCGCCCAGCGACAAATCTCTTCGTTGGGTGAAGTCTCCCTGAACTACCTCCCACCAGCTACAATGAAAATTGCCGGCAGGATGGCAATCAGTGCGCTTTGTTTTCCGAAGTCGCCTCATGAGGAAACTTCGCCCGACTTCAGAAAATGAAGCGCTCCAAGTGTCATCCCGCCAGCGATTTAGATTCTAGCGGCAGGAGGTAGTTCAGCCAGAGTAGTCACTCCGAAGAAGAGCCATTTTATCATAGGGCGACAATCTCCAGAATCGGAGCATGGCTCTGCCATTATATTCATGATCTTTAGGCAAGAATGCCTGCAGCAACTCACCGCAACTGTGAAAGTCCCCAAAAGATCCAGTCCTTTCGGTTTTTCCTCATTTTCAAAAGATGGGATAAGTGGGAAATTAACCTCTGATATTCCTCCAAAGAGCTCGAAACTGCAACAAAAAGTGGACACAAGTTATCTGTAAAAATAAGTCCAATCAACTGGCTTTGTTTTTTGTCCTTGAAGACGTTTCACCAGTCATCCAACTGGCTTTCTGAGTTTAGAAGGACTTGTTCTGAACCGAGAAAGCCATTTGGATGACTGGTGAAACATCTTCTAGGAAAAAGACATGGCAAGTCCAGTTGATTGGACACATTTGTAGAGATATACCATGACCTGGATGCGCAAGAATCTTCACAAACATGTACACAAGTATGTATTATGCAGCCACAGAATATGCAGTTGGTAGAATAAAAGCTAGTGATGGTTTTCTACCTGCTCTTCAGGGGAACACTGGGAAGCAAGCTGTTGCCTGCAGCATTTTTCTTTGGAGACTCCCTTAACAAGGGATCGAATTTCAGATACAGAGACTGCTTCCTGAGTGCCGACTCCTTAAACTGCACAAGAGAAAGAGTGCATTATCCATATGGCAGGGGCTGCCCTTGCAGATCAGACAGAGTTAAATTATTCAAATTGGTGCAGAGACAACAGCAGTTAAAGGGATACTGTCATGGGAAAACATATTTTTTCAGTTAATAGTGCTGCTCCAGCAGAATTCTGCACTGAAATGTGTTTCTTAAAAGAGCAAACAGATCTTTTTATATTTAATTTTGAAATCTGACATAGACATATTGTCAGTTTCCCAGGTGCCCCCAGTCATGTGACTTGTGCTCTGCTAAACTTCAGTCACAATTTACTGCTGTACTGCAAGTTCAACCCCCCCCCCCAGCAGCCTAACAACAGAACAATGGGAAGGTAACCAGATAGCAGCTCCCTAACACACGATAACAGCTGCCTGGAAGATCTAAGAACAACACTCAATAGTAAAATCCAGGTCCCACTGAGACACATTCAGTTACATTGAGTAGGAGAAACAACAGCCTGCCAGAAAGCAGTTCCACCCTAAAGTGCTGGCTCTTTCTGAAAGCACATGACCAGGCAAAATGACCTGAGATGCACCTACACACCAATATTACAACTAAAAAATATATATACACTTGCTGGTTCAGGAATTAAATCTTATATTGTAGAGTGAATTATTTGCAGTGTAAACAGTGTAATTTAGAAATAAAAATCATGACAGAATCCCTTTCAGACACGCCTACATTCAAAGGGTATATAGATCTTTTTGCACGGAAACTTACTGAATTAGAGCCAAAATTCTCTAGATAGTCAATTTCAATGGGATGACCAAATCCTTCAGAGAAAACTAAAAAACAAAAAAGAAATGGTGAAGGCATGCAAGCAGAGGGGCAACAAGTATGGACAGACGTGAAAACAATACGGACAGACGTGAAAACAAAACGTTTGCAAGATTGTCTGTTTATTAGGATTATTTTGGTAGCCAAGGTTACCTTTAGGATAGACTGTCAGAGGAAGCTATGTATTACAAAGAAGCAAATGTTGAGTTTTTAGCACGGTCAGACACTAAGCAAAGATGCTGAAGATGCAGCCGTCTCTCTGATGTACAAATCATGTTTGATCTGCTACCAGTTGATTCACAATACAGCTATAAATACCACCTGATGATGATTGTATCACAGCACACTGGGAATATAAATCCTAAGAGCTTTTGAAAAAACATTGAGTGATTTCCCCACCTTTATCTGAAGCTGGCGAAAATAAGCTTCCTATTACAGAGCTGGAACCCGTAAATTTTTTTTGTGGTTTTTGAGTTATTTAGCTTTTTATTTAGCAGCTCTCCAGTTTGCAGTTTCAGCAATCTGGTTGCTAGGCTCCAAATTACCCCAGCAACCATGCATTGATTTGAATAAGAGACTGGAATATGAATAGCAGAGGCCTGAATAGAAAGATGAGTAATAAAAAGTAGCAACAACAATACATTTGTAGCCTTACAGAGTATTTGTTTTTAGATGTGGTCAGTGACCCCCATTTGAAAGCTGGAAAGAGTCAAATCATTTAAAAACCTATAAAAAAAATAATGACCAATTGTAAAGTTGCTTAGAATTGGCCATTCTATAACATACTAAAAATTAACTTAAAGGTGAACCACACCCCTTTAAAGGTAATTCTAACTATTCACTTGAAGGCTACGTTCAACAGCATAAAATTCTATGCCCTGGTGACTTTATGAATGCATACATAGCATACGTAAGAGTAGCTTACTGCCATACTGCCGAATGCCTTACAAAGGCAACAGCAGAAGTACTTGATGTAAAGAAAAGACAGTGATTGGTTCTTAAAGGGCACCAATCATGACCAAAATCATTAACTAAGTAAATACACTATGTGAAAGTTCAAGAAATCCGATTTTTAAAACAGTTAGAATTGTTTGTATAATGTAAATGATCAGCTCACTATTCCTTCTGCAAGATCTCCCCTATCTCCACTGCAGTTCTAGCTGAGGCAGCCATCTTGGATTTCACTGGCTCCTCCTACCTATATCTTCCCAGCCAACTGTAGCTCTGAAATCTCGCACATGCTCAGTTCAAATTCCTTGTTTGCTTATCAACCCTTCTAAGCTATTTTCAAATCAGCCAAACCTGTGTGTTAGCTGCTGTACAGTAGTGCTGCCCCCTGCTGGAAGTTAGCAGGTGGCAGCACTTCTAGTGGATACTTCTAGTAGAGGAGTTTACTAAAACAAGGCATTCTGGGTAGAATACTCAAAGCAGTGTTACAATCTGAGCATGCTCCTGAAATTTGCACATTAGAGTCTCTGTTAGAGTCTCAATATGGCCTCCCTCAGTGAAAGAACCCATTTGACAAAGTAAGGGATTTTTTTAAAACCTGCAGTTTTTTCAAAAAACTATATATGTAGTTTGATTAAACGTGTTTAGCTTGTACTGGTCAGATTGTTAATATGTGTTTCATTTTGGCTGTGATAGGTGCCCTTTAAGAAAGCCGTTATCTACAGTTAGGCCCATAAATATTTAGACAGACAAACCTTTTTTTCTAATTTTGGTTCTGTAAATTACCATAATGAATTTTAAATTAAACAACTCAGATGCAGTTGAACTGCAGACTTTCAGCTTTAATTCAGTGGGTTCAACAAAAAGATTGCACAAACATGTGAGGAACCAAAGCCTTTTTTAACACAATCATTTCAGGGGCTCAAAAGTAATTGGAAAAAGTAACTGCACCTGACAATGGACTCAAAGGCTATTTCATGGGCAGGTGTGGGCAATACCTTTGTTATGTCATTATCAATGAAGCAGAAGTCTACCATAAAAAGAAGACTGCATGAAAGTAAATACAGAGGGTGCAGTGCAAGGTGCAAGCCACTCATAAGCATCAAGAATAGAAAGGCAAGATTGGAGTTTGCTTAAAAAAAAAAAAAAAAAATCTAAAAAATCCAGCAAAGTTCTGGAAGAACATTCTTTGGACAGGTAAAACCAAGATCAACCTCTACCAGAATGATGGCAAGAAAAAAGTATGGAGAAGGCGTGGAACAGCTCATGATCCAAAGCATAGCACATGATGTATAAAACATTTGGGAGGCAGTGTGATGGCTTGGGCGTGCATGGCTGCCAGTAGCACTGGGACACTTGTGTTTATCCATGATGTGACACAGGACAGAAGCACAAGAATGAATTCTGAGGTGTTCAGAGACACTGTCTGCTCAAATCCAGCTAAATGCAGTCACATTGATTGGGAGGCGTTTCATAATGACCCAAAACATACAGCCAAATCAACCCAGGAGTTTATTAAAGCAAAGAAGTTGAATATTCTTGAATGGCCAAGTCACTCACCTGATCACCCCCTCAGGGCCCCCGGCAGTCCCCCCGCCGCATGTTCGGCAGCCAGTTCCGGGTTTACCGAGGGGGCCCGGCTGCGCGTCCTGCGCCAGGGCCCGTCCCCCTCTAGTTCTGTTTTTGAACCCAATTGAGCTGCATTTCACTTGATGAAGACTAAACTTCGGACAGAAAGGCCACAAACAAACAGCAAGTGAAAACTGCTGCAGTAAAGGCCTGGCAGAGCATTAAAAAGGAGGAAACCCAGAATCTGGTGATGTCCATGAGTTCAAGATTTCAGGCTGTCATTGCCAGCAAAGGGTTTTCAACCAAGTATTAGAAATGAACATTTTATTTTCAGTTTTTTATTTTGTCCAATTACTTTTGAGCCCCTGAAATGAAGGGATTGCGTTAAAAAAAAAGGCTTTAGTTCCTCACATTTGTATGCAATCTTTTTGTTCAACCCACTGAATTAAAGCTGAAAGTCTGCACTTCAACTGCATCTGAGTTATTTCATTTAAAATTCATTGTGGTACTGTACAGAATTAGAAAAAAGTTGTCTCTGTCCAAAGATTTATGGGTCTGACTGTTTATAATGGAAAATAAATCACCTCCCAGAACAAGAATCTTACTTTCTGAAGCTGGTTTAAAGTCCATATCTGCAGCTGGTAAAAAGTCTGCTTCTGTGGCTAATTTAAACTCCGAATCTGTTCCATTTATTTCTGGAGGTGTCATGTCTGGACTTCTATGGTCCACTTCCTTTTGGAAAGGTTCATGGCCGACTGTAGAAATTTCTGGTTGGGTCTCATTTTCCACCGGAGAACTCTCAGTAGTTTGCTATAATTTAAAACAAAATAAAATTGCAATTAAAAAAAATCTTTTAGTATCCATGACAAGGCCATTGTTCCGTCCGCGGAGCACAAAGTAGCCTAGTCAAGTTCACATTCCAGTGTAATTCTTCATTCTAAATGCAAATCAGATTGATTTAACGAAGGAAAACCAGCCTGAAGGTAAACATGGGACATATCACTCCACTATGTTCACTATTGACTAAATATCATCCAGGCAAAAGGCAGACACTCTCATAAATGGGATTAGCAGGACAACAAAAACTGACATTAAAGGGAACACTTTGGGGTGGCTTTTCCTTAGTATGGGGACAATGGTAGATCATGAGTTAAAAAGGGATGTTTGGAAAGCTGGGCCCGAAGGGAGATCGTTTAGCTCTTGGTTGTATATTGAAAGGTTGGTGGTTAGACAGATGCAGAAGATCAATCTTATGGGAGAAGCCTTTGATAATTTGGCTGTTAAAGGGATATACATTTTGATTTAAAGGGGTTGTTCACCTTCCACCTTTTTCAGTTCAGTTGGTTTCAGATAGTTCACCAGAAATAAAGACTTTCTCCAATTACTTTCTATTTTCTATGTGTGACCGTTTTTCTAATATTAAAGTGTAAAAGTTTAATTTTTCACCTTCATTTCTAATTTGTCCCTGCTGAGCAAAATCCCTGAGTTTCATTAAAGGCGGCTGATAGATTTGATACAATAGTTGCTAATACTCCAGAGATGCTGCTGAGAAATATATCAACTAAATGTTGCAAAATTGTAACAGAATCTGCACCTCAATTACTGAGCTGCCAGACAAGAACATTCACCTTTAAAGTAGACATAGTGTAAAAAATAAGAATGTGCCAGTGCATTATACTCATTTAGATATAGAAGAATTGTGCTTTAAAATGTAGTGTTTCAGGCTGATTTATTGAATATTTCTGAAAAAACCCTAATATTCCCTCCCTTTTATTCCACTTACTGAATTCCCAGGCTGCACTGTAGGACAGGAACCAATCAGCAGCGAACAGGACCGGATAGGGAACTGAAGTCTGTCTGTGCTTGTGTGACTGCAGGGCTGTGATTGGCTGTCCCCCTCCTACTGTGCTTCTGGCAGGGACCGTTAGGACACACCCACCCCTCATTTGAAACAGACAGGGACCAGTGAACATCTATAAGGAGCTCTAAAAAGGGGGCATTTTTAAAGACAATAATTTATAGCACAATGTGAAAGCAACACCATATATTACTTATAATTGCCTACAAAATTAGTTTTTTTTTTCATTTATCCTATATGTCTCCTTTAAACTTATATTTTGGAAAACCGTTAAAAAATGGAAAGTAATTGAAAAAAGTCTGGAGAACAATCTGAAAACTCACCTGAAAAGTGTTGGATAGGTGAACAACCCCTTTAAAGTGCTTTTTAACTCCAAAAAAAACCCACAAATTTCCATGTGCCACCAGCAGACAAGTTTCTCTCTGCACCTAATTTTGCCAAACGGGTTTACTTTTCATGCAACATTTGAAAGAACGCTTCCACCACAGAATGGTCTAGATTTGTTATTGGTGCTTCGTATTTGTCAGAATCTGGTTAGAGAGGTGTGTTGTTCATAGTTTTCCCACATTGTGTGGTATCTGAAAAATAAACAAGTCTTACCTCATGTGGCAGGTCAGCATTACTTAAAACCACTGGTTGATCTTCCGTGTGTGATTTATCTTCAGCAACACCAGAATCCTGGGCAGGCCTGCATAGATTATATATATATATATTGCTATTCAGTATTTACAGTGCTAACATAAAGACTGGGCGTTTCTCACATCCTGTATGTATTGGTGAACACTTAATTAACTTATAGGGAAGAGTCACTGTAAAATAAAATGCCCAAACAATTTCCGGTCCTGAACAACTGCGCATGTGGCGAAAGTAACGAAAATTTCCCAAAAAAAAATTTTGGGACTTTCGGCGCATGCACAGTGGTTCGGGACCGGTCATTTACTCCAACTGCGCCAATACTTCAGAAAAAGACCAGACAAAGAAGATGGCTGGCATGAACTCCCGTGGCCAGAATCTGCATGGAGGGGCGAGTAAAAAAATTAGGGGCAGTCTACCCAGGTTGATGGGGGAAGGAGTTTTTTTAAACTACAGGTTGAATTCTCCTTTGAATGAGTGTTTATAAAAGGGTGAACTTTCACCCAATGATAAATACTCTTTTAAAAATCCCATAGAAATGAATGGAGAGTGGCGGAATTTCACTCTAGGGAACTGTGGTGATCTCTAACTTCACTTTTTAATAAATACACCCCATTGTGTGGGGCAAAACAATCAGACTGAAAGATCAGACCAAGAATTAAGGTGGCCGTAGAGATCCGCTCATTTGATGATGTCGCCAAACAAGCAGATCTATTCATGATATGCCCACATAATGGATCCTATACAGGCGGTCGGATCACAGGACCGCATAGACGCGGCTGCGATACACGGGATTGGCCGACTTTCGACAGTCATCAATCGCAGAAGCCCGTCGGATGGCCCCACACACTTGGGCTGTCGGCAGCTTTTATTGGCCTGTGTATGGGGGCCTTTAGATCTTGATTGCTTAGACCAGCTCAGTCTCACAGCAAGCAGTAAAGGATTCAGCTTATTATTGCTGATGCAGCGCCAGAATTCTCTCCTATTCAATGACTGGAGAAATAAACTCATGCACACTCTACATTTGCTACGCACAGTGCAGAGTTTAAAGAGGTGGTTCACCTTTAAGTTAACGTTTGGTATGTTATAGAACAGTTAACTATAAGTAAATTTTCAATTGGTCTGTTTATTTTTTTTATAGTTTCTGAATTTGCCTTCTGACTTCTTCCAGCTTTCAAAAGGGGGTCACTGAACCCATCTAATGCTCTGTTATTGTTACTTTTTATTACTCTTCTTTCTATTCAACCCCTCCCCTATTTATATTCCATACCCTTATTGAAATCAATGCATGGTTGCTAGGGTAATTTGGACCCTAGTGAGCAGAGAATTGAAACTAAAAGCTGGAGAGCTGCTGAATAAAAAGCTAAATAACTAAAAAAAATAAACCAATAAAAAGGAAACCAATTGCAAATTGTCTTAGAATATCACCGTCTACATCATACTAAAAGTTAACTCAAAGGTGAACACTCCCTTTAAAGGAGACTTACTCTATTTCTCCAAGGTCCTTCTTAACATCAGCATTCTCAGCTGGTGCCAAGTCAGTGTCTTCTGCTTTTGGTTTGCAAGCAGCTTGCACTTCATTTGCGACCTTCTGGCCCTTGGGAGAGCTGGAGACCTTTGACCCACCACATCCAAATGGATTAAAATTTGGATCATCAAACTTCTCCCAGTCAAACTCGTATGATGCCTTTGGAACAACGACTTCATCTTCTGCTGGCTTTGCAGTTTGCGTTTCCTGCTTTTCTGCCGTGGTTTCCTGTTTTGGAGCTGGTTTCTTGGTAGCAGTTTTAACGGGAGGTCTCTTTCCGAGTTTTTTGGGGGGAGGTTTTCTCGCAGGGGCATCGCCATCACTAAAATTAAACTCAAGCTTTACTGGTTCAGTTTTAGCCGCATTTACATCTTCTGGAGGAGGAGTTTGCTTTACTCCTGCTGGTGAGTTCTGAAGCTTGGAACCTCCAGTTTTAAAAGGATTGATCATGTCAATGTGATCTAGGTCAAAACTGTATGAGGATTTTGGAACAGGAGGAGGGCTTTGTGCATCAGAATTGGCTTCATCTGTTACAGCTTCAACGTTCTTTACATTACTTGAACACATGTCCTTATCCAATGATACAGGCTCTTCTATGCTATTGGATGATTTATTGGACCCCTGTAAATCTTTAATGCCCGACTCGGAGAGGGGAAGGGTGTCATCCAGTGCAGCTTTATCGGATACACCTAAGGTGCTGCTTTCAGAAGAGAACTGAACTGTAACGGGGGAATCTAGATTTGCAGCAGACGTATTTGAAGACTCCGTGTGTTTAGAGACTTCACCTGCTGGAATTACAGGAGTGGTGGCTTCCATATTCTCCATATGGCTTGGAAGATCAGCTTTTATTGGGGAATTTAGCATTTGAGTTTTACTCTTAAATGGGTTGAGGTCGTCCAAGTTGTCAAAATCAATGCTATATGCCCCTGTGCTGCTCATAGGCAATTCATCTGAATCCGGTTGGTTAGTGGAAACCAATTTATTCGTTTCTACTGGATTTGGCCTAAAGAAAATTAAAGTAAAGTATAAATTTATTCTGAAATCTGACACGGTTAGCATGTAGCTATATAGTCCTATTGATCGCCTCCACTGGACCTTGTAAGCTGGACACCCTTCCACTTTAAAGTACAGGTGTCCAAGCTGAAGCCTTTCAGGTGGTACAACTGGCATCATCCCCATCAAAGCGCATCAAAATGAATTTAGTTTTAGGCAGCTAATGTACAGGGCTTTCTGTACCAGACTAGAGATACAGTAGACTAATGATGGGCTTCATCAATACCTCCAACACGTCTTCCTCTAACTCTAAGGGGCCTGTTTATCATGCCGTGAAAAAAGTGGAATGAAACATTACCGGTGATGTTGCAATAGCAACCAGATATTTGCTTTTGTCTTCTAACTCGTCTAATCTAATTGCGGATTGGTTGCTCTGAGCAAAGTCACCGGCAATGCTTCACATTTTTTTTTGTTTTTTTTTTACACACAGCATGATAAATAGGCCCCTATATGTTTCAAACATAGTGTACTCTGGGCCGTTGATGCTTATTGGGTATATTCTCAACCAAACAGAAGGTCAGACAAATAAAGGAAACAGTAGCGGATTTTAAAGGAAAACTATACCCCTCAAACAATGTAGGTCTCTATAAAAAGATATTGCACAAAACAGCTCATATGTAAAACCATTTTCATAATAATATACATTTTTAGTAGTATGTGCCATTGGGTAGAATTCACGGTGCACACAAACAAACCATACTTTTTAGGTCACATGAGCCAATTAACAGACAGAGTTCTGTCTTTTGCTGGAAAGGGGGGTTCCCTCGCACACCCTGGCCATCGGAACTTGGAAACCTGGTGCTCAATGAAGAAGGTATTGGCAGCCTCCAAGAAAGACAGCGAAGTAGAAAATCACCAGCACAACAGGATATTTCTAGCAGGGAAACCATTGCTCGTTTATTAATGGATGCAACGTTTCCCTGCTAGAAATATCCGGTTGTGCCGGTGATTTTCTGTCTTTTGCTTCAACGCTTCTTCCTGTTACAGTTAGAGCTGCAGTATTTCTGGTCAGGTGATCTCTAAGGCAACACACAGACCATCACAAAATGGTGGTTCAAGGCAAGAGATGTAAAAGGAAATTTTTACCTAAATATATATTCCAGTTTGGTTAGATTCTTTAATATGCCACTTAATTTTATATAAACTATATGTTGCTCAAGTATTCATTTTGGGGGTATAGTTTTCCTTTAAGGCTATGAATATCAGAAGCTATTTTATTTATATTATATCTATACACACACACACACCTATCTATCATCATCATCATCATACACCGCACTCACAGGTCTTTGGTGATGAACAAAACACACGTGATATAATAATTCTCCCTTTTTATGTGTAGTTATGTCTACAACATGTTTTATGCAAACACTTCGAAGGACCATTAAAGTGATACTGACACTAAAAAACTACTTTTTATAATCTGAATATACATTAAAAGTTACCAATAGGTCATGTTAATTTTTTGCCGAGAGGTTTGCTTATCCAAGTTATTGTTAGTTGAAGTTTCTAAACCTCTGAGCCTGTCAGGTAAAGGGGACCTGTCACTAATAAATAATTCCAAATCATTTTCTATCATGTTGGTTGAGCAAAATAAACTTTACTTACGCTATATTTATTATTTAAAGTTTGTTTTCCTCAGTCTTGGAATTCACAATCAAAGCAAGCTGGCAGATAAATTAGTTAGAGGGATGGAAGGCTTAAATCATGAGGGGAGACTGTCAAGGTTGGGGTTGTTTTCTCTGGAAAAAAGGCGCTTGCGAGGGGACAAGATTACACTTTACAAGTACATTAGAGGACATTATAGACAAGTAGCAGGGGACCTTTTTACCCATAAAATGGATCACCGCACCAGAGGCCTCCCCTTCAGACTAAAAGAAAAGAACTTTCATTTGAAGCAACGTAGGGGGTTCTTCACAGTCAGGACAGTGAGGTTGTGGAATGCACTGCCGGGTGATGTTGTGATGCTGATTCAGTTAATGACTATAAGAGGGACTTGGATGATTCCTTGGACAGACATAATATCAAAGGCTATTGTGATACTAAACTCTATAGTTAATATAGGTATGGGTATATAGAATTTAATTAAAAGTAGGGAGGGGTGTATGTATGGATGCTGGGTTTTCATTTGGAGGGGTTCAACTTGATGGACTTTGTCTTTTTTCAACCCAATTTAACTATGTAACAGTCGATAACATAAGTACTACAGGTATGGGACCTGTTTTCCAGAATGCTCGGGACCAGGGGTTTTCCGGATAACGGATCTTTCCGTAATTTGGGTCTTCATGCCTTAAGTCTACTAGAAATTAATTTAAACATGAAATAAACCCAATAGGCTGGTTTTGCTTCCAATAAGGATTAATTATATCTTAGTTGGGATCAAGTACAATGCACTGTTTTATTATTACAGAGAAAAAGGAAATCTTTTTTAAAAATTTGGATTATTTGGATAAAATGGAGTCTATGGGAGACAGCCATTCCGTAATTCGGAGCTTTCTGGATATCGGGTTTCCGGATAAGGGATCCTATACCTGTACTATAGTTTATATATTAAACAAGCTGCTGTATAGTCATAGGAGCAACCATTCAAAGCACAGGTTACATAGTAGAGAACAAATGCACAGTGTAGAATGAAATCGCGTGACTGTCACAAAATAAGGAAATACATTTTTTCCCCTCCTTCTCACCGCTAATTTGCATATGCAAATTAGGATTCGGATTGGTATTTGGCCGAATCCAAAATAGTGGATTCGGTGCATCCCTAGTCATAACCACCCTGCATTGCACTTACTAGAGAGTTTATAAAACACTAGCAGTGAGGCAGGTATCACCTTGACAGACGTGTATTTTTCAATCCCAGTTACTGTGTTACATAAGGACTCACCCGCAGTTACTGGGGACAGACAAGTGCAGCTGCTCCAGTGCTTGTGTACAATCCTCCAATAAAAATGCATTCGCTGGCTTGTTTGCAACACTGGGTGTCATAATTCTTTGAGTCTGCGGGTCTCGCATCGGTGTCTGAAACGTCACCTAAAACAAAATTCAATCAAAATCCTCAGAAATCCAACTGGAACAAAGAGTCAAGCAAGAATGGGGAATTAATAAAATAATGCACATTAAAAAAAAAAAAAATCAAATACCTTGATGCTTTTAAGAGTGGGTTTTGGTGGCAGATTATCTTTCTGCGAGGGCCGTAGAATAGAAGGTCGTCCGGTAGTCGGAGGACTAAACAGCAAGTCGCCCTTCTCTGCAGTTATATCATTTCCTGCATTTTCGTCGTTTATGAGTTGTAGGCTCATTCTAAACAGGAAAGCAAAAATGAAAGCAAATGCGTCAACATCCTGAGACCACAGACTGGTATAAGAGCTTGAGATAGAAACCACAGCCACAGCTCTGCTGCCCAATCCCCATTCAGACTCCTTTTAGTTAACCAAGTATGATGTAGAGAGTCATCCTCAACCAGTAGCTCGTGAGTAACATGTTCCTCTCCAACCCCTTGGATGTTGCTCCCAGTGGCCTCAAAGCAGGAGCTTATTTTTGAATTCCAGGCTTGGAGGCAAGTTTTGGTTGTATAAAAACCAGATGTACTGCCAGTCTCCTGTAGGCTTCCAGTCCACATAGGGGCTACCAATAGCCAATCACAGCCCTTATTTGGCACCACCCAGAAACATTTTTCGTGCTTGTGTTGCTCCCCAACTTTCTTTAGTGAATGTGGCTCATGGTTGAAAAAGGCTGGGGACCCCTGATGTTGATTATTATTATCATCTGGGATTTTTGGGTTATTTAACCATTTATTCAGCAGCTCTCCAGTTTGCACATTCAGTAAACTGATTGCCAAGGCACCAATTACCCTAGCAACCATGCACTGATTTGAATAAGAGACTGGAATATGAATTGGAAAAGATCTGACTAGAAAGAGGAGTAACAAAAAAGGGCAATAACAATAAATGTATATCTTTACGGAGTATTTATTTTAATATGGGGTCAATGACCCCCATTTAAAAGTTGTAAAGAAACAGAACAAGGCAAATAAAATAAAATAAAAAAATAACGATTAATTGAAAAATTGCTATACAGGTATGGGATCAGTTATCCGGAAACCCATTATCCAGGAAGCTCCAAACTACGGAATGGCCATCTCCCATAGACTCCATTTTATCCACATTTTTTAAAATTGTTTTCTTTTCCTCTGTAATAATAAAACAGTAGCTTGTACTTGATCCCAACTAAGATATAATTAATCCTTATTGGAAGCAAAACCAGCCTCTTGTGTTTATTTAATGATTAAATGATTTTCAAGTAGACTTTGGGTAGGACTCCACAAACGATTTCGGAGTGATGCGACGGGACAAAAATAAAGTAAGAGACAATTGTCGCAGCGTTGATCCAACGCAACACGACTGTCGGATGCAGACGCTGCGTGCTGCGTCTGTATTCCGACAGTCGTGTCAGATCAACCCTGCGACTATTCTATCTCTTACCTTATTTTTGTCGCATGCAACAAGTCGAATGCATTTTGTCGCAGTGCGTCAAATCAGCCCGAAATCGTTCGCGGAGTCCTACCCTTAAGGTGTGAAGATGTATTTTAGGTGAAAGATCTGTTATCCGGAAAACACAAGCATTCTGGATAAAAGATCCCATACCTGTACTAACATAAAAGTCAGTGAACCACCCTTTAAATTAACTTTTGGCAAGAAGTAGACAATTTGCAATTGGTCTTAATTTTTCAATTTTTTAAATATATATCTTTTTGTTCAGCCGCTCTGCATTTCAGATTTTACAAGCTATCTGGTTGCTATAATCCAGTGAACCCTTGCAACCAGTCAGTGGCTGGCATGAGAAACTGGAAGATGAATGGGAGAATGATAAAACAAATGCCATGATCCATTATTCAGAAACAAGCTGTCCAGAAAGTTTCGAATTACGGAATGGATGCCTCCCAGACTCCATTATAATCAAATAATCCACATTTTGAAAAAGGATTTCCTTTTTCGCTGTAATAATAAAACAATGACTTGTATTTGATCCCAACTAAAATATAATTAATCCTTATTGGTTGTTTAGCGTTTACAGGATTTTCTAGTAGACTTAAGGTAATTAGATCCAAATTAAAGAAAGATCTGTTATCCGGAAAACCCCAGCATTCTGGATAACAGGTACTATACTTGTACTAAAAAGTAACAGTAAAACGCTAGATTCACAAATTGAATTTTTTTGCGGAATGGGCATAAAAACTTAGATATTTAAAACAAAAAAAGGTTTGAAAGTTGCCTAGAATATGATATTCTATAATACACTAAAAAAAAGGTTAACTGAAAGGTAAACAACCCCTTTAACGATTAGGGATAACATGAAGGACATTCCAGCAATTAAATGTTACAGTTTGGCTGCTACATGGCCAGGAGACAGCTTTGCGTACATAGGGATCATCATTTTATACACTTTCACTTAGCTGACTTTTTCTAAATCCAAAATAAAGTAACTTATTTTGTGGGGCAGAAGTCTAAGATTATTCTCCAAATTCATTGCCAATGTAAGCAGCGTTAAAAGGAGCAGTTTAGCCCTTACATTCAGTTAAATTGGCCTCTTTTAAAGGAACAGTAACATGAAATTTTTTCTATAAAAAATGTGTGCCTTTAACGGAAAAAAAACACCAGCACACATTTAACTTTACATTTGCAAAGACTTTATTAACTCCCTTTGCGCTCCTCTTCTGAAAAGGCGACATGGGACGATCCATCAGGCGGCGCTCAATTTCTCCTCCCTACTTTCTATAGGAGATGGCCAGGGAGGAGAAATCAAGCGCCGCCAGACGGATCGTCGCCATGTCACCTTTTCAGAAGAGGAGCATTGGTAAGATATTTCTTAATAAAGTCGTTGCGAATGTAAAGTTAAAGGAGTGCTGGTGTTTTTTTTTTTCGTTAAGGGTAAACAAATTTTTCATAGAAAAAATGTCATGTTACTGTTCCTTTAAATATACTTTTAGTATGACGTAGAGAGGGATATTTTGAGACCATTCGCAGTTGGCTTTCATTTCCTTATTATTTTTAAGATTTTGGGTTATTTCGATTTTTATTCAGCAGCTCTCCAGTTTGCAATTGCAGCGATCTAGTTGTTAGGGTGCAAGTTACCCTAGCAACCATGCAGAGGTTACAATAAGAGACTGGAATATGAATAAATAGCAGAGACCCTCAATAGAAAGAGGAGTAATAAAAAGTTGCAATAATACATTTGTAGCCTTAAGGTTTAAGCACACGGGCAGATCCGGGGAGATTTAGTCGCCTGGCGACTAATCGTCTCTCCCCGAACTGCCTTCCCCCTGCCTGCTATAATTAAAAAAAAAGCCAGCGCCAATGCACTCGCGGCGCTTCAATTTCCGAAGTTGCCGAAAATTACCTCACAAGGAAACTTCTGGCAACTTCGGAAATCGAAGCGCCATTTGTGCATTGCTGCAGGAGATATTTAATTTAAGCAGGCAGAAAGCAATTCGGGGGAGATTGTCGCCCCACAGAAAAGGCGATTAGTCGCCGGGCGACTACATTATCCCAGGATCTGCCAGTGTGCTTAAACCCTTACAGAGCATTTATTATATTTAGGACAGACACACGCTGCTATTTCGGGAGATTAGTCGTTTAGCAACAAATCACTTCTTCGGGCGACTAATCTCCCAGAACTGCCTTCCCGGCGGCTAGAATGTAAATCACCGGCAGGATGGCACTTGGAACGCTTCGTTTTCCGAAGCTGCCTCATGAGGAAACTTCGGGCGACTTCGGAAAGCTGAAGCAATCCGAGTACCATCCCGCCGGCGATTTACATTTTAGCTGGTGGGAGGCAGTTCAGGGAGATTAGTCGCCCGAAGAAGTGATTTGTCGCTGGGCGACTAAACGCCAGCAATAACAGCGTCTGTCTCTGCCCTAAGATGGGGTCAGTGACCCCCTTTTGAAAGCTGGAGAGCCAAAAGTTGAAAGCAAATAATTTAAAAACTTTAAAGAATAAAAAAAATAAAGGGCAATTGCAAATCTGCTTAGAATGAGCTATTCTATAACATATTTATATTTATAAGTTAAAGGGTGAACCACTGGGCTTCGGATCATTATTCCTTATTGTTTTCATTCCAAAAATGAATTGAAAAAAAAAAATGGTGAAAGCAGAGGAATTAAAAGGGCTGCCATGTTGTCACTTTCCCGTGCATCATTTAAAGCGTCTGCTTGACAGATAATAAGTATAAATAGGAGCAATAACAATATAAACACTATCCAGGAGACAAGGGAACGGGAGACAATCACAAGCCCAGGATAAACGTGCCCCATACAGAAGCCCGGGATATAAGAGAAAAGTCAGTCAGAGCCCCGCTATAAACTTACACTTATTAGTAACACCCTACTAACCTGTGAGAAGAAGGCGCGAGCGCCCGACACGGCTCTATTTAAACCTTTATGCGCCCCGGGTATCTGTACAACCTCTACGGTGCCTCAGACGCTTTTGACCACATTGAGTGTTTTTTTGAATTCCTGCAGTCTGGAAGAAGCCGTCCAATCACCGTTGCCGATAACTCCCCACTGTTACGAATAAGCCAATGACAGCGAGCGGAAGCTGACACGTGATCGCGCGCCCCCGTGGGCGGAGAACGGCGTGACAGATTGCCTGTGTGACGTCCTTGTTGTAGCGGGAGCGCGCCTGTTTCACCCTTTACATTTACTCATTCCTGTAATAAACTGAAGAGCCGTTTATCAGAGAAGGAGACGCTTGTCCTTATGTAACAGCAGTCAGACATGGTGGAACAGTGCTAGTTTGGCTGCTGTATAAATGGGTCTCAATCAGCCAATGAGCAGCTATAGACAGGGACTTTATATTCTCCCCTTCACTGCATGGTACTAGGCCCCACAGCAAAATCATTTTAGGGGCCCCCAAAATATCCAGAGGTTGTGCAGTTGTAACGATTTTATATATTAAAATGACCAGGGATGCACCCTTACCTCCCAACATTTTGGAAATAAAAAGAGGGACAAAAAAGTTGCTGATTTTTTTGACCACGCCCATTGTGGCCACACCCCCTAATTACCATGTTCATTTTACAAAATTTGGTTATGAAAGTTTGAACACTTTTCTGTTTTTACAGTTTTGTTATTGAAGGTGAATTGCCCTTTAAGCTGTGAGTCTAACTTCTCCCAAGAGACCGATTATCTTATATTGTTACAATTACTTATTTGCTTATCTCGAAATCGTAACAAAAGTATCTTATCTGCTGCTCTGGCTGTTCTGGGCTCTCTCCCAAAAGCCAATCAAAGGTCCCCATAGACTCGACGATTATTCTTTGATGAACGATTTCAGCACAGTCCGACCAATCCGTCAAATTATAGTGGGATTCGAACGATCTTACGATTTTTCGTCCGACATCTGTCAGAAAATTGATCGGCCAGGTTTAAAAATCTTTATCGGTCCCAGTGCAATCTATCTATGTCTGGAGGGCCAAGCAGGCAGCTACTCTTCAGTTTTGCTGCGTGTGTTTATGTCGGTTTGAGCCTATTTGGTTTTTATTAAGCATGGTTAGGTTAAGTTTTAATATACTGTTGCGATCATAACCTGAACTGGCTGGCTTGCTACATAGGTGCTGGATGAATGTCTAACATTCAATTCAGAGCTTGTGTGCAGTAATTTGTGTTTCTAGGTATATGTTTTGTTGTTACCAGCTTGCAGGCTACAGGTCGTTTAACTTCCCTATTAACCCCGATTAATGTGTTGCTGGCAGTATTGCCTGAAATGGTCTTTTTAGTTGATGGTTTAAATGATCATATCGAGATAATCGTGGTCTCACGATAACGATTGGATCTTTTAAAAATATGTACATCTATGGCCAGCTTAAGTTAAAAACATTGTTTCTTCTTCTGGCTGTTCAGTGCAGAGGGAAAAATCGAGACTTTCCAGTACAAAAGCGCGACTGTGGGTTGAGCTGTCAAAAAAGGGACTGTCCCTCTAAAAACGGATTCGGTTTGTGATTCGGCCAGGATTCACCTTTTTCAGCAGGATCCTGCCGCCAGGCCGAACCGAATCCTAATTTGCAAATGCAAATTAGGGGGAGGGAAACTGAGTGAATTTTTGTCACAAAACAAGGAAGTAAAAAAATGTTGTCCCTTTCCCACCCCTAATTTGCATATGCAAATTCAGTTTGGTATTCGAATCTTTCGAATCTCACTAAAAATGACTCATTAATTAGGGATTCATGGGCCCCCCTATACCTCCTGGGCCCCCATGCAGTAACAAATAGAGTTGCAACCTTTTCATAAAATTGGGGGAGAAGAGAAGGAAAAAGTGGAAAAAGAAATTATAAAGATGGGAAAAACATGGAATGAGAGCAAGATAATAGCAACAAATAGATCTGAATGGAGAGTCTTCACGGATGCCCTATACTCCAATGGGTGTTGAAGGAATAGATGGGGGGAGGCGGGATCAAAAGGGGCGGACAGTGATGAAAAAGGGGTGGATCGTGATGGAAAAGGGGGCAGAGCCATTTCGTGGAGATGGCCAGATGGAGGAGAAAAGTTATGTTTCCAGTGGATTGGGGCGGGCCAAGAAGTTTTGTTACGGGTATTACAAATTTACTGGCAGCTAAATTGCCGGTAAATTTGTAACCCCTGCCTTGGCAGGAGTTTTACCGGCCTGGCCAGTAAAAATTATGGTTGATCCCCATTTTATTAAAGGGGTGGTTTACCTTGAGGGTAATGTTTATTATGTTATAGAACTGCCAATTCTAAGCAACTTTTCAATTGGTTTTCATTATTTATTTTTTTATAGTTTTATAGTTATTTACCTTTTTCTTCTGGCTCTTTGCAGCTTTCAAATGGGCGTCGCTGACTCCCTTCTAAAAAAACAAATGCTCTGTAAGGCTACAAATGTATTGTTATTGTTACTTTTTATTAATCATCTTTCAGGCCCCCCTCCTATTCATATTCCAGTCTCTTGTTCCAATCAATGCATGGTTGCTAGGGTAATTTGGACCCTAGTTACCAGATTGCTTAAAATGCAAATTGAAGAGCTGCTGAATAAAAAGCTTAATAACTCAAAAACCACAAATAATAAAACATGAAAACCAATTACAAATTGCCTCCAAATATCACTCTCTAAATCATACTAAAAGTTATGTCAAATGTGAATAACTCCTTTAATAAGGGAAAGAGATAAATGTATTTTTTTCAAGAAAAGGTGACAACCCTAGTCACAGGGTCGGCTTCCTTTGTAGTTATGCCTCAGACCTTGCAAACCTGGGGTGCCAGATGTTCAAGGTGAATCACAGACACTATGAAACCCTGGCACTTTTCTTTTGCAAACCCTTTCAGCACAGTGGTCTAAGAATATTTTAAAGGAGAACTAAACCAAAAAAGTAATATGGCAAAAAATGCCATATTTTATATAGTGAACTAGCAACCATGCACTGATTTGAATAAGAGACTGGAATATGAATAGAAGACGGTCTGAATAAAAAGTTGAGTGATAAAAAATAGCAATAGCAATAAATGTGAAGCCTTACAGGGCATTTGTTTTTACGATGGGGTCAGTGACCCCCCCCCCTTTGAAAGCTGGAAAGAGCCACAAGGCAAATAGTTCAAAAACTATAAAAAAAAATAAATAATGAAAACCAATGAAAAAGATGCTTAGAATTGGCCATTCTATAACATACTAAAAGTGAACCAACCTCTTAAACGCTTTACTTTTAAGGGGATCCTTCTTTTCATTATCGCATCCTTGTCCTGCTTTCAGGATCCTAAATAACTACTTTTGCTCAAAGGGTTCTGGATTTCAGTTACAGCTTTTATATATATTTCTAGTGTATATTTGTTGCATTTCTGTCCCTCCAGGAAAAAAACATAGTCCAAATTCCTGAAATCTTTTTAAAACCAGGCACTGCTTGAGATGAAATCAGAGTGATATTGACAACACTGGGGCATTGCAAATAAAACAACAGTACTAGTGTTTTCACAAAATTCTTATTGCAAGCCTTTTACATACCTCCCAACAGCTGAGGCAGGACCTCCGGCTCTCAATTGGAAGGAAAGGGGACGAACAGCCAGCCAGTGGTGCCTCATAATACAGCCCTGGTAAATGGGGAAACAACTGACTGCCATGTGCAGAGTGGTGGCAAATATTATGAGCACCCCCACTTTCTAACCACACCCCAAAATACCCCACAGAATTTACTTAAAGGAGAAGCAAAGCGTAACTAAAGAAGCTAGAAAAGTTGTACATTTTGTTTTGTGCTTCTGTACCAGCCCAAGGCAACCACAGCCCTTTAGAAGTAAAGATCTGTGTCTCCAAAGATGCCCCAGTAGCTCCCCATCTTCTTTTCTGCTGATTCACTGCACATGCTCTGTGCTGCTGTCACTTACTGAGCTTAGGGACCCACTCACAATATACAGTACACATAGAATAGAAATGTCACAATATAAGGCTGATTAGTAATTAATACAGATAATTACTACATGGCAGCACAGAAACCAGTGCAATTAGCATCAGAATTTAATAATCAGCAAACCTGTAGCATCAGCTTATATTACAGGGGAAGCTCATTTTCTGCTGGATAATTAGTGACGAGCCCTAAGCTTAGCTTCTCAACAGCCAATCAGAGCCCACTGAGCATGTGAGTGTCACAGACACTTTCCAAGATGGTGACCCCCTGTGACAAGTCTGAAGTCCTGGATCATTGCTGCTATTGACAAGCTAAAACTTTAGCCTCTTGCAATAAATTCAGTATATAATATATGGCATTTTTAGGGTTTAGTTCTTCTTTAAAACACACGTGGCTGATATGACTACAGGCCCCACATTTCATGGGTTATTCTGGCCACCAACAATTTTCTGGAAAAAATCACCGGCCTTTCTGTATTTTTATATTGGCATCAAGCATCACTTGAGCGCTGTGTCTTTGGCCCTATCATAAGATTACACTCGGGATCTGTGCAGAGCAGCTGGCCACAGACTACCTTCTCGTGTGGTAGTTGGCCATCCTAGCATGTGCACTACATCAAATGGCAACAACAATTGCCTATAATGTCCAAAGAACTAATTCTTAAAGGGGTTGTAAAATTAACTGTTACTATGATGTAGAGAGTGATATTCTCAGACAATTTGCAATTGGTTTTCATGTTTTATTATTTGAGGTTTTTGAGTAATTTAGCTTTTTATTCAGCAGCTCTCCTGTTTGTAATTTCAGCGACCATGCATTGATTTGAATAAGAGACTGGAATATGAACAGGAGAGGCCTGAATAGAAAGATAAGTAATAAAAAGTAGCAATAATAATAAATGTGTAGCTTTACAGAGCATTTGTTTTTTAGTTGGGGTCAGTGACCCCCATTTGAAAGAGAAAAAGGCAAATAAAAAAAAACTTTAAAATAGAAAAAATTATGGGCAATTGAAAAGTTGCTTAGAATTAGCCATTCTATTCAATACTAAAAGTTAACATTAAAGGGTTGTTCACCTTTAAATGAACTGTTAGCATGACGTAGAGGGTGATATTCTGAGTCAATTTACAATTAGTTTTTATTTTTCATTTTTTTTGAGTTATTTAGCTTTTTTCAGCAGCTCTCCAGTTGAAATTTCAGCAATCTGGTTGCTAGGGTCTTAATTACCCTAGCAACCATGCATTGGTTTGAATAAAAGACTGGAATAAGAATAAAAGAGGGTCTGAATAGAACGGTGAGTAATAAAAAGTAGCAATAACAATTTGTAGCCTTACAAAGCATTTGCTTTTTAAATGGGGTCAGTGACCCCCATTTGAAAGCTGGAGAGAGTCCAACAAAAAGTCAAATAAAAAAAGACTATAAAAAAAATAAAAAATAAACTATAAAGACTATAAAAAAAAAAAAAAAGTTGCGTAGAATTGACCATTCTATAACATACTAAGAGTTAACAGAAAGGTGAACTACTCCTTTAAGTTTGCTTCAGCCTCAGAATACAAGGACAACTGGGCCACTAACTACGATTCCACTAGTCATAGGCAGCTGGTGGTGTCTCCAATAATACAGAGAAAGCTTCGACAAAACTGATGCATGCAGCGTTTCCCTATCTACGCAAATAAAACTATATGTACCAGAATGCCATGCGCGCTGCCATTAGTTGAGCGGAAGTGCGCTCATTCACTGCGTGGAGCGCCCAGAGGTTACGGAAAACTACGTGTCCCGGCATTCCAAGCGCTCAGCTATCAGCTGAGCGGAAGTGGGCGCCCTGCGCTTAGCTGGCATGGAGAGTCCGGCGGTGACTTTTACACTTGCCTACGTGGTGTTCTCCGTGTGCTTCGTGTTCACCCCCAATGAGTTCCATTCGGCCGGGATCACTGTGCAGAACCTGCTGTCCGGCTGGCTGGGTAGTGAGGATGTGGCCTTCGTTCATTATCACATCAGGAGGAGCACTGCCACCCTATTGGCTCACTCCCTTCTGCCCATGGGTGAGTACCAGTCCCCAGCACTTCATCCCTCAGCACTTGCTCAACTTCATCCCTCAGCACTTGTTCAACTTCATCCCCCAGCACTTGTTCAACTTCATCCCTCAGCACTTGTTCAACTTCATCCCCCAGCACTTGTTCAACTTTATCCCTCAGCACTTGCTCAACTTCATCCCTCAGTACTTGTTCCACTTCATCCCTCAACATTAGACCAGTTTAATGTCAACAGCTGGATGGTTTCAGATTTAAAGGAGAAGGAAAGGTTAACACTAAGTAACCTTTATCAGAAAGGTCTATATAAATACACCAGTAAACCCTCAAAGTAATGCTACTCTGAGTCCTCTGTCAAAA
Source organism: Xenopus petersii (assembly GCA_038501925.1). Lineage (NCBI taxonomy): Eukaryota > Metazoa > Chordata > Amphibia > Anura > Pipidae > Xenopus > Xenopus petersii. The sequence continues at coordinate 20,648,912 of CM076672.1, read as the reverse complement.
GAAACACCACATTCCTTTCCTTCTATTGTGTACTCATGGGCTTCTGTATCAGACTTCCTGTTTTCATCTTAAACCTTCATGGCTAGGGCTTGAGCATGCTCAGTTTGCTCCCCTCTATCTCCCTCCCTGCTGTAATCTGAGCCCAGAGCTATGAGTGAGCAGGGAGAGACTCAGGCAGGAAGTGATGTCACACCAAACTAATATGGCAGCTGTTATCCTAAACAAACAGAGTCTGTATCTAGAGCTGTTTACTCAGGTATGGTAAAGCATTTTAAGGAATAAAAATGGTGTTCTAGCTTGCGATATTGCAGCTAATCTATTGGCAATAAAATGCCTCTGTAGCTTTGCTTCTCCATTAAAGGGACACTCCACTCGGAACTTTCTTTTTGTGGTTATAATGACAGAAACTATAAATTTCCAATATACAATACAATTATTGCAAATGAAAAACTGGGTTATCGCTTTCTCTTCTCTGGTTCTGGCTCTTAAAACAAGTGTAGATGTCAGTCAGTTCTCCAGCTGTTTTCTGCTATGTTGTTTCGGGAGTCAGAACCAGTAGTGCAGAGAATATAAATACCAAATGTATTTTCTCTTGCCTAATTGGGGGACACAGGCACCATGGGGATGAAGATCCTGCAGCTGGAGATTGGACACTAAGTTGTTAAATTTGACTCCTCCTCCTGCTCTGGGCTTCATCCCCTGTCTCCTCCTAACAGCTTCAGTTTCATTTAGTGTCCTCAGAAGGAGAAGACATATACATTGTGGCTGGAGCAACTGATCAGAACTACGTGTTACGATCTTGCCACTCTAAGGGGCCATTGATCCATTCAAGAGCCCCTCCAGCTATGGATTAGATGCCCTATAGCCTTCCCGCTCTACGGAGGTCTGCAGGCTTGCTCCTATCTCCCTGCGCTGCTTCCCGCTCTTCGGAGGTCTGCAGCAGCGCCGTGCACTCCCTCTGGGTGTTGTACTGTATGCTACAAATGATGATATATGTGTTTATTCATGTATATTTTTATTTGTCATATATTTAGGGAGATCTTACTATTGGGCATGGACCAGCTGGCATACTACGTGAGTATGATTCTATTTACCCCCTCAACTATGTGGCCTCTAGTGATTACAGACTCCCCAGGCTCTCCTTACCCTTCCCTCCATCCGGTTAGGGCCTACTGCCTCTCCTCCGGTATCTTCCGTCCCTTTTGGTTCTGGCGCGTCTTCTTGCGTTCCACGCTGGAACGCACTTCCGCTTCCGCCCAGCGTTCCTGTACATCGCGCCCTTTTCTCTCCGCGCCGCACTTGTTTGCTACCGGCGCCCTTCTCTGACCTACTGCGCAGCTTCCCTCAGGCTCCCTACAGCAGGATCCCAGGTCTCTCCCTGGTACAGCCTGCGTTCTGCTAGGGGACTGCAACGGAGTTACAGCTACTCCTTCCATAAGGCAAGTACCTTTTCGTTCCTGTACTTAGGCATTAGGTTTTCAGGGTCACTTACCCCACATGCTCCTCTCTGTCTCCACAGGCCATCCACGCCCAGAAAGCTCTCTGCCATCCACCCCACGCTAGGCTGGGGACCCCTGTCTCATAAAAATAAATAAATAAATTAAATAAAAATAAAAGAAAATATACAAAAACATATTTTCTGGTTTCACGTTGCAAGGAGCACTATGGCAGACAAAACAGAAGAGCCCAGGACCTCCAAATCCTCAGCTCTTTCACGTTCCAATACTCAGATATCCTTTCTGGCATGTACATTATGCAAGGCAAAGTTTACCTCTGCTTCGGCTGATTCAGTGTGTATAGCCTGCAGACCTTCAGAACCCTCGCCACCCCCATTGGCCGGCACTTCTGACTCTGAATTAGTTAGGGCCCTGTCCCTCTCACTCGCAGGCATACAAAATTTGGCCCGCATTCCCGAGACCTTAGATAAGGTTCTTGAGCGACTTTCACACCCTTACAGGCCGGATGACCGCCCTACGGGCACCAAAAGACACGCTCCTTCCCCTCCAGATTCCCCAGGGGACCCTTTCACTCCCTCCGATGAGGAAGGCCAAGTTTTATCTGAGGAAGGCTCTGACCAGGAGCATCTGGATCCCGATCTGGATATGCCCAGAACACCAAGGGAGGTTGAAGGCCTCATCCAAGCGGTTCTCACCACACTAAATATTGAAGACTCAGTCACTGTAATTGAACCTGCTAAGAACATCTTCAAAAGACATAAGAAGAGTTCACACGTATTTCCAGCATACGAACAACTCGATGACTTAATTAAGGCCCAGTGGAAACACCCGGACCACAGGGTACAGATTTCCAGACGATTCTCTCAGACATATCCATTTCCACAAGAGTGCACTGATCTTTGGGCATCACCCCCAGCGGTAGACCCCCCTGTTTCAAGACTGTCCAGGAATACTACCATACCTGTGGCAGATGCGGCTGCATTCAAGGACCCTATCGACAAGCGCCTTGAAGGGTTCTGCAAGTCAGCCTTCACAGCGTCAGGTTCTGCCTTTCGACCAATCTTCGCTATTGCCTGGGTCGCAAAGGCAATTGAGGTCTGGGTGGAGCAAGTAGCACAACTTATTGGATCTGAGGATCCCACTACAGACAACCTACTGTCCCAAATTGCGGACGCTACTACTTATATCGGCGACGCAGCAATTGACGCAGCAAAGATGGCGGCACAGGCCTCGGCTCAATCCGTGGCAGCTCGTCGGCTCCTGTGGCTGAAATCCTGGTCGGCCGACTTAACATCCAAACGCTCCCTCGTCAGCCTTCCCTTCCAAGGGAAACTACTCTTTGGAGCCGAACTTGACAAGATTATATCCCAGGCCACGGGTGGGAAAAGCACCCTACTCCCACAGACGAGAAACAAAAGACCTCCCTTCAAGAGAAGGCCCTTTTTTCGTCCCTTCAGGCAAGGCCAACGCTCCAAGACACAGTCGGATAAATCCAGTTCGAATTTCCGCTCCCGCTACCAAACCAAACAAAGACCCAACTGGTCGTCCAACAAGACTACCACAAAATCCTCCCAGGACAAGTCCAGTTCAGCATGAAGGGGTGCCCACCCCCGAAAGGATCCCCCTAGGAGGCCGCCTAAAATCCTTTCGGGAGGTGTGGCACCAACACGTAAAGGACCTGTGGGTTCTTCGGGTGGTTTCTCAAGGACTGTTGATAGACTTTATGCAACGACCACCCCACAGATTTTTCTGTTCAAGGTTGCCCAGTCAACAACCCAACAAAATCAAATTCCTCTCTGTCATCCAAGACCTCGCCGCGGCCGGTACAATACAGCCCGTACCGACAACAGACAACGGCAGAGGGTACTACTCCAACCTCTTCATGGTACCCAAGAAAGACGGATCCCTACGCCCAGTCCTAGACCTCAAGGACCTCAACCCTTTTGTTCGCAAATACCACTTCAAGATGGAATCCATACAATCCGTTTTGGCAGCCATGGAAGACGGAGAGTTCATGTCGGTAATCGACATCAAAGACGCCTACCTACACATACCCATCCACCCGGCTCACCACCGGTTTCTCAGATTCTTCATCAACGGTCACCACTGGCAATTCGTGGCTCTTCCATTCGGGCTATCTTCAGCCCCCCGCGCCTTCACCAAGGTCATGGCGGCAGCGCTAGAGGGGTTAAGACTCAAGGGCATACCGGTCATTCCTTATTTGGACGACCTTCTCGTCAAGGGCTCCTCCGCAGCCATAGCCCATCTCCATACAACCCAAGTCCTGAAGACCCTGACGGACTTGGGGTGGATGATCAACTACAACAAGTCCACCCTAATTCCGACACAGACAATAGAATACCTGGGCCTGATCTTGGACTCTCGCAGGGGGAGAGCTCTTCTTCCTCGAGACAAAACCATCACTCTACAGAACAGAGTTCGGACCATCAGGAGTGCTCCCACTGTGTCACTGCGCATGGCCATGCAAACCCTCGGAACGATGGTGGCGGCCTTCCCGGCAATCCCCTACGCTCAATTCCACACCAGACCCCTCCAACATGCCATTCTTCTGCATCAACGAAGGGATCGGGAAGCTCTCGACCGACAGATAACCCTTCCACTCAGGGTAAAACTCTCCCTCGACTGGTGGCTCCGACCACATCGAACAGCAGAAGGGCGGCCATTCCCCCCACACCTCTGGACGGTTCTCACAACGGACGCCAGCCTACGGGGATGGGGAGGTGTACTAGATCAAACGACGATCCAAGGCCTTTGGGACCAAGAAGAGACAAGTCTTCCCATCAATATCTTGGAATTGAGAGCGATTCGTTACTCTCTGGAACACCTGACCGAACTACTTCGGGGTCACGCAGTACGGATCCAGTCCGACAACGTGACGGCAGTTGCATATATAAATCACCAGGGCGGCACCAGAAGTCAAGCGGCCCTTCGGGAAGCAAACAGCATCCTACAGTGGGCAGAAAACAACGTTCCTGCCATATCGGCGGTCCACATACCAGGGGTCGACAACTGGATAGCGGACTATCTGAGCAGAGAGACGCTAGATCCAGGGGAGTGGAGTCTCCATCATGAAGTTTTCCAACTCATAGTGGACAGATGGGGAATTCCAGAAATCGACCTGATTGCATCCCGGACCAATCGAAAGGTCACGAAGTTCGTGGCAAGAAGCAACGATCCTCTGGCACACGCCGTCGACGCTCTTGTGATCCCATGGCAGTTCTCCATGGCGTACATATTTCCACCCCTGGCACTTCTGCCAAAGGTCATCAAGAAGATCAAGAGAGAGGGAACCCCGATAATTCTGGTAGCACCCTTCTGGCCCAGGAGAGCGTGGTTCGCGGATCTAGTACAGCTAGCGTCAGACGCTCCGTTCCATCTTCCTCAGAGAAAAGATCTACTAACGCAGGGCCCCATCGTTCACCCGAATTCTCATCAGTGGGCTTTAACGGCGTGGCTCTTGAGGCCTTAGTTCTAAAGAGAGCAGGAGCTCCTGCTGAGGCTCTTCCTACCATGCTGCGGGCGCGAAAGCCCGTTTCGGCAAAGGCATATCACCGTGTCTGGAAGACATTCATATCTTGGTGCGAACTTAGGGGCTCGGATCCCCAGAAGGCAAAAGAACATGATGTTCTCTCTTTCCTGCAGGAAGGTTTGACGAAAGGTCTGGCTGTCAGTTCACTGAAGGTTCAAGTGTCTGCATTATCCATCCTCCTCCAGCGGAGGCTGGCCCTCAGGAGTAATATCAAAACCTTTCTGCAAGGAGCTACGAGGTTGGTACCTCCGTATCGCTGTCCAGTTCCGCCCTGGGACCTTAACCTTGTCCTTTCAGTTCTTCAGGAAGACCCTTACGAACCCATTGACTCTATTCCTCTCTCTACCCTGACTGAAAAAGTGGTGTTTCTCCTGGCCATCACTTCTGCTCGGAGAGTCTCTGAATTGGCGGCCTTGTCCTGCCGCCAACCATTCACCATCATCCATAGGGACAAGGTTGTGCTCAGACCTACTCCGGATTTTCTACCTAAAGTAGTTTCGGAATTCCACCTCAACCAAGATATGGTCGTTCCCTCATTGTGTCCGAATCCCAAGAACCCTGCTGAGAGTAAACTACACACTCTGGATGTGGTTCGCGCTATCACTTTTTACCTGCAAGCCACCGAAGCTGTCAGGAAGACGGACGCCCTGTTTGTTATTCCCACTGGGCCTAAATGCGGGTCCAAAGCAGCCAAGACGACAATAGCCAAGTGGATCCGTAGTACTATCATAAGGGCCTATGCATTGAGGGGGAAACCTCCTCCTCTCAAGGTGAGAGCTCACTCCACACGTTCCCTCAGCACGTCTTGGGCAGTCCGACACCATGCTTCAGCGGAACAAGTTTGCAGAGCGGCCACCTGGGCGTCCCTTCACACTTTCACGCGCTTCTACAGGCTACACACTCTGGCTTCTGCCGAAGCAAGCTTCGGGAGGAAGGTGTTGCGGGCCGTGATCGGTTGAACACCTTTTGGGGTACTCAGTGTCCCGCCCTCTGGGTTGCTTTGGGACATCCCCATGGTGCCTGTGTCCCCCAATTAGGCAAGAGAAAGGGAGATTTTTGTACTTACCGTTAAATCTTTTTCTCTTGTCCTATATTGGGGGACACAGGCCTTCCCTCCCTGTATTGACACTGGTATTCATGTAGTTACTAGTTTGTGTTTATATGGTTATATTTTTTATGGTTAGCTATTCGGGGGGTTTCCAACTCCTCTTCTGTTTTGGGTTATATTGCTCCTTCTTCGGTTGAAACTGAAGCTGTTAGGAGGAGACAGGGGATGAAGCCCAGAGCAGGAGGAGGAGTCAAATTTAACAACTTAGTGTCCAATCTCCAGCTGCAGGATCTTCATCCCCATGGTGCCTGTGTCCCCCAATATAGGACAAGAGAAAAAGATTTAACGGTAAGTACAAAAATCTCCCTATTTTTTTCCTCTTCAGCCCAGGGTACTAACCTCCATGTGTCCGTCATAATACAGCAGGGTAACACATTAATTTCAGGTAAACTTCCCTTATCCTAGGGCCACATAATACAGATCTCGGGCCCGTGGAGAAATTGATCGACCAGGAGAATCCACTTTTTAAAAGAAAGTTTTTAAAAACTCAGATGAATTCGAAATTCGACCTTTGATAAATGTGCTTTTTTGGAATAAATGCCACTGTGCACTGGGACACAGCACATGTCTTATTCCCCAGAAATACAGGAGGAGAAAGGCAGTGCCTGTGGAACCTGGGAGGTAAGTTGTGGTGTTTAGGGGGCTGTTTCTAAAAGGTCCACCTTTAAAGGAAAACTATACCCTCAAACAATGTAGGTCTCTAAAAAATATATTGCATAAAACAGCTCATATGTAAAACCCTGCTTCATGTAAATAAACCATTTTCATAATAATATACTTTTTTAGTAGTATGTGCCATTGGGTAATCCTAAATAGAAAATCGCCATTTTAAAAAATAAGGGCACCCCCTGGGATCATATAATTCACAGTGCACACAAACAAACCATACATGTTAGGTCACATGAGCCAATTAACAGACAGAGTTGTCTTTTGCTTCCACACTTCTTCCTGTTACAGTTAGAGCTGCAGTATTTCTGGTCAGGTGATCTCTGAGGCAGCACACAGACCATCACAAAAAGGTGGTTCAAGGCAAGAGATGTAAAAGGGCAATATTTACTTAAATATATATTCCAGTTTGGTAAGATTCTTTAATATGCCACTTAATTTGATATAAACTGTCTGTTGCTTAAGTATTCATTTTGGGGGTATAGTTTTCCTTTAAGTTAACTTCTGGTATCTTATAGAACAGACAATTCTAAGAAACTTTTCCATTGGTCTTCATTATTTATTTTGTATAGTTTGTTTCTAATCATTTACCTCCTTCTTCTGACTCTTACCAGCTTTCCAATGGGGGTCCCTGACCCCATCAAAAAAAAACAATGCTCTGTAAGGCTAAAAAGTTATTGGTATTGCTACTTTTGATTGCTTATCTTTCTATTCATCATATTTCAGTCTTGTATTCAAATCAATGCATCATTGCTAGGGTCATTCGGAACCCTAGCAAACAGATTGCTGAAAACGCTAACCGTAGAGCTGCTGAATAAAAAGCTAAATAATGTAAAAAAACACAATTAATATAAACTGAAGACCATTTGGAAATTGTCTCAGAAGATCATTGTCTACACCATAGTAAAAGTTAATTTAAAGGTGAACAACCCTTTTAAGGGCAGCAGCCTCTATGTGAGACAGAAACCCACACCCTGCTCCCATAGGTGTATGTACAGTAATAATATTAGAAAGATATTATAAGGAGAAGGCTTGTTTGCCCTGTTGATATTGACATTATCTCTTAACAGGATACTTTATAGGGATGTGCTTTGCTGCTCCGGAAAAAGAGCTGTACAATGTCCATAAAGCAGCGGATGGCTGGAAGGTGTTTGTCTTGATGGCTGTCCTCCTGCCAATAGCCACCAGCATTCTTGCCTTCCATTGGTCACAGAAGAGATGGAGTAACCACCCCCTAGCCAAGACTTTGGCTCACCACGCTCTTCCTCAGTCCAGCTGGAGGGCCGTCGCCTCTTCAATCAACACCGAGTTCAGGAGAATTGACAAGTTTGCGACCGGGGCCCCCAGCGCCAGGGTGATTGTGACAGACACTTGGGTTATGAAAGTGACAACATACAAAGTGGACGTGGCTCAGCAGCAGGACATTCACTTGACTGTAACCGACTCCAGGCAACACGAACTGTCTCCAGACTCCAACACTCCTGTGCAGTTTATCACAATACGGGTAGCCAGCATCAACCCTAGGGTGAAACCTTTTGACATCAGGTAAAGTTACAATTATATTGGAAGTCCTATCCTCTTGGATTGCTTCCCGCTGACACGAGTACCCTAAAAATGAATACGACTAAAAATGCCATATATTATATAGTGAACGTATTGCACCAGCCTAAAGTTTCAGCTTGTCAATAGCAGCAATGATCCAGGACTTCAAACTTGTCACAGGGGGTCACCATCTTGGAAAGTGTCTGTGACATTCACATGCTCAGTGGGCTCTGAGCAGCTGTTGAGAAGCTAAGCTTAGGGGTAGTCACTAATTATGCAGCAGAAAATGAGCTTCCCCTGTAATATAAACTTATGCTACAGGGCTGATTATTAAATTCTGATGCTAATTGCACTGGTTTCTGTGCTGCCATGTAGTAATTGTATTAATTACTAATCAGCCTTATATTGTGACATTTCTATTCTATGTGTACTGTATATTGTGAGTGGCTCCCTAAGCTCAGTAAGTGACAGCAGCACAGAGCATGTGCAGTGAATCAGCAGAAAAGAAGATGGGGAGCTACTGGGGCATCTTTGGAGACACAAATCTTTACTGCTAAAGGGCTGTGGTTGCCTTGGGCTGGTACAGAAGCACAAAACATGATGTACAACATTTCTAGCTATTTCTTTAGTTAGGTTTTAGTTCTCCTTTAAATCCTTTTTTTTTTTTTTGATCCCTCAAGTGGCATTCAGATAGCTCTTATTGAATCGACTGTTGCTTGTGTATTGCAGGCTGAATTCCACAGAATACGGGGAACTGCGAGAGAAACTTCACGCTCCTATACGCAATGCTGCGAACATTGTCATTCACCAGACCCTTGGCGACATGTTCCTTGACACATTCAGATCTCTGGTGGAAGCTAACCACACGTATGAGATTTCCAGCAATCAGGTACTGCAAACCAAACTGGGATGGAGAGATTGTTATTGTTTTTACTGATTACAGTACTATAGGAACTTTTCAGAATGCCTTTATATGCAATTGTGTCAGTGCTGAGCCCACCCCAGGGGCGTAACTATAGAGAAAGCAGACCCTGCAGCTTCAGGGGCCCCCCAGGAGGTATAGGGGTCCTATGAGACCCTAATGAATGAGTAAATTTAAATGAACAGTTCAGTGTATAAATTAAAACTGTAAAAAATAGGCTGTGCAAAATAAAAAATGTTTCTAATACAGTTAGCCAAAAATGTAATGTATAAAGGCTGGAGTGACTGGATGTGTAACATAATAGCCAGAACACTACTTCCTGCTTTGCAGCTCTCTTAGTTTTCACTGACTGGTTATCAGGCAGTAACCAATCAGTGACTTGAGGGGGGCACATGGGTCCAGCTTTCAAATGACTCAATCTAAAAACAAATGCTCTGTAAGGCGACAAATTTATAGTTATTGCTACTTTTTATTACTCATCTTTCTATTCAGGCCTCTCCTATTCATATTCCAGTCTTTTCAAGGGTGAACATACCCCTTTAAATTAATTTTTAGCCTGTTATAGAATGGCCAATTCTAAGCAACTTTTTAATTGGTCGTCATTATTTCTTTTTTTTTATAGTTTTTTTTAATTCTTTGCCTTTTTTCTTCTAACTCTTTCCAGCTTTCAAATGGGGGTCACTGACCCCATCTAAAAACAAATGCTCTGTAAGGCCACACATTTACTGTTGCTACTTTTTATTATTCGTCTTTCTATTCAGGCCTCTCCTATTCATATTCCAGTCTCTTATTCAAATCAGCGCATGGTTGCTAGGGGAATTTGGACCCCAGAGTTGCTGAATAAAAAGCTAAATAACCACAATTGATAAAAAATGAAAACCAATTGCAAATTGTCTCAGAATATCCCTCTCCACATCATACTAAATGTTCATTTAAAGGTGAACAACCCCTTTAAAGGAAAACTATACACCCAAAATGAATACTTGAGCAATAGATAATTTGATATAAACTAAGCGGCATATTAAAGAATCTTACCAAACTGGAATATATATTTAAGTAAATATCACCCTTTTACATCTCTTACCTTGAACCACCATTTCATGATGGTCTGTGTGTTGCCTCAGAGATCACCTGACCAGAAATACTGCAGCTCTAACTGTAACAGGAAGAAGTGTTAAAGCAAAAGACAGAACTCTGTGGCTCATGTGACCTAACATGTATGGTTTGTTTGTCTGCACCATTAATTCAAGGATCCCAGGGGGCAGCCCTTATATTTTAAAATGTATTATTACCCAATGACACATACTACTAAAAAAGTATATTATTATGCAAATGGTTTATTTACATGAAGCAGGGTTTTACATATGAGCTGTTTTATGCAATATCTTTTTCTAGAGACCTACGTTGTTTGAGGGTATAGTTTTCCTTTAAGCTTGGCCTTTTTCCTTTTATTGTGGAGATTGCTTAATAATTTTTTTTCTTTTTAATTTTTTTTTTTTTGCTACAGGAATTGGAGCCGTGTATAGGCTGCATGCAGACCAATGCCAACATCAAGCTTGTGAAGTACTGCCAGGAAGCCAATGAAGGAGAGTGCCAGCAGTGTTATTGTCGGCCCATGTGGTGTCTCACGTGTATGGGAAAATGGTTTGCCAGCCGCCAGGACCAGCAGCACCCAGAGACCTGGTTGTCTAGCCAAGTGCCTTGCCCCACTTGCCGCGCCAAATTCTGCATTGTCGACGTGTGCATAGTGCGGTGAATGAGCGCTTCCGCTTCTTCAGTGTTTCGGCAGAACGTGGCATCTTACCAGAGTGACTTTGTCTCTTCCTGAAAAGAACACGAGGGGGGGACAGCTATATGTTTCATGCCATTTTCTACTTACTGGTTTTCCTTAAACAGGTTCTTCTGGATCGAGTTGATTTCGGCACAAGTATTGCTTTTTGTGATTGTGAGAATGACAGGGTGTGAATATGTGCCAACATTTGGTGCTTGGGTGATAGATATTATCAGAGGATGATTTTTATGGCTAAATGTAGTCCCAAAAAGTAAATACAGCGCCCTGGTATCCAAGTGCATCTTTTTTTTTTATCACCAAACAAAGGGCAGTTGCGAACTACTGGCACCAGTAAATGTTGCCGCACCTCGACAATGGGGAGTTATAGTAAATGACTGTTTGAATAAAAACCTTAGTATGTACTGTCAGGAGCTCTCTTAAAGGGGTTGTTCACCTTTCAATTACATTTTAGAGGCACATTTATCAAAGTTCGATTTTATCTCAATATTATCTGAAAAAAACTCTGACCCAATCCGTACTGGTTTTTTCTCCGTATTTATCAATACAGTTTCCCGAAAATTTTGTTTGCTTAAAAAAATTTGCACCCTAAACTCAGATTTTTTCCCAAAACCCCTGAAAACTTCAGATTATTGCATGAAACCCAGCGCAGATCAAACAATCTTTGGGACTTCTCCCATTGACTTATATGCAACCTTGGCAAGTCTAAGATGCCGGATTTTTGAATTCTGACTTTTGTGTTTTTTTTTTTTTAAATTCCAATTTTATACTAAAAACTCAAATTTTTCTGATTTTCTGCATTCAGAGTTTAGTAAATTACCCCTTTAGTATGACCTTGAGAGAAAATTTGCAGTTGTTTTTTTATTATTTGTGGTTTTTGATTTATTCAGCAGCTCTCCAGTTCGTAGTCTCAGCAATCTGTTTGTTAGGGTCCAAAGTCCCCTAGCAAGCAACCATGAACTGGTTTGAATAAGAGACTGCAATATGAATAGGAGAGGCCTGAATTGAAAGACGAATAATAAAAAGTAACAAAAACAATACATTTATAGCCTTACAGAGCATTTGGTTTTTAGGTGGGGGTTAGTGACCCCCATTTGAAATCTGGAAAGAGTCTTCAAGAAGAAGGCAAATAATTAAAAAACTATAAAAAAGAAAAAAAATAAGACCAATTGAAAGGTTGCTTAGAATGGGCCATTCAATAATATACTAAAAGTCAACTTAAAGGTGCACCACCCCTTTAGGTCTATGAGAACTACATGGAGGAACCCTTCACCTGAAGTCATTCATATATGCAGGTTGTGCATGGGGTGAAAGGGTAAGAATGATTTGGAAAAACTTTAAGCCCAAGGAGAAATCCTAATGTATCTCACTGACTCAATCTATTTGCTATAGAGCATAAGTCAATTTTAGGTTCATATCTACCCCTGGGGCTGTAGAGTTTAACTTGGAAATCCTATCAGGAGGATGTTACCTTTACGATAACTTTTAGTATGTTATAGAATGGCCCATTCTATTTTCAATTGCTTTACATTTTTCCTCTTATAGTTTTTTAATTATTTGCCTTCTTCTTTCGACTCTTTCCAGATTTCAAATGGGGGTCACTGACCCCATCTAAAGAAAAAATGCACTGTGAGGCTACACATTTGTTGTTATTGGTACTTTTTATTATTCATCTTTCTATTTAGGCCTCTCCTATTCATATTCGATCTCATATGGAAATCGATGCATAGTTGCTAAGGTAATTTGGACCCTAGCAACCAGATTGCTGAAATTGCAAACTGGAGAGCTGGTGAATACAAAGCTAAATAACTCAAAAACCACAAATAAGAAAAAAATGAAAACCAATTGCAAATTGTCTCAGAATATCACTCTCTAAAAGTTAATTTAAAGATGAACAACCCCTTGCAAAGCCTCCTATGATGCCCCTTACTGATGATACAGTAAGGTAAGAGTAATAGTGCACCAGTAGGAGTAAAATGTTTTTCTTGAGAATGTCTGTGTTTTATGGCGCAACCATAAAAGGGCTACAAATTGTATTCTACGGGAGGTGTGTTTTAATTTTGGGATAAATAATCCTGATGATGTCACAGCATTGAATGGGTTGTGACCTCAAGTGCAGTATACAGAATAATAAATTCAAAATAAAACTAATAGAGACTGAAGTCATTTCAGAGTCTTGTGACTTGTTTAAAGGCATAAACGCCACTAGGCAACCGATTCACCACCAAAAACAAACGCTTATTTATGTTGCTAACGTCTGTTGTGTCAGTTTTATCTAATTTTTAAGGATAACCCTTAGGCATCCACCGAATTCTGATGGAAACAGAATAATTTACGGAAAATCTTCAGATTTGGACAATTACTGCATGCTTTAGGAGTCAGGCTGTGGGCTATAAATATCTTTGCTGGCCTTATGTGTCCAGCAGCACTCTGCCTATACATGATCTATACATAAAATTTAAAGGGATACTGTTATGTGAAAAAATGTTTTTTTCCAAAATGCATCAGTTAATAGTGCTGCTCCTGCAGAATTCTACACTGAAATCCGTTTCTCAAAAGAGCATTGTATTTTTTATTTCAATTCAAGTAGCAAATAGATCGATCACCTGGTGTAGTTGAATTAATTAACCAAAGGGAACTGACTTATGTCAGAGAAAGTGACAGTGTTAATCAAGATAAAAAAAGGTATCCCCTTAATTAATTCTAGCGTGTAATAAAGTTAATTGACCAAAATATGTTCCAATTCATTATGAACCTCCAAAAAAACGAAATGCAGCTGCACACCTGGTCCCTCTCATCAACGTTCACGGTGCATGGAACATCAGAGGACGGCACCTCCACGAATTGGTAAGAATATAAAGTGAATCCAGCACACGTAGTTTGCTCAAGGGTTATCACCCAAGTTTAATGTCAAGCCAAACAGAATACACCGTTTCGGGGGCGTACCCCTTCGTCAGGTGATCTGTGCCTCCCACTTTCACCACCCACATGGTAAGAAAATTTACATATCAATAAAAGATATACAAAAAATACAAAAAAATTCAAAAAATGCATCCTTGGAATATAATAAAAAGTCCAAAGTCCATCCAAAAGTTATGAAGATCATTAATCAAAATAAAGTCCAAATATCTGAAAAGATTTTTTGAAATTTTTAAGAACAATCAATTCAATCATGTATTGTTATAAGAGACTCATTTTACCATTTAAAGAAAAGCATTGTAGAAAAGAATTAATCATACCTTTCCTTTTCTAACGAAACAAATTATCAAATTAGGAGAATCTGTAGGAAGATGGAAACAAATTAACAAAAATAATCTCGAAGCAACTAATACAATGTTACAGATAACATCTCAGGCTGAACTACTCATTTAACCCCCTCGGTACTTGAGTTTGCAGCAACCATATCCAATAAGCTTCACGCTGTGCCAATTTTATCTTTAAATTTTGATTGGATGTATATATTTTCTCCAGTACCTGCCATCTTAATTGCGATGTCCTATGGCCTGCTTCAAAAAAATGCTGGTATAAATAAGTTTCCTGTTTTTTCTTTTTTTCACAAATTCCCTTAGTGTTTTCATTTTTCAATGGTTTAAAATTTCTTATAGCAGCCTTATGTTCGTTTAGCCTTATTTTTACTTGTCTACTCGTTTGGCCAATGTATGCCAAGCCACATGGGCACTTTAAGCAATAAATTACTCCCTGCGAGTTACAAGTAAAAAAACCTTTCGTGCTGTGTTTTGTACCCTTCAAGGGATGTACAATATAATCCCCCTTAATAATGCCAGTACAATGGCCACAACCAAGGCAAGGAAAAGTACCCTTCCTATCAGTATGTTTTTTGTGGACATTTTGCTCCTTCTTTTTAATGATATCACCAACATTTCTGCCACGTTTATATGAAAACACCGGGGGCAACATAAACAATTTACCCAATGTAACATCGCTTTTTAAGATTTTCCAATGTTTTAAAATAGTTTTTCTTATAATATTTATTTAATTCTTTTCTACAATGCTTTTCTTTAAATGGTAAAATGAGTCTCTTATAACAATACATGATTGAATTGATTGTTCTTAAAAATTTCAAAAAATCTTTTCAGATATTTGGACTTTATTTTGATTAATGATCTTCATAACTTTTGGATGGACTTTGGACTTTTTATTATATTCCAAGGATGCATTTTTTGAATTTTTTTGATTTTTTTTGTATTTTTTGTATATCTTTTATTGATATGTAAATTTTCTTACCATGTGGGTGGTGATTAATGGGTGTTTACCTATTTAATGGTGAAAGTGGGAGGCACAGATCACCTGACGAAGGGGTATGCCCCGAAACGTTGTATTCTGTTTGGCTTGACATTAAACTTGGGTGATAACCCTTGAGCAAACTACGTGTGCTGGATTCACTTTATATTCTTACCAATTCATTATGAACACACAAGAAATTGTAACTAATATTTAAGAAAAGAAAAAGGTAATACATAAAAATCAGGGATTAACTCCCATAAATTGCTTAGTTACTCAATGTTGTAAGGTATTTTTTATTTCTAAATTTAATTCATGAACCAGCAAGTTTATTTTTTTTAGTTGTAATATTGGTGTGTAGGTGCATCTCAGGTCATTTTGCCTGGTCATGTGATTTCAGAAAGAGTCAGCTTTTTAGGATGGAACTGCTTTCTGGCAGGCTGTTGTTTCTCTTACTCAATGTAACTGAATGTGTGTCAGTGGGACCTGGATTTTACTATTGAGTGCTATTCTTAGATCTACCAGTTAGGTGTTACCTTGTGTTAGGGAGCTGCTAATTGGTTACCTTTCTGTTGTTAGGCTGCTGGGGGGGGGTTGATATCACTCCAACTTGCAGTACAGCAGTAAAGAGTTTATTAGAGCACAAGTCACATCACTGGGGGCAGCTGGAAAACTGACAATTTGTCTAGCCTCGTGACAGATTTCAAAATTAAATATAAAAAAAAATCGGTTTGCTCTTTTGAGAAATGGATTTCAGTGCAGAATTCAGCTGGAGCGGCACTATTAACTGATGTGTTTTGAGAAAAAAAAAAATTCCCCATGACATTATCCCTTCAACAATATGTTAAATATTTTATTCTTTCACTTGTTCTGTTACAGCCGTTGAGCTAACACAGTATTGGTTTACAGCTGGGACATCAATCGTATAAAAGGAATCATTTTCCTTCATCCGGTAACATATTTTAAGCCTGAGGGCAAGTGACTGGATGCCGCTCACAGAAACACAAGAGGACTATTGGCCACTCGGAGGTATTTTGTTTATTGTAAAACTATAACTCTTCTATTACACAACATGGGCTGCTGCCTACAGAAAACACGAGGGCTCATTATTTCCCACTTCCTGTTTTGTTGGAGCCCGTGTTCTATGCATTTTTGTTGTTGGGGCAGTTCTAGTTTATACAAACACACTGGCTTTGCTAATGAGAGATACAGTCCTGCAGAGCTGAAAGGAGTAGTGTGTTCGAGCTTGATCTGATGGAACTGTAAGTGACCCCACTCAAATCAAATCAGTCGTTCAAGCCAAAACATTCGTGTGAAGGAACCCTTAACAGTAAAAACAGCATAGAAGTCTTAACAGTTTATATTTTGTCCTTACTGGGGGGGGGGGGGGGGGTTTGTCCTGTATTTAGCAGATATTTGAAAATAAAAAAAATAAAATAAAACTAACTAAGAAAAACTTTAATATAAAGGGTTTGCTCAGTTAAATGCCTTTTTGTTTATATTTGCCACACTTTATTTTTTAGTAAGGTGTTCGATTAAAGACAGTTGCAAATGGAGTTTGGTGTACAGAGCTGTCAACTATTTTAACGGGAGTTACCAGATTTTGGGCTCCATCCCCTGGTCTCCCTTCACTCTTAAGCATTTACTGATTTCAAATTATTTTCAGGCAAAAATCCGGTGTGCAAAATCAGTGCATGCATGTGACGTTTGCCTACGTCACTTCTGTGTCAGCTGATGCGTGCCGCTGGTCCCCCAAATGCCACATTTAAAGGAGAAGGAAAGCTACAGAGGCAGTTTATTGCCAATAGATTAGCCACAATAGTGCAAGCTATAAGACTATATTTATTCTGCAGAATGTTTTACCATACCTGAGTAAAAAGCTCTAGAAGCTCTCTGTTTGTTTAGGATAGCAGCTGCCATATTAGCTTTGTGTGACATCACTTCCTGTCTGAGTCTCTCCCTGCTCACTCATAGCTCTGGGCTGAGATTACAGCAGAGAAGCAAGGGGGGGAAGAGGAGCAAACTGAGCATGCTCACGCCCAGGGCAAGGAGGTTTATGTTGAAAACAGGAAGTCTGATACAGAAGCCCATGAGTACACAATAGAAGGAAAGAAATGCTGTGTTTCTTTTGACAGAGGACTCAGAGCAGCACGACTTTGAGGGTTTACTCGTAAGTTTAGGTGGACCTTTTTGATAAAGCTTACTTAGTTTTAACCTTTTCTTGTCTTTTAAAAAGTTGACAGTTCTGGGCATATTATCACCCAGGTGTTTAGTAGTTCTGTGAGTAGAGAGGACTAAAGTAGCAGTTGCCTGAAAGGACCCGGTGACAGAACTGAGCAGAGAAGCTTCAAGAGCTGCTTCCTGTTCCAAATAAAGGGAGTTGCAGTTTAAATTCTATTAAACCATAGTGGGATATATAATTATAATTTAGAATTGCCTTATGCATTTTGTGACAAGCTCTTACTTATAGGCTATGAGTAAGTGCTTATCACAAAATATGTGGTGTTAGTGTTGGATGTCTCGGGCATGTACACCAGAACCTCATGTCAAGACTGGTGAGCTATACTCTATAGTACACACTATAAATTGTTTATTTTTTTTCCTGATGGGAATAGAACCATAGATTATCGAATTTGAATTCATGTGAGTTTTTAAAAACTCCCATGAACTATTTTACTAAAAAAAAAAAAATCGAATTTGTTAAACTCGGGTGAATAGGATCGACCTGTAAACGCAAATTCAACTTGAATAGCGTTTTAAAAACTAGATTTGTGTTTTTTCTCCAAAAAAACCTCGAATGTCAAGAAGGGTGCAAACAATTTCAAATTGATCCCAGGACGTCTCCCAATGACTTAAACAGCAATTTATTAGGTTTAAGGTGGCGAATAGTCGAAATTGAGTTCTTAAAGGGCCAGAGTATGATAAATCTCGAAATTTGAATTTGAATTTTCAATTGGACCCTTGATAAATCTGCCCCCTAGTGTCACTAATCATCACAAAGTGCAAAAAAAAATCAGGCAAGTTTTATATGTTCAAGGCTCCTGTATACATGATTACCTTTATAATTAAGTGAATTTATTTTTAACAGACTATTAAATGGTCGGTAGGAATAGGAATGTAATTTTTTTAAGGTAATTTTAGACGTAACAATTATGATCTTTCTTGGAAAAGATCTTATCAAGAAAGATTGTTCGTTTCAATACATACGTGTAGAGCTGAATCGTCAGATATACAATAGAAACAATAGAATTCTACCTGTATCTGACCATTCAGTACTAACAATGGCCAATGTTCTGGAGCCTTCAAAGGCACCCAATCAAAATTTTCCATCCAGGCTGATCGACAAGCCGATTGATATCCAAGTCTTCTGCCGATATTGGTCGGCTCTTTTTCCACCATATACACACCGAATCTCGTACGAAAAATTCATTTTGTACAATATTATCAGTGCCTCTATCGCCACCTTAAAGGTCTTGAACGGATCCCTTTTGGCTTATCCATGCCCATCACCTACAGACACACTCTCCAGCGATCTAACATAGACATCAAATGGTGCCAATACACGTACGCAGGTCTGGACTGAGAATAAAAATAGGCCCTGGCATTTCAGGTACACAGAGGCCCAATGAACCCACACAGAGGCCCAAACAGCCCCCACCAGCCCACTAAATACTGATTTTCTATGGCACCTTACAGCAGCCCTCTGGCATTTGCCAGAACCCACAGATTGCCAGTCCGGGCCTGCACGTACGAGTTAGATCTCATGACAATCTGACCAAATTGAGGTGCCATTATTTGTCCAGATGTTTGTACAATAAAGCCGAATTTTCTCAAGCCACATGGACACATTTGTTCTTGCACCAACTTCCCTGTCAATGTGTACTCAACTCCTTGCTCATAACTTTGGACCCTCCTTAATGAATGTTTAATTGGTGAGCCTCTTCTCTAGTACCATTTTCAAAGAAGAACATGTCTAACATCAAACAGCCAGTGAGCTATTCATTCAGCTATTTTTGTGTATTTGAAGACCAAATTTCATAGATGTTTAGTTTTCAGCAGCCCAAATATGGTATGTACAGTATGGGGCAGATTTATCATAGGTTGAGGTGAATTTTCAAATTCAAATTTCAAGCTATTTTTTATGTACTTCGACTAGGGAATAGTCCAAATTTGATTTGAATTTGAAAAACATTTGTCAATTTATCATGGTTTTTTTCTCTGTAATAATTAAACAGTACCTTGTACTTGATCCAAACAAATATATAATTAATCCTTATTGAAAGTAAAACCAGCCTATTGTGTTTATTTAATGTTTAAATTATTTTTTTTTAATAGACTTAAGATATAAAGATCCAAATTATGGAAAGATTCCATATACAGAAAACTCGAGGTACAGAGTATTCTGGATAGAGAGATTTTTGTACTTACCGTTAAATCTTTTTCTCTTGTCCTATATTGGGGGACACAGGCACCATGAGGATCTTCATCCCCATGGTGCCTGTGTCCCCCAATTAGGCAAGAGAAAGAGAGATTTTTGTACTTACCGTTAAATTTTTTTCTCTTGTCCTATATTGGGGGACACAGGCACCATGGGGATGAAGATCCTCATGGTGCCTGTGTCCCCCAATTAGGCAAGAGAAAATAGATCTGTAAGGACTCAACCTGGTGGTCTAGTGTGCAGCAGGGTCCACCGCCACTCCTTCAGTGTGGACGCCCACTGCGCTCCCTCCTTCTCCTCCTGTGCCGGTCTCCTCTATGGTGGGTTTCATAGGCGCATTCACGCTGGCGTGTGATGTCAGCGCGCAATGGCGCGAAATTCAAACGCTATTTAAGGGAGATTCAGTTTTCAACACATTGCCTATTGTAGGTTCAACTTGTTCCTGGTGCTATTACCTATGGCTTCCTGCTTATTGTATTGAATCCTGATTGATCTATTGTGTTTTGACCCTTGCTTGCCTACTCAACTATTCTGATCTCTCCAATCCTGACCTTGCCTGCTTGTGACTACTCTGACCTCTTCAATCTGACCTTTGCCTGTCCTTCGACTATTCTACGTTCTCCAATCCTGATTCCGGCCTGTCTGACGATTCTCTGCTTGTGCTGGCCCGGTCTGCCTGTTGGTGTGTTCTTCCTTCCAGTATCCTGGTGAGACGATCGTGCCCCTTTGCTCGTTGTAAGGAAATCTTACCTGGCGTCCCAAGATGACGTGTCCCAAGATGACGTGTCCCATCACGCTGACGGCAAACGAGGCGCCGGCGTCGGATCGGTCGACGGTGCCGAATGGATGCCAGTGTCGAAAACGCATGTGTGAGGATGCCAGCGTCATGATGTCACTGCGTCTAATTTTGGCGCCAAAGGAGGCCTATAAAAGATGCAGACACTGCTTAACTTGCCCTACAATAGGTTCTTCCTTGTGAGTTCCTGGGTGTGCCTCTAGTGTTATAATCTTGACTCTGTGTATTGATCCTTGCCTGTTCCTGTTTACTGAACCCTTGCTGCCTGAACCGACCATATTGCCTGAACTTGACTACTCTCATTCTAAGTCCTTGCCTGTACCTCGAACTGTTGGACTGGAGCTTCCTCCTGGGTCCGCTACTCCTGTCTGAGCCTTCGGGCCCCTTACACTCGCCCAGAACCGTTAGCTTTGCTCCTCTCTCAAATAAGACCTGGCAGCATCCGATTAGCCGAGGGCTCCTCCCAAGGTGAAAGGCGGCGGTTATAAGCAGAAGTGAAAGCCGTGACCAGGGAGCTTAGCTTGGGTTCTGGATATAGGGTGCTGAACGTGACTAGATCCCATACCTGTACCTCCTACCCTGAGAGGGGGCCTGGGGTCGTTTTCTGCAGAATGGGCCCCTACCATCTTTCCCACTTGTACAGGCCAAACGCTAAGCTTTTTATTAGTCCTATTTGCAACAAGCTGCTTCATTGTTCCAGTTGGGACAAGTAGCACACAGTTGTACCTTTATTAGCATAGAAGCATATCAAAAGTAACAGGGATTTATTTGTAGTGGAGATAAAGCTGTAGCATGGTGTTGGCAAAAAAACAGCAAAATTAAAAAAACAAATTAGTTTCTTTCTTCCTCTAATGGCCTAGGTCATGTAGAAAAAGAATAAATAATGTAACTTAACCTAGTTACCATTGTATTCAATAAAAAAGTTGGTTCTGGCTCTCCCACTGCTTCCTGTTAGGAGACCACCCACTGTTACTTTCTTATGTATTCAATTAGCTGACAAGGTCTACTTAACTCCCCATGGGGTAAATGCATTCAAAGTCATATATACAGAAAAAAATTGCATAGATAGAAAAATAGCAATAAATAAATCTGCCCCTTGCTGTCTTTGAAAATAAGGTAGCAACTTCATGATATTAAAAGGCCCAAAAAAGTGGCCATAAACACATCCATACTGGGACTATAGCATTATGATACAGGTATGGGACATGTTATCCAGAATGCTCGGGACCTGGGGTTTTCCGGATAATGGATCTTTTCCTAATTTGGATCTTCATCAATTAAGTCTACTAGAAAATCATATAAATATTAAATGAACCCAATAGGCTGGTTTTGCTTCCAATAAGAATTAATTATATCTTAGTTTGGATCAAGTATGAGCTACTGTTTTATTACAACAGAGAAAAAGGGAATCATTTTAAGGGCAGAGACACACTCAAATTCCAGGAGATTAGTCGCCCAGCCTCTTCTTCGGGGGGACTAATCTCCCCGAACTGCCTCCCGCCAGGTAGAATGTAAATCGCCAGTGGGATGGGAATCAGTTTGCTTCTTTTTCCGAAGTCGCCCTCAAGTTGTCTCACGAGGAAACTTCGGGCAACTTCGGAAAACGAAGAAGATAGAATAGGAAGATAAATCATTAAAAGTAACAATTGCAATACAATTGTAGCTGTACAGAGAAATCGTTTTTTGGGTGCCATGGCTAGGGTTGCCACCTTTTCCAGGAAAAAAATACCGGCCTTCCTATTTATTTATCTTTTTTCCCCTATTAATAAAATTGGGATCAACCATTATTTTTACCTGCCAGGTCGGTAAAATACCAGCCAGGTGGCTAATGGATTGTAAGCTCTATGGGGCAGAGACTTCCTTCTTACTTTGTCTCTTTCCACATGGCACTTAATCCAGGGGTGGAAATACCGGGACATCAGCACAAAGCCGCTAGAAAAAATGTATCCGTAGGGGGGTGGGGGGCTTGGATGCACAGCCTGCACCCGGGCCTGGGAACTACTTTTTCCGTTACTGACTTAATCCCTGTATATTTATACTTATCTGTGTATTTATTGTTTTATGCTTGTCATATGAGTGTACTCATATATTGTATTGTACATCACTGCATATCCTAGTAGCGCTTTATAAAGTTATGCATGCATACATACAATAGTATTGTGCTCTATGCACTAACAATGCAGCCCCTCCCTCATCCCCCTCCAAGCCAAAAAAAAAACTGTAGCAATGGGGGGCAGCATCAGTAAGGTCGTTTAAGGGCGGCAGCAAGTGCTGGAACTCCCCTGAGTGTATGGCCACATTTAGTGACTAGGGAGACAGCTGACACCTATTCATTTATACGGGATCAGGAAACTTCACGTACTGTAAAATGCATGCAGTTAGAAAAAAATATAAGCATAAATTATATAAATAAAACCCTTGCAACGTCAACAACTTTTGTTATGCTATTAATAGCGTAGTGTATATTTAGGAAGGAAATCCATTGTCATTAAAAACACAGACAACACACTCTTCAACCCCCACCAACACCAAAAGACAAAAACACACAAACAACAAAGATGTATTCGAATGCATTTATACCTGTGAAAGTACAAGGGGGAATGTGACAGAATTAATCAAAAACCAAAGTTTTACATGCATTTCCTCTGTACTGAATTCTGCATGAAGGACAAAACGCCCCAGTGTGGGAGATAAAAAAATCCTCATGTGCTGCATGTCGGGAGACTACTACTAGGAACAGATGCCTGTCTGGAAACAAAGACCACAAAAGCCTCACGGTCAGGAATTCATCATATGGGCAGCTCTGCGTCTCTGACTTCTACAGTCATTATATCAATAATATACTTAATATCAGAGCATTACATTTATCAAATAATTTGCAGCAAATACAATTTAAATTAACAAAATATTATATGTTAATTAACAAATCAAAATTGGCAATATTTAATGAACACAAGCAATTTAAAGTAACACAATTGCATTATCCAAGGCTTGTTTGTTCATACACGGAAATGGGGCATGGGCATTGTTGTAACAGTAGGTGCTGCAGACCCAGAAGCTGCAGGGGGGCAAGATTAAACAGAAGGCTTGCGGAGTATGAAATAGTGGGGAACAATTATTGTGGGGTCTGACGCCTTGGGACAAATTTTACGAAGTGTCCGTCGCTAGTGAAAATTCGCTAGAAAGACAATCTGCAGGGACGTCACCAGTTTACTAACAGACATAGAGGACAATTCGCTAGCCAAAGAACTCAGCGCTAACAAAGTTTATACACCCTTTCGCCAGGCAAATTTTCATTCAGGTGAACGATCATTACGCCACAAATTCACTAAAGTGCGAATTTTACAGTACGTTACACCTTTTGCCAGAGTCTGCTTCGACCAGGTTATACCTGGCGAAATGATAAGATGAAGCTACATTCTCCTCAGTCTTATGTCAGTGACATCATATCCTGTATGCCGAGAAGTCACTTTTCATATTATAAAGTGGGATTGTGTTTAAAAGTTGTACCTGTTGAATATATATATTTTTTTAATACATTTTTTTTACCATTTCAGGGTCATCCCACATTTGTTTTAGGATGGGCTCCTGTCTAGGACATTAGAGGATCCCTTTTGTCTTTATTTTACTTCCTTGGACATTTTTAATAATAAGTGGCCACTTCAAGTATTTTCACCAACATCACTAATAAAGACACACACACACATATATATGTGTGCGCAATATGTTGGCGCTATATAAATACATGTTAATAATAATAATAATAATAATAATATATATATATATCTATATCTATATATATATATATATATATATATATATATATATCTATATATATATATATATATACTTTATGAACTATATGTACCCACCCTATTTAAATTGACCTGAATGTAAGTGTACTAACGAAGTTTCGCTAGGCAGAAATGAATGCTAGCAATAGTTCAATAGTATGAAATGCTCGCGCTGACAAAGTTTCACTGGCGAAACTTCGCCAATGTTCGTCTGCTGAGCAGGGGCGTATTTATATTAAATATTTTCAGATGGAGGGCACTCTAATATAAAGTATATGCAATATTATTAACTTATGGGTGCAAATAAAGCCTTTCTCAAGGGGAATTCTGACCTTTGTGTTCAGCAAGCGGCTATAAATACCTTTATGGCTTCACTGTCATCGTTCAGCGTTTTCGCGCGCTGCAGTTCCGCACGCCGCAATGTACACATGGGGCAGTGGAGTCACTTCCGCATATGTCATATCCGTGGACGTCGTGTCCAGATCAATGACGCGGTTTGGAATGCAAGCAACTAACCCTAGTAACCATTCATTGGGATAGTATATCTTAGCAACCGCTTTATGCCCTGCATAATATTGACATTGCGACATTATAACACTTTTATTTAGACACGCTCTTACTTTTATATATAGCCACTATACATATACAGAGTTTATCGCAAAAACGTAATACTTCTATCCGTTCTTGTGATAATGCATTGAGATCCACTAATATTAAGTTACCACAATACACTCCAATTAAGATCAATATCCTTTAAGAAAATGCACATATTATATTAATTTTAAACCATATTCACTTATTGTACAAGGACTTGCTTCTAAATCAATTATAAAATATGGGCCTTCGTTATCGAGTATAAATGACAGGTGCAAACATGGTTAAATATTTAAAGTGACAGTGCATGATTCCAGACATTCATAAATATCACTTAAAGTGCATGATTCCAAAAATTCATAAATGTTTCTTAAAGTGCATTACTCAAGCATATGTTGAGTGTATTATTTCATAATTAGTACGTGTCTACATCATAAGTTAATAATAAATATGTGCCTATATCAATAATTAATCAATTATACCATTTTTAATTAGTGCTATTAGTGATAAAAAAAGTGACAGTGCAATCATTCAATATATATTCAATATCCTTAAAAATATAACACCTCGATCCAATGGAGTGTATTGTGTATTATAACAATCCTTTTCAAAAAACCTGTAGTGTAATTAATAAAAGTCCATGTCAAAGAATCAAGGAATAGTAACATCTCTAACTCGTGCAATAACGTGCAATAATGACATCATGTTTCCCCCTTCCTTTTTCATGGACTCAATGTGTCTCATCAATGCAGCATCACAGTATGTAAGATACTCTGTAAATAATAAGATAAATAAAATAACTTAAAAATCAGAATAATATATAATTATTCTCACATATAACATACAACAGGATGAGGCAATGATATATCTCCAGGTATCATAAACTAAGAGTTTCAGAGGAACAATGAAAATTCTCTATCTTCATTCAACCCATTAGGTGAGAGCGTATTCAATCTATATATCCATTTCAATTCCCTTTGTTTGAGAAGACGTTGTCTATCTCCACCACGTTTTGGTATCCTAACACCTTCTATCCTCATAAACCTTAATTGGCTAACTTGGTGTTTTTGGCGTATTTATATTAAGGCACCGAGGGCCTGTGCCTCGGGCGGCAGGTTTTGGGGAGCCTAAATTTATTTTTTAAATTAAAAAAAAAAACGCCCAGCCTCTTCCAGGGGGGTGAGGGGTAGGGGGCCGGGCTGGTTGGCGGAAGTGTCATCATGCGTGACGTTATTTCCGAGATGTCCGTGCGTGTGACATAATGCGCCACATAGGGCGTGTTTAGGCCCGGTGCCTAGGGCAGCATTGGACCTGAATACAGTCCTGCTGCCAAAACGTAACCACATTTGGATGAATAGGCGTATGAGCTGCAAATTAACATCTGATGAAGTGTGGCAAAGCCTTCTGTGGGAGAAAATCTAGTTATGCATGTGACAACAAATTCCCTTGCACGGGACAACATTATTTGTTATACAAACTGCCTCCAGCTACCTGGGGGGAAGGGAACGGAAGGTGTCAACTGCAGGGGGCATCATTTGTAACCTGGCTAGTTATAGTAGGGGGGATGGAGTAGTAGAACTGCAGCCCGTGTCGACTGGCCCATCAGGATACCAGGAAAACTCCCGGTGGGCCCAGGTATCAGGGGGGGCCTCTTGCATCTAAACATTTGGCCTATTGCATGGTCATTCGCTATTTCTTTATGGGGAAAAATGTGTAATAATGGAAGAATAAAGTAAGTAGATATAAATGAAGTTGAGTGAGGAGAGGAGGAATAATATTTTGGAAAGTGGGCTCTCAGTTTAAGGTTTTCTAGTGGGCCCCTGAAATCCCAGTCCGACACTGACTGCAGCCATGGGGTATGCCATTATTGCTGGAGCCCCACAGCCAATATATAGTGAATAAAGTTCCCCCTCTTGTAAAATATAAGGATATTAAAAGTTACCGAGGAGTTTCATGATCAAATAAAAACACGAGGCTGAAGGCCGAGTGTTTTTATACAGGTCATGGAACTCCGAGGTAACTTCTGATATCCTCATATTTTGCAACTGGGGGTACGTTATTTATTATAATACACAAGTTTCATGTGAGAGTCATGTGACAGAAATGACATCAGAACTCAACGTTTATAAGGCTATAATTTACAAGATATTCATAGCTTTTGTTTATTATATATATATATAGTAATATATAAGTTATATATATATATATATATATATATATATATATATATATATTACTATATATATTGCCACCTGGCTGGTATTTTGCAGGTCGGTAAAAATGATGGCTGACCCCAATGGTATTAATAAGGAAAAAGATAAATATTTTTACCAGAAAAGGTGGCATCCCTAGTTACAGGGCAGGGGGTAACACTATCAGTTCAGTTGTTGTTCAGCTGGCAGCGAGGGCCACCACCATCTGAAACCAGCCCTTTATCTCTGGGACCCTTAACAAAGATCACATTTACCAACACCTCAAAATAATGGTTTAAATATTTTCAGCAAAAAGGTGAACTATATGGAAAATTAAAGCAGCAGTTCCTCAGTGAAATCAGTGATCAAAAAGCTTTAGCAGTTTGGTTATTTGTAACAATTTGTAATTTTTTTTTTTTTTTGCGCCAAATGAGGACACTTTGGATTTGGCGGGGGAAATTTCTGGTTCAAAATTTACATACGGAACTATAGGCAATGCTGCACCTATCAGCTCAATGAATTGGCTTGGCTTCTACCGAGGCTCCACCCTCCCCTCCCCCAGCGCTGATTGATGGCAAGGCTAAACCAATCCCAACGCGTATACCTCGAATCTTCCATCCAAGAGAAGGGGTGCTAGATTCCAATGAAATCGAACCATTCCGTTTATTTGTCCCTGCCCTTTTTGATTTTGCTTTACAGCATATATAACCGAAGTTCCTATAATTAAATCGTGTTATGGGGAACGTTTGCTGTTGAGAGCAGCGCGTTGGTAGCTTCTGGTAACCTTTCTCCCCCTCCCGCATTGTTATTGGTACGTTCCTACGTAGCAGAGCAGGTTTATGTTTGCGGGATTCTGGCGCGCTTCTCCCAGACCTAAGAGAACATCTTGAAAGGAAGAGAGGTCACCTGCTCAGGGATCGCAGTCATGTCGGACCACTGGCGCACTATCAGCGAGGAACACAGGTATTTGACGCGCGCATCCAGGCCAGGGAGCCTAGGTATCCGGACAGCCGCAGCCCGTCCATTTTATTACACAGATGATACAAAATAGGCGCCTCTGGGCTGCAGGTTTGGCGCCAACCGTCTCCCCCAACTCAAGTTGCTCTTTCTAATGGGCTCAGAGCTGATAAACGCCTCTGTCTGTGCGAGCTTCTGATTGGCCCCGGCCTTTCCCCTTCTATCATCTACTTTCTGTCTGAAAAATAGGAACTAAGGGCGATAAATGTTATTAATCCAATTATGACACAAAACACTTCTATAACTAAGGCACCTGCTCCGTAAATGGAGAATATTCTCGATTATGTCCATACTGTTGGAATATGGAGCAGAAAAATGAATTTCCCTTAGGCGGACCCATGTGAAGCCTCGCACCGGAAATGAACGATAAAATGGCTTCCGGTCCGCTGTTTACTGTTCAGCCAGCGCAGACCGACATTCATCCCTTTTGTACAGTGATCATATATAGTCAGTCATTCTTGTTAAGGGCAACTAAGCCAGCCCAGGGATTAATCCATTTGTTTCTCATACAATGAAGCCTCCCCACTTAGTAGTGTAAATTTCACCAAACAAGACTGAAATCTGACTTAATTCTCTAAGGCAGTTGTGTTCTAGAAGACACTACGTTTGACCAGGAGCAGTAACTCATAACAGCCAATCAGCAGGAAGAATTTACCAGTCTCCTGTCTTATTGGTTGCTATAGGTTACTGCTCCTGGCAAACCAAGTGCCTTTTATTACATATGGGGTTAAGCCTTTGCTGTAGATTGTAACAGCACCTTTTTACTCCTTTTTTTGTGGCAGTAAGGAATGTTTAAATTGCTATTTAGCCTTATTTGCTCTTTAATTACCATGCATTCAGTCATACCTCCCAACTGTCCCTTTTTTGGAGGGACAGTCCCTCTTTTCTCTGCACTGAACAGCCAGAAAAAGAAACAAAAGTTTTTCACTTAACTGGCTTTTAGCAGAGAGCAACAGGTGCAAATAAGATACTTTGTAACAATTTTGAGACACAAAAACAGTTTAGATAAGGAGAAATATTTTCAAACTTTCATAACCTGCCAAATTTTGAAAAGAAACATGGTAATTAGGGGGTGTGGCCACAGAAAGGGGTGTGGTCAAAAAATTGCAGCGCTACGTGCGGGAAAAAAATTTTGGCCCTCTTTTTACTTCCAAAATGTTGGGAGGTATGATTCAGTGGTGAGCAAGGTGCTGGGAATTTGTGCCTTGCGTTATGTTTAAAAGGTAACGGTTAACCCTCTGGTTGTGACTTAAAATCCTAGGAAGGGATAAAGCAAACTCTGACAGATGGGACAACATTAAAAATATTTAAATATGTTTGCCAGCCAACGTATCCTAGTCCCCTCCATTCATGGAGTCCCTGGTCGACCTGTAGCTGTGCTGGACATTTATATGGAGATGCAGTTTTGGTTGCAACTCTCGGAATATGGGGTGGGTGGGGGGGGCGAGATACAGACTGATCGAGAATATCATGTAAAGCAAGGCACTCACAGGAAAATTTATTATTCCAATGTTTGTCTTCCTTGAGACCTTTCTCAGTGAGTGCGCTTATTTTTTCTTTATGAATACAGTAGAACCCCCATTATACTAAATTATGACTAAAGAACTACATTTTACTGCTTGTTATAGGCCTCATGCACCCTCTCGCTGGTCACAAGGAAGGAAGCGATGCTCAGATGGAAAACTGAGACGTCACGATGATACAGATTCCACAGTATTTGATACTAAGCCTTCCGAAGAACCTCAAGCGAGGCCTGACAGGTATTGTATAGTGTCGGCATATAACTGCTGTTTGTGTTTCTGCTTGCCTCCCTTTCCTTTTCCTTGGCAACTCTTAACTGTTTACTGTGCTTGTGCATGAATTGGGTATGTTATCCAGAAAGTTATTCAGAAAGTTCCAAATTAGAGGCCATCTCCCATAGACTACATTTTATCCAAATAATGCAAATTTTTAAAAAGGATGAACATGTCTAGATGCTTGGCACTAAGGCCTTTCCCAAACTGTATATTGTGGTACAGTCTTTCTTGGGGGGGGGGGGGGATGCCTTGTAACAGACCTTTTCATATGATGGTAACCGTTCTATTTTTTTTTCTCTGAATTGTGTCCTGATTGATAACAAACTTGCTTATTATACTTTCTAGCAGCATTAATCCAAGGCAGAGAAACAAGTTTGATTAGTTTGAGATTATGATGAGTGATAAACAGTTGTAGCTTGATACGAGAAACAACCATGTTGCCATTTTTAACCCTTTAACCCTTTTTTTTTTAAAGATTTGTGTTAAACAGACTCCAGTTTGGTATTTCACCACCTATCTGCTTTCTAGGATCTACATTAAAAAAAACTAGTCATTGAGTTTGCGTTACACTGGAATATGAATGAGAGGCTGAATAGATTGGATAAGGAATTTATAAAAAAAAAAAACTGTAGCCTTGTGGCCGGTCGTGTCGCTTACCCCCATTTGAAAGCTAGAAAGTCAGAAGAAGGTAACTAATTGAAAAACTGAAAAAAAAAAAAATTCTTAGAGGTGGTTCACCTTTGAGTTAAATTTTAGTATGTTATAGAATGGCATTCTAAGCAACTCTCCAATTGGCCATTTTTTTTTTAATAGTTCTTGAATTTTTGCCATCTTCTGTTTCCAGCTTTCTAATGGGGGTCACTGACCCCATCTAAAAACAAATGCTCTGTAAGGCTACATGTTAATAGTTGCTGCTACTTTTTGTTACTCCTCTTTATTTTCAGGCATCTTATTCATATTCCAGTCTCTTGTTCATATCCATGCATGGTTGCTAGTGTAATTTGAACCCTAGAAACCAGACTGCAGAAATTGCAACTGGAGAGCTGCTGGAAAAAGCTAAATAACCCCAAAACCACAAATGAAAAATGACAACCAATTGCAAATTCTCAGAATATCACTCTCTACATCATACTAAACATTAACTGAAAGGCGAACATCCCCTTTAAGTGAGAATATGAAGACCAGCTGAAAAGTTGCTAAGGATTGGTCATTGTATAACATACTGAAAGTTAGCTTAAAAGTGAACTACAACTTTAAAGGAACAGTAACACCAAAAACTGAAAGTGTTTTAAAGTAATGAAAATATCATGTAGTGTTGCCCTGCACTGGTAAAACTGGTGTGTTTGATTCAGAAACGCTACTATAGTTTATATAAACAAGCTGCTGTGTAACAATGGTGGAAATTGAAAAACGGCTAAATGGCACAGGATAGATAATGGATAACAGATAACACCATTAGACAGACAGAGCTTATCTGCTGTGTAACTTGAGCCTTTTCTCCTTTGAATGGCTGCCCCCATGGCTACACAGCAGCTTATTTATATAAACAGTAGTAATGTTTCTGAAGCAAACACAGCAGTTTTACTAGTGCAGGGCAACATTGCATTATATTTTTATTACTTTAAAACAATTAAATTTTTTGATGATGCTGGTCCTTTAAGATCAAAAAAAGTAATTATGATAGTTTAAAAGTCTCCTCTCTGCTTAGAAACTGGAATTGCTGCATTCTACACTTGTTCTAACATGACCTTTTTTTCTTCCAGCTTTACAACCCCTGAAAGTCATAAGCCAGTGGCAAGATGCAAAGACTGGGGCAGTGCAGTGGAAGAAGATGAGCAGCTGAGGGAAAAAGTTGACCAAGACATAGCTCGGTTGGTTTATAGAAGTTTTTTTTTTTTCTGATCAGTTTGAGACTAAACATAGGACTACTAGCTGAAGTAGACTTATTTTGTGCTTATAATGCTTTGCTACTGCCTGCTACTTGGAAGTATGCCTTGCACTTTTTAGTAGTTTTACATTCGTGATTGCAGCAACGTTTGCTATACAAAACCATATTTATGGTATGAAATGCTGCTTCCCCCCCCCGACCTGAATTTTGTAGTGGTGTAATCTTATTCTATCCTTTCCCAGATACAGGAGGAAACTTCTGATTAATGAATTTGGCAGAAGAGAAAGGAGATCATCGTCTGGAAGGTGAGTGTGAATCTAAGCGACAGTAAATATGTCTGTGGCCTTGGCTGAGTCGGATCTTATTTTTGTATTATATGGATGAACTACTCTGGTGTTTTGAGGATATTTTGTATGGCTAAGGGTAATGGCACAATAGGAGATACAGTAGAATCCTCTTTACGTTTTTCAGGGGACCAGAAAAAAATGGTGTAAAATCCTGAAAAAGTATTGTGCATAATATATAGGTGCAACCACAAAACAATGTAAAATGAGGGAAAACATAAAATCAGGGGATGTACATTTTAATTTTTTTTTTTTAGTAAAAATAAGGAAAGCAGTTGTTACTGCTTTTCAGTTGCCAACAAAAAATACATCCATACCAAAATCTAGTAGTTTAAGAGGGTTCATACAATTTAAGCGATCCTATGGAAAGCCTCACTGTTAAGTGACTTAGCCTTTGAAATAAATCGGGATATTCCATGGACTGTTCAAAAGGGTTTTTTTTTTTTTTTTTTTTTTTTTGCTAAACTTCTGTGTACCAACTCTTTATCTAGAGAACAGGAGGTTATCATTTTTCGGGGGCTGCAATGACCATGTAATGTCCTATAATTCGATATTCCTAAATTTAGCCAATTTGATTAGGCTCTCATTTCTAAAATGCAGCCTGACCTAAAACCTTAATTTGAAGTTGGAGAGCAAGTGATGAAATTTAAAATTTAATTTAAGCTTCAGCACACTGACATGATGGATGAAAAGAAACAGATGCTGACAGTGATGGTGAAGAGTAAATTACTGCCGATAATGATGCAGAATTTAATTGATTGTATTTAAAATTTCTTTCAATATGATGAAGCTTATATTTTTCATTTTCACGGTAGTTCCCCTTTAATCTGAATGTCTCCTTCAGTTATTTGGTGCTTTAAATTCATATCACAAAGGTGCTCCTTTAGCCCTGATTAGTAAAAGATATGGGTGAATCTGAAACCCCTGCATTACATGTCTTGACACAATCCTAGATTTGTTGCGTAGGAGATAGAATGCTCCAAAAGACAGGTCAGCACTGCTTTGCTAAAATACTGGGGCTCAATTCTGAACACTGGTTGCTATGGGTAACTTGTGCTACAAATTGCCCAGTCAATAATGCTTTAGTCATTCTGTCTGCAGCCAATTAATAGCCAATAGGACGAGCCTAATATGCCTTTGAAGTGCAAAGTAGTCCCAGATCGAAAGTGGCCGGTGTTTGGTACTAACAGGCAACCTCAGCTGTGGATTGACCAGGACTGCATTTTTAGTAACTGGACTGACCTATGCAGATATCTTACAGCATGAAGTTCCACTGTACTATTTAAAATTAAGATCTATTGAGTTATGGTTACTTGGATACTTGCAATATTCTTCACACATTTTTTTTTTCTTTTTGGTTCCAGTTCTGATTCAAAGGATTCATCTACACATGGAGAGATGGAAACTGACCCAGCTGTAATTACAAGAAGACAGAAGCAGATTAACTATGGAAAAAATACGATTGCATATGATCGATACATTAAGGCAGTGCCAAGGTATTCTTTTTGTATAAAATTAGCACTTTAGCTTTAGTTGCAACTGTTAAAGGGGCTGTTCACCTTTAAATTTTAGTATGATGTAGAGAGGGATATTCTGAGACAATTTGCAATTGGTTTTAATTTTTTTATTTGTGGTTTTTGAGTTATTTAGCTTTTTATTCAGCAGCTCTCCAGTTTGCAATTTCGGCAATCTGGTCCAAATTACCCTAGTAACCATGCATTGATTTGAATAAGAGACTGGAATATGAATTTTAGAAGCCTGAATAGAAAGACAAGTAAAGTCTTTACAGAGCGTTTGTTTATTATATGGGGTCAGTGACCCCCATTTTAAAACTGGACAGTCTGAAGGCAAATGATTTAAAAACTAAAATTAAATAATGACCAATTGTGAAGTTGCTTCACTATTCTGTAACATACTAAAGGTTAACTTAAGGGTGAACCACTCCTTTAACTGCACTGCAATAATTTAGAACCTATGTTAGTAAATGGCCCCCTTACCCTACATTATATAGTATGCAAATACATTCTTGTGTAAGTAAATTTAAGTGGTTTGCTTTTTAGACATCTTCGAGAGCCTAATGTTCATCCTAGAACTCCCAATAAGTTCAAAAAATACAGCCGCAGATCTTGGGACCAACAAATCAGGCTGTGGAGAATTGCTCTACATCAGTGGGACCCTCCTGCAGCAGAAGGCAGTGACTTGCAGCCTTTGTAAGTTGTCATCCTATAATCTTTTTTTATTTCAACACTTAAGCAAGTAGAATAAACTGATGCTGTAACATAAGAAAATACCTCCTGTTTAGGTGAACTGCCATTGAGATTTATAGGTACCTAGTCTTTATAGCCGCTTTTTAATGTCATGGCTTTGGAAACCAAACGAATTTTCATAATAGTTCTTGTTCAATCCGTTGCTCTTTTCTTAAAGGAGAACTAAAGGAGTACCAGCCCAAGGCAACCACAGCCCTTTAGCAGTAAAGATCTGTGTCTCCAAAGATGCCCCAGTAGCTCCCCATCTTCTTTTCTGCTGATTCACTGCACATGCTCTGTGCTGCTGTCACTTACTGAGCTTAGGGACCCACTCACAATATACAGTACACATAGAATAGGAATGTCACAATATAAGGCTGATTAGTAATTAATACAGATAATTACTACATGGCAGCACAGAAACCAGTGCAATTAGCATCAGAATTTAATAATCGGCAAACCTGTAGCATCAGCTTATATTACAGGGGAAGCTCATTTTCTGCTGGATAATTAGTGACGAGCCCTAAGCTTAGCTTCTCAACAGCTGCTCAGAGCCCACTGAGCATGTGAGTGTCACAGACACTTTCCAAGATGGTGACCCCCTGTGACAAGTTTGAAGTCCTGGATCATTGCTGCTATTGACAAGCTGAAACTTTAGCCTCGTGCAATAAGCTCTGTAAATAAAACATGGCATTTTAGCCACATTCATTTTTAGGGTTTAGTTCTCCTTTAACAGCATACTTTGTATCACTTTAATAATTCATTAGGCTGTGGCTTTTTTTTATATATATTTCCAAACATTCTTTGCTTGAGCTTTATAATTTTGCCATAAACATACTGCCTAATGCTTTTAATCTATCTATCCAATCCCGCAGGTTCTCTTGAGGGGGCTGCTATATTTGTGTTGCAGTAGACTGCTGATGTTATAAATAATACAGGTTGAAAATACACTCTGGCAAAACAGGTTTAGCAACTTACAAAACAAAAATCTGTGGAAAATGATCAACATGACCTATATGCAACCTCTAATGTAACTTAATATTTTGAAGAGTTTGTCCATGTCACTTTAAAGGAATTGTTCAGTGTACACATAAAAACGGCTGTGCAAAATAAAAAAAATTCTAATATAGTTAGTTAGCCAAAAATGTAATGTATAAAGGCTGGAGTGACTGGATGTGTAACATAATAGCCAGAACATTACTTACTATTCAGCTCTCTTGGTTTCCACTGATTGGTTACCAGGCAGTAACCAATCAGTGACTTGAGGGGGAGGGGGGCACATGGGTCATAACTGTTGCTTTTGAATCTGAGCTGAATGCTGAGGATCAATTGTAAACTCACTGAACAGTTATGTCCCATTTGGGCCCACTTAAGTCACTGACTAACTCAGAGTTAGAGAGCTGAAAAGCAAGAAGTAGTGTTCTGGGTATTATGTTACACATCCAGTCACTCCAGCCTTTATACATTACATTTTTGGCTAACTTTATTGAAAACATTTTTTATTTTGCACAGCCTATAGATTTACCCAGTTTTTATTTTACTCTTAACTTTTCCTTAAAATGCTTATGAAGTATAGGTTAGAAAAGTGTATTCATAGAAAGAATACTTCTAAGCATGTTTATCCCTGAACCATCATGAACTTTGCAATCTGGTGACTACTGTTTTGTGTTTCGTCTTTTAATCAGCCGTCTGCGTAAAGTGCAGATATTCTTTAATATGTGATTTATGAAAAGTCTTTGATTCTACATTATGCTGTTGTCCTGATGTATAATTTGTTTTTAATTTCTAGTATGGAAGAAGATATGGTCTGCACAGAAACAAGTTCTCAAGAGAACCTAGTAAGTTTTGATTTTTTTTTGTCCATTCTGTTCTTAGGATAGTGGCCTGGTGTAAGCCAACCTATAAAGTTTTTTTCGTCATCTAATGTGAAACTTGTGTTTTATATGTTGCTGTTGGATATTACTCCTCTTACCAATGACCTGTTTAAAAAAAAAAAAAAATTGGCGTTGGTACAGGGGGTGATTTATTAGACTAATTAGTTTCTATTTTATTTGTAAATTGAACTGTTCCTTTAAGGCTTATTGCAGTGGGATATGTTCACTTTCATGGAAGTGCAGTCCTATATGAAGTATAGTTGCCAATGAGATCTAGATCTATATGGAGAGAGATAGATGGATAGATATCTCTGCACCAAAAATGTTTATTGATAACACAGCATCATATTGGACGTTTCACTCCCACCTGGGGCCCTTCTCAAGGATAGTGTGTATATATTGTGTAACAGTTTAACTACCCACCCCCCACCAGTGAATTTTGGCACCATTATGATGTAATCGGTCCATATACAGGGTTTCCAAAAAGTCTCGTTTGTAAGTGCCATCCCATATTTTGACCATAAGATGTCAGTGTTGTATCTCCATGAAAGTTCTTTTCAAAATATGTGTATATACAACTCAAAACAGTTACTTTGTTTTCCCACTGAAAAAGCATGTTACAGATTTCAGAAGGTATTCTTAGGTAGATACTACGTATATACTCTCCTGTGGAATGAAAAGATACAAATGAGATACTGTTTATCCTAGTACTGCAATGCAAAACCTCAGGAAACCATTTAGTTGGAAGTTTCCCATTCAGTCCCTTGGGGATGGCACAGTCCAGTTCATGTATCCAGAATGCTTCATGTTTTAAACTATCGATATAGGCCGCTCCAAACTCACCCCCTGTGTGTTATTCTTAGTGTAGCTCCACTATAGTGTTCGGGTGCTCTGCCATCAGCGTTCCCACTGAAGTAATACTGGCTCAAGAAGACATAGGCGGCACTCCAGTTAAAAGAAATGTGGTTTATTCCAACAGGTCACTGACTCGTTTCGGGAGTAACTCCCTTAATCATAGGCTTGCATGTTAAGTCATGTCACTTCCTTAAGTTGGCCTTACAACAGCGACCCCTAAAGGTTATTCATAGGATTACAACATTGTCTTCTTGAGTCAGTACATTTAAATGTAGACTGATCATGCCTTGCTTCTTTCCAGTGCTTTGCCACTGGTTGCTGGGCAATGTCCTGTTAGTCAAAACATGGAATGGCACACACAAATACTTTTTTTGGAAACAATTGACTGACGTCATATTGGCAACAATTCACTGGTAGGGGTGGCTATTTAAACTGTTAAACAATATGTACACACTATCCTTCAGAAATTATATATGTAACATTTTTTATTTTTTGGGAAAGCATTGGTGTCTTTTAATATATTGTCTTTAAGGTTAATGACCTTTAGCTCTGTGCAATGACCTTCCCCCGCCCTAACTATTTGTTTTCATTAGTTCACAGGCACTCCTACTAAGGTCCGGAAAGTTGAAGCGGACGATGCCTTTGATCTGGAACCCTGCTTTATTGAGGAGGAATTGCTTAGTTAACGCACAGTCCTTTACCAGAAGCAAGGGCCTGGGATTTGTATTTTTTTCATCATATGCCCTGTTTATACCTAACAGCAGAAACTAAATCTTCACACCCAGGTCCACTCTTGTGCAGCTATATGATGTAAGATTTCATGAAGTAACCAGACTGCCTTACCCGATGCAGAGCTTTTGGTGCTGGTTATGGGCTGCTAGGTGGAGTTCTTCAAAGCACTTGATATTGGAGCAGCGGATCTGTATCTGCATATCTCCACCTACTCTCCAACCAAACAGATGGTGGTTTGCCTAACCGGCTTTATAAAATGTAAATACCTATAACTGGTTGAAGATGTCTTCTGCACGGTTTGCTTTGTGTGAATTGCCAGCAATTTTGGCACTGTATAAGCCTTTTTCTTCTGACTTGTTTTGATCCTTGATTTTGTTTGCTTTGCATGCTATACATTATGAAAGTTGGTCACCCATAGTACGAAATATATCAATTATAGCTCCATGGTGCATATTTACTACATTGTAGATGTTGCCCATGGCAATCAATCTGCAATTTAAACAGCCACTTATAAGTTAGAAAACAAAAACATATACCTGATTGGTTGCTATGGGCAACATCTCCAGAAATCTCTCCACATATTTATCTCCAATGTTGGAAAAAAATGGCCACATGTGTCTTATCCCAATGGAAACCAATATTCCATACTTGTTACGTAGTTGAAATGTGTAGTTGGAAAGATGCTACTTTTCTGCTGCGGTATTTCTATTTACAATAACCTGCTGTTTTCTGTTTATAGATGTTTGTGATCCTCTTGCATAGGCGTTGATATCTAATGATTAGTGGCTGAAAGGATTTACCCATGGGTGTATTGTGGCTTTAAGCTCGGATTCTGTTTTTCACCACAGTTCATTGAAGAAGCCGGTATATTTGGCTAGTGAGCTTTCGGCCCTCTTCATGGTGACTGTCACCTGCTTTAGCTGCAGAAAGAATGATGCTCTATTTAGCATCTGGAAACATCCAGCATGTGATTTTAAAGTCACGAGCTAACATTCTGAAGATCATGCCTCCTAATGTTCTACCATGATGCACCGTGGTGTTTTGAATAATTAAAGCAGAGCCTGTGAGTAGTGAAGGCATACTTTATCAAGGGTAGGACTAAAGAAGTTTTCGTCGCGATCCGACAAATCGTATGCAACAAAAATAAGTTAAGTGATGCTTTGTAGCATTGTGTCACAGCGTTGATCAGATGCGACACTACTGACGGATGCAGAAGATGCGTCTGCATCCGACAGTCGTGTCAGATCAACACTGCAACACCATGTGACAATGCATCACTTAACTTATTTTTGTCGGATCACGACAAAAACGTCTTTGTAGTCCTACCCTAAAGCTCTCTGCCAATCTGTCAGCGGCTTATATTTGCCTGTGTTTGGTGGCCTTAAAGGACTGTTAACATAAAATAATATTTGTAAATTTTGTTTCTACATAACACAAAAAACATCAAGATACGTTTAACTTTCACAAAGTTTTTATTAAGAAATGGCTTACTCTGCTTGTGCTCCTTCAGAAAAGGTGACGATCCATCGTGCGGCACTCTTTTCTCCTCCCTGGCCATCTCCTATAGAAGGCAGGGAGGAGAAATCAAGCGCTGCACAATGGATTGTTTGCTGAAGAGGAGCGCAAGCGGAGTATTGGTAAGCTATTTCTTAATAAAGACTTTGCAAATTTAAATGTTAAATATATCACTTTTTTTTTTTAATGTAGACACAAACTCTTTAAAACATTTTTTGTTACTGGTCCTTTAAGGAGAAGTGGTTCTGCACATCATTCTGTAGCCAGTCGGGTTTTGTTTTTTTGCTGTATTTTAAAATGATCAAATGGTTGTCTACTTACATGTACTTTATCTTTCAATTTTTTTTTTTTTTGAAATACTTGTTTGGTTCAGCTTTAAAAAACAACAAACTTTTTTTTCCCCCCCCCATCATCTGTTTTGAATTTTTTTTTTTTGTGTTTAGGTTGCTTTTGAGTTGTAATTAGGGATGCACCGAATCCACTTTTTTGGATTCGGCTGAACCCCCGAATCCTTCGTGAAAGATTCGACCGAATCCGAACCCTAATTTGCATATGCAAATTAGGGGTGGTAAGGGGAAAACATTTTTTACTTTTCTGACAAAAAGTCATGCAATTTCCCTCCCGCCCCTAATTTGCATATGCAAATTAGGATTCGGCCGAATCCTGCTGAAAAAGGCCGAATCCTGGATTCGGTGCATCCCTAGTTGTAATGTGGCCTAAATCTGCTTTCTTGCAGGATCAGAGGTCTAAAGGTGGCCATACACGGGCCGATAAAAGCTGCCGACAGACCGTGTCGGCAGCTTATTGGCCCGTGTATGGGGGCCCCCGACGGGCTTCCCTGATCGAGATCTGGCTGAAAGTCGGCCAGATCTCGATCGGATTACAAATCCCGTCGGATCGCGGCCGCATCTGTTCGTTGATGCGGTCCCGCGATCCAACCGCCCGTTTGTGAATGCTAGGATCTGATCGTTGGGCCCTAGGGCCCACGATTGGATCATCCCGATATTGCCCACCTCAATATCGGAATATCGGAGGGAGATCCGCTCGTTTGGCGACATCGCCAAACGAGCGGATCTATCCATGTATGGCCACCTTAAGTATCTAAAAATGCAGTTGTCCCTCAAATTAGCAGATTCTGTTGGGCTGCAAACTGCTCAGTCACTTTAATGGCAAGTTCTTACCCAAACCTATCAAACTTGCATTTAGGATATCCTCTTCCCAGTATTCTAACTAAAGAGATGACTGGTGCCTTTTGACTCCAACATTTATTGGCTTGTCATTCTCCATACCACTAGCATTTCAGTGGCCCCTATTTTTATTTTTCAAGAAAAGTTAAATTGACTAGAATAAAAATCTGCCCAAACAGGGGCATGTTAACAGTTAGGGATACTTAACACCTCTTCTGAGTACTTCAG
The DNA here is from genome assembly GCA_038501925.1 of Xenopus petersii. Taxonomy (NCBI): domain Eukaryota; kingdom Metazoa; phylum Chordata; class Amphibia; order Anura; family Pipidae; genus Xenopus; species Xenopus petersii. The sequence goes on along the minus strand of CM076672.1, from coordinate 20,608,140 downwards.
CTTTGCTCTTGTGAATATTAACTGCCATAGGACAGCAGCAACTGGAGCAACTTATTGTTTGGGAAGAACATGAATAGACCATGGTCAGCCAGAACACCTACATTTATCAGTGGGGAGTTCTTATTGTTCTGAAATTGAAATATCATGGATGGCTCTTGTAAAGTTCATTAGACTAAATGCTGGGAGTTGGGTGAATGGAATCTGAGAGGCTGTTGCGTTTGAGTGCGTTATCTGTATTGTGGGGAAGACTTTGCTTTCGGGATGATCTGTTCGTCATTTCGAAGGCTTTAATCGCCGGCGATTATCCACTGACTGCATTAGTGTAGTCTTTTTTTAGATTTTGTTTTAATTTGTTTCTCTGCCAGTGTTATTCAGTTGGCAGAGGAACCTTTGTGAATGTTGTACTGAAGTACTTGTGTTGTAGAGTTCAGTGCTCTAGCATTTAGTCTAAGGAAAATGTGGCGGATACTACGAAAGCCATGCAGCAGACTGTACTCTCATAGGACTGGATGACACTTGCATGTTTTATTGCTTGTTCTCATGAACCACTTCTGGAATTCCTTCTGTAGTCAGACTTGCAGGAACAGCATCCCAAACGCGTGTGCATTACCAGTGATGTTTCTTATAGCAACCAATCAGATCTTTGGTTTTGTTTTCGAACTGTTGAACTGTAATTGTTGGTTGATATGGACGGCATCACTGGTAATGCTTCACTCCACTTTTTACTCCGCATGATAAATAGGCCTCTTAACGTTGCTTCAGGGCGGAGTCATACGCGGTGATTCAGGGAGATTAGTCGCCCAAAGGCAAATCTCCACTTCAGCTTGCCAAAGTCGCCCGAAGTTTCCTCGTGAGACAACGTTGGGCGACTTCGGAAAACAAAGCGATCCAAGTGCCATCCCGCCGGTGATTCACATTCTAGCCAGCGGCAAGACAACTTGGGGAGATTAGTCGCCTGTAGAGGCTGACAATATCCAAGTCTTCTATGGCCACCTTAAGACTAGAGCCTTATTTGTTGCATGATGGAACAAGTGAAAGTTATTGTGGCTATTTTAACTGTATTACCCAAATGGGCTGTCTGACTGGCAGGATTCCCGATCATAGTTCAACTCAGCAGCACCTTTTAAATCGTATATAAATGTCTTGATATGAATTAAGCTCCTCGTTTTTATTCAATCCCAGTAACGAATAGAATACATAAATGCCCTCACATGGTTTAGTTCATGCCTCCTTTATAAACGGTGTACAAATTTGTTTTGCATCTTGAAATGTAAATATTTGCGACATTGCCTGTATAAAGCCGTGCAAGTTACTTTTTTAAAACTGTAATGCTCTTTATGTACAAATTTTGTAAGTGTTGCTTTTGTACATGCAGTTGTACTCTCTGCTCATGTTTATTTACAAATTCATCTGTAATGAACTGTTTTGATAAATAAAAACAATTGCTGTCCAATTTTCTTAATCACTGCCTCTTTGTTTTTAATGTGTGGATAGTGGGAGGTTTTAATAGCATGTTTAAAGAACTGATTTTTCTTAACAAATGTTGCAAATTACACTGCAAATCACTCACGCTACCATATAAAATTCCTGAACCAGCAAGTATATGTATGTAATTTTTTTTTTCTTTAAGTTCTAATATTGGTGTGTAGGTGACATCTTAGATAATTTTGCCTGGTCTTGTGCTTTCAGAAAGAGCCAGCACTTTAGATTTGGAACTGCTTTCTGGCAGGCTGTTTCTCCTACTCGGTGTAACTGAATATCACCCCAACTTGCTGAATATCACCCCAACTTGCAGTAAAGAGTGACTGAAGTTTATCAGCGCACAAGTCACATGACTGGGAACAGCTGGGAAACTGACAATATGTCTAGCTCCATGTCAGATTTAAAAAAAAAAAAAAATGACCGTATCATTGAAGAATGTATTGGACTGCAGCATGTGGCTTCTAGGTACTTTCAGATCAGTTGCATGGTTTGCATAGGGTTTTGTTTTTGCCCCCTATACATTGTTTAGATCTTGTGCAGCTGAGCATACAACACGCTATTGTCAATCTCTGGCTTGGGCAAAGTCGTACAATTTATATCCGTGAATAGAATCATTTCTGTAGTGTGCCACGTCCATTCCAAAAGGAAGACTATCCTTGGTTTCATGTGGTCTGAATCTGCCATAAGATGCCCCGTTACTTTTTCTTATATTGAAAGTAGTTGTTCAGTTAATTTGGGATGGGGAAAAAAAAGACTGCTCCCAAGTTCAAACCCTCCAATTAGACCTCCCGTGCACATGTATCACATGCCTAAAAAGACCTGTATATACACTTGGGATTCCCCAGCAATTTTAATGGTGCGGTGCACCTTTAAGTTAACTTAGTATGTCACAGTGGATAATTCTAAGCAACTTTCCAATTGGCCTTCAATTTCTTTTAAATAGTTTTTCAGTTACCTTTTCTTCTGATTCTTTCCATCTTTCAAATTGGGTCACTGACCCCATCAAAAAAATGTACATGAATGTACATTAAGGGGAATTAGCACAAAATGGCTGCAGAGAGGAGATGCACAAAATGGCTGCTGGGAAGAGATGCACAAAATGGCTGCTGGAAAGAGACGCACAAAATGGCTGCTGGGAGGAGACGCACACAATGGCTGCTGAGAGGAGATGCACAAAATGGCTCCTGGGAGGAGATACACAAAATGGCTGCTGGGAGGAGACGCACACAATGGCTGCTGAGAGGAGGTACACAAAATGGCTGCTGCCCTCATTCTGACCCTAACAAATGGAGGGAAAGTGATATAAAATTGCTACAGTGAGTGAGAAGGTGTAGAGAGCTAGCTGTGCTCTACTTCCCATTCCTCTGGTATTGCTTGGGTTTCAATTAAAGGAAAACTATACCCCCAAAATGAATACTTAAGCAACAGATAGTTTATATCAAATTGAATGACATATTAAAGAATCTTACCAAACTGGAATATATATTTCTCTGTCGTCTAAGGGGGACACAGGGACCGATGGGTTAAGCTCCATCCTCCAGGAGGCAGGACACTTGGTAATATTAATTAAGGGGCGTGCCATACTTGGCTTAACCCCGCACACTGTGCTGAAGCTTCAGTTTTTCAAGTGTCCTGCTACCAGGAGGATGGACTTCCCCTCTGGGGGAAGATTTCTTCGGTCAGCATCGGCTGACACCCGGGGTGACACCAGGAACAGGGATACCTGCTTCCTAAGGGTTAGCCCCCGACATGGAACAGTCACCGGGGTATTTCTTCTAGCCATGCGGCTATATCAACCACCCAGACAATGCCTGCGCCAAAATTGGTTGACAGAAGGTCTGGCCGGTGTTAACTGCTACTGAGGTAAGCTGTCCGGTCTCCCCCAGTATCCATATGCTACTGTGGCACCGGTTGCCCCCCCACCCTCACCTCCCCTCCTCCTTCTACCAGCCAGTCGCCATACCCTTGCTTACTCTTTGGGTCCAGACTCGATAGTTCCGTTATTGCTATCATTTCAAAGGGACCCAGAGGGTGGTGGTGTCTGCCCTGCTGCACATACCTTGCCGTTGAACAAATGCGGCTATAGTTGAGCCTATTCCGCACAGCGCGTCTCGTTTTTGGCGCCATTCAGGGCGCGACGCCATTTTCGCATGATGTTCGCGGTGGAACGCATTGCGTTCCAGCGGCCATCTTGCGTACTACACTGAGCGGGCAGACACGCGCCGCACAGAGGGAGCAGCAGTAACTGCTCGGTGCACACAGAGCGACTGGCAGCAAAGGAGGGGAGAGACCTTCACCACTACAAGCAGCGTTGAAAGTGACCTACAGGGTTTAACTCACGCACACTTGCTTGGCTTCAGGTGAATCACAATGGCAGAAGGTAGGCCAGTGGGCTTATTCTCTAGGGCGGGGGGGAGAGCACCCAGCACAACACAGGTCATTTATTTTGCCTGTAACAAATGTCACTCAAAAATTGCTGGGGGCCAGAGTGAGCCACTTTGCAGGTCTTGTTCTGCTGAGCAAGGGGCCTCTGCTGCTGGGGGGCAGAATTCAGATTCAGTAGTAAATCTATCTGAAGGTGCAAATGATCAGGGTACACCACAAGAACCCCGCACCAGCAGAGCTCAGGAATTACCAGCCCCTCTCTGGGCGGTACAATTGTCACAGTCTTTAGCATCCCTGCAGGGGCTCCCAGCCATAGCTGATAATTTAGGCAAAGCTCTAGCAAAGTTGGGCCACAAGCAAGGCAACAAGCGCAAGCGCACACATGGCGCTAAAGCCGACAACCCATCTAACACATCACCTGACGAGTCGTCAGTAGAACAGGTATCATCTCAGTCAGAAGGCGAGCTACCTTATTCAGACGAATCCTCTGATGAGGAAGAGGAGAATATAGAGGCTGAGAGAGACCGTGATTCCCAACATGACGTTGATAAAATCATTAAGGGGGTACTTGAAGTACTTAACATTTCACAAACACCTAAACAGTCCGATTCAGCAAAGCTGTTCAAGAGACAACACAAATCCACTTTATGTTTTCCATCGCATGAACAGTTGATGGACATGTTGCAGGATGAATGGAACAATCCAGAACGGAAGTTTCAAGCCACTAAAAAGTTTTCAAAGTCCTACCCGTTTCCCAAAGAAATAGTAGACAAGTGGACGATTCCCCCAGTCGTGGACGCCCCAGTATCCAGACTGTCAAAATCTACCGCGCTACCAGTTAATGACGCAGCGGCCTTTAAGGATCCATCTGATAAGCGTATGGAAGGATTTTTAAGGGCTATTTATTCGTCCTCTGGTTCAACTCTCAGACCCAGTTTGGCATCAGCATGGGTTTCCCGAGCTATTCAAGCATGGTCAGAATCATTGGTCAGGGACATCCAAGAGGGAGTCCCCAGAACTGATCTATTGTCTTCAGCACAGACGCTTGCGGAAGCATCAGCTTATTTGTGTGACACTACTCTAGATGTTTCGCAAATCACAGCTCGAACTTCAGCACTGTCCGTTGCGGCACGCAGAACATTGTGGCTCAAAAACTGGTCTGCTGACCTGAGTTCCAAGAAGTCACTCACCTCATTACCATTTAAAGGACATAGACTATTCGGAGAGGAACTTGAGAAAATAATCTCACAGGCTACGGGGGGAAAGAGCACCTTTCTCCCTCAGGCGAAGAGCAAGTTTACAGGAACAACCAGACGTGGACGGTTTTTTCGTGGGCAAAGCGGCCGTTATTCACGTAAAAGCAGCCCACCACAACGTTCGCACTTTCGAGGGAAGACCAGTGATAAAAGTCGTACCCCATGGAAGTCCAACAAAACATTCAACAAACCAGCAGGAGATAAGTCTACCTCAGCCTGACGGGGCACTCCCTCCGGAATCGCTAGAACAAATAGGGGGCAAGTTACTGCGATTCCGGGAGGTGTGGATCCAGCATTCAACAGATGCATGGGTCAACGAAATAGTCTCAGAAGGCTATCACCTCGATTTCACAAGATCGCCTCCACGAAAATTTTTCATGTCCACAGTTCCAACTCAGCCCAGAAAGGCTCAGGCCTTCTTGCACTGCATTACCAATCTCGAGCGCACCGGAGTAATTATACCAGTACCACGACAGGAGAGATTCTCAGGGTTCTACTCCAATCTCTTCATAGTGCCAAAGAAGGACGGATCCTTCAGGCCGGTGCTGGATCTCAAACTGCTCAACAAGTTTATCCGTTCCATTCATTTCAAGATGGAGACTCTCCGTTCTGTGATACGGGGAATGGAACAGGGTCAGCTGATGATGTCATTGGATATCAAGGACGCTTATCTCCATGTCCCTATCTGGCCCCCTCATCAGAAATATCTCCGATTCGCATTTGCAAATCTACACTTTCAGTTTGTGGCTCTGCCGTTCGGCCTGTCCTCGGCTCCACGAGTGTTCACCAAGTTAATGGCGGTCACAGCAGCGACATTACGGCTTCAGGGAGTATCTGTGACTCCGTATCTGGACGATCTTCTCCTCAAAGCCAGATCAGAAGTGAAGGCCAAGGAGGACCTAAACAAGTCGATCCGACTGCTGCAGAGCTTCGGCTGGACCATCAATTGGTCGAAATCCAACCTTCAACCAAGCCATCAGATGGTGTTTCTGGGCTTGGAGTTCAACACAATCTCACAGTTGGTATGCCTTCCACAGGAGAAACAACACAAGATCATGACGCAAGTGCGGTCATTGCTATCACACCAGAATCCTACTGTACACAAGGCAATGCAGGTTCTGGGTCTCATGGTGTCAACGATCGAAGCAGTACCCTTTGCTCAGATTCACCTTCGTGCCTTACAAGCAAACATACTGTCATCTTGGAAGGGAGGACCTCTGTCTCGAGTGGTCAATCTCTCCCAGACAACGAGGGAGAACCTTCAGTGGTGGTTGAGGATGGACAACCTGATCACGGGACAATCTTGGGCGACTCCGGAATGGAATGTCATCTCCACAGACGCCAGTCTAAAAGGTTGGGGTGCAACCTGGAACAATCTATCAGCTCAAGGTCAATGGTCTCACGAGGAGTCCAAACTCCCCATCAACATACTAGAGTTACGGGCCGTAAAGCTAGCGCTACATCAATGGTCATGTCTCCTGTACCAAAAACCAGTTCGCATCCAAAGCGACAATGTCACCACAGTGGCATACATAAATCGTCAGGGAGGAACTCGCAGCAAAGCAGCACTGAAGGAAGTTCAGCTCATACTGGAGTGGGCAGAGGTCAACCGAGTAAGATTGTCGGCCATCCACATTCCGGGAGTGTCCAACATAAAGGCAGACTTTCTCAGTCGAAACCAAGTTCGACCAGGCGAATGGGAACTTCATCCGGAAGTATTCGCGGAACTCGTGGGTCTCTGGGGCCAACCACAGATAGATCTGATGGCATCCAAATCCAACCGAAAGGTACGCACATTCTTTGCACGGGCTCGAGACCCACTAGCGGCGGGGGTGGACGCCATGACACAAACCTGGACATTCGACCTGGCATATGTGTTCCCCCCGCTTCCGATGTTGCCTCGAGTGCTCAAGAAAATCAGGCAGTCAGCACTGACAGTCATTGTAATAGCTCCTTATTGGCCTCGTCGAACATGGTTCTCCGATCTGCAGGACTTGTCGATAGACCAACCAGTTAGTCTACAATGCAGACCAGATCTGCTCAACCAGGGTCCAGTGTCACATCCCAATCCCGGACTATTCGCTTTGACGGCATGGCTATTGAAGCATCCATCTGGCGAAGGCAGGGGATAGCAGAAGAAGTTATTACCACTATGCTTAAAGCTCGTAAACCCACTTCTTCTAACTCGTATCACAGGGTTTGGCGTTCCTACTATAATTGGTGTCAGGAGCTAGATGTCTCGGCCCTGGACTTCAATTTACCCAGACTTCTATCATTTCTTCAGAAAGGTCTACAATTAGGCCTAAAGCTCAGTTCTCTGAAAGTCCAAGTGTCGGCATTATCTATTCTGTTTCAACATCGACTAGCAACAGAAGACACCATACGTACCTTCTTACAAGGTGTGGCGCATGTAGTTCCTCCATTTCAGCAGCCAGTTGCAGGTTGGGACCTTAACTTAGTGTTGGAAGCATTGCTGGATTCCCCATTCGAACCAATGCATTCTGTTTCCGACAGTTGGATCACCTACAAGACAGTGTTCCTAGTGGCTATTTCTTCAACCAGAAGGGTGTCCGAACTAAGCGCTCTGTCCTCGGATCCGGCCTTTCTGGTGTTCCACAGAGACAAGGCAGTGTTACGAACAGTTCCATCATTTTTACCTAAAGTTGTGTCTTCTTTTCACATTAATCAGGAAATCATAGTACCATCACTATGTCCAGATCCCAAAAATGACAAGGAACGACGTCTTCACAAATTAGATGTAGTCCGAGCCCTTCGTTGGTACCTTGATAGGACAAAGACTTTTCGGAAATCACAGACTCTTTTTGTGCTTCCTGCCGGTCCTCGTAAGGGTTTTCCTGCTTCCAAGACTACCATTGCTAGGTGGATAAAAGAAGCCATCCGGCAAGCTTATATTTCCAAAGGCAAGACGCCACCAGAGACTATCACGGCTCACTCCACAAGAGCCATGGGTGCATCAGCGGCCTGGCGCAACTCTGCTTCAATGGATCAGATCTGTAGAGCAGCCACCTGGTCCTCAGTTCATACCTTTACTAAATTTTACAGACTTGACACCACCTCTTCAGCTGAGGCCTCTCTAGGCCGCAGGGTGTTGCAGTCTGTTTTGCATTAATGTTCAATCTGGCTCGTCCCACCCTGCTGTTGTCCTGGGACTGCTTTGTTAAGTCCCCATCGGTCCCTGTGTCCCCCTTAGACGACAGAGAAAATAGGATTTTTTGCTACTCACCGTTAAATCCTTTTCTCTGTAGTCGAAAGGGGGACACAGGGCTTCCCGCCCTAGGACGAGCCTTTGACCAGACGGTCGTGTCCAGGATAATCCCTGGTTTTCATTCTGTCATAGTGTTATCAGTTGAATTTTTTCTTTGGAACAAACTGAAGCTTCAGCACAGTGTGCGGGGTTAAGCCAAGTATGGCACGCCCCTTAATTAATATTACCAAGTGTCCTGCCTCCTGGAGGATGGAGCTTAACCCATCGGTCCCTGTGTCCCCCTTTCGACTACAGAGAAAAGGATTTAACGGTGAGTAGCAAAAAATCCTATTTTACATAAATATTGCCCTTTTACATCTCTTGCCTTGAACCACCATTTCGTGACTCTATCTGTGCTGCCTCAGAGATCACCTGACCAGAAATACTACAACACTAACTGTAACAGGAAGAAGTGAGGAAGCAAAAGGCAGAACTCTGTCTGTTAATTGGCTCATGTGACCTTACATGTGGTTTGTATGTTGCACAGTGAATCGTACAATCTCAGGGGGCGGCCCTTATCTTTTAAAATGGCAATTTTCTATTTATGATTACCCAATGGCACATACTACTAGAAGAGTATATTATTATGATAATAGTTCATTTAAATGAAGCAGGGTTTTACACATGAGCTGTTTTACTCAGTATCTTTTAATAGAGACCTACATTGTTTGGGGGGTATAGTTTTCCTTTAAGCCCCTGATAACTACAGATCTGTCCCTTTAGGTTCTAACTGTGGCAAATGACTGTGGCAGCTGTATGTCAGGGGTATGTGGGCACCTCACCTATCATATTCCTTATCCATGTCGTGTGGCTCCCAGCAGATTCTCTGATGTTCAGGTAATTGGCACTGACCTCCTGCTACTAGCCATACATATGAATAGTGCAGCTTGTATCTTCCTATCAATGATTATGCGTTATGTAGTCACACACATAGTTACAGACAAACTCAATAAACTGAGGGTGATCACATAAAACCCAGGCATTGGGAATTTCACTATATATATCCAGGGTCCAAATCTGGATTTCCTTGTCACCCATGGCAGCAATTCACCAATGGGTTAACACCTCCCTTCGGGCCAATGGACAGGAACCTCCCCATGCAAGATAAAAGTGCCCGCCCCTCTCATACTCACTGTCTTTTATTGTCCTGGGCTGATGGAGTCAAGGAGCGTGGCAGACGCAGTTTCCCAGCAGCAGGGGGGCTCTCTCTCCATAATCCCCCCTACTGTGATGGAGGTCCCGCTGCTCCCCCTTGGCTGGGGTTAGCGAGGGACGGCTGTGAGGTTGCAGGAGTAACCGAGGGCCGTGGCTCACCTCCCGCCTGTGGGGGTTAGGTAGCGCAGGTACACAGGGAAGCGCAGAGCGTGCGTGTACCCGGAAGTGACGTCAGCACGTATGGACGTAGTGACATGCCGGTTGGAGTTCCGGCGTCAGTAGCAGGGCGCGCTCAGGAGCACATCTCTAATGGCCGAAGTCGGGGACGCCATTTTGCTTGTGGGAAATAGTTTAAACTGGCTGATTTTGCGCCAAAACACGCCAGGGATGGTGAAAATCACTGGGCCATGCATATTTCATGGCAGGTAATCAGAAATACCTGTCTGGTATTGGATTAAACATATCTTCTGGCCAGGTTTATAAGGAAGTGTGCTTCCTGTTTGGCAGCCATTTGCAAGAGAGTTTTCAGAACCTGATTCATCAGATACAGGTATGTGCAGGAATGGGAGTTATTTTTCTGGCATTGAGGTGCAATCTAAAGGTGGTTCCCCTTTTTCTACAGCACGTTAATGGATTCAGGAATGCCGGGCAAGCCGCCTCACCCCAAAGGGAACAGGTAAAAAAAAAAACTCCAGAAAGAGAGAGAGACTACAGGTGGCTAATGCATATATTTATGTTTGTCATTGAACAGCCTTCCTGCCTCTGAAAAAAAAGATAAAACGCCAGAAAAAACAGCTCCAGCACAAGTTCAAGAGGACGTAGGAGCTTCAACTTCCCAGGGGAATCAAGCCTTGGTTGAGTCTTTGGCTGCAGCGATTAAACAAGCAGTAGTGCAAGGTTTCCAGGAGGTGGCTACATCTAAAAAAAGATCGAGACATGCTTATTCAAGACAAACAGAATCGCTATCAGAGATTTCAGAGGGAGAGCTTTCAGAGTCTGAGATAGATTCTCCTTTAGGATCAGAGGAAGGCGAAATTGAGATGGATGAAGAGTCCAATTTCGATTTAACAGTCATAGAGCCACTGATAAAGGCAGTTCGGCAAACACTCACATTCCCTTTGGAGCCAGCTAAGTTATCTTCGGCGGACAAATTATTTCCTTCTCTCAGGATAAGATCGATATTCTTCCCAGTTCATGCTTCAATAAAAGAGATTTTTTTGCAGCAGAATGGAAGAAGACGGAGAAAAGACCCCAAACAGGGGGAAAATTCCTGAAAAAGTATCCTTTTGAAGAAGAAGATGCAAGGTGTTGGGATACACCACCGAAAGTGGATGCAGCAGTCGTGAGATTAGCGAAAAAAACCACTCTGCCAGTAGATGATGCGGCAGTATTTCGTGAACCGATGGAAAAGAAAATTTGAGTTTAATCTTAAAAAAGCTTTTGTAGCGGCAGGTGCAGCCTGCAAACCAGCAGTAGCACTGACTTCAGTCTCCCGGGCTTTGAAGGTGTGGCTTGCGGAAGTAGAAGAAGCAATCTCTTCCAACGTGAAGAGGCCTAAACTGTTGGAGATGCTATCTGACTGCAAACTGGCGGTAGATTTCATGTCGGAGGCATCAGTCGATCTGGTGCATCTCTTGGCAAGGTCCATGGCATTGTCTGTAGCAGCGAGGAGAGCCCTCTGGCTGAAACCTTGGTCGGCAGATGCAGCCTCTAAAACAATTCTATGCCAGCTTCCGTTTGAGGGGGAGATGCTGTTTGGTGAGAAGTTGGATACTATCATCAAAAAAGTCTCTGGAGGAAAAAGTGTGTTTTTACCTCAAGAGAATAGAAACAAGAGGGTAAGATATGAAGCACCTTTTCACAGAGATAAAGAAAGATCTTTTAGATCATCCAGACAGTACAAACCTGGAAAAGAGTTCTATAGACAGTCATCATGGAGATCAGGACGTCAGAACTCGAGAGGTAATTCTAAAAGTTCCAGAGGTTTCTCTTCTTGCACCACACAGCAGCAATGAGATTATCTTGGCTCAGATGAGAGTGGGTGGCAGGTTGGCACAACTTGCTCAAGTCTGGGCCAGAGATGTGCAAGATCGCTGGGTATGCGACACTCTGGAAAGGGGTTTTTTGTTAGAGTTCTCAAAAATTCCGAAGAAGGATCGTTTTCTAATTTCAGTTTTCAGAAAATCCGAGGAAGTTCAAGATCTGGTCCAGGAATACATTGACCAGCTATGGGCATCCGACATAGAAACAGTTCCCCTTCACGAGAGAAGAAGAGGGTTTTATTCAAGACTGTTCCTAGTAAAAAAAGCCTCAGGAGCTATGAGGCCAGTATTGGACATGAGAGAGTTAAACAAGTCTCTACAGAAGCGAAGTTTCAAGATGGAGTCTTTAGCGTCAGTCATCCAGGCAATGGCGATTGGGGATTGGCTCACAAACATAGATTTAAAGGACGCTTATTTTCACGTTCCAATTTACAAAAATCACAGAAAATATCTAAGGTTTGCAGTGGGAGAAGTTCACGTACAATTCAAATGTCTCCCTTTCGGCCTGTCACAGTCCCCAAGGGTCTTCCACTACAAAACTTCTTACTGAGGCGAGTGAGGTGTCCTGAAGAAAACTTGAGAAGATGTTTAAAGTTAACAGAAGATCTAAGAGAAGACCTTAGCTGGTGGTGTATGGCGGACAATCTGCAAAGAGGTACATAACTAAGAGAACCAGAATGGACAGCCGTAACAACAGACGCATCAGGTATCGGCTGGGGGGCACACATGGGAGATTTGTTTGTGCAAGGTTCTTGGGATTTGAGTCAAGTATCCTCAAATATTCTAGAGTTAAGGGCAGTAGGAAAAGCCCTGTTAGCCTTCGCAGATCAGCTAAGAGGGAAAAGTGTGAAAGTCTTTTCAAACAACACCACAGCAGTATCCTATATTCAAAAGCAAGGAGGCACAAGAAGCATGGTGTTACTGCAGGAGGCAGAAACAATATTCCAGTGGGTAGAAGTTTGGTTGGAAAATCTGACAGCATTACATCTTCCTGGGGTCGAAAATCTAAAAGAAGATTTTTTAAGTCGCAGTATAGTGGATCCAGGAGAATGGAGTCTTCACAAGGACATTTTTCAAGAACTTATAGATACTTGGGGAGTTCCAGAGGTGGATGCCATGGCAACCGTCCAGAACAGGAAATGTCCGAAGTTTTTTTCCAGGTACCCATGCGAAGAGGCAGTAGCCGTAGATGGTCTGAGACAAGACTGGTCAAGAGGGCTGATTTATGTATTTCCACCAATTCCCCTTGTCTGGAAAGTTCTAAAAAAGATAAACCGGGAATCAGCCAATGCAATAGTAGTGATACCATTTTGGCCAAGAAGACCATGGTTTCCGTTGCTTCACAGATTGGCTCTGGGAGAACCCAAAGAAATCCCAAGATTTCAGGGGTGGCTATCCCAGGGGATGTTTTAGTTCCACGGAGAGGACCATCTAGCCTTGAAGGCGTGGAGATTGAGAGGAAGGAGCTGAAAAAATTTAATTGTAAAGAGAAGGTGATAGATTTTCTGCTAAAATCAAGACAAAGTTCTACATCGACACAATATTACAAGATTTGGGATAAGTTTGTGCAATTTTTCATTTTAGAGGGGCAGGACCCCTGTGCTGCTACAGCATCTATGGTGGTGGATTTTCTTTTTTCCGGATATGAGAAGGGTCTGTACATGAATACCCTCAGAGTGCAAGTGTCAGCCATCTCAGCACAAACAGGAAAAGTTTGGGCAGTTGACCCTCTAGTGAGAAGGTTCTTCAATGCCTTGAAAAGGGTCAGACCTCACATACAAAGATATTCACCACCTTGGGACTTGCCTTTTGTCCTAGACAGACTAACAAAACCACCCTTTGAGCCTCTGGAGGACGTTTCTTTATGGAATCTTACTCTGAAGGTTATCCTGCTAGTGGCCATAACATCAGCATGTAGAGTGGGCGAGCTAGCTGCACTGTAATCTGTAGAGCCATTTACAGTGATATTTAAAGATAAAGTTGTGCTAAGGCCTGCTTTTAAATTTTTGCCAAAAGTCATCTCGAAGTTTCACATGGATTTGGAGGTATCCCTTCCTTCTTTTTGTCCATCTCCAAAGACAGAGAAGGAGAAGCAGTGGCATAAATTAGACTTAGCCAGAGCTCTCACAATATATTTGGAGAGGACAAGAACATGGAGAAAATTGGAACAATTATTTATCATTCCATGTGGTTTCAGAAAGGGGAAAGCTCCGTCTAAGAAGACAGTAAGCTCCTGGATTGTGGCAGCGATTGCAAAGGCGTACAATTCAGGGGGCAGGAAGGTTCCTCTGGGGCTAAAAGCCCATTCAACACGGCAAGTTCCTGGGCGATGGAAGCCAGGGCATCGCCAGAAGCAATCTGCAGACCGGCAAGATGGTCGTCAGTTAATACGTTCATCAAGCACTATAAGTTAGATATCCTTTCCTCCCAAGAAGCAAGATTTGGGAGAAAGGTTCTTCAAGCAGTTGTTCAAGCAAATGTTACCAAATAAAATGTTATGTTTACTGCATTCTGTGTGAAGTCCCTCCCTGTTAGCTTTGGTAGTTCCCATTGGTGAATCGCTGCCATGGGTGACAAGGAAAACAGGAAATTGTTTCATTACTTACCGTAATTTCTGTTTCCTGGTCACTTTCCATGGCAGCATTCACCAAGGAATGTCCCACCCTGCTGGACAAGCTTTTCAACTAAGACAGTGAGTATGAGAGGGGCGGGCACTTTTATCTTGCTAGGGGAGGTTCCTGTCCATTGGCCCAAAGGGAGGTGTTAACCCATTGGTGAATTGCTGCCATGGAAAGTGACCAGGAAACAGAAATTACGGTAAGTAATGAAACAATTTCCTGTTTTCCTGGTTATCTCAATCTTTCCCAGAACACACATGGTTTTGGTGCATAGTTATCTGATACCCTACGTACTTTATATAGGGTCTGACAGATACACGTGTTTGTTTTACGGGTCCTGACACATTTACAATTATCCATACCTCCTAACATTCGAAAAGGAGGATAAAAAAAGATCTGCCCAGTATAAAAACAAAAAGTTGGTCACACCCCCTAAATACCATTTCCATTTTACAAAATTTGGCGTGTTATGGACATTTTGATCACATTTCTGGGGGTTTTAGGTAAATGTTCAAGGGGGTCATTTATCAAAGATCGAGTGTTTAGAGTTTTTTTTGTTTTTTTTTTTAACCTCAAATGAACTCAAAACTCGAATGGTATCTTAATAAAAAAATACTTGAATGGGAAAAACCAGATTCTGCAAGTTCGAGTCCTGAAACCTGAAAAGCAAATTGATTTAAAAGCCTTGAATGTCATGTTCAAATGGTTCAAGGGACCTCTCCCATTGACTTCTACATGACCTCGACTGGTTTTAGAGGCTGTATTTTCTTATACAGGTATGGGACCTGTTATCCAGAATGGGGTTTTCCAGATAACGGATCTTTCCGTTCATGCCTTAAGTCTAATATTTCATTTAATCAATAAATAAACCCAATAGGCTGGTTTTGCTTCCAATACTTATGTCTTAGTTGGATCAAGTACAAGGTGCTGGTTTATTATTACAGAGAAAAAGGAAATCATTTTTAAAAATTGATTATTTGGATAAAATGTACTCTATGGGACTTCCGTAATTCAGAGCTTTCTGGATATCAGGTTTCCGGATAAGGGATAATATACCTGTATGAGCTATATACAGGGTCGGGGTCTAGAATATTCGAGTTTTTTTAACCTAAAAATGTGAGTTTTGACCATAAAAATCAACTTGAAAACTCGATTTTCATGGAAGACACAGCTCGAACCTTAATACATCTGCCCCTATGTGTTATCACAGTTTTACTTATGAAAGTGAATTGCCCTTTAAGCTCCAAGTTTTTGTTCTCCTAAGAGACCTGCTTATATTAAATAGTTACAATCTAAGTGCAGTTGCTGAGTATTCTGGGATCTCTGCTAAAAGCCTCTTGTTTAATTAAAGGGCATGTAAAGTCTAAAATAGAATAAGGCTAGAAATGCTGTATTTTGTATACTAAATATAAACATTAACTTACTGCACCACAAATAATTTATGCTTTCAAAGTTGGCTACAGGGGGTCACCATCTTGTAACTTTGTTATACATCTTTGTAAGACCAAGACTGTGCACATGCTCAGTGTGGTCTGGGCTGCTTAGGGATCGTCATAAACAAAGCTGCTTGAGTTCTGTATGGCTGGGAAGTAAGGCGGGGGCTCCCCCTGCTGTACATAAGTATGATTGTTTCCCTGCAGAGCAGTTAGGGACCGTCTGACAATTCCTATCCACAGCAGTAAATGAAGGGAGAATTTCACTGCATACAGTCAGGTTAATTATAATAACGGTACACATTTTTTAATCAAAGTATATTGGAGATAGGTTTATTTTTCATTAAAGAAAGTAAAATGGAATTTATTTTTTTGCCTTTACATGCCCTTTAAGTTTGAGAAACTGGTTGTTCAGTGCAAGAGAAACTCTGGACATTTCAGTAAGAAACTGACTGCGGGGTGAGCTTAAAATCAGGACCGTCCCGTGAAAAAACATAACATTTGGGAGGTGTGTAATGTATATCTGAAATCAAGCTGCCTACAGGGTTTAAAATGATTTCACAGCCCCATAATCTTCCATAATGTGCTTCTTCTCTCCCTTGCACACCCCAGCTCTGGTGTTTGGGAGTCCACTCAATAGAAATGGTTCAGAATCGGTCCCGTTTCACTTCGCAGAAAATTCGAGAAACTGTGAAAATTTGCAGAAATGCTTTGAAAAAAAATGTTATTGGCGCACGATAAAATTGCGCATCAAATTCTTGAAGAGCGACACATTTTTTCAGCCATTAGAGTCCATGGGCATCATTTTCGCGGCAAAACTTTCCAAAAAATCTTGCCCGACACTGCAAGTCTACATCATACTAAAAGTTAATTTAAAGGTGAACAACCCCCAAGCTAAGTGAAGGTAATTTTTGGCTCATGTCTTGGCAACAGGAAGTTTCACTACCCATTGAAAGCAGCAAAGAAAAAAACAATTACAATTAAACTCAATCAAGTTTTTTGGGGATCGGAATATTTTTCCCTACCGCTAGGTGAAGTGGATCTAAATAAATAAACGTTTGTGAACTTTTTGATGTACACATTGGCAGTTTACACTCATTTTTAGTGGTTTCTGAGAGATTAGCAGTTTTATCCCTTTTTTCTTTAAAAACTCACTGAACTCGCCTGTTACCACCCGGCAAAAGCGTCCCATCAAAAGGCTTTTTGTGTTCTCTGGAAGGAAATGTGTAATAAGTAGAAGGTAATTATAGATCTGCAATTTTCTGATGCTTTCAAGATGCACAATTAAGGGACTATTTGGAAAGAATAATCGGCCTCGTTCCAGGCAGAGGAGAAGGGATATTCTGTATTGTGGTATTTACCATCAGAAGGCTGTTTTTCTACATTCGTTGTGGTTTAGAGCAGATCTCCTGTTATCACGAGGAATAGGATTACCTTCTGCTGAAATGGGAATTCTGTGTTATAGGATTCAAATAATACTTTTTTAACCATGCTGTTTAAACCAAAGACATCAACACCACACATTAAGGATTCTGGGACTTTCAACAGCATTCACAACATTAACATTATCTAAATTCTAAGACAATTTGCAGTTGGTGTTCATTTTTTATTATTTATGGTTTTGGAGTTATTTAGATTTTTATTCAGCAGCTCTCCAGTTTGCCATTTCAGCAATCTGGTTGCTATGCTCCAAATTACCCTAGCAACCCTGCACTGATTAAAAGAGATCGAAATATGAATAGGAGAGGCCTGAATAGAAAGATGACTAATAAAAAGTAGCAATAAATATAAATGTGTAGCCTTACAGAGCATTTGTTTTTTAAATGGGGTCAATGACCCGCATTTGAAAGCTGGAGAGAGTCAGAAGAAGAAGTCAAATAATTCAAAACTATAAAGAATGAAACATGAAGGCCAATTGAAACGTTGCTTAGAATTAGCCATTCTATGACATATATTAAGGTAAACCACCCCTTTAACTGATATTTGACCAATAGCCAAGTTCATTTTATAATTGTAGTCGTTTTAAGAACAATTACCTCCGATCAACAGTGGGAATATTTAAAGGAAACTCAGACTATTTCTTATCCTAGAGAGGCTTCCACTGGAGAGGATCCATTTCTCTGAGGTGTATCTGAATTGTGAGTTTATTCTTTCACAGGTTCTGTAGGTGAGCCATATTGTGTTATCGTGTAACCTTTCCTATACCACTTTTCCGCAGTTTTGCTGCACCCATTGCTGTACTCAGGGAGCACCCTAAATAATTTTTCTAATTGCTTAAAAATCATTGGACTTCCAGTGACATGAGAAGCTTGAGTAGTATTCTGGAACAGAAAAACATTTCAAAAGCAAATGGTTATAATTTGCAATTGGTTTTCATATTTATTATTTGTGGGTTTTTGAGTTATTTAGCTTTTTTATTCAGCAGCTCTCCAGTTTGTAATGTCAGCAATCTGGTTTCTAGGGTCCACATTCCCCTAGCAACCATGCATTGATTTGAATAAGAGACTGGAATATAAATAGAGGACTGAATAGAAAGATGAGTAATAAAAAGTAGCAATAACATTCTATTTGTAGCCTTACAGAGCATTTGTTTTTAGATGGGGTCAGTGACCCTCATTTGAATGCTGGAATGAAAATAACTCAAAAACGATAAAAAAAGAAAAAATGAAGGGCAATTGAAAAGTTGCTTAGAATTCTCATTCTACAACATACTAAGGGGCAGATTTACTAAATTCGAGTGAAGGGTTCGAATTAAAAAAACTTCGAATTTAGAAGTGTTTTTTGGGCTACTTCGACCATCGAATGGGCTACTTCGACCTTCGACTACTACTTCGACTTCGAATCGAACGATTCAAACTAAAAATCGTTCGACTATTCGACCATTCGATAGTTGAAGTACTGTCTCTTTAAGAAAAACTTCGACCCCCTACTTCGCCAGCTAAAAGCTACCGAAGTCAATGTTAGCCTATGGGGAAGGTCCCCATAGGCTTGCCTGAGATTTTTTGATCGAAGGATATTCCTTCGATCGTTGGATTAAAATCCTTCGAATCGTTCGATTCGAAGGATTTAATCGTTCGATCGAAGGAATAATCCTTCTATCGTTCGATCGCAGGATTTGCGCTAAATCGTTCGACTTCGATATTCGAAGTCAACCGATTTTAGTTCCTAGTCAAATATCGAGGGTTTATTAACCCTCGATATTCGACCCATAGTGAATCGGCCCCTAAATGTTAATTTATAGGTGAACCGCCCCTTTGAAAGAATAATGAAAGTGAGCAAAGAGAGGAGAAATGTATAGGAGAGAGGTCCTGCAGTCTAAGCTTTTTCTGGTGTCTCAACATCATTCCAACCTACGCTGATTACAAATGGTTTTAAAGGTCATGTGGGAAAGCAGACTCTCTGTTTGTTCTGATTGGTGATGGGTGAATCTGTCCCGAAACTTGCGAAACTCCGAAAGAATTTGCGAAACGGGGAAAAATGTGTGAAACCACGAAACAGTGAAAATTGTGAAGCGTATTGAAATCAATGTGCGTCAAAATGATTATGACACAACAATTTTTACGTGCGTGACAATAGTAAAAGTTGTAATGCAACTTTTTTGTCCAAATGCATTAAAGTCAATGGGCGTCAAAATTATTTTAACGCGCAAAATTTTTTACACACGTGACTTTTTTTTGCAGCTGTTTCACGAAACAAATTGCAGGTGGCGAAATGCTGAAATTCCATGCCTGCCGAATAAATTCGCCCATCACTGGTTCTGAGTATTGGAGCAGAATACAGCGGAATAACAGACCTGAGAAGATTCCTTCAAGCCATTGTGGTAAATGGCAGGTCTGGTGTCATGTCTCCAGCATACGCTTTTACCATATTTGGGATTTCCCTATTCATTTGCTCGGAGCTCCCTCCTCTGGACACTTGTTGTAAGTGCACAACGTCACTTCCTGTATATTCATTCTACACCTCCATAAGGCTTATGGCAGAATTTGGACTAATCAGGCTACCGTACGCCCACCATGTGACCTAAAGCAATGCCTTGTGGGAGCCAGGACTCCATTTTACAGACCATGCTGCTGGAAGAAGCACACAGTTCTGCATCTCCCTTATGATAGAATCGCTGGTAAGCAAATAGTTACACCAAAACACCTCCACAGCTGCCAGAACCCCCAGAGACATTGCTACAGAGACATTTATGCCAGTATATATATTTTATGCTGCAGTTATATGTTCATTTACATGTTTTTATATAGTTCATTGCAAGCATACTTATTATCTTTTCTGCTGTTTGTATTACAGTTTCACCTTATTCCACTTGCCTATTCAGTAAAATCTACAGACTCCAAGCTTAGTCTCTTTATTGAATTGTGGGAAGGTTTAGCTGCATGTCGAACTACACACTGCCCCAGGGTAATACGTAGCGAGGACAGAACATCTGGACTGAGAATTAAAATAGGCCCTGGCATTTCAGGTACACAGAGGCCCAATCAGCCCCCACCAGCCCACTAAATACTGACTTTCTATGGCACCATATAGCAGCCCCTCTGGCATTTGCCAGAACCCACAGATCTTGGCTGGAGAAGAGCTGACTTTATGTTCAGAACCAGCAGTGCAGAACGGGACTGGTATGACTTGCAAATACAATACAAATAACAAGATCCATTGAAGACTAAAGTACATTAGACAATTGTTTGTTTTTTTTACTGTCCAAAATTACATGTTTAAAGGAAAACTATACCCCCAAAATGAACACTTAAGCAACAGATAGTTCATATCATATTAAGTGACATATTAAAGAATCTTACCAAACTGGAATATATATTTACATAAATATTGCCCTTTTACATCTCTTGCCTTGAACCACCATTTCGTGACTCTATCTGTGCTGCCTCAGAGATCACCTGACCAGAAATACTACAACACTAACTTTAACAGGAAGAAGTGAGGAAGCAAAAGACCCAACGCTGTCTAACTGGCTCATGTGACCTAATATACAGTACAGTGAATCCTACGATCCCAGGGGACGGCCCTTATTTTTTTAAAATGGCAATTTTCTATTTATGATTACCCAATGGCACATACTACTAGAAAAGTATATTATTATGAAAATGGTTCATTTACATGAAGCAGGGTTTTACATATGAGCTGTTTTATGCAATATCTTTTTATAGAGACCTACATTGTTTGGGGGGTATAGTTTTCCTTTAAGTTTAAATCCCCTTATAAATATGCTCAGGCTGCAAATGCTATACTGTACATCTATATTTTGTACTATAGCTGCTATTCAGCTTGAAGCTGACACTCACAACTGACAGTCATCCTGCTATACCTGAAGAAGCACTGAAGGGGGCAGCAACAGATCATGGAACATGCTAGGGTCACTCATGAACATGGGATCTGTACAGAGACATGTGCTTGCACATTCCAGGACTGTGACCTCTACAATGACCTTTAATAAGCAAAAAGCTTGTCCTGGTTTCAGAATCTTTAGATCATTTGAATGAAACATCATGTTTTTGGGTGGTTGCCTGATTCCATGATCCCACCGTGATTATCTTACACCCGAATCTGCATATTATACTTCCAGCGCCATTGCCTTGCAACCGGTTCAAACCGTAACCTTATCTGGGTGGAATGTTTGACTTTTACATTTCCTGTTTATTTAAGTCTAATCAAAACAAGGTCTGGGATTCCTTAGATTGTAAGCTCTTATGGACAGGGCCCCACCGACCTCATTAGTTTGGAATTGCTTTGTTTCCATTTGTCAGGCTGTTTGTATTCTCCCCCAGTATGTTGTATAGCGTTGAGGAAAATGTTGGCGTTTTATAAATAGACGGACAAGGATATTAATACGGATATGGGACCTGTTATCCAGAATGCTCAGGACCTGGGGTTTTTCTGGATCTTTCTTTAATTTGGAGCTTTATCTACTATAAAATCATATAAACATGAAATAAACCCAATAGGCTGGTTTTGCTTCCAATAAGGATTAATTATATCTTAGTTGGGATCAAGTACAAGCGACTGTTTTATTATTACAGAGAAAAATGAAATAATTAAAAAAATGTGTATTATTTAGAAAAGATGGAGTCTATGGGAGGCAGCTTTTCCATAATTCAGAGCTTTCTGGATAACGGGTCCCATACTTGTAACGATAAATACAGCTGGGTTATTCCAAATCCTGTGGCTTCACACACTGAATCCTGGATCCCATTAATATGTATTTGTTCTTTATCCCTTTCTAGATATGCTGTATTGTTTTGTTTTAACCACAGAGTAGGGTTCGAAAAATGAGTCACCAGGGTTTAGTTAAAATACTGTGCAGTTTCCTCCTTCATTAAACAGGTTGTTTAACTTTAGTATAATAATATATATAATATATAACTTAGTATAATGTAGACAATGATAGTGTTAGAGGTAATTTGTATTATTTGTGGTCTGTGTTATTTTGTTTTGTTCAGCAGCTCTTCAGTTTGGAATTTATGCAGCTACCTGGTTGCTAGGTTCCAAATTACCTTTAGCAACTAGTCAGTGAATATAATGAGAGACTGTAATATGATTTGGTGAGATCTGAATAAAAATATTAGCAACGATAACAATACAATTGTAGCCTCACATAGTAATCATGGTTTGTCTGCCAGGGTCAGTAACCCCTTTTTGTCAGAAGAAGGAGGCAAATAATTCAAAAACTATACAAAATTAAAAATGAAGACCAATTGAAAAGTTGCTTAGGGTTGGCTATTCTATAACACGGGAACCACTCCTTAAATTCATGAAAAGTTTGTACAGGAATATTGGGTTGCAAAGTAACTCAGATTTAATCCAGGTCCCATCCAAACAGGTGATACACTGTCATAGCTGCATCTGCATCTTCACCCTGATCCTCTCTTTATTCTCCTTTCTTCCTTTAACCCCAGTTTAATAGGTTCCTTTATCTCCGTTCTGTTCCACTATCTTCTCCTCTCTCCTATATTCTTTTATCTGCCCTGCACTCAACTCCTTGTCTTTCTTCTGCTTCACTTGAAGCAACATAGGGGGTTCTTCACAGTCAGGACAGTGAGGTTGTGGAATGCACTGCCGGGTGATGTTGTGATGCTGATTCAGTTAATGACTATAAGAGGGACTTGGATAATTTTTTGGACAGACATAATATCAAAGGCTATTGTGATGCTAAGCTCTATAGTTACTATAGATATGGGTATATAGAATTTATGTGAAAGTATGTAGGGGAGTATGTATGGATGCTGGGTTTTCATTTGGAGGGGTTGGACTTGATGGACTTTGTCTTTTTTCAACCCAATTTAACTATGTAACTATGTAACTATGTAACTGTCTTTCCTCTTTCCATTCTGCTCCACTATATTTCCTCTTTCAAACCTGTTCCACTATCTTCTCTCTCCTATACTTATTCACCTGCCCTTCACTCACCTCCTTGTCTTTCTTCTGCTTCACTAGTTGTTCTCTTTCCATTCTGCTCCACTATCTTCTCTCTCCTATATTCCTTCACCTGCCCTGCACTCACCTCCTTGTCTTTCTTCTGCTTCACTATCTTTCCTCTTTCCATTCTGCTCCACTATCTTTCCTCTTTCAATTCTGTTCCGCTATATTCTCTCTCCTATACTCATTTACCTGCCCTGCACTCACCTCCTTGTCTTTCTTCTGCTCCACTATCTTTCATGTCTTCCTCTTGCTTCTATCCATCATCTCTTACATCTCATAATCCCACTTCAGGTTCACTCAGTATATCTCACATCTTTTCCACCTCCATTCTAGTCTTTCTTCAGGTACAGCACATCATCTCCATTCTCCCATACCCCTCACCTTTTACTCTCTCAGTACCTTGCTCTTCCTTCTGTTCCACTAACTGTCTGCATGAACTCCTTTCTTCCTCGCTGCCACTCATTCTCCTTCCTGATCCACAACAGTAGTTATTTGCTCTCATTCTCCTTTGTCCTCTATTCAGTTCCATTCATTTTTCTCTACAACCTTTATTCTCTCCTTCTGTATGTCAGGATCTCCATTACCTTACCTCACCTCCCTTCAGCTTTATTTCATTCTTTCGCCCCCAGATTTAGTACCTTTGTCCCAAACCCCTTTCTATTCCCCCTGCACATTTAGCCTATCTGATAGGAGCATATCAATGTTTAAATTAGAAGGTAGACTCAAACTCCCAAGGCATCATAGACATAATAAGGGCCCCAGTGCCTACAATGAACTTTGAAAAACTATTTCTACAATCCTAATTCTCCATCTCTTACAAGAGAATCACCCTACAAGGATTTGTCTTGTACCCATGAAAATGCAGCTGAGTAGATGGAAAAAGCTAGCTGAAGGCTCATGTTAAAGAGTCCAGAGCTAAAGGCAAAGTTTTTTTCTTTCCCTTTAAACAGGCCACTCTCATTTATGCATCTTTTATTTATTTGTGTTTGTACTGTTGTGTAATTTCATAATTTTCGTACAAGATTCGTAATTTTCGTACAAGATTGTTCATGTTTAATGGTGTTATTAAAGGGACATGAGGCTTTCTGAGTCCATTGGTAACAAGCAATTTGAGAATCAGACTGTCAGTTCTCTTAGCTGTCATGTCACGCTCTCTGGGCACAATATGCAGGAGGCCAGAGCAATCTGTTAGTCTCTACAGGAGCTGCACTCATTCCCGGCCCCTCTCACACTGGCCAAGGCTTTTATTCAAGTTGATTGCGGCAGATGGCATTCTCAGAAATCCATGACGGCTGCTGGTGGTTCCCATTCACATAACAATGCAGCCTCTATCCATAGAGTAGAATTTGCATCCAGTCTCTTTAAATATTGTGTTTCTCTGTGTCATATAAATGCAGCTGTTTGTACCCTAATTCCACCTTCTTAATATTCTGCTCTCACTGCAGCTTTGTGCTCCCAGCTCACAATTTGCACCTTACATATACAAACTGCACACTAGCTTGCACTCACATCTGATTTATGAACATTAGGTGCCTAAATGCTTGCCAACTGCACTCTATTCACATGCCCCTACGATATACACAACCCCCATTTTACGTTTTTCAGGGGACCAGAAAAAAATGGTGTAAAATCCAGGAAAATGTAACATCAGGGAAACGTATTCTGCATAATATATAGGTGGGACCACAAAACAACAATGTTTTCTAATTGGGGTCACTGACCCCATCTAACAGTTAGGCTATACATTTATTGTTATTGCTAATTTTTATTACTCACCTTTCTATTCAGGCCTCTCCTATTCAAATTCCAGTCTCTTATTCAAATCACTGTACAAATTCCCCTAGCAACCAGGTGGCAAAAAAGGAAACTGGAGAGCTGCTGAATAAAAAGCTAAATAACTCAAAAAGCACAAAAAAAAATAAAAAATGAAAACAAATTCCAAATCATCTCAGAATATCGGTCTCTATATCATACTAAAAGTTAAATTAAAGGTAAACAACCCCTTTAATAGGCCAGGATCTAAACAGAAAGATAAGTGCAGCCTGAATTTAAATAACAACACAATTCAACTCCCAGCATGCCCCATTAGCAGAAGGATGTACTTAAAGGGGTGGTTCACATTTAAGGTAATTTTTAGTATGTTATAGAATGGCCAATTCTAAGCAACTTTTCAATTGGTCTTCATTATTTATTTTGTTATAGTTTTATAGTTATTGGCCTTTTTCTTCCGACTCTTTGCAACTTTCAAATGGGCGTCACTGACCTGTAATTGCTACTTTTTATTACTCATCTTTCTATTCAGTCCCTCTCCTATTCCTATTCCAGTCTCTTATTCAAATCAATGCATGGTTGCTAGGGTAACCAGATTGCTAAAATTGTAAACTGTAAAGAGCCGCTGAATAAAAAGCCAAATAACTCAAACCACAAATAATACAAAATAAAAACCAAATATTAATTTACATCTTAGTAAAAGTTAATTTAAAGGTCAACCACCCCTTTCATGAATGAATATCACGCGGTTCTCTGTCGGCTGTCTCTAGGAGCAGCGCATTCTGTAAATATAAATTCCCCAACAATAACAAAGAGGAATAAATGCAGTTTTTTTTAGGGATGCACCGAATCCAGGATTCGGTTCGGGATTCGGCCAGGATTCGGTCTTTTTCAGTAGGATTCGGATTCGGCCGAATCCTTCTGCCTGGCCGAACCGAATCCGAATCCTAATTTGCATATGCAAATTAGGGGCAGGGAGGGAAAGTGCGTGTCTTTTTGTCAGAAAACAAGGAAGTACATTTTTTTTCCACTTCCCACCCCTAATTTGCATATGCAAATTAGGATTCGGTTCGGTATTCGGCCGAATCTTTCGCGAAGGATTCGGGGGTTCGGCCGAATCCAAAAAAGTGGATTCGGTGCATCCCTATTCATTTTGTAGCCTGGCCAGAGACTCTGCTCCCAGCCGCTCTATCTATAGCACCAACATGACATCATAGCAAATGACTGTCATCATATGATTTCCTGGGGAAGGAAGGGTGAGGATCGTTCATTTATCTCTGGAATAAGGGGCTTTTGACTTCAACATTTTTAACTCCTACCGTTTCATGAATCTGTTTCTATATAGGAGTCACCTACAGTGTCGGACCCACCAGGGAACCTGATATCCCGTGCCCACTCCCAGGACAATAACACGTAGTGTATGATTCAATGGTATTCTGCAGCGATGTACATGGGTGCTTATACTGAACACACAGCTTTATATACAAAGCAACCAATAACTGGTACAACTGCCCAAAAGAAGTTCTTCCTATTTGTGCCTTTAACTTACCCACCATTTAGATTGTAAGCTCTATGGGACAGAGACCGACTTCCTCTTGCCTCTTTAACACTGTATTTTGTATTAAAGGAGTGGCTCATCTATAAGTTACCTTTTACTATGTTACTGAATGTTCTATTCCTAGCAACTTTGCCACTGGTCATCTTTATTTATTTGTTTATAGTGTTTTTAAATTATTTGCCTTTCTTTTCAGCCTCTTTCTAGCAGACAACAATCTATTGCTCTCTTCTGAGGCTACAATATCATCTTTAGAGTTACTTTTTATTACGTTTTCCTATTCAACTTCAACTATTCATATTCCTGTCTCTCATTCTAATCACTACCTGGTTGCAAGGGTAACTAAGACCCTAGCAACCATAGCAACCAAATAGCTGCTGAAATACCTTCAATATCTACATCATACACAAACAGTTCAATTAAAGGTGAGCCACCCTTTACTTTGTATTTTATTGACCCCCTGCTCTGTAAGTTTATTACACACGGGCCCTTGAACCCTGACTACACTTATTAGTTAGTTATTGCACTTTAGTTATTTACTAAACTCTGAATGCAAAGATCCTGAAAAAAAGGTTGATTTTTTTTTTTTATAAAATCTGACTTTTAAAAAATCTCAATTTTTTTCGGAATTTATTATACCCCGAGGATGGACCTGTCGAGGTTGCATACAAGTCAATCAAAGTTTTTGGAGTTAAGTGCACTGGTGTGAAGCTGAATGGTTGTTAGGTAATGGCTCGGCACACCCTAGTACATGGTTTGCATGTAATAATAAATAACAAATGGTTTATATACTCAAGCAGCATTAAAGGGGTTGTTCACCTTTAAATTAACATTTAGTATGATGTAGAGAGGGATATTCTGAGACAATTTGCAATTGGTTTTCATTTTTGCAATTATTTGTGTTATTATTATTATTCGTTTTTGAGTTATTTCGCTTTTTATTCAGCAGCTCTCCGGTTTGTAATTTCAGCAGTCGGGTTGCTAAGGTCCAAATTACCCTAGCAACCATGCGCTGATGTGATGCTGAAGCGACTGGAATTGAAATAAGAGAGGCCTGAATAGAAATATACGTAATAAAAAGTTAATGTGTAGCCTTACAGAGCATTTGAAATCTGGAAAGAGTCAGAAGAAGAAGACAAATAACTGAACTATAAAATATAAATAATGAAGACCATTTGCAAAGTTGCTAGGAATTGGACAGTGTACAACATACTAAAAGTTACCACAAAGCTGGACCACGGCGGCTTAAAATGTGCATGGGACACTTTATTGGAATTTGGAAATAATAGTTAAAGGGATACTTTCATGGGACAAAAAAATTTTACATTGAGAAGGAAAAACAGCAGCCTGCCAGAAAGCATTTCTCTCCTAAAGTGCAGGCACAAGTCACATGACCAGGGGCAGCTGGGAAATTGACAAAATGTCTAGCCCCATGTCAGATTTCAAAATTGAATATAAAAAAATCTGTTTGCTCTTTTGAGAAATGGATTTCAGCGCAGAATTCTGCTGGAGCAGCACTATTAACTGATTCATTTTGAAAAAAATGTTTTTCCCATGACAGTATCCCTTTAAAGATTGTTTGTTGTCAGGTTACCTTTGCTCTGTACACAGATCCCATCAGCTGCTGTACTTAGTTACAACTGACCCATGGCTTGGGTGTGCATATATATATATATATATAATGCAGGATGGAATGTGGTGCTTTCCTGATGCGGTTGCAGTGATAATGATAAGTATGAACGGGACAATATTTACATGAAGGAATGCGGATGTCCTGCTGCAGCCTGGCGGCACTACATATGTACTGAATAGTTCTAGGTAGGAGAAGTGTGG
Organism: Xenopus petersii; assembly: GCA_038501925.1. Classification (NCBI taxonomy): domain Eukaryota; kingdom Metazoa; phylum Chordata; class Amphibia; order Anura; family Pipidae; genus Xenopus; species Xenopus petersii. Next base: position 20,579,912 of record CM076672.1, on the reverse strand, counting down.
GGTGAAGAGCCCAAAATAGTCCCATCGATATAGGGGCAATTATACTAAAGGGCACAGTGACTAACGCGGGCGAATATTAGCCAGCGTGACGTCATTTCTGTACTTCTGCGATTAACTAACGGTCACCGGCGTAACTTTGCTAGCGAAGGAGACAGACTCGTGTCTAGCGGTACTTCACTCCCTAATGCCTGGTAAATTTGTGCACTGGCGAATGGACGTAACTACGCAAATTCACTAAGATGCGGATTTTACTGAACGTTACCTCTTGCGCCAGACTTGCCTTCGCCAGCTCAGACCAGGCGAAGTGCAATAGAGTAGATAGAGGTTCCTCTTTTTTTGGGGGTAACCCGCTTCCCCCCTACATTTCCTATCATATGGCAAATAAACTATACAGTGGGCTCATGTGTATGGCAAAATAACAACTCTATTTTATTTTATTAAGGTTTCCCAACTTGTGTAGTGTAATGTATTTGCTGCAACATATAAAGTCCATTGTACTTTAACTTCCCGCCGTATGCAAATTAGGCAAAGCTAGCGCAACTTCACTTCCCTTGCCGCAGTAATGCTACCGCAACTTCTCCAGCATTCGGCATCCTGGATGCAACTTCGGATTTTAGTGAATTAGCTTTGTCCTAGCGAATCTACGCCTGGCGCTGTGAGCAAAGCCATCGCTGGCAAATTTTCGCGGATTCGTGAATTTGCCCCAAAGACTCAAGGTTGGACATGCCTCGGTTAAAGGGGTTGTTTACCTTTAAATAATCTTTTAGTATGATGTAGAGAGGGATATTCTGAGACAATTTGCATTTGGTTTTCATTTGTTATTATTTGTGGTTTTTGAGTTATTTGGATTTTTATTCAGCAGTTATTCTGTTTGCAGTTTCAGCAATCTGGTTGTTAAGGTCCACATTACCCTAGCAACCATGCACTGATTTGAATAGAGACAGGAATATGAATAGGAGAGGGACTGAATAGAAAAATGAGTAATAAAAAGTAGCAATAACAATTTATTTGTAGTATTCCACAGCATTGATACTTAGATGGGGTCAGTGACTCCGTTTGAAAGCAGAAAAGAGTCAGAAGAAGCAGGCAAATAATAAAAAACTATAAAAAAAGATAGAAAATGAAGGCCATTTGAAAAATTGTTTAGAAATAGCCTATAACATACAAATAGTTAACTTAAAGGAGACATTTTGTGTAAAAAAAAAAAAAAAAAAATAAGAACGTACCAGTACGTTATACACATTTAGATATAGAAGAATTGTGCTTAAATAAGTAGTGTTTTAGGCTGATTTATTTAATATTTCTGCAAAAACCCTAATGATCCCTCCCTTCTCTTCCACTTCCTGCTCCCTGAATTCCCAGGCTGTGCAGGGGAGGCGGCTCTCAGCTCACTACACTGTAGGACAGGAACCAATCAGCAATTAGCAGGACCTTATAGGGAACTGAAGCCTGTCTGTGCTTGTGTGACTGCAGGGCTGTGATTGGACATCTATAGGGAGCTCCAATAAAGGGGCTATTTTTAAAGATAATATTAATTTTTAGCACCATGTAAAAGCAACACAATATATTACATATAATTGCCTACGAAATTAGTTTTTTTTTCAATTATCCTATTTGTCTCCTTTAAAGGTGAACCATTACTTTAAATCATTTTTAGCCCTTAGATTGAGCCCCTAACCTTTATTCAGTGACTGGGATCTAGGTAACTGCTACTCAATAAATATACTGTATATATTCCGGATTCTGCTTGCATACCTCCCAACTGCCCGTTTTTCACGGGAGAGACCCGATTTTGACAGCTCAACCCGCAGTCCCGGATTGTTACTGAAATGTCCTGACTTTCTCTTTGATCTCCTGCACTGAACAGACAGAAAAAGATACAACGTTTCTAAAACAAGATTGGCTTTTGGCAGGGAGACAAATACAAGAGTCCTCTGCACTCAACCCATTATCGATATATTTAAGACATTGAGACATTTAAAAAATGCCTTACCCTTTAAACAAAACAGGGATTGTTTGTTCATATATTGCAATATATTTAAGCTGGCCAACTACGTCAAAGTCATCCCATATCTGGTCAGTCCTATGCTCAATTTTATCTGATTCATTAAGAATTCTATTGCTTCGTTATACATTTTACACAGGGGCTAAGTTTTACCTGCAACTTACTTGCTGCTTTCAAAGTAAAACTCCCAAACTTGGCTGCCCTTTTATTGGCCACCAGTGGGATCACCTGACTATAGCTGGGAAGGGTGGGGTTACAACATGGAACTGGCCACTGCTCCTGTATAAACTATAAAAAAAAAAAAAGAAAAAGTTGTGCTCACCACTCATTTTTAAAATCATTAGGAGGGGGTACAATGAGGCTGTGACCAAAAAATACATATAGAATTTTTTGGCAGAGAGCCCAGAATACCTGGCAGGTGCACTTAGATACATTTGTAACAATTTAAGATAAGCAAAGAAAGAATTGTAACAATTTTAGATAAGCAAAGAAAGAATTGTAACAATTTTAGATAAGCAGGTCTCTCGGGAAACTGAGACTTCAGCTTAAAGGGCAATTCACCTTCATTAGAACAGTAATAACACATAAAAACCACAGAACGTGTTCAAACTTTCTTAACTGCCCAATTTTGTAAAATGAACATGGTAATTAGGGGGTGTGGCCACAGAAATAGGCATGGTCAAAAAAATGCACCATGTTTTTGTCCTTCTTTCTATTTTCAAAATTTTGGGAGGTGTGCACTTGTTCATCCATGGAAATGATCAGAAGGGCCCTATGTAAAACTGGCACGTGGCTTCCCTGTAAGTGTCAGCTGGAGACCGTACACCAGCCACGGAGGCACAGAAATATATAGAACAGAACCAGTGAGGGAGGCAAGGAGCACATGTGTTTTCCATTTTACAGTTATTTTTAGAAGCTGGCACTGACCTGCCGAATCATAACAGAAGTTCTGGCCTGGGGTCCCAAAATGCTGAGCAGGAAAAAAAAAAGTATTTGCTCTACATGAAAACTCTCCCTCCTGCCCAAATGTGCTGAATAGATAGAAATACACAAATATCACAATCCAATCAGGAATAAACATGCCATCATCCGAAATGTCGTGTGGGGGGTCAATACATTTTCATGGGGCGAGGATTTCCGATGCCACCAACAATCTGCTATATCATATGTATATGTAAAGTCATTTATAACGTAAATATTTATATATATATTTAGTTAGCATGGCTTATTTAAAGGTGTGCATCAAGACTAGAGGTATAAGTAGGAGATACAAGGCCGGAATGTTTTCTAGGTCCCCATTCCCTCAAGTTTTGGGAACATTTCTCCTTTTGCAAACAAACAATGAAACAGCATATCAGCAGAGCCCCACTGGTCGTAGGGCCAACAGCAGCTACAGGGTCGGTTTTCTCTATTGTTACACCCCTGCCAAACACAGTTATGTGCTATAATAGATATACAGGTATGGGATCCATTATCCGGAAAACCTTATCCAGAAAGCCTTGAATTATGGAAAGTTCTGCTCCCACAGCCTCCATTTTATCCAAATAATCAAAATTTTAAAAATGATTTCTTCTTTCTCTGTAATAATAAAACAGTAGCTTGTACTTGATCCCAACTAAGATATAATTAATCCTTATTGGAAGCAAAACCAGCCTATTGGGTTTATGTAATGTTTACATGATCTTCTAGTAGACTTGAGGTATGTTTATATCCTGTCTTATTAAAGGAGTTAAATTAACTGTGAGTGATATTCTGAGACAATTTGTAATAGGTTTTAATTTTTTATTATTTGTGGTTTATGAGTAGAGATGGCGCGAACTGTTCGCCGGCGAACTTGTTCGCGCGAACATCGGGTGTTCGCGCTCGCCGGAAGTTCGCGAACGTCGCGCGACGTTCGCCATTTTGGGTTCGCCATTGTTGGCGCTTTTTTTTGCCCTCTCACCCCAGACCAGCAGGTACATGGCAGCCAATCAGGAAGCTCTCCCCTGGACCACTCCCCTTCCCTATAAAAACCGAAGCCCTGCAGCGTTTTTTCACTCTGCCTGTGTGTGCTGAAGAGATAGTGTAGGGAGAGAGCTGCTGCCTGTTAGTGATTTCAGGGACAGTTGAAAGTTTGCTGGCTAGTAATCGTTTTGATACTGCTCTGTTATTGGAGGGACAGAAGTCTGCAGGGGTTTGAGGGACATTTAAGCTTAGGTAGCTTTGCTGGCTAGTAATCTACCTTCTACTGCAGTGCTCTGTATGTAGCTGCAGTGGGCAGCTGTCCTGCTTCTGATCTCATCTGCTGACTGCTGCAATAACAGTAGTCCTTGTAAGGACTGCTTTTATTTATTTTTTTGTTCCAATACAGAGCAGTATCAAGCAGATTACTAGCCAGCAAACTTACTATCATCTGTCCCTGAAATCACTAACAGCTCTCCCCCTACACTATCTCTTCCAAGCACACACAGGCAGATTTTTCAGATACATTTTTGCCCTTGATCCCCCTCTGGCATGCCACTGTCCAGGTCGTTGCACCCTTTAAACAACTTTAAAATCATTTTTCTGGCCAGAAATGTCTTTTTTAGATGTTAAAGTTCGCCTTCCCATTGAAGTCTATGGGGTTCGCGAACCGTTTGCGAACCGCTCGCATTTTTGCGCAAGTTCGCGAATATGTTCGCGAACTTTTTTTCCGACGTTCGCTACATCCCTATTTATGAGTTATTTAGATTTTTATTCAGCAGCTCTCCAGTTTGAAATTTCATCAATCTGGTTGCTTGGGTCCAAATAACCCCAGCAACCATGAATTGATTTGAATAAGAGAATGGGCTATGAACAGGAGAGGCCTTACCGAGCATTTGTTTTCAGGTGGGGTCAGTGACCCTCATTTGAAAGCTGAAAATGATCAGAACTATAAAAAATGAATGGCAACTACAAAATTGCTTAAAGGAAAACTATACCCCCAAAATGAATACTTAAGCAACAGATAGTTTATATCAAATTGAATGACATATTAAAGAATCTTACCAAACTGGAATATATATTTACATAAATATTGCCCTTTTACATCTCTTGCCTTGAACCACCATTTCGTGACTCTATCTGTGCTGCCTCAGAGATCACCTGACCAGAAATACTACACCACTAACTGTAACAGGAAGAAGTGAGGAAGCAAAAGGCAGAACTCTGTCTGTTAATTGGCTCATGTGACCTTACATGTGGTTTGTATGTGTACACAGTGAATCTTACGATCTCAGGGGGCGGCCCTTATTTTTTAAAATGGCAATTTTCTATTTATGATTACCCAATGGCACATACTACTAAAAAAGTATATTATTATGATAATGGTTCATTTACATGAAGCAGGGTTTTACACATGAGCTGTTTTACTCAATATCTTTTAATAGAGACCTACATTGTTTGGGGGGTATAGTTTTCCTTTAACATTTTCCATTATATAGTAAAAGTTAATGTGAAGGTGAACCACCCTTTTAAAAGAAGTTATTTTTAGTGGTTTACTGTGCCAGGTGCAAGTTAAAAATTCCAGAGCTGGGATGATCTGTAGAACAACCACCCATGTGACACAGGTCATCTTAGGGGACAATTCAACAAATAAAAGGGATATCAGATATAAGGTTCCCCCTCAAGTGTCTTGTCCCATCCCAGTAGAGACACCTGATAATTGATATTTTCCTTATATCTATGTCTGAACTGGGTTGATACTTCTCAGGTGTCACAGACAGTGTTTTGCTCTGCACTCAGCTTATTGATGACCAATGAGGGGCCTAATCATTAATACACATATAGTAGTTACTGGACTTACCTGGGCTCACAAACTGCTTTATGTTAAATGGCTATTGTACATGGCAACTCATACAGCGGCCACATGCATTCATACGTGCCTGCACACAAACGTTTATCTGAAGAACTGATGAATGAACATGAAATGAATAAACTTGCGGTTCAGTTTTCCACCACCCTGTCCTGGAATGTAAATATAAAAAAATATATACATATAAATGTGTAACTCAGCATCGCTGGAGTCCTGCCAGGCTTGTATGATACACAATACATTGACATAGTGATGGAAAAAGGTTACATCACGCCACGTGCAAGGCCACAAAAGCAAAACACTCTCAGCACTTGTCTCTGTATCACCCATAGTTACACTATTAAGCCATAGAGACTGCATGTTGGTCTGCTGGGGTGGAAGAAGGGATGGTGGGGGATATACAGGCCTGTACTATAAGGAACAAGAGACAGACAAGTACATGTAGGCCTATACTATAAGGAATAAGAGACAGACAAGTACATGTAGGCCTGTACTATAAGGAACAAGAGACAGACAAGTACATGTAGGCCTGTACTATAAGGAACAAGAGACAGACAAGTACATGTAGGCCTATACTATAAGGAATAAGAGACAGACAAGTACATGTAGGCCTGTACTATAAGGAACAAGAGACAGACAAGTACATGTAGGCCTATACTATAAGGAATAAGAGACAGACAAGTACATGTAGGTCTGTACTATAAGGAGCAAGAGACAGACAAGTACATGTAGGCCTGTACTATAAGGAACAAGAGACAGACAAGTACATGTAGGCCTATACTATAAGGAATAAGAGACAGACAAGTACATGTAGGCCTGTACTATAAGGAACAAGAGACAGACAAGTACATGTAGGCCTATACTATAAGGAATAAGAGACAGACAAGTACATGTAGGCCTGTACTATAAGGAGCAAGAGACAGACAAGTACATGTAGGCCTATACTATAAGGAATAAGAGACAGACAAGTACATGTAGGCCTGTACTATAAGGAGCAAGAGACAGACAAGTACATGTAGGCCTATACTATAAGGAACAAGAGACCGACAAGTACATGTAGGCTTGTACTATAAGGAACAAGAGACAGACAAGTACATGTAGGCCTGTACTATATGGAACAAGAGACTGCTGAGTACATGCAGGCCTGTACTATATGGAACAAGAGACTGCTGAGTACATGCAGGCCTGTACTATATGGAACAAGAGACTGCTGAGTACATGCAGGCCTGTGCTATCAGAAACAAGAGATGTCTGAGTACACGTAGGCTTCTGCTATTGGGAACAAGAGACTGCAGAGCACATGCATGTCTGTGCTATAATAACAAGAGACAGTCTAGTTAGTACATGAAGACCTTTGCTATCTGTAAGAAGAGTCTGCCGAGTACGGACCCGGACTGGCAATCTGTGGGTACTGGCAAATGCCAGAGAGGCTGCTGTATGGGTCCATAGAAAGATACCATAGAGTGGGCTGGTAGGGGGCTGTTTGGGCCTCTGCGTACTTGGAATGGCAGGGCCTACTTTGACTCCCAGTCCAGGCCAATATTAGCAACATGAGACTGCTGAGCTCAAGCATGTCCATGCTATAGTAACAAGAGACAGCCTAGTTAGTACATGTGCTATCAGGAACAAGAGACTGCCAGTAAATCCAGATAAAATAAATAGTGCCCATAATCTCTCTGTGTGGCATTTACCATCACGGTTACCTGTCCATAGAATCTGCCCAGCCAATAGAGTTAAAATCATAGTTCTAGGTTTCTATGCTTTAACCACTCTGGTCATGTCACCCCCAGAAGTGACAGATAGCTTATGTTTCTTGTCTGACTATGGGCACTGAAATATTTATTTAAAGGTGTCTAGACACAGGCAGACATTAGCTACCAACTCAGACTTTCTTCAGTCAGTCAGTAACTTGTTGGCCAGTGAATAGGCTCAAACAAGTCACTTTACAATCAGTTTTTTGACTTGAGCTTCTGCAGATATTGATTTAGGACAGACTGGTCAGGCCCATTGGCTGAGTACTGCACTGAGTACTGTGGCTCCCCTCCCCTTATCCTCCCTTTGACCTGAGGGGCCAATCAAATGGATTAGCTGTACCTGGTCTGCCACAGAGGTGGCCAAATGGGTAAAGATTTGCTTGTTTGGTGAACTGGTTTAAACAAGGCATCATGGAGACCACCTACTAATAGTTCAGCACCTTTAAATGCAACCTGCTTTATATGATAGGTCTCACCTCCAGATACTTTGCAAATCGTTTAGTTTCTCCAGTGACTTCAAACTACAGCCCTAGTAACCTCCTCACATGCATCTTCAGGACTTCACCTGAGCAGCTCCCTACCTGTAGAAGTCATTATCACACAGTATCAGACATTCCCCCATCCTTACGTTCCCTTAAAACAACCATATTAAACTATTTACTTCTATCAGCCCACTCATCTAAACTTAAGGGCTACCAAGTCATTCCTACTGTCTAAGCTTCTTTTTTATTTATGATAGAACCACTCATTTCACAAGGTTTTGGACACCCCCACCGTGTTGAGCTAAATTGGACTGATCTGATTAGTTGGCCACCAATCACATTAAAATAGGGGATCTTCAGACCACTACAGACCAATTCTGCAGCCAACGTGGGACCATATACGGCTCCATATAATGAATCATCTGGTGGGAGATTTTTGGAACCCCCTGTTAGCAGAGCATTACACTAATAGCTACCTGAAGTCTCAATGGAGTATATAAATTATGTGTACAAACCAGAATCAAGTAACAAACTAATGATAATTACAAAAACAAATTCCCATGTTTTTCCTAACCAAGAGTGAAACTACCCTTCAGTCTAATTCTCATATTTCCCTGATTGCAGGTGCAAATGTTTTGTGGCTCTGAATTTCCCTTGGAATCACAGAATTCTTGAACGTTTAGTAAATAAATATGTGTGAAAGTCATTAGGGGAAACACTGGGCATCAAATACCTGTTTCCCATCAACTGTGATACAGAAGAGTTTCCCCATTCTCACATGTTGAGGCAATTGGATTAACGCCATTTCCTTTGTCAGAAACTGAAGGGGAGGAGGTATTGGTTTGGGGTATTTTGATGGTCTTAAAAATATTTGGGCTGGATCATTATGAGTCTTGAGACACAAGGTTACTTGACATCTCTGCAAGTTTCCATGCTGTTGACCTACACAAAGGCCCCGTCTGTAGAAGGCAACATTATCCACAACCCCTCCAGTCTGCTCAAATCTGATTCTACTTTAGCACAATAAGCCAATAAATGACCCCTGATTGCATGACCCCGCTGCTTGACCTCTCATGACCGCCCTACCAGATTACTAAGAAAGAAAGCAGAGACACCATGTCAGTACTTTCTTATTTCACTTAAATAGATTCATTTTATGTGGGTATTCCATGTTTATTTCTAGTTGGGGGGAGTTAAGACTGTGACCGTAGCCATTCGGCACAGGCATATTTCTGTTCTGCTGTAGAAATGAATTTATGAGCTGTGTTCCTGCTGCAGACTTAAACATTTGCTCATGTGTTTCATCCACAGGCACTTTGTAATGGAAAGAATAACTACCAGGGATGATTAAGGGAACAGCAGCACTTATTTAGATATTGAACTACATATACAAAAACTGCATCACGACAGGCAGTAAAAGTGCAATAAAAGTAAAATGGTGCAACTTGGTGTTCCCTCTGAGATGTTCTGTTGTGAGAGAACAGCATTGTGGAGAACACACTTGGACCCATTCAATGCCCTTTTTCAGCAACTAATCAACCTCAGCAAGGTGCATCTAATCAGGTTCTTGCTTTCATTTTCTAACTTACCCAGGACCGTTCAAAGCTATTTTGCTTGGGTCTCTACACTGGTGCCCATTGGCATGCCTACTGCATAAGCCTTGACTTCTGTACCCCACTGCATCTCCATGTGGCTCAGAAGACAACTGAGAATAAGTGTTCTTTACTTCAGTTGACTCATAATCGTGTTACACCACTGTGATTTTGTTCTTTTTCAGTTGAAGGCAACCTTTGAGGTCCAACAGTTGGTCTAAAGACCACTGAGAAATGCTCTTTTCTTCAGTTACCCCATAATGGTTTTACACAAGTGTTTTATTTTGTCTTTTTCAAGCCAGACTTTGAGGTCCAGCATATGGTAATTTGCTTAAAGATACATGAAAACACAGTTGTACTGCCATTCAGTCATTGTTCCAAAATATCTAGACATCTAGGGCAGAAAATAAGTGTTCACCCCACACCCACTTTAACTGTCTTTAAAGATGTGCTACCAGGAGTATCTGGGACAGCAAATAGGCATTTTACCTGAATCTTACCCTAATTGACCTTCAGACTGCAGCACCCCTAGGGGAGCCAGCCCCACGTTTTTGGGGCCGGCTGTCATGTTTTATGTCAACAAGATCTATGTAGACTGATGGGGCTGTCCATGGACAGGGAAAGAATGGAGATAAGTAAGTAAGTCTTAGCTATTAGGAAAGACTGACTAAAGGTGGCCATAGACACACGGATCCTATCGTACGAATCAAGGATTCGTACGATTTTCGGATCGTGTGTGGCGTGTGCCCACATCTTTCGTCCGGCGGAGATCGGTCGTTTGGTCGATCGGTCAGGTTTGATTTTTTGGCCGAACAATCAGATTACCCCCGATATAGCCATGTTTGTTAATGGCATATCGGGGAAAGATCAGCTCGTTTGGTGATGTGGCCAAACGAGCGGATCTTTACATCTATGGCCACCTTTAGTTCTGTTTTTTTATGCTAGAGAAGAGGCGCTTAAGGGGTGATATGATAACTATGTATAAATATAAATAAAGGGGATCATATAATAATGCTTTATTTACCAGTAGGTCTTTCCAGCTGACAAGACGGCACCCATTCCGATTAGAAGAAATACGTTTCGGCTAAATATTGGGAAGGGATTTTTTACAGTGAGAGCTGTGAAGATGTGGAATTGTCTCCCTGAATCAGTGGTACAGGCTGATACATTAGATAGCTTTAAGAAGGGGTTGGATGGTGTTTAGCAAGTGAGGGAATACAGGGTTATGGGAGATAGCTCATAGTACAAGTTGATCCAGGGACTGGTCCCATTGCATCTTGGAGTCAGGAAGGAATTTTTCCCCCAAATTGGAGAGGCTTCAAATGTTATTTTTTTCGCTTTCCTCTGGATCAACTGGCAGTTCGGCAGGTTATATATAGACTTAAGTTTGAACTTGACGGACATGTGTCTTTATTCAAACTTACTATGTTACTATGTTACCTTCCTACATAAAAATACCTGAAATATTTCCAGGGCTATTCTGTTCATGAAAGGAAACTCCTCCCTTCACGTACGATCTCACCCTCCTGTTCCTACCAATTAAGTATATTTGCTATAATAAACCTTGATCTTCTCTGATAATCTGTGGTATGGTATCATTCCATGCGTGCCTCCCAGGAGCATGAGAACAGTAAATAAGGGCCTCCTTCTGTTTCTCTTTCATGTTGGTCATTTTAGTGGTGGATAAGTGTGAATGTACATAATTTACAGATGTTTATCTAGATCAGGTATGTCCTAATTTGGCCCTCCAGCTACTGCAGAGCTACTATACAATCCCAAACACATGGGTTATCTGACCGACTCCGTCTCTCCTCTTCTTCTGCAGCAGGTCTGTATATTTTTCTTCACTTCAGGCCAGAGAAATGCACTAAAACATGTATTTGTCTGGCATGGACAAGCTGAATCTTTTTAATAAGCATCAATCCTACCTGCTCTTAAAAATCCACACTGGAACACAGACGGAAATGGAAACCAGGTTTTCATTTATAAAAAGATACAACTTGCTGTCAGTAGTACAGATGGTTTCCATTACAACTGCCGGCCTGTTTAGCTTTAATTCAATACTCTTACTTTCTCAAAATTCATAGCATTTTTTTTAAAATGTAGAAATCCCACATTTAAAAAAAAATAAAAAAAATTTGGCAACGGAAACGCCTTTTCTCCTGACAATATATGCAAGCCCTGGAGCTGCTGGTATTTTTATGGCGTTTCATAGGCATTTCATAAAAAGGAGAGGCAAAGCAGTTAATTTTCCCTGTGTTTTGTTTAAATGCCATTCAGCCATTATGTAACGTTATGTGGGACTGAGGCTGCAGGAAAGGAATTTAAATTGTAAAACTTCTGCAATAAAAAGGGAGAAGCCAGGAAAATAAGAAAACTGAAGGAGAAACCGAGACAAAACAATAAGGGGGAACCTCACGGGAAATGTTCCTATCTGTTATAAACAACAGCTGCAATGGTAACAGGCCAGTGCCCGCGTAATCTGGGTGGCCTTTTATAGTGTTGGCAATATTCATTCTTCATTTAAGGAATGTGGTATGTTTGCAGGTTGTATTGATGGTCAAGGGCACAGAGTGACAATGTTGGCATTGTAATTCTAAAACAGAAGTCCTGGGCTGCGTGGGTCACCAAGGGTGCTCTAGGAAGGTGCCAGCTTCTATGAGTAGAGTGCATTGGGTTCAGTTGTCTTGGTCAACTGGGGACATTGTTTTCATAATGGATCCTCCTATGACTCTATTACTTCTGTCACTAGTAATAAGCTGAACCACCAATTATCACTAGCACTCTTCTACTCGATCTTTTGTGTCCATAAACCAGAAAAGGGTAAGGACCCCTCAGAATTCTGAAAGGTAGCTTGCAAGTGCCACCTACAGTTTGCAAGTGCCTCTTCATTGCCCTGAATGGTATTGGCCTAGACCCTGCTGCTGCACCAGGTGGTTATAACCTGGTGACACTACTGTCTAGAAGTTCATGCACATTAGTATTAAAATATTTGTAACAATCAGAAATTTGGGATTTCTCAACCACATGGAAAAGCACCCCAAAACATACCCTTGAATAAAGTGGCATCCAATGGACCACTCCACTACCTGCAGAGGCCTCGGTGCTTTCTCTTGAACCACATCATCTTTGCACCTGAGACCTTTCCCCTTCCCCAAATCACTTTGAGAAGATCACAGCAGTGCAAAGGATGGTTTCCACCATGTTTGGCCACATTGCACCCAATAAGGCACTCACTGCTTAGAAGGAGCATGTGCAGTAGACACCAATAGTGTTTATGCTTCTCATCCAAAATCACCACCAGGGAGAATGAACAATGGAATGGCCACCAACCCTGTGGAGGAAAAGGGGCAGATCTCAGACAAGCATATGATGCTGTTTGGGAGGGGCAAGGCAGGCCTATGCAGGCACTGGACTGGATAGAAACGGGGGATTTCAGTCTCCTATTTCATTATCATGTATTTTGAAATACACAAAGAAGAAGATCCCTGTCCTGTAGAGCTTACTATTTAATGGTAGGGTTGTCTTTCAGGCACAAACAGGAGGGTATTAAAGGGCATGTAAAGGCTAAACTAGAATAAGGCTAGAAATGCTGTATTTTAAATATAAACATGAACTTACTGCACCACAAGCCTAATCAAACAAATAATTTATGCTTTCAAAGTTGGCTACAGGGGGGTCACCATTTTGTCACTTTGTTAAATATCTTTGCAAGACCAAGACTGTGCACATGCTCAGTGTGGTCTGGGCTGCTTAGGGATCGTCATAAACAAAGCTGCTTGAGTTCTGCATGGCTGGGAAGTAAAGCGGGGCTCCCCCTGCTGTTCATAAGTATGATTGTTTCCCTGCTCAGCAGTTAGGGACCGTCTGACAATTCCTATCCACAGCAGTAAATGAAGGGAGAATGTCACTGCATACAGTCAGGTTTCTTATAAAAACGGTACACATTTTTTAATTAAAGTACAATGGAGATAGGTTTCTTTTTCATTAAAGAAAGTAAAAATTGGATTTAATTTTTTTGCCTTTACATGCCCTTTAAGTGCTGCTATTCACCATGGTTGGGGCACTGGCCCTTAAGGGTCACTCAGGAATAATTCAGGGTAGTCTGCCTTTTGTTGATATTTGTTGTTGAGTGTTGGAGAAAAGAGAATGTGCTCTTGAAAAAGCAAATAGCCTTGCAAGTCCAACCTTACCCCGGAGTTTGCCTCGGGTTGTGCCCTTCCCCATTCAATTAGCAGCCCTACACACTCCTTTGCAGGCTTTGATTACAGGAGATTTTTCAGTGAGGGCAGCTACTGTGGGAAATTGTAAACAGAATGGGTGAATGGCTTGTGAACAAAAACAGTCTAGGTTCATGGTAAGAGATTACAGTTTAAAGGCTCCATGCATTCCAGCTGCCCAGTGACAAGAAAAGTGGTGGTGGAGGCGGGTTTGGGTTCTACTATTGGAAAGAAAAAAAATATGTTTCTCCCTACAGTGCAGAATACTGCTAGTGAATAGCAAGGGTTCATTGAGGTTATGACCATTATCCCTATTATTATTATTATTATTATTATTATTATTATTAACCCTGATACTGGAGCTCAAGGGAGCGCTGTGCAATAGATCTTATGTTCTGCCTTCAGTTAGTAGGGCTTGTGCTGAACATACTTTTTGCCTGTTGTTTTAATCAGGAAAAATCTATTTCTTGAGTTAAACGGTAAACCAGAAATGTGAAGCTCCTCCATGTTTGGTCCTTGCAAGGTAGATATTTCGATTCCCAGTGCAGAGATAAGCAAGAGTACTTTATGCAAAGGGGATTTTCTGTGCACCAGCACCACTGTGAACCATTATTTACCTAGAAAGGACCAAACATGGAGTAGCTTCAGCTTCACTATTTGCCTTGTTTAGCTCAAGAAATAAAAAAAACATAGATTTTTGAGGGGTAAAGCAATAGGCAAATGTATGTTCAGCACAAGCCCTATTTAGCTCATGTTGAACAAAGGTGTAATCTTGAAAATATTTCACAATTTGCCTTAGTGGCTTCTACAGTATCTGGGCAAATATCATTGTACAAGGATAGGGTCCTCTCATAACAGGTCAGTATAGCCCCCCAATCAAAATCCCTCGAAGTTGAAGGGATCCCAGGGTAACAGGGGGGCCTGTAAGGACAGGCGATTGGAGGTTAATCACGGGTCCCTTAGTGTGCATGCAATTATCAAAATATTATTTTCTGCTGTTGCTACAGCTTTACCCAGTTAAACAAGGCTTTGGGGAGTCACAGTAATGGCCTAAGATTAATTTCAATCTGTAATGTGGGAAACGAGTGCGGCTCTTACACCACAGCTCTTGGCACGAGAGCAACAATTTTATGCTTTGCGTTTAACGTATATTAAAAGTAACAGACGAAAGTCCAAATCTGATAGATTCCCTTGAAAGTCTAGCCTTTAATTTGGAAAAGAACTAGAAGCAAAGGAAAAATGAGAAATATTAACATTTTCTTGTGTCCCCGGGAATTAATTAGTGTGATGACTTCACTAAGCATTAGTAACTGCACTCGCGTTATCCCTCTGGTGAATTCAGTTATGGGTGGGGCTTCTGATCTGGTCCTTTTGCCTTTGCCCATTTAGTTCTACCATGTGACATATTCAAAACGAATTATGGATTAGTGGGCAAAGTGATGTTAGGAACATTTAGACTACACCGCGTTCCACTTAAACCCCGCTTAATTATGCTTGGATGGGCTTCTAATCCATGCAAATGGCACCCATTTCCAGAGAATGCCCTGTCCATTTCTGGGTCTGTAGTGTGGAACTGTGCCACTGGGAGGTATGTTGGGTGTTGTTGTTTTGGAGGGTGCATGGGGTTCCAGGTGATACAACCCTTCCCTAAAGGTGATACTCAAGTATCTAAGGACATCAGGGCCTACTGAGTGATATTGTTAGACACAAAAAAACAAGAAGAAGATTGAAGCTTAAAATATTTAGAACAAGTCTGTACATGGGCACTTACCGATACCATTACAGTACAAGTTTTCATAGTTACATAGTTACATGTAAAGTTTAATCATGTCCCCTCGCAAGCGCCTTTTTTCCAGAGAAAACAACCCCAACCTTGACAGTCTACTCTCATAATTTAAGTCTTCCCTCCCTCTAACCAATTTAGTTGCACTTAGTCTCTGCACTCTCTCCAGCTCATTTATATCCCTCTTAAGGACTGGAGTCCAAAACTGCCCCCATACTCCAGATGAGGCCTTACCAGGGACCTATAAAGAGGCAGAATTATGTTTTCATCCCTTGAGTTAATGCCCTTTTTTATACAAGACAGAACTTTATTTGCTTTAGTAGCCACAGAATGACACTGCCCAGAATTAGACAACGTGTTATCCAGGGGCGCTCCACCAATGAGGCGAGTTGAGACACTCGCCTCAGGCGGCAGCGCCCCCCTGGTTACCAGGGGCAGCAAAAATGCCGCTCCTGGTAACTAAGAGCCGAATTTCCGGTTTTCAACCCGGAAATTCGGCTCTTCTAGTGCAGAGAGCGCAATTGCGCTCTCTGCACTAGCGTCGTGCAGCGCCCCGACCCCCTCCTGCGCAGAAAATGTGAGCGCCGTGAGGAGGGGTCGGGGCGGCAACGGAAGGCCGCCTCAGGCGGCATAAAGGTGCGGATCGGCGCTGGTGTTATCTACAAAGACCCCAAGATCCTTCTCATTTAAGGAAACTCCCAACACACTGCCATTTAGTGTATAGCTTGCATTTATATTATTTTTGCCAAAGTGCATAACCTGCATTTATCAACATTGAACCTCATTTTCCAGTTTGCTGCCCAGTTTTCCAGTTTAGACAAATCACTCTGCAAAGTGGCAGCATCCTGCATGGAACCTATAGTTCTGCACAATTTAGTATCATCTGCAAAAATAGAAACAGTACTTTCAATGCCCACCTCCAGGTCATTAATAAACAAGTTGAAAAGCAAAGGACCTAGTACAGAGCCCTGCGGTACTCCACTAACAACACTGGTCCAATTAGAAAATATTCCATTTACCACCACTCTTTGTAGTCTATCTTTTAGCCAGTTCTCTATCCAGGTACAAATACTATGTTCCAGGCCAACATTCCTTAATTTAACCAGTAACCTTTTGTGTAGCACTGTATCAAATGCTTTAGCAAAGTCTAAGTAAATCACATCCACTGCCATCCCAGAATCGAGGTCTCTACTTACATTCTCATAAAAAGAAATTAAGTTAGTCTGGCAAGATCTATTACGCATAAAACCATGCTGGCACAAACTCATAGTATTATGACTTGCTATGAATTCCAGTATCTTATCCTTTATTAACCCTTCGAAAAGCTTTCCTACCACTGACGTCAGACTTACTGGCCTATAGTTTTGAGGCTGAGAACGGGATCCTTTTTTGAATAGAGGCACCACATTAGCAATTCGCCAGTCTATCGGCACTATGCCAGATCTCAATGAATCCTGAAAAATTAAGTAAAGAGGTTTGGCAATCACAGAGCTAAGCTCGCTAATTACCCTGGGATGAATACCATCTGGCCCTGGACCTTTGTTAATCTTAACATGTTCTAGTCTCTTTTGAATTTCTTCATGTGTGAACCATGCATCATTAGTTGTATTACTAGAATTGGGACTGTTAAGAAGGAAGTTTTCCTTTGAAGTAAAGTAAAATCTATGCCTGTGTGCACTGTAGCCATAAGACGTCACCTGGATGCCACCTAGGGCTCATTAACCGAAGAAAATTTGGTATATAGAAAAGCGAAAAACATTAACCTAAAGACGGTTACCCTCAAAATAGGATCTTCCAAGAAAGACTGGTAGTAGACTGGCCATACATGCTGCTAATATCCTTAGTAATACTACTATGGACATCATCGCCTGCTGGAAATCCCTCCAGTTCCATAATTGCATCTGCTGAGGGATTGCAGGAGGCACATGGGGAGTTGGTGGTCTCATGGGTAAAGTTTGGCTCGGGGGGGGGGGTCTGCCTCACTGCCCTCTGATTTATGCTGATGGTGGATGATAATAAACAATCGATGGAGTCTGTATGATAGACAGCCCTTATATAATCTATTACTGACACTATATTGGCTACTTTATATACTAATGCCCTGCTATATCTCCCTCCCCTGATAGCCTTACTATACACCAGGGGCCATTTAGGAAACCCCTGGGTGCAAAAGCACAGACCACTTATGCCCAGGGGTGTGTACAGGGCACCGGATCCAAAATCTGGAGCAATGCCAGAAGGTGAACCCAAGGCCTGTAATTTCCTCTTGCCTTAGGATTCAAAAATGACAATATAGATTAGAAGAGACCCAGAAGTAGTAATGCAGTAGCCAAAATAATTATTAAATAAGAAATCTTTATTAGGACATAGCTGTAAAGCTATACAGGCAATACATGTTCTAATAAAGATTTTTTATTTAATAATTATTTTGGCTACTGCATTACTACTACTGGGTCTCTTCTAATCTATATTGTCATTTTTGAATTTTAGTTACCCTTGGACTAGGTTTTTTTTTGATGAGACCACATTATTATTATTATTATTATTATTATTATTATTATTATTATTATTAATAATAATCCTTAAGACTATGCTTCTTTTCAGGAGCAGGGCCCACCATTTTCTCTGCGGTAATTGATCCCAACTAAGATATTATTAATTATTGGAAGCAAAACCAGCCTATTTGGTTTATTTAATGTTTACATGATTTTCTAGTAGACTTAAGGCATGCAGATCCAAATTACAGAAAGATCCACTATCCTGAAAGCCCCAGGTCTAAAGTATTCTGGATAACAGGTCCCATACCTGTAATTGGTGTAATAGCAAAGAGACACTAAGGTCTTTGCATTCTGAAATGGAGTGAAGAAGACTGCAGTACTGAAGGTCAAATTTGTCCCTTTTCGCTGAAAATGTGTGAATTTCCTGTGAAATTCACGAAATGCGAATTTTGACTAGGGATGCACCGAATCCACTTTTTTGGATTTGGCCGAACCCCCGAATCCTTTGTGAAAGATTCGGCCGAACACCGAACCGAATCCGAACCCTAATTTGCATATGCAAATTAGGGGTGGGAAGGGAAAACATTTTTTACTTCCTTGTTTTCTGACAAAAAGTCACGTGATTTCCCTCCCCGTCCCTAATTTGCATATGCAAATTAGGATTCGGATTCGGTTCGGCCAGGCAGAAGGATTCGGCCGAATCCGAATCCTGCTGAAAAAGGCCGAATCCTGGCCGAATCACAAACCGAATCCTGGATTCGGTGCATCCCTAATTTTGACACCGGCGTCAATTCACGGGCATCAAAATTGGCATCACTAGCCTGCAGCTATTTGCATGCACACAAACACATTATGCAGAATGCCTGATTGCAGCCTTTTTTGCACTTTGCCCGCTGCATTCAGGTTTACAAATGATCCCTATAGTCCCCCAGCCAAAAAAGAGTTTGCTTTATAGGGAGCAGTGAGATTTCTCTGATTCCCCTTTGTATACAACTAAGGCTTAGTGGGCCCCTGGGTAGTTCATGTGCTATTCAAAGAAAAGAAATCTTATATTTAACAAGGAATCTATTTCACGTGGGCTGGAGCTTTGCTAGTTTTTCTACCCACTTGCGACGCTGTAAATACCTGGTATATTGCACGGTGCACTCATTACAAAAGGCTTTTGGAGAGCAAAACCAGTTGTTATTTTTAACAGGCGGCAAAAACAGCATTTGTTTAAAAACGGTGCAAGTTTCTTTTATTAGCAGGGCATGTTGTAACATTTCTAGCATTCCCCGAGCGCTATTCAATCACGGGCCTAGTTACAGGAATGTCTCCTTTTCCATCTGCTCCGAGATGCTCACAACATGTTATAGGGGTTTTTTTTTCCATCTTATACATGGCTCAGTCTGACACATTAGCCAATGTCATAATAATATTTTTGAACATCTCTAATGATGTGTCTGTCTAGTGCTACAAATCCCTATTTCAATAGGAAATAAAAGCAGAGCAGGCAGTAACCCTTCCAACACTTTCCCCTTTTCTCTGTACTGCCATATACACATTAGTAACATATCTAGTGCTTCCAATCCCTAATTCTGTAGAGAATGGATACATACTTGAGCGTGCATTGATGCCATTCATAACAGGTACTTGTGCCCATACACACGCCTTGAACTTGTGGGTACTTGTGGTAAACACCACATTCACCTGCCCAATGGTCTGCAAGAATTGATGCAAGAAAACCTGGAATTACCTCTAGCCTAGAAATGGCAGTAAATAGGTCCCTGTAGCTACAGTAGTTGTATCAATAGCAGCAACTGACTTATGCCAAGGAAACTGCATGCTCAGTGCATTTGTGCCCTGGAAGTGTGCCATTCCAACTCGATTCCAACAATCTAGTTGTGCTGGTTGGTTGATACTCAAGGCAACATTCTTTGCACCATTCTCCTAGCTTGGAGATAGCCCTGCCCCGTGATATCAATCGTCTGCCCCATTATATCACCAGCATGCCCCCCCCCACCTGGACAGCTCCGAAAGGTGGCAACCCTATAAAAAAACCACATTGCCCATGCTGTAATAAGATTCTTTTCTATGTGTGCAGTGGTGTATGGCTAGGTAAAGCAAATTCTGTGGGGGGTGGAGGCTCAAGAAAGTAGAGACCCCACTATAATTTCATATAGCTATATTTCCGGAAAAAAAAAGTCAATGTTCGATAGTTGTGAGGCTTCCAAAACTCTTAGATTTGCTTAAGGGCAAAGTGGCTAGCGACTTTTCACCAGAAACCACATCCGCAGGGACATCTCCAATCCAATAACAGGCACAGACGACAATTCGCTAGTGAAAGAGACCTTCGCTACCGTTTGTTTGCACTCTATCGCCAGGTGACTTTTTGCTCTGGCTAATGGTCGTTGCTCCGCAAATTCACTAAATTGCAGATTTTATTGAACGTTACCTCTTTCGCCAGAGTTTCCTTTGCCAGACGAACTACTGAAACAAAGCTGCATCTTCCTCAGTCTGATGTCATTGACATCGTATTCTGTAGCCCTGAAAGTCATAAAAAGTGTAAAAAAAACACAGACTTTTCTATTTTTAAAGCAGGATTGAGTTCAAAAGTCCGAACTATTTAAGATTTTTTTTAACACATTTGAGGGGCATGCCACATATATTTAAGGGTGGGCTCATGTCTAGGGCATTAGAGGAGCTTTTATGTCTTTGTTAAGGTTCCTTGGACATTTGTAATAAAAAGAGGTCACTTCAAGCATTTACACCAACATCTCTATAAAAGACGTCCATACGACGCCTCCCCTAGTCAAATTGACCTAAGCGTAAGATCACTAGCGAATTTTCTCTAGGCACAAATGAACGCTAGCGAATCTTTGCTATGAAATGCTCGCACTGAAGAAGTATCGCTAGCGAAAAGTCGCTAGAATTCGGCATCCAGGACGCAACCTAGCATTTTAGTGAATTAGCATTGTGGTAATGAATTTGTGCCTGGTGAAGTGGTGCGAAGTGGCAACTACAGACAATTCACCCCTTATTGTCCCCCCCCCCTTAATGTGGGTCTCAGTAGCTTCTAGTTGCACAAATGTAACTGTTAGGGACTGGGGCCATGTTAGCACATGTAGCTTTCTAGCCACTGTGGAGTTATGGAGATAACCAACTGGAAGAATGTTGGTAGCCTAATCTTACTTATCTCGGGCGAAATTGGTAAAAAATCAGTGTTCTGTTTCTTTAAACCTATAATTAGCTTTATCGTTAATGATTATGGTGTTTAGTTCAAGTCCCCGTTAAATGTCCAACATTTGGGCAGTCCCCCCTTTAGTTCATTAAATTGTTCCAGATATAGGAAAATATCTGTGTATCAGTCATTCAGCCATAAGTCCAAGAATAGTTCGGACATCAAATAAGCGTTTGCTTCAAATCCTCACTCTAACTGACCCATATGCTGGGCTTTCAGGTGTATCTAGCAGAACGAATGACTGTTCTAAACAATTCTCTCCCTAAGTGGTCTTCAGGCAGAGAATCCCCGCCATTGCTCCAAGCCACCCTGTTGTTTGAGAACAACTGCTTTAATTTACTTTATACTCAGTTTGCCATCATGGCTAATTCCATTGGCCTTCCTCAGTGTAACAGCTCCTGGAAATTCCTTTTGATGTTATATCAATATATTCCATCAGTTGCGGGAAATCTTTCCTCGGCTCCAGCATTTTCTTTAATCTTATTGATTTAATTGGGGGCAGCAACTCCCAAGCTATTTCTCCTCTTCCTGCCGAGATTTACCAAAGTACTTCCATGCATTCCGACCCTGATGAAGCGGCCTGTTCTTTTGGAACTATCTCCTGCTAGTCATGTGAGTAGAGATGCTGATTGAGTCTGTCATTTCTTCAGCCTCTTTTCCTGATCACCCCATTAGGAGAGAATTTGCAGTGAACCATCAGTGATTATGTATTGTGGATAATGGTCAGGGTCAATCCAGTCCACAATCAGATGTTTATGATTAGCCCCTTAACTGTAATTATCATTCTTCATCCAAGTGTGTCCACCTAGCTTCCTTTGTCTTGACTAATAAAAGACAACCATACCTTTATTTTTATTTTCCCTTTACCTATTATTATTATTGTTATTATTTACCTATTGTTATACCTATAAGTTATTAAAGGTGCAGTACACACCCTAGTTTAATATGAGTTCAATGAATAGGGTTTGTCCTGAATACATTTGTTTCCTTTTGTTTTAATTATGAAAAATGTATGGTTTTTGTCATTTTCTGAGCTAAACAGGGCAAACAGGGAAACAGAAACGACTCCATCTTTGGTCCTTGCGAGGCAGATCATTTAATTCTCAGTGTGTGTATGATCCCCCTGCATAATGCACTTCTGACAAAACAGTCACAACAAAAGATCTAATTACCTCAACAATCCATTCTACTATTCCTCAAAAAAACAGGAGATGGGGTACTGTGGCACTAAATGACACTATATAGGGGCAGATTTATCAAGGGTCGAGGTGAATTTTCAAATGAAAAAAATTTGAATTCTGAGCTTTATTTGTGTACTTCGACAATAGTCTAAATTTGATTTGAATTTGAAAAAAAATCGAAAATTTGAATATCGAAATTTATCATGAACTGCCTCTTTAAAAATTCGACTTCGACCATTCGCCATCTAAAACCTGTCAAATTGCTGTTTTAGCCTATGGGGGACCTCTTAGAAACCATTTGGAGTCAATTGGTGGACTAAGTATTCTTTTTGAAAAAACGAATCGTATGATCGAATGTGATATTCCTTCGATTCGTACGATTCGAATTCGGCCGAATACGGAATTATTCGATCGAAAACTGACCTATTCGACAAAAAACCCCAAAAACTTTGACTTAATATTGGTTGGTCTTTTTGAATTTCTAAGTTTTTTTAATTCGAAATTCGACCCTTGATAAATAGTCCCCTATGTGTGTGTGTGTGAGAGTCTCACAGTAGAGGAGAATCTAAATAATAAAAAGCAACATGTAAATAAAAGCAACAATTTAACATTTTAAGGACTTGCACAGAATTGAACCTAGGACCACGGTACTGTGGTCCTTGGTTCGATTTCATTGAGGACATGATCAGCAAGGAGTTTGAATGTTCCCCTATGTCTGCATGGCTTTTCTTAGGGTACTGTGGTTTTTTACCATACTCTAAAAAACATATGGGCTCCTGATAAAATTGATCATAGTGTGTGTAAATGGGCCTGGAGTGAAGGGTGTATAATCTCCATAAAGTGGTATGGCATATGTCAGCTCTAGATAAAATAAAGGATTTATCCCTATTCTTCCTATACTTTACTGCTTTGCACATACTGTGTTCCCCATGCATTTGTGCTCACCAAACCCATTATACTTAGCTCCCACTTTGGTTCAAATACAGACATGGGACCTATTAAATAAAATACTTAACAAATCTTTCCATAATTTGGATCTTCATCATTTAAACATTAAATAAACCCAATAGGCTGGTTTTGCTTCCAATAATGATTAATTATATCTTAGTTGGGATCAAGTACAAGCTACTGTTTTATTATTACACAGAAAAAGGAAATCATTTTTAAAAATTTAAATAAAATTTGGATAAAATGGAGTCTATGGGAGATGGCCTTTCCATAATTCAGAGCTTTCTAGATAAAGGGTATCAGGATAACTGATCCCATACCTATAGCCCTGCCCTGTGCTAACTGCACCTTTCATCCTGCGGATCTGGATTACATTGAATGCTCCAAACGGAGCTGCTGTGAATAAGCATCCAGGGATTTTAGCACTTTGGTTTGGAAAATGTGATTTATGGGGTAAGAACTTGGCTCCTAGCTGGTGTTTCTAGGAACATTCCCTGCTTTCAGTCAGTATGATGGAAACCTATTGTGAAAATGTTTATGAAACAGTTGCTATATTTAAGTATCTAACATTTAAAACAAATCAAATTACACAAAAAAAAAAAAAAAAAAAGGATGTTGAGGCCCAGGATTCCAGGATTTTTTTTTTTTTTTTACGAATTGGAGCATGAATTGTGAAATTGTGGAATTGTGTAGCTTGGGGAGCCAAGCTAAAATACGGCCCTAAGAGCAAAAACTTAGATGCAAAACCACCATGTTTGCACACTTTGCACCGTGCTCCAATATGGAATTCAGAGAGCTGCGCCTTCCCATGAATACAGCAGTTTGTTCATGGGGGACAAGTATGGGGATGCACATAGCTGCCCCTACCCATCCCCAACTTGTGCATCATGTCTCTAGTGCTAGGTGTAGAGTGCAGCCAGACCCTGGATACAAGTACTTTTTAAATTAGAACTACGGGGCATGCTTTTGAGTTCTACTCATTGGGTTTCAATAACAGCTTGTATGTCATTAAATTAGGGTAGGTCAAACCTGCTGCCTAAATGTGCATTATCTATGACAATATAGAGCAACTCACTCGTGTGTATGGAACAGGACAGGTACCAGCGCCGTCTCCAGGAATTAGGCTTAAAGGGATACTGTCATAGGATTTTTTTTCTTCAAAACACATCAGTTAATAGTGCTGCTCCAACAGAATTCTGCACTGAAATCCGTTTTAAAAAGAGCAAACAGATTTTTTTTTTATATTTAATTTTGAAATCCAACATGGGGCTAGATATATTGCCAGTTTCTCAGGAGCTCCCAGTCATGTGATTTGTGCTCTGATAAACTTCATCGCTCTTTACTGCTGTACTGTAAGTTGGAGTGATATCCCCCCTCCCTCACTCCCCCCCCAGCAGCCTAACAAAAGAACAATGGGAACGTTACCAGACACAAGATAACAGCTGCCTGGCAGATCTAAGAACAGCACTCAATAGTATAATCCAGGTCCCACTGCGACACATTCAGTTACATTGAGTAGGAGAAACAACAGCCTGCCAGAAAGCAGTTCCATCCTAAAGTGCTGGCTCTTTCTGAAAGCACATGACCAGGCAAAATGACCTGAGATGCACCTACACACCAATATTACAACTAAAAAAATACACTTGCTGGTTCAAGAAATACATTTTACATGGTAAATTGAATTATTTGCAGTGTGAACAGTGTAATTTAGAAATAAAAACTACACTATAAAAATCATGACAAAATCCCTTTAATCTGCTACCATTGTTTTTCTCTTAGCAGCACTTTCCCATGAGTAATTCATGATGGGAAGCTTCTACCATGAGTTGATAATCTAGCCCACAGGATAAGCTACATGTGGTTGAGGACCGACCAAGTTTTCTGGATATTGAAATAAGTTATATGAATTGAGCTTTCAGGTTTAAAGGAAGGAATCGATTTATATTTGACAGTGAACTCGATACACCGTGGTACACCTTGAAATATATCCTTATATGGACGATGAGGATTTTGTGAAGTCTTTTTTGGAACTTTCCCACATTACCGTAATGGCCTAATGGACTTTTTAACCCTGCTGTCCTCTGAGGTGAGTGGTCACGTGGGATTATGGGTATAATTGAATTGGAATTAGTCACAGGTACCTTCTTTTTTTTATACCTGAAGAAGGGATGTTACCCCACTTTGTCAGCTCTGTGTTTTTGTTGGATGAAGGATAAGATGCTAAAAATCACCAAAACCCTTTCACTTTTTCCCAGCGATAATCATCTGCAGTGTAAGACTGAGGGGTCTGGGGCTCACTAGGGCTACCGTCTTAGGGGTCCCCACAATCCCCCCACCAGGTTTTCTGCCACAGCCTTAAGGCCCACCCAATCCCCCACTCCCTCTGTGTGTACCTTGTTGCTTACAATGTTTTCTCTTTTTGCAGCTGAAATCAGGACAGGGGGAGGTCAGGGGGCAACATTAGAATTTCAGCATTAGTAGCTCTGGGTTGGCTAGGAGGGCCCACTGGGTTTTTTCCTGGTGTCCCGCCGACCCTGATCACCTGCCATGAAAATGCGCCGGGTGCTTTAAGGCAATTTTAGGGGTGATTTGGAGCCATTTACCCCTCACTTGATGAGCTACAAAGCACTGGGCCCATACATTTGCTCAACTCAATAAGGAGCCAAGACATATATATTTCTATACCCTCTTGGTTCCTCAAACTTCTTTCCTTTACATCTCCCAACCGCCAGGTGCATCACACTCACACAACCCAATTATTTCATTTGGAAAACACTTCCTTGGATTTGGATTGATACAAAGTTCCCACATTAGTTTTTTTCCCTATTTTTCACGAACAACAGGAGATAGGGGAAAATGCTGCAGATTGGTCACAGCACAGTCGTGCATTCAGAGAATTCTGCCCCTATTAGACCCTAAACAAGACAAATGTGCAGAAGATCTCATTGGGAAGAATAGCCCAAGCCTGAATGGGCGTCAGTTAAAGGTTAATCTGAAATGAGAGATGATAGAAAGTAGAGAAACAGACAAAAAAGGCAGAATAGATACATGTTCTGGAGTCAAAGAAAAAGAATGTCAGAGATTCTCTCAGATATCTGAACTTGATAAATAGGCCCCAGAGTGACCTGCCTGAACCCTCTAGGAGGCTTTGTGTTAGATCATTCTAACCATGACTGAGCAAAAATACCAAAGGCAGCATGACTCTCATATCAGCTCCTACATATATCATCAGAGCAACAGCTTCATTATGTTATATTTAAATCATTTTTCCATTATCTAGAACCCCATGATCCAAAAATCTCCAATTTACAGCAAGGCCCATAGACTCCATTTAAAATTAAATAATTCTCATTTTTAAAAAACAATTTGATTTTTCTCTGTAATAATAAAACAGTACCTTGTATTTGATCCTATCTAAGTTGCATAACAATCTTAGGATTTTTTAATGTTAAAATAATCTAATACCTAGGGGCACATTCACCAAGCTTGGGTGAATGAATAGAGGGAAAAAAACCTCAAATTTCAAGTAGTTTTTTGTGCTCCTCGCCTATCGAATTGGTGTAAATTCGCCTGAGTAGAATGATTCGAATAGATTGAGCGAAAAAACGCTGCGACTATTCGCCCATTCGATAGTCAAAGTACTGTCTCTTTTAAAAATACTTTGACTGCCTACTTCGCCAGATTAAACCTAACGATTTGCTTTAAAAGCCTATGGGAAAGTCAAGTTTTTGATCGAATAAAAAGGCATTCGATCGATCATCCAATCTAATGAAAATCCTTCGATCGAATATTCGATCGTGCGACTATTCGCCCATTCGACTATTCGCCAGCACGTAAATTTGCCCGAATTCCCTATTCGATTCTATTCCCCAGTCCAATTTCCAGGGATTTAACCCCTCGAAATTCAACCCTTGATACATCTGCCCCCTAATGTATAGTGATCCAAATTACAGAAAGACCCCTTATCCAGAATGCTCAGAACCTGAGGTGTTCTTCATACCTTAAGTCTGCTAGACAATCATGAAAACATTAATCAAACCCAATAGGTTGGCATTGCCTCCAATAAGGATTAATTATATCTTAGTTGGGATCAAGTTCAAGCTACTGTTTTATTATTACAGAGAAAAGGGAATATCATTTTTAAAATTAAAAATGTTAATGATTTGATTAAGTCTATGGTAGAGGGCCTTCCTGTAATTCAGACCTTTCTGGATAACAGGTTTTTAGATAAAGCATCCCATACCTGTATATTTACATATCCCTTAAAAATGCTCAAGTTTTGTTCTTACACCTTCATAGCATTTTTGAGGCCTATATGAATTTTGGCATGAATGCTTAATATGTTCTGGTGGACATCCATCCTTTAGATGTTTCTTGCAAGGTCCATAGAGCAGCCTCAGTCAACCCACGTCTTCTCAAAGACAAGCCACCACTGGTTTGTAGGAAAGATCTGGGTTCTGCAGAAGTTCAGCCAGAGGGAGTTGTGAATAAAAAAAAAAAAGGTAATTAGGGCTTTAATCCTTCGGTTAATTTCAAGTGGTAGGGGTCCTTCTTAAATAAACAACTGGGAGCATTCAGATAAATTCATCAACTGTCATTTCCAACAGCTCTGATACATATAGGGGCTGATTCACTAAGGGTCGAATATCGAGGGTTGATTAACCCTCGATATTCGACTAGGAATTAAAATCCTTCGACTTCGAATATCGAAGCTGAAGGATTTAGCGCAAATACTGCGATCATACGATCGAAGGATTATTCATTCGATCGAACGATTAAATCCTTCGGAATCGAACAATTCGAAGGATTTTAATCCAACGATCGAAGGAATATCCTTCGATCAAAAAACTTAGGAAAGCCTATGGGGACCTTCCCCATAGGCTAACATTGACTTCGGTAGCTTTTAGCTGCCGAAGTAGGGGGTCGAAGTTTTTTTTAAAGAGACAGTACTTCGACTATCGAATGGTCGAATAGTCGAATGATTTTTACTTCGAATCCTTCGTTTCGAAGTCGTAGTCATAGTCGAAGGTCGAAGTAGCCCATTCGATGGTCGAAGTAGCCCAAAAAATACTTCGAAATTCAAAGTTTTTTTACTTTGAATCCTTCACTCGAATTTAGTGAATCTGCCCCATAATGTTAATTCACTCACTATCTCACTATCCTCTTTCTATTTTTAAGTGTTTTCTTAACTTTTGTTGAGTGGATTTTGAGATATGAAACTGGAATGAACTCATCAATGTATTATACAGACTTTTTATTGTTGGCAGGCCCCAGTGAGTCTTCTGCTTGTTATTTTCTCTTGGCTACTATTCCTTGAATGTGCAATTACTGTGGTGTCTCCTTAAATGTAGATAAATCTTTGCTGCCAGAAACTAAACTACAGTTCTGAAGAAGAAGTATTCAGACAAATTTTAGGCTTCCTGTTAGCAGTTAAACATTTTAGTGTTATCACTAAGCAAGAAATAAAACAGACGCTATTGTGTATGTTAATATTTGCTTTGAGGAGTTTGCCCATGGGGTTAATATTCTCAAGAAGCCTGACATCTGTGCCATCTGGTTAGGAGAGATTTGAGCCTTCTCCTCTCCCGCTATATCTAGAAGCCCAGCTTGAAGGTCAAGTAGAGTGAGATTTGGGGGAAAACACTTGTTTGGTCTCCTAGACATGCTTAGAACTATGACAAAATGGTTCATATGTCTATAACCGTGTTGGGAACTAATGGTGCCTCCTGTTGGGTCTTACCCAAAAGATTCTGGTAACCACCTATTTAATTATGTTAGGCATTGTAATAGGAAAAACAGCAGATTTTCACCATAACTTGTCAAGCTCTTCTAACCCCGGCCCCCCAAAAAATTAGGTATTGATGAGAACGATGAATGTTCAAACATTCTAAAATGTGATTTATCTTTAAGTGAAATCATTTTCTGCACACCGGAATTTACATATAACATTTAGCCTAATACAATTCATTCCTGACCCGTTTTGTCTTCTTGCTAGAGAAGGTGGGGATTACTCTTGAGCACTGCTGGGCAACACTGTATGGGGCAATCGTCACACAGCTTGCCATATACAATATGTATTTTAGATATCTTGTTATATCGTAAATCATCTGCAAAGTTTCATATTTAGAGAACTTTGATGAACTATTTTTGTAGACAAATTGTTGATTTTGTTGACTTGGCCACTGTGCAGATTACTGGGCTAAAACATAGAACTTATGGCTGTAGTGTAACCACATATTGATAGGGCTGGCTAAAAAACTATAGCAGACAAATATAACATAAAGCCATGGATGGACCATGGCTCTTCTCAAGGTAGGTCAGCACAGGCGTTTAATGTAATGTTGGCCCAAGGAACATAAGATTAAATTGGGGGTCCCCAACCTTTTTTTTTACCCATGAGAAACATTCAGATGTTAAAGAGTTGGGGAGCTAGGCAAGCATGAAAAAAGTTCCTGAGTTGAAATTGCTTCCATGCCAGGAAATTCTATATGACTTAAGTCGTGAGTCCCCAACCTTTTAACTCGTGAGCCACATTCAGATGTAAAGAGAGTTGGGGAGCAACACATACATGAGAAATGTTCCTGGTGATGCCAAATAAGGGCTGTGATTGGCTATTTGATAGCTCCTATGTGAACTGGCAGCCTACAGGAGGCTCTGTTTGGCAGAACACCTGGTTGCCTCCAAACTTGCCTCCAAACCAGTAATTCAAAATTAAACACCTGCTTTGAGGCCACTGGGAGCAACATCCATGGGGTTGATGAACAACAGTTTGCTCACAAGCCACTGGCTGGGGATCACTGGATTAGAGTCTACCATGAGTTACCCATCTAGAAACTGTTACTGGTCTAGCCAAGTCCTTGGTCTGGACACCCGCTGCGTCGCTCCTGTCCGCCCCTTGCCGGCGACATATTTGATTCCTAGGGCGTGCGCCTCTTAAAGGTACAGGCACGCTGGCGTGATTGGGCCAGCGCGCATTGACCCATGTTTTGGCGTGAACTTTGACCACATTTAAGGCCCATTCAGACCTGTAGCCAGTGCCCATTATAGGATCTTATCCTGTGGTTTCCTGAGCTTTGTGCTACCTGTTCCTGAATTTGCTATCCTGACTGTTCTTTCCATGTTTGACCCAGCCTGTTCCTGACTATTCTGACCTCTATATCCTGATCCTGCCTGTTTATTGACTACTGAGCCTGCCTGATCCTGTTTGTCTGATTACCCAGTTTTGACCCTTTGCCTGCCTCATGACAACTCATTCTGCCTTATCCAGTCTGTCTGATTACCTGGTTTTGACCCCTTGCCTGCCTGACGATTATGTTATCTGCCTGTCCTGATCCGGATTGTCCTGTTTCCATTTCTGCCAGACTCCTTGTCCTTGACCTTCTGCCCAAAGACTCTTGCTATCCAGTCATGCCCCTTTGCCAGCCAGAACACCTCGCCTTGTACCCCTCGTTTAGTCCAGGTGGCACCCAATTAAGCTGAGGGCTCCTCCCGAAGCCCAAAGATGGTCACACTACTGGTGAAGCCGAGCCGAGACCAGGGTCCTTGGCACTTGTTCTGGTATTGGGTGCCGGCCGTGACAGTTACTTTGCTCAATGAGTGGATGTCAGTGTATGTGTGCAGCTTAATTCGACAATTTCAGATGTTATCCAATGTCGGACTGGCCCACCGGGATACCAGGAAAATTCCTGGTGGGCCCAGGTGTCAATGGGCCCTCATGCTGCTAAACTTTTGGCCTATTACATGGCCATTCCATATTCTATGAGAACAAAGAGGCTAAATAGTTGGAATGTTATATTATAGTATGTACAGAAAACAAACTAAAAGAATAGAGGTTGATTGAGGAGATGAAGAATATTAGTCTTGAGACTGGGCCCCTGGTCTAAGATTTTATTGGTGGGCCCCTGGTCTAAGGTTGTTGGTGGGCCCCTGGTGTCCCAGTCTGACACTGATGTTATCTTCTGGTATGATAAAACCTATAGCCAACTACTACAAGAGACTTAACTCAGTTTCTCCAGGAAAATTGTTGTTGAAACCCTTTGTGATGAATATACACCAGTCATGCAATAAACAAGCATAAAGTGATTTCTCCCAGCAACAATAAATTATATAAACCGAAATGAAGCTATGAGGCAGGCCTAGGGTTCCTGTTATAACCGAGTGTCGACCACAAGCTTCCTTGTTCTGATGTTCAGACATTATCGTTTATAGCGTGGCAGGATAAATAGGTTAGTGCACACGTGCCGGGCCGTCAGTTTAACTGCTGATGATGCCACAAACAGGTGTTCCCCTTTGTCTGGTAGTCGATTAAAGGAACAAGGTCATGGGTGCTGGAGATGAGATTGAGAGAAGCAGCAAGGTGAGGATATGCAACACAACATTATTCAAAGCAGGTTATCAATGCTTGTAAATAGTACTGTTGTGTTAGTCACAGGGTCACTGTCCTTAGTTCATTCAACTAATACCATTAAACACCAGCTGAAATAGTGGTTTGAATAGTGGTCTCTGTTGCTAACCCACCCTTATTTCTTATTTTCCTTTGTTACTGTTGTCAATAAGTTGCCTTAAAGGTCAACTAAAGCCTAAAAATGAATATGGTAAGTAATGCTGTATTTTATATACTGAACTTACTGTACCAGCTCATTGGTTTAGCATCCCTGTAACAATAATGATCCAGGCCTTCAAATTTGTCCCCAACTTCTGATCTTGTTGGGCATCTTTTGAGTGTCAGTGGCACTGCACATGCTCAGTGTGCTCTAGGCTACTGTCAATAAGCTAAGCTTAGGGCTTGTCTAAAATCATGAGAACATTAGGAGAAAGTAAAGTTACATCTGACATAGAAGCTGGTGCTGCAGGGCTGATTATTATTCCATCATGATGCACGATGCAGTAGGGTTCCATATAATGTGAATTTGAACTAATTACTAATCAGCCTTATATTGTGACATTTCTATTCTATGTGTACTGTATATTGTGAGTGGGTCCCTAAGCTCAGTAAGTGACAGCAGCACAGAGCATGTGCAGTGAATCAGCAGAAAAGAAGATGGGGAGCTACTGGGGCATCTTTGCAGACCAGATCTTTACTGCTAAAGGGCTGTGGTTGCCTTGGGCTGGTACAGAAGCACAAAACATAATGTACAACATTTCTAGCTACTTCTTTAGTTAGACATTAGTTCTCATGTAAAGAGATGGCTCGCCTTTTAG
Source organism: Xenopus petersii (assembly GCA_038501925.1). Taxonomy (NCBI): domain Eukaryota; kingdom Metazoa; phylum Chordata; class Amphibia; order Anura; family Pipidae; genus Xenopus; species Xenopus petersii. The sequence goes on along the minus strand of CM076672.1, from coordinate 20,547,217 downwards.
TTAACTTTTAGTATGTTAAAGAATGGCTAATTCTAAGCAACTTTTTAATTGATCTTCATTTTTTATTTTTTATATAGTTTTTTTAAGTATTTGTCTTCTTCTTCTGACTCTTGCCAGCTTCAAAATGGGGGTCACTGTCCCCATCTAAAAAACAATTGCTCCGTAATTGTTGTATTGTTATTGCTACTTTTTATTGCTCATCATTCTTTTTAGACCCTCCCCTATTCATATTCCATTATCTTATTTAAATCAGTTTATGGTTGCTAGGGTCATTTTCAACCTGATTTCCGAACCTGCAAACTGGAGAGGTGAAACATAAAAAGCTAAATAACTCAAAAAACCAAAATGATAAACAATGAAAGCCAACTGCAAATTGTCTCAGAATATCACTCTCTACATCAGGGGTCCCCAACCTTTTTTATCTGTGATACCACAGTCAAATGTAAAAAGAGTTGGGGAGCAACACAAACATGAAAAAGTCCCTTAGCATGCCAAATAAGGGCTGTGATTGCCAATTTGGTAGCCCCTATGTGGACGGGCAGCCTACAGGAGACTCTGCTTGGCACTATACTTAGTTTTTATGCAATTAAAACTTACTTCCAAGCCTGGAATTCAAAAATAAGCACCTGGTTTGAGGACCCTGAGAGCAACATCCAAGGAGTTGGAGAGCAACATGTTGCTCGCGAGCTACTGGTTGGGGATCACTGCTCTACATCATACTAAAAGTTAATTTAAAGGCAAACAACCCCTTTAAGACACCTCTCAGCCTGAGTTGAACTCTGTCCAACAAAATGAAAGAGTACAGCTGTTGTTTGAAATGAAAACATAAAGAAAGGTCAGAGCCTTGTTAAAGTTATACTTGGCTTAAAGTGATAACTGACCAGATTAAGACACTCTGGGCATGGAGAGGAACCTCCAGCCAAAATATTGACTTCATCCACTTATTGTAGCAGGTCATGGTTCTCCAGAACTGGTCTTAAAAGGCCACTATAGCTTCATTTAATTGTCCCTAGGGATTAGTCTAATGGCAAATTAAAGAGGTGAATGTAACAATTAGCATTTTCCACTGCCTTTTCATGAAGAGTTTTTCACCCAATAATAAAGTCAGCCTAAAGTCTTCATTGGTGATGAGCGAATCTGTCCCATTTCACTTAGCTGAAAAAATTGTGAAACTGCGAAAAAAAAAAATTGCGGAAGACATTGAAGTCAATGGGGCTCATTTATTAACGCAGCGCAGCGCATAAGTGGACGCAAAAGATTGTCTGCGACATCACGAGTGTGATCGCTAATATATTTGCGTGATATTGCGCATAACACAGAGCTTTTGCGATGGTTTTGTTTATGCGCATTGCGCAAAAGATTGGGCATTTATGTCGCAAACGATGCCGTGGTTGTTAGGGGCGTGGCTGTGGGCGTGGCTACAATGCGCTTGCACTGCGGCCGTCGCAGATTTGCGTCTGTATATGTGCAAAACTGCACCCGGTCAACAGCACCACAATTTTTACGACTGCCTCTTTGTGGCGTAATAGTAACGCTCTTCAAAATGCGCATTCCTGCCCAGCTGCGCTAGCAGAGCCACACTGCTAAACTGGGTTCTGGCAAATACAATGGTGCTGCTGTTGGTGGGGATGTTTGTTAACTCAAAGTTTACTCAAAGATGAACAACCCCTGTAAAGTGCATATTAACCACGCCTTCCACCCAACATGTTTATATTGACCAAGGTTCCTTTAAGGGTATCAGGTAGGCTAAACACCTTTGCAACCAGATGCGTCTAAGTGAACGCAATATGCGCAATATGTGACGCAACTAATTAAAGCAGCGCATTCATACATGAGCACAACTAATCCTTACCTTTGCGGTATCTTCCTGTGCGCACAATTTATTATAAGCACTGCGACAGCTGATACGCAGTTTCACACGTCGCACCTGTCTGTGTCTACATTAGCGCACAAAATTGCACTGTTAAGGTATCGTGCGCTACATTATTAAATACTCGCATGCGCTGGGCAAATGTCAGGCCACTGCGCTCTTTTTAGCACTGCGCTGCGTTAATAAATGAGCCCCAATGGGCATCACATTTTTTTTTATATGCAACAATTTTTTCTCGCTCTTTTTGTCTCGCTCCAAATAAATTAAAATCAATGGGCGTTTTTTCATGTGGCGACTTTTTGGTCCAAATGCATTAAAGTCAATAGGTGTTTTCTCTTATTGCGCCTTTTTTATCCTAATGCAATAAAGTTAATGGGCGTTTTTTCATGTGGCAACTTTTTTTGCCTCTACGACTTTTTGGTCCAAATGCATTAAAGTCAATAGGCGTTTTCTCTTATTGCGACTTTTTTATCCTAATGCAATAAAGTTAATGGGCGTTTTTTCATGTGGCAACTTTTTTTGCCTCTACGACTTTTTTGTCCAAATGCATTAAAGGGGAAGGAAACCTAGTTGGCGCAAAAACCCTCCCCCCCTCCCGTGTGTTGCCCACCCTCCCTTCTTCCTGCTTTGACGGGCACCTGCGCAGTAGGTGCATTTCACCGGTACGATCTACTGCGCATGCGCCAAAAGTACTGCGCATGCGCCAAAACGCTCAAAGCAGGAAGAAGATCGCGTGGAAGAAGATGTCGTCTGTGAACTCCCTGGACTGGACCTGTGCAGAAGGGTAAGTAACAAGTTAGGGGCATTGCCCAGTGGAACGGGTAGGCCAGGAGGGAGGAGGGAGGGTGGGCAACACACGGGAGGGGGGGAGGGTTTTTGCACCAACTAGGTTTCCTTCCCCTTTAAAGTCAATGGGTGTTATTCTTATGGCGACTTTTTTGTCGAAATGCATTAAAGTCAATGGGCGTTTTTGTTCGTATGGTTTCTGTGACATTTTTGTCTTGGCAACTTTTTTATCCTATTCCAGCAAATTTTCACTAAAAAAAATTTGCAGATGGTGAAAAATTTCACTGGGAATCCATGGCTGGTGAAAAAAATCGCTCATTACTAGTCTTCATGTCCTGAATGGCCATACCCTTGCTTATCATAGCCATCTTGTATTGTGATAAGCCTTAACATTTCATCATCATTATTATTATTATTATTGTTTTTCGTCCAATTGTTCTGGATAACATTGCAGTAAAGCTTAGTTGTATGTGGAGGTGCAAAGTTTAACACAGTGGGGCACAAATATCTAATATCTGGATCTAAATTACTGCTCCAAAGTTTGCCCAGCCAAATCTCAAGCCATTGAATCAGAGCGTGACTTCTAGAGTGGTTGGTTTATTTAGCTGCAGTGCTTAGTGTGCATATCATGTTTTCTTGCCTGAATGACCCCATTTACAGTAAACAAAATACTATTTCCCATCAATTACACTATATATATAAAAATACAGACCCATAACAGTATTTAGTGCTGGCAGCACAGTGGGTCAGTGGTTTGCAGTAATGCTGGGGTCCTTAGTTTAATCCTGACCAGGACACGGGCAAGTTAATGAACCTAGGGTGCTGTGGGAACTTAGATTGTAAGCTCCACTGAGACAAAGACTGTTGTGAATGATATTCCATATCTTCATGGGATTGGGTTGTTTGTGTTGGTGCTATATAAATAAAGGATAATGATAAGGGTAAGAAGACTCTAAACTCACAGCCTTTTTTGTGTTCAGATCGTGAGCTATCCAGCAAATCAAGAGATCTCTGATCCATTATTTTTAAGAAGATTTGTGTCCCTCAGGAAAAGCATTTGTAAGTTCCTGGCCTACATGTTGACTGAGCATTTTGTCAGTTCAGTTATAAAACCCCTGGGAAAACACACACTTCCTCTTTAGTTGAGAATCTCCAACCCACAAAGCCACCTCTAACCTGCCCTGTTCTTTGGCTGTTTATTTCCCTTTGCAGCCTTTCATTAAGTTTCCCGTGAATGTTATGAAATAATGTTGATCTCCAAACAAGGATCAGTAATCAGGGGAAGAAACTGAAATTACAGGAGAGCAATTTACAAAGGCAGGGGCCATCATTTGACGTGGAGGGGGGGGTGTTCAACCTGCTGCCCTCCAGCTGGACTTTCTGAGATTGACTCAGCAATCGGTCAATTGCTGATCACCATTTGACATCACTGCGCACCCCGTGATGTCACTGTCCTCCCCCTGCCCAGAGTAAGGAGCCCGGAAAGGTGGTGTAACAATCTCGTTATCAGGAACGTTATTCAGCGATACTACCTTTGGATGCACATATGGACCCTGTGGGTTCCAGTGTTCACCGACACTCTTTTGGGGCCCCCGCCTTCTGCTGCAGAAGTCAAAAAGGAAGTTTGTAACAAGTCTGTAAGCGAGGTACCAGCAGGGATCTAGAGAAGACGTAGTCAAAGTCAGACGAAGAGTTCAAGTATTCCGATTCTGCATCAATATTTATTATACTGTAAATATTCTATTTTTCCTATTAAATATTAACTAAGTTATCATTAAACATTTGAACAGTTCCGAAATTAAATAGACACTTTAATGATCTGCTTCCAGAAGAAAACATTTGTGTTGGTGCTTCTCTGAACCTTGATTTATTTACACTCTCCATTGTTTCACCAGAGCCACTCACAGGCCAGACCATCGATGCTTGTTTAGGCTTCAGTGCAGCAATATTTCCTCTTTATTATAATGCTAATATCAGTTACCTATCTTTCTATAATTACTAGAATATTTGCCACTCCTGGTTACATTAGCACAACAGTATTTATGTACATACCGTATATACTCGTGTATAAGCCGACCCGCGTATAAGCCGAGGTACCTAATTTTACCTATGAAAACCAGAAAAACTTATTGACTCGCCTAGACACAACTCAGAAAAGTCTCCGAAATATCAAACAGTCTCTGGCAGGCCTGAGCAAAAAAAAATCAATTCTCTATGTCTGCACTCATTTTTATGTGTGTGTATATTATATAAATATATAGCACAAGCCAACATACAGTATAGCTGCATTTGTGAACAGTCTTTTGCCATGGGCTCCTTTGCATATTGCTATAAATTATATTTTGCTCCAATTTTATGTTAGAAAATTAAAATACTTGCTCGGAAGGACAAACAAAACACACATACATTAAAAATTGACTCACTGTGTTTGGTTTTACCCAAAACAAAGTTGGACTAAAAAACTAAATTTGCTTATCAAGTGCAGGAGACAAAAAAAGGCAACTAAATATACCTCTGTTTCAGTACCGCTCCTCGGATCAGGTCTGCCAGGCAATTTGATGCTGCGAGGCTACAGCACAAGCCTATGTGCGTCAAGTCATTGTTCAAATAGCACCTTTTGTTGCTGTAGCCTTATGTGCTTTGCTCCTCGGGCAAGGCAAAGGCTCCTACTTTAAAAATAGGGGCAGCTGATGCTGGCAGGCAGAAGGGGAGAGCGCCGGGGATACAGCTTCCTGCAGCCTGCGCCGGATCACGCCGCTGAGCTGATGACGTCAGCGCGCGCACGCACTCCTTGCGCTGTTGCTGTTGCTGGGAGCGGTATCATGTGGGATTCATCGCTACCGGTAAGCTGACCCGCGTATAAGCCGAGGTAGGATTTTTAAGCACATTTTGGGTGCTGAAAATCTCGGCTTATACGCGAGTATATACGGTAATAAGGTAAGGTACACACAATATGTGTTACTAAACCTGGTTCTGACTATACTACTATATGTAGAGATCTAACAAGAGGTTGCTCCCCAAATGCACCGCACCAGAAGATGGTATCCCATCCAACCTGAAATGAATAAACTAAAAGTAATACATGAGGAGTTCCAGATTTTTCTCAGCACACACCCATATAGTTGTACCAAGGTATTGTATCGGATACCTAGACATGTAGCACTAATTTTGTTAGCTATATATAGTGTAAAGTTACTAGATCATTGGGAAGCTAGGCAGTGGTCAAGAAGCTGGACATGGTCCATGAAAGTAGGACTGATCTGATCAAAACAAGATGAAAGGACAAGGGGTTGGATGAGCAGGATACAGCTGTAGTGTACAAGAAAGTTGATACTCTGAACCTCTAGTGATAGACAGGACCAATATGTCCAGGTATCCTCAACCCGGTGGCTTAAAAGCAACATGTTGTTTACCAATCCCTTGGATGTGGCTCCCAATTGCCTCAAAGATGGTGCTTTTTTTTTAATTCCTCGGAGGCAAGTTTTAGCTGCATAAAAACCAGATCTACTGTCCTCCTGTAAGCTGCCAGTCCTCATAGGAGCTACCAAATAGCCAATCATAGCCCTTATTTGGCACCCCCAGGAACTTTTTTTATGCTTGTGTTGTGTATTTTTACATTCGAATGTGGCTCACGGGTAAAAAAAAGTTTGGGAACTCCTGCTCTAAAGTATACACAGGTATTCACTTTTTTGGGTCTATCATTAGGGAAGTCTCACCTTGAGGTAGCAGGTGAATTACATAGGAGGTAAACATGATCAAGTCTGAGATGAGGCAGGGGGTTAGGATGGACATTTTTTTTTATTACCAAAGGGCAAACAAAGCTTAGGTAAGGTTCACAGGCCAACAGGAGCTCATATTGGAAATTGGCAACAAACTGGAAACATGAGGCTTAGGTAAAAAATTTTAGGGGGCAAGACATGTCAATAAACTAGGTCAATGTAAGGAAAAAAGGCCTGGCACACGGAGCAAGTTAAACCGGGGTCCTACCCCTGGTGTGTTTATTGCATCAAACAACGTTTTGGAGGGCGTTCCCCCTTCGTCAGGTGATACAGAAAATACGTGCATACACATTAAATAGGTGAGTAAACCCACCCCCTATTTGAAAAAAAGGATAATAGTCCCATGTGTCTCCATTAGGTTAGAAAAAATGTTTCCAAAAATGTTTCAATAGTTCTCTCCAGGTGAAAATCCGTTTGTTAATTATATAACAAAAAAGTAACAAAACAGTCTGCAAATACTTAAATAAGAAACAGTATACAATTTTAAAGAGATATAGGTATCCAACTTTGATTTAACAAATAGGAAAAATACAACATCTACAAAAATCCCTACAGGAACCCACCCTTGTCATAACTGTGGTCATTGTAATGGCATAATCAAAGGGGATAAGGTGATGCACCCACTTAAAGGAACACCATACAACATTAAAGGTTTCCACACTTGTAACTCTAAAGGGGTTATATATTGTATTAAATGTCCGTGTGGTATGGCGTACGTGGGTCAAACACAGCGTACCATCAAAGTTCGTTTAAACGAACACAAATCTGTTATAAGAAATTTCCAACCAGACATTGAGGAGAAAACAGATAAAAAGAAAAAACAGGAAACCACTTTAGCCAAACATTTCTATGAATATAAACATAGGGTGTCACAGATCCGTTGGCAGATTTTGGAAAGAGTGATTGTGAAACAGGGACAGGACCTTAAACAAAAATTACTACAGCGTGAAAGCTTTTGGATATGGACTCAGTCCCCTAGAGGCTTGAATGAGGAATTAAATTTAACATGTTTTTTGTAACATATACTTTTTATTCTTACTGCTGGTTTAATGAACCATTCTTTTTATTTTTCAGATATTAATTCGAAAAAAGTCGAAAAAAGTCAAATATGCATCCAGGGTGAGGTAAAAAAAAAAAAATCTTGTGCCCATTAATAGGGATAGTTAAACACTGTTTGGTATAGTCTGGGGAGTTGGATACCTTTATCTCTTTATAATTGTATACTGTTTCTTATTTAAGTATTTGCAGACTGTTTTGTTACTTTTTTGTTACATAATTAACAAACGGACTTTCACCTGGAGAGAACTATTGAAACATTTTTGGAAACATTTTTTCTAACCTAATGGAGACACATGGGACTATTATCCTTTTTTTTCAAATAGGGGGTGGGTTTACTCACCTATTTAATGTGTATGCACGTATTTTCTGTATCACCTGACGAAGGGGGAACGCCCTCCAAAACGTTGTTTTATGCAATAAACACACCAGGGGTAGGACCCCAGTTTAACTTGCTCCGTGTTCCAGGCCTTTTTTCCTTACATTGTTCCATTGGGAGTGCCGTCTCCCTTAGGTCTTGGGCACCAGCGTGAATCTACGAAGGGCCTGAGTGTGCGTGTGGTTTCTGTGTACCAATAAACGAGGCCAAACTGCAGTACTGCCCGCGGTAGGGGGAGCCAAGTTGGAAAGGTGGCATTCATGGATCATGAAAGGGGTGTGACTTGTGTCAAAGTGGGTGGGGTTTTGGCATAATTGGGCTGGGCGTGTTTATGCATGGGAGAGGCATTTTTATTTTTCCATGATTACTGATGGTGGCCCTGTGGATGGGGTGTACAAAAACAGGTACTTTCAAGAGCTGCATAAAAGTAGGACAGGACATGGGTGGGGTATATTGGTGTCCTCTTGCACACTACCTACCTTTCACATCATTTAGGACATTAAAGCCAAGAGCCCTGGGGAAGAACACACTGCATGTTTATGCCCACCCTAGTACTGTGCTCTGTGTGTTGTGATGTGTTTTCAGTCCAGTTCAAGATGCAAATCACAGCAGAAAGGTCCACAAGCAGGGGTATGTCATTGGCTTTAATTTGCACCCATTAAACACTCCAACACTTGCATTCCTGCTCTAAGTAAATTAAGGAAGGATTTGACTCTAATACCTTACAGCTGCCTCGAGTACAGTAATATACAGTAAATGCATAGAAAGAGTCAATAAATAAGCTTTGCCGGCCCATTCCAGGTCCCCACCATCATTCATCACTGGTGCTGAATTTCATAGTCACCCTGACACCTATTAGTGCATTTGTCTGGGTATCAGTTCAGCACACCGTCCCTTATTTTATAACGCAGCAAGAGATTCAGCGAGGGACAAACACATTCCTTTCAGCTCAGGCAACACCAGTTCACTGCGTTGTGCCCCGGCCGTGGCACTCTAAAAATAAGCAGAGCTGATGATAGGAATAATGGGAATCTTATCAAGAGAACTTAAATGGAAAAGAATGACTGCAATGCAAGATTAGAAGTAACTCTGTACACATCTCATAACCTAACCTGACCCTGCCTTTCTGCTCACAGTTTTGCCTAGGGAACATATATAATATCTATATTGTATTGAGTTGTATCAAGATCCACATGAATGTTGAACTACAAGCAATAACATAGAGCCAGACATACACAGATAGTCATAGGCCAGACAAATAAACAGATTTAGGGTTTTTTTTTAGAGGGCAAGGCAGATGCTCCAACTACAAGAGAGTCGGTCAGAATCCCTGCACTGATGTACCCTCAGTATGGCTGAAACTGATCAGATCTGATAAATATTTACTATGCTCTGCTTTAAAACCCAGTAGGTGAGTATCAGCTTATAGGGTATCCAATGAAAATGGAAAATCGGTTGTTCTCATAAAGGTAGGGAACTAGTAATCCAGAGATGACGGTGTTACCAGAATATTATTCTTATTTATATAGTGCCAATATTTTGTACATTGTTAGAGGGATTATACATCAGTCCCTGTCCCATTGGAGTTTACAATCTAAAGTCCCTAATACACATACTATGGTCAGTTTTATCAGGAACCAATTAATATGCCTGTATGTTTGTAAGTGTGGTTGGTAACAGGAGTACCCAGGTAAAACCCACCCAACCACAGGGATAACATCTAACTAGCTGGAATTGAACCTAGAACCCCAGCACTGCCAACCACTGCCCCACCATTGCCTGCTTAACTGCATTCATACATATTACAGAGGGAGCCATGCTATTAAGACACTGTTTTGGCAACTGTAGAGGAAGCAGACAGGTGCCTGGGACAGGCGATTGGTATAGTGACGCCCCCATCCGCCATTAAATCCCCCCTGCCGGGCCTGGGTGAAATTGTAGTCACTAGCTTAATTATAGAGGAACGTCTGCTTTCTCTATAGTTAAGGCATTAAAGAATATAGTATAGTAATACCTCACCCCAGCCAGGAAGTGGAGGACACTGGAGGGCGGGCATCGGTGGGTGGAGAGTGGGCGGGGCAAGAATGGCCATGCAGGGATGGGGTCCAGTTAGGGCTGGGCACCAGCCCCTCTGAATACTTTTTTGCAGGGGGCCCGATGCTGGTAGCTTCACCACTAGACTAGCACATGAAATCGCAGGGGGACCCTGTGAGTTTTTTGGGATTCACGACGGGCCCAGAAAAATATTATTATGAATGGACCTTGTCCCACAAAGTTACATCACTGTGATTCAGCAAGTTTGAAAGAAAGCCTGTCTTTGGGTTTAAAGGTGAACTAAACCATAAAACTGAATATGGTTAAAAATGCCATGTTTTATATACAGAACTTATTGCACGAGGCTAAAGTTTCAGCTTGTCAATAGCAGCAATGATCCAGGACTTCAAACTTGTCACAGGGGGTCGCCATCTTGGAAAGTGTGACACGCACATGCTCAGTGGGCTCTGAGCAGCTGTTGAGAAGCTAAGCTTAGGGCTCGTCACTAATTATCCAGCAGAAAATGAGCTTCCCCTGTAATATAAGCTGATGCTACAGGGCTGATTATTCAATTCTGATGCTAATTGCACTGGTTTCTGTGCTGCCATGTAGTAATTATGTGTATTAATTACTAATCAGCCTTATATTGTGACATTTCTATTCTATGTGTACTGTATATTGTGAGTGGGTCCCTAAGCTCATTAAGTGACAGCAGCACAGAGCATGTGCAGTGAATCAGCAGAAAAGAAGATAGGGAGCTACTGGGGCATCTTTGGAGACACAGATCTTTACTGCTAAAGGGCTGTGGTTGCCTTGGGCTGGAACAGAAGCACAAAACATAATGTGTAACATTTCTACCTACTTCTTTAGTAAAGTATTAGTTCTCCTTTATGGCTTGTCCTGCCCAAGAAAATATTCATTTCAGTTGTGATACAAAAGAAAACCAGATGTTTTTGTAGAGATTATTATACTGCAGTCTCTTTTTCCAGCCTTACTGCCCCTGTTGGTTTAATGGAACAGGAATAACAAACACAACTAAGAATAACAGGGGGCTTTGATGAAACACATTCCGCAGTGCTGTACAATAAATGGCTGTTCATACATTTATCTAGAGAGAATTAGATGTTCAACACCTTAAACGAATTCCAGCACAAAGACGAATATGAACCTATCGGGGAAAGTTTGGGTTGATCAATAAGCAGTGATGGAATTTTGCCTCTAATTGATCTTCCAGCGTTCACGTGGGGCTATGCTGATAACCTACACTCGGAAGGGAGCGTGAGACCTACAGAAATGTTTTGGGAACAATTTTTACAGGTGATAAAAGGCTCCTAATAAGAATTTGATGATTGGAGCAGTTGAGATGCATCACACCAGTTGGCCAATTGATATTTTTGTCATGTCTTCCTTCCAAGTGCCTTTCCACTGGGGATGCCCAATTGTTAGCTGGGAGGCTTCAAAATAAGTTTCCTCCTTTGTAGTTTGGTTTCCATGACGGCTGCTGTGGGGATTGGTAAACATATATTTCAGCCAGCTGGTAGAAGAAGATAAGAAGGTCAAAGTTCTAAGGGAACACAAGTTCTTTAGACAAAGTGGGAGTTGGGCGAGAGAAAAAACAAAACAAAAAAAGGAAAGTAGCAAATGAGATGTGGAATGTAAGAGAGGTTGGATATCTCTAGAGACAACAGAAGATTTGTAGTTCTGATGGCTTAGGTTAAAAAGGACATTTACAAAAGGTTTTCATGGAGGTGTGGACTGGGCTGTAAAGTGAGGAACACAAGGGTTGTTATTCCTGTTGGATTATTATGGAAGAACTAAGATAGGAAAGGCTTGGAAATGCCCTGTTCTCTTTCAGTGTCAGCTAATTATATATGAGGTCAAGGAATTTCTGGTGCCTGGGTAAAGACTTGTTTGTCTGAGCGATGTTTATACACATGGCTGATACACTGATCCATTAAAACCCACAGAGCTCCTTCCTTCTCTGATAACCGTGTTGTTATATAAATAAATACCGCACTTGCCACGGCTTAGCAGTGATATTATGTATCTTACATGGACTGTTTGCTTGTCCTTACATTGTATAGCAGTGTACGAAGCATGGCTTAGCAGTGATATTATGTATATTACATATACATCTCTTCCAAAAGGGTACAGGCCCCTCCGCTGCTGAAGTCCTTATCATGGCTTCCTATAAAACAAAGAATAACTTATAAACTCCTCCTCATAACCTTAAAAGCCCTTCATTTCTCTGCACCTAACTACATCTCATCTCTTGTTTCTCTATATGTTCCTGGCCGAAACCTCCGCTCCTCTCAGAGCAACTGCTTGGTTGTACCCCCCACTACTACTGCTGTTTCCCATATCAAACCCTTCTCTCTTGCGACTCCTTATAATTGGAATCCCATTCCTGAATCTCTCAGGAGAGAATCCTCCTTCAGTGTTTTTAAAACGAAACTCAAAGACTCCCTCTGGGAGCACCTGGATAACACCTGAACTGGCACTTATATAACAATATAACAAACTGTAACCTGCAGCACCTTAATACCCCTCTGAATTGTGTCTGTATATTACCCTCCCATTTAGACTGTAAGCCCTACGGGGTAGGGTCCTCTAGCCTTTTGTTTCCTTGACACTGAGCACTTAATCTGTATTGTAATTATATTTTATATTTATGTGAATTGTATTTCTAATAACGCACTTATTGTTACTTTTTATTTCAATGACCCCTTGTTTGTTACTACTAATTTATTGTTTTGTTGTACAGTGCTTTGCCCTCAAGGAGCACTTTACAAATAAAAATATACATACATACATACATACATATACATGGACTGTTTGCTTGTCCTTACATTGTGTAGCAGTGTACAAAGTAAATTATATATATATATATATATATATATATATATATATATATATATATATATATATAATAAAAATGCAGCGGATGACGGCACTCCTAGGAATTTGACCAAAACAGCCGTGGTATGAATCAAAGGTGAGGTTTAATAAATCCTACGTTTCGGTTCCTAACCGGAACCTTCGTTAGGAACCGAAACGTAGGATTTATTAAACCTCACCTTTGATTCATACCACGGCTGTTTTGGTCAAATTCCTAGGAGTGCCGTCGTCCGCTGCATTTTTATTATATATATTTTTGACTGGCACCCAGGGTGAATATGGACACGAGGTTGTGCGCTCCTTATGCCTCTCTATATATATATATAGTTTAATTAGCCCATGTATAAAGTGTAAGGGGGTTATCTATTATAGGTCGAGTTGTATTTTTCTCGAAAAATTCGAGTTTTTCGAGATTAGCGTCACTAAAAAACATAATTTTTTTCTGGAAAAAAAACCCTTGAATTTTTCGAGATTTATTTTGCCCTGAAGCGGCTAAAAGTCTGAAAATACCCCAGCTAAAACCTGTCAAATTCATGTAAAAGTCAATGGCAGAGGTCCCTTCAACCATCTGAAGATGTTTTTGCCTGATTTTCAGGTGTTTTACACTGGTTTGCGCTCAAAACTTGATAAATTTGAGGTATGCAAGGTTTTTTAGCCTCTAAACTCGATACATTAGAAGTATTCTAGTTTTTTCCCCAATTGCATTCAATCCAGTTTTTTACATTCTGAGTTTTTCATAAATAAGCAAACATTTGAGTTTGTTCAAACTGTGGGTTTATTCGAGGTAGAAAAAACCCACACAAACATCTCAAACTTGCCCTTTAATAAATAACCCCCTAAAAATTGGAAAACATTTGCAATGTGAAAAAAGAAGGACAAAAGGCATATGCTTCAACTGAATATAAAACAATCTGTTTGCTCCTTTGAAAAATGGATTTCAGTGCAGAATTCTGCTGGAGCAGCACTATTAACTGATGTGTTTTAGAAAAAACATGTTTTCCCATGACAGTATCTCTTTAAAGCTGAGGCAAGTAGTCTTAAAGGGGGTCACTTTTAGTATGTTATAGACTGGCTAATGCTAAGAAACTTTCCTTTGGTTCTCATTATTTATTTTTTTATCATTTTATTCATTGTTTGCCTTCTTCTTCTGACTCTTTCCAGCTTTCAAATGGGGGTCAGTGACTCCTTCTAAATAACAAATGCTCTGTAAGGCTACACATGTATTGTTTTTGCTACTTTTTATTACTCATACTCTAATCAGGCCTCTCCTTTTCATATTCCAGTCTCGTATTTAAATCAATGTATGGTTGCTACTAGGGTAATCTAAACCTTAGCAACCAGACTGCTGAAATTGCAAACTGGAGAGCTGCTGAATAAAAAGCTAAATAACTCAAACACCACAAATAATAAAAAATGAAAAACAATTGCAAATTGTCTCAGAATATCAGTCTCTACATCATACTAAAAGTTAACTCAAAGGTAAAGAAAGCATTATCTCACCCCACACTGGCTCCCCAACTGTTGACCACTCTTCAAGCTTCCTTTGACTCTGGCTCTCTACCTCCTTCATTTAGTGAAGCACTCATAATAGTAGTCCCAACTAAGTAGCCCCATCGTAAACTATCAGATGAAGGCAGTCTGACATCCACCTTCTCCACACCTCATAGAGCCTGGACCCAAGTGTTGAAACTATTTAAGAAAGGTCCTATCCGTCTCAACCCCTTACTACCAATATGGGGCAACTCCAACCTACCGTACTTCTGAAACCTGGAGGACTTCCCCTATTGGCTGAGACAGGGAATTAAATACCTGGGAGACCTAATATAAAACCATACCTTCTCTTCACATGCCGAGCTCCAAGCTCTCAGAACCTCTCACTATTTAGATACTTTCAAATTCAGCACACGTTTAAGACCCAATTTGATACACTTTCTCCAGACCTTGCCTCAATAACAATAGAGGAGACACTTCTCGCTGAACAACCTGTAAAGTTGGTGTCTAGGCTTTATAAAAACCTTCTAGCTAGTGCCCCCCCTCCATTTAAGCTCAGGCACAATGGAAAACATACTGTACATTCCAGAGCTTACCCAAGAAGACTGGGAGGAGGCCACAGAAACTATGTACACAAATTTGATAGCAATGAGGGATAGATTGGTGCAATACAAAGTATTCCATCAGCTCTCTATAACCCAACTTAAACTGATGGGTAAGAAGGAGAATGACACCTGCACCAGATGTAGTACCCCAGAAGCCAACTTTCTACACATGATCTGGGCATGTCCAGTAATAAACGCCTTTTGGTTGCAAATAATGGCCTCTTTAGCAAAAACCCTGGAATTCCACAGTATATCTCTTGGGTGAAGTGGAACACTTAGTGCCCACTACCTATGTGAGATTGATGTTTAGGACACTCTTGATTTATGCTAAAAAATGTGTGGTTATGCACTGGATTTGACCCACCCCTCCCTGGATGGGACCCACCGCTCCCACAAATGACTCTACAATACCCATGATAAAGCTCACGCATGAAGCAAGAGGCACAGCAGATAAATTTGAGACAATATGGAGTCCTTGGTGGGAAATACGCCCGGCACACAACCATGGGACGACTATGTAACCCAATAATTAATCTTTTTGTTTCTGTACCTGTAATGACCACTAGGATTAATTTGCATTCCAAATAAGATGAAAATTTTAAAATAATTAATTTAATACCAGTGACACGTTTAACTGTACATGTTTATTGATGTATCAATGTTGTTGTTGTAATGTTTATTAAATCAAATAAAACATAACCTTTTAAAAAAAAAATCATTTAACTCAAAGGTGAATAACCTCTTTAAGGCAAATTTACTTGACCTGGCAACCACCTGGCTCACAGTTGCCAATCACCCCTCCCCCCTGGCCCTCTTCTCAAACTCACAAACTTGCCAAAATTCACCGTTCCAACCCTAATTTATTAAGATGAGAGTATGACATTTTGCCATATTGACTTCCCAATGACTGTCTTTGGCCCAGATGTAATTACACCACCACAAAACTTCTATGGGACATAAATGACCTTTCATAAATCTGCTCCTAAATTTAAATCTGAAGCTTTGTTTTCATAGGAGAAGGGGACGCTATACTGTATATAAATGTACATCTAGGCCAAAACCAACCTTTTACCACCCTTGAGTCATGGGGGGTCTCCAAAAAATTTTGGCCAGTATAGTAGGTAGGGTTGCCACCTGGCCAGTATTTAACCGGTCTGACCATTACAAATGATGCATGACCCCAAAGTTATTAATAGGGAAAAAAATGTAAATATACAGGAAGGCCAGTATTTTTTTCCAAAAAAGGTGGCAACCCTAATAGTAGGATTCTATAGGGACATCATTTGTGACTGCCTCTCTTATAGGAGCTGCTTTTATGTTGAGTGAGGGTCATGCCTCAGAGCTACATTACTCTGTTTTCAGTTGCTTTACCCAGTCCAAATATTCTTTAACTCTCTACCTATCAACCTCCCTTTCATAGTAACATTCCCTTTAGGCTCCGAGGACTCATCCCGAATATTTGAAAGGAAGTAGCATAAAGCATTGGATAAACTGTTACTGGCCATAAATCACTTTCAGAAGCCATTATATTCATGCAGAAAATTGCAGCTGTAATCACCAATCAGAACTGGCCATGCTATGACTCCTGTCCAATAATATTTCCTCAAGCTGTCAAGATAATGATTGCCAGGTGGGTACCATAATGAACCCTGTAAAGCAATAAACATACATGGGAATGCTGGGAAAGTCTTTATAATGTCTTTACCAGGTATGGCTGACTTTAAATTATTTAGTGCCACCATCAGGGGCTACAGTCGGCTCCGTTGAAGTAACACAAAAACACAAGTATTTAAGCAAAACATTCTCTTTATCCAGGGTCAGTTGGAAAGGAATTTTGTTATAGTGAAAATATAAACTATTCTAAGAACAACATCTTCTTGTGCTACAGAGGTTTGTGATGGACTGGAGGTACTTTACACAATCCCCACTACAGCTGGCTCCTACCACTCAATGCTCATATAAGTTTTCAAAATATTTGTCTGGGTTCCCGGGAAAACATCAAAGTTAATCAATGAAGAGTCTCTATAAAGTATTTATTTTCTCAGTGCGGATGTTGATGGAACAGGCTATTTGCAGTAGAAAGGCTGCTGAATTTTCACTTGAAATTCCTCTACTCATCCATGGGTTTTACAGATTTGGCTATTTTAGTAGGGTCTAGAGTTTCCTTCATAACAGCCCTGTCTTACAGAGAATGAGTTCCACCAAGAGGCTTCTCTTCCTTCCATTCTATTCTGGACTCCATAGAGGCACAGTGGGAGGTTAACAGTAGGGATGGCGCGAACTGTTCGCCGGCGAACTTGTTCGCGCGAACATCGGGTGTTCGCGCTCGCCGGAAGTTCGCGAACGTCGCGCGACGTTCGCCATTTTGGGTTCGCCATTGTTGGCGCTTTTTTTTGCCCTCTCACCCCAGACCAGCAGGTACATGGCAGCCAATCAGGAAGCTCTCCCCTGGACCACTCCCCTTCCCTATAAAAACCGAAGCCCTGCAGCGTTTTTTCACTCTGCCTGTGTGTGCTGAAGAGATAGTGTAGGGAGAGAGCTGCTGCCTGTTAGTGATTTCAGGGACAGTTGAAAGTTTGCTGGCTAGTAATCGTTTTGATACTGCTCTGTTATTGGAGGGACAGAAGTCTGCAGGGGTTTGAGGGACATTTAAGCTTAGGTAGCTTTGCTGGCTAGTAATCTACCTTCTACTGCAGTGCTCTGTATGTAGCTGCAGTGGGCAGCTGTCCTGCTTCTGATCTCATCTGCTGACTGCTGCAATAACAGTAGTCCTTGTAAGGACTGCTTTTATTTATTTTTTTGTTGTTTTACTACTACTACTACTACTACTACTACTACTATAAGAGCCCAGTGCTATTAGTCTAGCAGTGTTGGGGAGTGGGACTGGTGTGCTAATCTGCTGCTCCTAGTAGTTCAGCAGCACCAACTTTAATTTTTTTTTTTTTAATATTCATTTTTTTTTTATTTTACTTTTTTTTATTTTACTACCGCTGTAGTAGTGTATAAGTTGACCTTTTAGGCATTATTTGCCCTGTAGGCATTTTTTGCCCAGTGTGTTATTCAACCAACTGCCATCTAGCATCACTAACAGCTCTCCCCCTACACTATCTCTTCCAAGCACACACAGGCAGATTTTTCAGATACATTTTTGCCCTTGATCCCCCTCTGGCATGCCACTGTCCAGGTCGTTGCACCCTTTAAACAACTTTAAAATCATTTTTCTGGCCAGAAATGTCTTTTTTAGATGTTAAAGTTCGCCTTCCCATTGAAGTCTATGGGGTTCGCGAACCGTTCGCGAACCGCTCGCATTTTTGCGCAAGTTCGCGAATATGTTCGCGAACTTTTTTTCCGACGTTCGCTACATCCCTAGTTAACAGAATTTTCTGGCTGCCAATGTGTTGCCTGGTGATAATGAACTCTGTAGTATATCCAAGAGTTTAGGCAGAAAAGAAGGACAGGAGATAGAGAATTCTCCAAACAGCTGAATTTGTTCCCTTGTGAATATGAGCTCCGTTTAATGGAACCTCATGGTACAAATTGGAGTTAGGTTCCGTATAAGAAGATCTGTCCTACCGAGTTTCTTCCCCGGTTATGATAAACTTCCTATCTTTTATCAAACAAAAGGGGATTGATCAAAAAATTAGACCACAGTAGAAACGCTGCCATGTACTTATATGCTTATACATGTATAGGACCTGTTATCCAGAATGCTTGGGACCTGGGGCTTTCTGGATAATGAATCCTACCATAATTTGGATCTTCATACATTAAGGGGGTTATTTATTAAAGTCCAAATGCCCAAAACTTGAAAAATTTGAGTTTTTTTAATATAAATTTTTAGTGGGAAAAAAAACTCGAATTTTTCGTGATTTATAATACCCTGAGGATGGAAAAAGACAGAATCCAAAAATCCAGCATCTCAGACCTGCCGAGGCTGTATATAAGTCAGTGGGAGAAGTCCTGAAGATATCCTGATTTGCGCTGGGTTTAGAACAAAAATCCAAAGATTTTGTGGTTTTCTGGGCAGAAAATCCAAAAAATTCTTATGTTTTAAATTTTTTAGAGTTTTTTCAGCACTTAAATTGTTGCTAAATGTATTGATAAATAAGGGAAAATAACCTGTGCGGATTTGGTCGGAGTATATTTTAGAAAAAAATTAGACCACAGTGAAAACGCTGTCATGTACTTATATGTTTATACATGTATAGGACCTGTTATCCAGAATGCTTGGGACCTGGGGCTTTCTAGATAATGAATCCTACCATAATTTGGATCTTCATACATTAAGGGGGTTATTTATTAAAGTCCAAATGCCCAAAACTTGAAAAATTTTAGTTTTTTTAATATAAATTTTTAGTGGAAAAAAAACTCGAATTTTTCGTGATTAATAATACCCTGAGGATGGAAAAAGACAGAATCCAAAAATCCAGCATCTCAGACCTGCCGAGGCTGTATATAAGTCAGTGGGAGAAGTCCTGAAGATATCCTGATTTGCGCTGGGTTTAGAACAAAAATCCAAAGATTTTGTGGTTTTCTGGGCAGAAAATCCAAAAAACTCTTATGTTTTAAATTTTTTAGAGTTTTTTCAGCACTTAAATTGTTGCTAAATGTATTGATAAATAAGGGAAAATAACCTGTGCGGATTTGGTCGGAGTATATTTTAGAAAAAAAGTTAGATAAATTCGGATTTTGATAAATAATGCCTTAAAACTACTAGAAAATTATGTAAATATTAAATAAACCCAATAGGCTGGTTTTGCTTCCAATAAGGATTAATTATATCTTAGTTGGGATCAAGTACAAGCTACTGTTTTATTATTACAGAGATTTGGATTATTTGGCTAAAATGGAGTCTATGGGAGGCGGCCTTTACATAATTCGGAGCTTTCTGGATAACAGGTTTCCAGGGTAACGGATCCCATACCTGTACTGTGACAAGCAGTGCAGGATACCCCTTTTTCAATGGCATTTGCTGCAATGTATACTCTTACAGAGCGCGGAACAGTTTTACACTGCTCATATCCATCAGTGCATTTTCATTGCTGCAAATCGCCGTCTTCATGGAGGTCACAACTCCAAAAACAAAGCACTTGGGATTCCAGCATGTAAGTTATTCTTCATGTATATATTTTCTGCACATACACTAATATAAAGTGACACATATACAAAAGCACCCCTGGAAAATGACTAACATATGCGCTACATGCTTTGATAATTCCAATAGCTGAGAGTGCGGGGGTTATTGGTCACTGGAAGAGGAATCATTCTATGTGTGTATTTGTCTCTATATTTACATATATATAATGATAACCATCTACAAAGCTGTTAAATATTGGAGTTTGGGAAATATGTGTTGGAAACTTGAGCACTTATTTATTTTGAATGGGTTTTTAGCTTTTTATCCATCAGCTCTCCGCTTTGCAATTTTCGGCAATCTGAGGCTCCAAATTCCTTTAGCAACACGTACAACAATGATTTCCTTTTTCTCTATAATAATAAAACAGTCGCTTGTACTTGATCCCAACTAAGATATAATTAATCCTTACTGGAAGCAAAACCAGCCTATTGGGTTTATTTAATGTTTACATGATTTTCTAGTAGACTCAAGGTATGAAGATCCAAAAAGTTATTTAGCTTTTTCAGCTCTCTAGTATGCAATTTCAGAAATCTGGTTCCTAGGCTCTAAACTCCCCTAGCAACTGAGCATTAGATGGGGTCATTGACCCCCATTTGAAAGCTGGAAAGAGTCAGAAGAAGAAGGCAAATAATTCTAAAACTATAAAAAATCAATAATGAAGACCAATTTAAAAGTTTAGAAATGACCATTCTGTAACATACTAAAAGCTAACTTAAAGGTGAACCACCCCTTTAAAAGAAGAAGTTGCTTCTCGTTTTCTTTATACAAGTCAATCCATAAAATCTCTGCACAAATGTGGATGTATTTATCCTTTGGAAAAGATGGAGATAAGGCCAGAACAACATTTTTTTTTAAAGCAATGAAACTAAATTTAGTCAGAATATTGACAGCTCGGCATCTGGAGTCCACTTATTGGAGCTCTTTGTACCCTCATGCTTAATTTTTCTTCATTTATCTACAGGTACATACAGGGTAAAGGAACTCAAGAAACCCAAGAGAAAGGAGTTTTGTCCTCAAATTAAAAAAGTAACGTGATCTATTATCCTAATGTCTAGCGACGTGGCTGCAGAGTGTAGCTACTCACAGCGAGTGCAGTTTAACTGCTCAGTAAATGTAAATAAGCATTTCTTCATTTCCCAAACAGAATAACATCAAGGGTTTCCATTGAAACTTAAACAACACACGGTGCACCCACATGACTGGAACACATTACATTAAGGGGCAGATTTATCAAGGGTTGAATTTTGAAGTAATGGGAGTTTTTTTTGAACTCGAAATAAAAAAAGACCGACCAAAATTTATTAAAAAAATCAAAGGTTTTTTTGCGGGTGAATAGGCTGTATTCGATCGTTCAAATCAAAGTAAGATCATATTCGATTGGATTAGATTCAAAATATTTAAAAAAAAAAAAACTTGATTTTTCAAAGTCCACCAATTGACTCCAAATAGGAGGTTCCCCATAGGCTAAAACAGACTTTAGATGGGGAATGGTCGAAGTCGAATTTTTAAAGAGACAGTACATGATAAATTTCAATATTCAAATTTTTAATCTGCCCCTAAGCATTCTACAATATCCCTGATGATCAGACCACTGGAGGGTGCTACTGCCTTACAGTCTATGGGAAGAATATTGAAGTACCACAAAGCATTTTTGCAGTGTTTATTTTTGTGTAACAGGAAATTAAATCCATAAAATGTAGTATTTCCCAGGTGATTGTTTAGTTTACCCCTCCCCCAGGGATCGGTTGCCTATGTGTGAGTAGTAGTGATGGGCGAATTTGTCGCGTTTCGCTGAAAAATTTGCGAATTTCCCGCAAAATTCACGAAACGGCAAAATATCGTGAAATTGGAGATTTCTGAAAAAATTGTGAAATTCAAACGTTTTCACAAAAAAATCGTGAAATTCAGATGTTTTCACTCAAAAATCGTGAAATTTGAAGGTTTTCACTAAAAAAATCGTGAAATTTGAAGGATTTTACTTAAAAATTGTGAAATTTGAAGGTTTTCACAAAAAAATCGTTAAAAAGGAAATTGATGCTGTTGAATTTTCACCAGCAAATTTTCGCAGGAGATTCACAAATTTATACGCTGGTGGCAAAATGCGGGGTGTTTGGGAGGAATTAATGTGAACGTGTACATTTAAAAACTGTAAGGCTTATTACAATACCCACAAACCACTGTGTTTTTTCCTTCAAAATGGAGCACAAAGATCAGTGTTGCCCAATGGGTGCAACATTGTCTGCTGTTGGCAGCACTGTATTCATGAGAGTAGTCATAGAGGTAACTTGAGGGAATGCTGATAGTACAGGCCACAACAGCTGCCTACATTTTTGAGCAGGGGTCAGGGGTCAGACACTTTCATATTTAGCCCCTATGTGGACTAGCAGCCTACAGGAGACTCTGTTTGGCAGTATATATCATTTTTATTCAATCAAAACTTGCCTCCAAGCCTCAAATTCAAAAACAAACACCTGCTTTGAGGCCACTGGGAGTAACATCCAAGGTGAGAAACATGTTACTCCTGAGCCACTTGTTGAGGATCAGTGCCCTGTGTGTTTAGTAAATAGGCAAAAACATCTTTGCAAAACCTCAGTTATCAATTAACCCTCGCTATGTCTGCATTAAAGTAGAAAGCTGCTAAAACCATCAAAAGCCAATGGGGCAGATTAAGGGCGAAGTGGCTGTCGCTAGCTGAAATTCCCCAGAAATCTCATCCGCAGGAACATCACCAATTTAATAACAGGCGTAGAGGTCGATCCGCAAACGATCGTTGCTGAGAAATTTCACTATAGTGCGAATTTTACAGAACGTTACCTCATTCGCCAGCGTTTCCTTCGCCAACTTAGACCAGGCGAACGGATAAGATGAAGTGACATCCTCCTCAATCTTATCCTGTATGCCGAAAAGTCACAAAAATTTTAAAATTTTCATATTTTAAAGCGGATTGTCTTTAAAAGTCCTAACTATTACAATTTTTCGTTTTAACATTTTTTTTCAACCATTTGAGGGGCATGCCACATTTGTTTTAGGGTGGATGTCTAGCGCATTAGATAATTTCTTTTGTCTTTATTTTGCTTCCTTTGACATTTGTTATAATAATAAGTGGCCACTTCAAGCACCAACATCACTAATAAAGACATATATGTGACCTATATGTACCCGCCCTATTCAAATTGATCTAAGCATAAGAGTACTAATGAAGTTTCGCTTGGCAGAAACGAACGTTAGCGAAAGTCCGCTATGAAATGCTCGTGCTGACGAATTTACTCTAGCGACACTTCGCCAGCGTCCGACTGCTGAGACGCAACTTGCATTTTAGTGAATTAGCGTAGTCGTAGCAAATTTGCACCTGGTCGGAGTGGTGTGAATTGTGGAAAAGCCTTCGCAGGGGAAAATTCGCCCTTTAGTGAATTTGCCCTGATGAGTTTTACTCCAACATTTTACACAGGCCCCTTAAAGGAATAGTTCAGT
Organism: Xenopus petersii; assembly: GCA_038501925.1. Lineage (NCBI taxonomy): Eukaryota > Metazoa > Chordata > Amphibia > Anura > Pipidae > Xenopus > Xenopus petersii. The sequence goes on along the minus strand of CM076672.1, from coordinate 20,523,711 downwards.
TTGAAAATAAAAACTGTGTAAATGTAAACATGGTACATTTCTGTTTAGTGAGTTTGTAATTGATCCTCCGATTCAAAAGCAACAGATATGACTCATGTGGACCCCCCCTCAAGTCTCTGATTGGTTACTGCCTGGTAACCAGGGTAACCAGTCAGTGTAAACCAAGAGAGCTGAAAAGCAGGAAGTAGTGCTCTGACTGACTTGTTGTATATCAAATCACTCCAGCCTTTATACATTACATTTTTGGCTAACTAACTATAGTAGAAACATTTTTTATTTTGCACAGCCTATCTATTTACCCAGTTTTTATTTTTACACTGAACAATTCCTTTAAATTGTGAGGCTACATACAAAGCAAATGGCTGGAGGGGATATTTACATACAGTTTGCCTGAGAACTGAACACTAGTCACACACTGTGCACATTACAAACACAAGGGAGTTTTCCCATCTCAACTTTGTTAAACTGGAAGCCCCCCATGTACTGTGTAATATATAAAGCCACAAAGTAGATTTTGTCTTTCACACGGTCTTACCATTTACAGATCACCTTTCCTGCACTATAAAAAATTCCATCTGTCTTCATAAACAGTAGCCTAAACTCAGAAAGCGGCAATGAAATTCTAAATAAGAAAATAATTATAAATTAAATTGTAAATTTAACGTGGAGCCAAGTTATAGATCTGCCGAATGTTGTGGTAGTTTAAGTGCCATTAAATAGATATTATTGCTTCTCAGATGTAATTATTGATTTGTTCTGGAATATATGTTGAGTGCAGTATATAAGTACTCCATCTCATTGCTATAGGCCCGTGTATCATGTAGTGGGGAACAAGCAAAGCTTTACTTCAGGGCCCACCTACCAATTGTATGAGAGGCTGTAATGTTTGGTAAAATGAGGTCATATTTTCTTTTCACTTAACATTTAAAAGTGAGTGTCCCAGGGCAGCAATAATAATCTCAATGCATAGTCTTTATTTATAAAGGAAAATAACATGTCAAGAGAATGATCTCAGCATTAAAATGCTCACTACTCCAGACTAACAAGACTCTTATGAGGAATTGTCTTACTGACTGGCAGAACATAGTGTCAGTGTATTTAAAGGGGTTATTCAACTTTAAATTAACTAGCAAATTCATCAAGGGTCGAATATCGAGGGTTAATTAACCCTCGATATTCGACTGGGAATGAAAACCCTTCGACTTTGAATATCGAAGTCGAAGGAATTTGCGCAAATACTTTGATCGAACGATAGAAGGAATAATCGTTCGAACGGTTAAATCCTTCGAATCGAACGATTCAAAGGATTTTAATCCAACTATCGAAGGATTATCCTTCGACCAAAAAAACTTAGCCAAGCCTATGGGGACCTTCCCCATAGGCTAACTTTGGGTTCGGTAGCTTTTAGGTGGCGAACTAGGGGGTCGAAGTTTTTTCTTAAAGAGACAATACTTCGACTATCGAATGGTCGAATAGTCGAACGATTTTTAGTTCGAATCCTTCGATTCGAAGTCGTAGTCGAAGGTCGAAGTAGCCCATTCAATGGTCGAAGTAGCCAAAAAAACACTTCGAAATTCGAAGTTTTTTTTCTTCTATTCCTTCACTCAAAGTTAATGAATTGGCCCCTTAGTATGACGTAGAGAGGGAAATTCTGAGACAATTTGGTTTTCCTTTTTTATTATTTGTGGTTTTTGAGTTATTTAGATTTTTTTTCAGTAGCTCTCCGGTTTGCAATTCCTGCAATATGGTGGACAGTGTGCAGATTCCCCTAGCAACCATGCACTGATTTGAATAAGAGACAGGAATATGAATAGGAGAGGCCTGAATAGAAAGATGAGTCATAAAAACATTCGTAGCCTTACAGAGTATTTGTTTTTTAGATGGGGTCAGTGACCCCCATTTGAAAGCTGGAAAGAGTCAGAAAGGGAAGTAATTCAAAAACTATAAAAAAGGAAAAAAAGAAAATATGAAGGCCAATAGAAAAGTTGCCTAGAATTAGTCACTCTATGACATACTAAAAGTTAACTAAAACATGAACCACCCTTTAAGTCTTCTTCTCTAAAGGGCCCAGGAGCTGATAGTAAGGGGCAGATTTATCAAGGGTTGAAGTGAATTCGAGGGAATTTTCGTAAAAAAAGTAAAAAAAATTAGAAATGTCGAAGTAATCTTTTGAATACTTCGACCATCGAATAGGATACTACGACTTCGAAATTTACTTCGACTTCGATTCGAAGTAAAAAATTGTTTGACTATTCGACTATAATCTTCGATAATCGAAGTACTGTCTCTTTAAAAAAACTTTGACTTCAATACTTCGCCAAATTAAACCCGCCGAAGTACTATGTTAGCCTATGGGGACCTTCTACAGCATTTTTCTAAGTATTTGAAGTCGAAGTAAAAATCGTTCGATCGTACGATAAAATCGTTCGAAACGTTCACCATTTTGTGATAGTCTGTGTGCTGCCTCAGAGATCACCTGACCAGAATCGGACGTGAATTTTAGGATCCCAGGGGGCGCCCCTTATTTTTTAAAATGGCAATTTTCTTTGTATGATTACCCAATGGCACATACTACTTAAAAAGTATATTATTATGAAAAGAGTTTATTTACATGAAGCAGGGTTTTACATATGAGCTGTTTTATGCAATATCTTTTTATAGAGACCTACATTGTTTGGGGGGTATAGTTTTCCTTTAAGTCTTGCTGGAATGTTGCTTTTACATCCTCTATAATCACGGACGGTCTATATAGAAGATGTCCATTTATATGTTCCAATCCAATGGTGGTTGCAGAAGAACACTACTGGGATGGATACAAATGTATTTACGGTAGGGATGCACCGAATCCAGGATTCGGTTCGGGATTCGGCCAGGATTCGGCCTTTTTCAGCAGGATTCGGATTCGGCCGAATCCTTCTGCCCGGCCGAACCGAATCCGAATCCTAATTTGCATATGCAAATTAGGGGCAGGGAGGGAAATTGCGTGACTTTTTGTCAGAAAACAAGGAAGTAAAAAATGTTTTCCCCTTCCCTCCACTAATTTGCATATGCAAATTAGGGTTCGGATTCGGTTCAGTATTCGGCCGAATCCTTCATGAAGGATTCGGGGGTTCGGCCGAATCCAAAAAAGTGGATTCGGTGCATCCCTAATTTACGGACACAATTAATTAAATGCACTTGCATGTTCTTCTTGCCTTTCCATTTAGTTGCACCAAGTGCTGTTGTGTCCGTCCTGCCTTTTCCATGTAGGTGGCAGCCAGGCAGGTGGGAAGCCGGAGTTCAGCCATTCTAAACATGGTGATAATTCCAGGTTTCCCACAAAAGGTTGCCACAATATTACCAGCAAGCTGGGAGGCCAAATGCTTAATTGTAGCAAATCCCTGAGCAACCAGCCTCTCCCAAAGGACAAAAACCTATTTACTAAACTCCAAATGTAAAAATCACGAAAAATTTGTGATTTTTTTTTAAAAAGAAAATCGGACTTTTAAAAAATCATGAATTTTTCAGAACTTATTAAACCCCGAGGATGGAAAAGTCCAAATCAGAAAGTCAAGCATCTCAGACCTGTCAAGGTTGCATATACACGTAAGTCAACGGGAGAAGTCCCAATGATTTTTTGATATGCGCTGGGTTTCATGCAATACACTGAAAAAATCGTGAAAATCAGATGAAAAATCTGAAAAAAAGGTGAAAATCTGATTTTTTCCCGCAAAGCAAATTTTCGGGATAATGTCATAATAAATAAGCGCAAGAAACCGAAGCAGATTAGATCAGAGTTTTTAGCAGAAAATATTGAGAGATATTGAGATAAATCTGAGTGTATGAGTGATTTAAAAATGGTTCTTTATAAAGCCCTGCTTTATACAAAGGATAATCATGATTTAGTATGTTGTTCTGCTCCCTGTATTGTGATTATATTCCCTGTACTATATTTTGTTTCTGATGTATTGCTTATAAATAAACTTATACTAACACAGACACACAAAATAACACTATAAATAACATGCCCTCTCAGACAACAGCAGCCTTGTTAAGCTTTACCGTACATATTTACATCACTAGATTTGTATTTGTGTTTTATTGGATTTTCCCACACAATATATATAATATATGGATCACAAGACTTTGCTTTATCTCTAGCCATAAACGCAGAGCCAAAGGCTACTTACATGTACGACATGCTCTTATGTTCATGACCTGAAAATCTTCAGGCACTAAAACTCAATCACAAATGGTTCCAGTTTCGTACAAGCGGCTTATTATTCTGGCACAAAGTAAGAAAGACTGGAAGAAAACTCTCATGGAAAGCGGTTGATTTTCGTGCAAGGAAATGTTAGCTTGTGGCTGTGTCCCTGTAACTGATGAACATGTGTATTGTGGGAAGGGAAATACAAATTGTTCCATTGTTGCCAGCAGAAACACACAAACAAGATGCTGCAGGAAAATGGCATTTTACTATCTATAATGGGGCTCATTATGGTCACTGACCAATAATCTCCTCCTCAAAATAGTCTATAAAACATACAGGCCGGTTGATTGGCTCTTGAAAGCATTGAGCATATTATATGAATATAACAGGGACCTTAGATTGTTAGCTCCACTGGGACAGAGTCTGATAGGAACTATATTTAGGTTCTCCATCTAATCTAATGATGACACATTCCAGTCCTGGATCCCTGAATCAATTCCACCCATTTTACATGAAACAAATGGGATTCTGTCATGATTTTTATGGTGTACTTTATATTTCTAAATGACACTTTTTACACTGCAAATAATTCACTCTACAATATAAAATGTCATTCCTGAACCAGAAAATGTATTTTTTCGTTGTAATATTGGTGTGTAGGTGCATCTCAGGTCATTTTGCCTGGTCATGTGCTTTCAGAAAGAGCCAGCACTTTAGGATGGAACTGCTTTCTGGCAGGCTGTTGTTTCTCCTACTCAATGTAACTGAATGTGTCGCAGTGGGTCTTGGATTTTACTATTGATTGCTGTTCTTAGATCTACCAGGGAGCTGTTATCTTGTGTTAGGGAGCTGCTATCTGGTTACCTTCCCATTGTTCGGCTACTGGGATCAGTGTCGGACTCACCCACCGGGATACCAGGAAAACTCCTGGTGGGCCCAGGTGTCAGTGGGCCCTCTTACTTCTAACTATTTAGCCTATTTAATGGTCATTCTCTATTTCTTTATGGGGGGAAATGCTTAATAATGGAAGAATATAGTAAGTAGATATAAAAGACTAGGAGAGGAGGAATAATAGTTTGGAAAGTGGGCCCATGGTCTAAAGGTTTTCTGGTGGGCCCCTGGCACCCCAGTCTGACACTGACTGGGAGGGAAAGGGAGGGAGTAATATCAGTGCAGTACAGCAGTAAAGAGTGACTGAAGTTTATCAGAGCACAAGTCACGTGACTGGGGGCACCTGGAAAACTAACAATATTTCTAGCCCCATGTCAGATTTCAACATTAAATATAAAAACATGTTTGTTTTTTTTGAAAAATGGATTTCAGTGCAGAATTCCTAATCTTGGACATTATTAGGGATGCACCGAATCCAGGATTCGGTTCGGGATTCGGCCAGGATTCTGCCTTTTTCAGCAGGATTCGGATTCGCCGAATCCTTCTACCGGGCCGAACCGAATCCGAATCCTAATTTGCATATGCAAATTAGGAGCGGGGAGGGAAATTGCGTGACTTTTTGTCAGAGAACAAGGAAGTAAAAAATGTTTTCCCCTTCCCGCCCCTAATTTGCATATGCAAATTAGGGTTCGGATTCGGTTCGGTATTTGGCCGAATCTTTCATGAAGGATTCGGGGGTTCGGCCGAATCCAAAAAAGTGGATTCGGTGCATCCCTAGACATTATCTATACCAATGTAATACTTCAGATTCTTTATGTATAAAATACACATTGAAAGATTCTGACAAATGTTAAAGGGATACTGTCATGGATAATCAGTTAATAGTGCTGCTCCAGCAGAATTCTGCACTGAAATCCATTTTTCAAAAAAACAAACATATTTTTGTATTAAATGTTGAAATCTCACATGGGGCTAGAAATGTTGTTCTGGGTGGTGTAAAACAAGTGCTGTGATTGGCTGCTTGTTAGCCCCTATGAGGACTGACAGCCTACAGGAGACTCTGTTTGGCAGTACATCTGATTTTTATACAACCAAAACTTGCCTCCAAGCCTGGAATTCAAAAATAAGCTCCTGCTTTGAAACCACTAGGAGCAACATCCAAGGGGTTGGAGAGGAACATGTTAAGGTGGCCATAGACTCCAAGATCCGCTTGTTTGGCAACATCGCCAAACGAGCGGATCTTTCCTCGATATGCCACTAAACTGCATGGCTATATCGGGGGTAATTCGAACGTTCGGCTGTATGGCCGAACAATCGAATTACGATTCGCCAAGCGGGTAAAAATCCAACCTTCCCGATCGATATCGTGGCCAGATATCGATTGGGAAGACCCGTCGGAAGCCCCCATACACGGGCAGATAAGCTGTCAAATTGGTCCAAACGACTGATATAGGCAGCTTTATCTGCCCGTGTATGGCCACCTTTACTCATGAGCCACTGGTTGAGGATCACTGGTCTATGACATTGTGCTACTTAGGGGCATGTTTACTAACATTGGAGATAAATATCTGGAGAGATTTCTGGAGATGTTGCCCATAGCAACCAATCAGATCTTTGCTTTTGTTTTCTAACTTGGCTGTGGCTGTTTAAATCTAATTGCTGATTGGTTTCTATGGGCAACATCTCCAGAAATCTCTCCAGATATTTATCTCCAATGTTAGTAAACATGCCCCTTAGGGTGGACAGCCCAATGGTTTGGAAGGCTCTGCTCAATGTCAAGGTGGGACAGTCCTGATTAAGGTGGAACACGGCCCTATTTGGGTGTAACTAAGTACAGATTGAACAGAATCTAATGGTTTTTTCATAGTTATCAACTCCCTGTAGTCACTTGGGTGAACGAGATTTTACAAGGTCCATGTTTAAGACTCTTTCGGGAGAATGTAATAAAGAGAATGACCATTAAATAGGCTAAATAGTTAGAAGTAAGAGGGCTCATTGACACCTGGGCCCACCAGGAGTTTTCCTGGTATCCCGGTGGGTGAACGAGATTTTACAATGTCCATGTTTAAGACTCTTTCGGGAGAATGTAATAAAAATCGCTAACGGAAAAACTATTCGCAATGCGAAAAGTTATGCTTTTGCGCGAACAAATTTTGCTTTGTGCGAATTTAATATAGCTTTTGCGAGCCCGGAAACTGTTTAGCGACCACTTCCGACAGTGAAAGACCGTTTGCGAATTTTATAGTTTGCGCCAATGCGCAGTCAATGTAATAAAACTTCTTACTGAAAAAGTCGTTATGTTTGCTCCAAAAGATTACGACACCTTCAAGCACTTGAGTGCGCAATTAAAATTCGCAATGCGCAATTAAAATTCGCAATGCAATAACAGTTTAAGGAACAATATTACATTGCGAGATGTGGATTTTTAGTCTTATTGGTGCGAATTGTTTTGCTCTTTGCGACTTTTATTACATTCCCCTGTTTGTACAGTACATTTGTACATAGCCCTGTGCAGGCCCGGATTTGCGGCAAGGCCGCATAAGCCCAGGCCTAGGGCGGCAAAAAAATAGGGGCGGCATGCCGCCCAGCCGCATTATGGGGACGCGTGCATCCCCATTCAATTACAGCAGCTGCGCCTGCGTTTTTTCGCCGGCGCGCTGGGAAGGGGAGGTGACGTGGGTGCTAGGACCGCGCGGCTGCCTGGTCAGACCGCACGGCCTAGGGGCGCCCCTTATTGAAATCCGGCGCTGGTTCTGTGTTTACACTTTATATGAACTGTGAGACTAAATTGAGTGCAGAAGGAGCTTGAGATATTTGTTTGTCTTTGTGTATATATATATATATATACTGTATATATATGTGTATATTTTCCACTGAAATCTACTTGGGAGAGCATTGTTTACCCTCATAACCTTGATGCAGCCTGACAGTACTTGCAGGAATAGACGTCACTGCTTCTCAGTCTTCCAACTGATTTAAACAAACTCAGGTAACTGGTGTGACTTATGCGATGAAGAGGGGATTTCCTTCACTCGGCTGCTATGGCTCATTACACAGAAATGCTAATGTCACTGATACGCTGAACTGAGTGTGAGAGTGAGAGATATATCTCAGTGGCGTAACTATATGCTATGGGCCCCACAGCAAATTCAATTTAGGGCCCCAAAATATTGATAATTTGCCTAGCCTACCAAGGTGTATTAAAATTGCTCATTAATTAGGGCCTCATTGGGGCCCCCACACTCCTCTGGCCCTCTGCAAATGCAGGGTCTGCTTTAAAGGAGAAACAAACCATTAATAAAAAAAAATCCTACCCCCCTACCCTACATAGAACCCTCCTCCCCCCAGCCTAGCTGCCCTCCGGGCAATTGCCCCTAACTCAACTGCGCATGCGCCGAAAATCACAAAAATTGTCATTCCGAAGATTACCGGAGGTCGAACTTTACTGACATTTTTGAAATCACAATATTACTCTGTTTCTCTAAAATCACAAATGCCATGGAAGATATTAAAAGCTGCAAATATAAAAAGTACCAACATAAAAAAAGTGCAGAAAAAAATAAACAAATATCTTTAAAACGTCAAACAATTTGAGTTTTTTGGACAATTACTACAGAAAAAAAATCAGACAACCTCTAAAAGTCTGAATGACTAAAAAAAGTCCAATAGGATAAGTGCAGCTCCCACTGACTTGTATGGGACCTCGACTGCTTGTAGTTAGAGATTTAGGGGCAAATTCACTAAGCGCTGAAGCGCCTAACGCTAGCGTCAATTCGCTAGCGTTGGTCATTTTCGTTACTTCGCAAATTCACTAACGAACACCGGCGTACATTCGCTAGCAATTCACTAACGCGCGCATTGTACTGAACGCTACCTTTTACGCTAGACTTCCTTCGCCACCTCAGACCAGGCGAAGCGCAATAGAGTAGATAGGGATTGCTTCAAAAAAAGTTCAAATTTTTTCTAAGTCCCAAAAAACGCTGCCATTTTTTCTATATTATGGGTGATAGGCTGAAAAAGTTTAAAAAAATTTTTGGGGCTCCCCTCCTTCCCCCCTACATTTCCTAACTCATGGCAACTTAACTATACAGTGGGCACCTGTGTAGGGCAAAATAAAAAATGTATTTGATGTTTTGAAGGTTTCCCAGGCATTTGTATTGCTGCTACATATTTCTCTATTGAAATTTGAATTTGGCGCCGTATCGCTAGCGTAACTTCGCTTCGCTTAACGAATCAACGCTAGCGCAACTTCGCAACCTTACGCTACCCCTGAGCGCAACTTCGGATTTTAGTGAATTTGCGGAGCGCTAGCGAAACTACGCCTGGCGAAGTGCGGCGAAGTTACGCCTGGCGCAACTACGAATCTTAGTGAATTTGCCCCTTAGAGCGATGGGCGGATTTATTCGCCAGGTGCAAATTTGCGGCAAATTAATTCACGAAATTCGCGGCGACAATCTAACGCACACCCATTGACTAATGCAATTGGACAAAATAGACGTGCGTCAAATTGTCACAATTTGCGTTTTGTACATTTTTCCCACACAAATTTGTGCAGCAATTTTATGCACAGGGGTCAAAACGAGGAAATTCACAGAGAATTTGTGCCTGCCGAATAAATTCGCCAATCAATACCCATCACTACTTAGAATAGTTTTGTCTTCGTTTTTGTGTTTTTTACACGTGGAGGCAGTTGCGTAACTAAAGGGGGACGGGCCCTGGTGCGTGACGCGCAGCCGGGCCCTGCCCCCCTCCGTATGGCCCTCATTTTCAGTGGCGGTCGGGCTACCAGGGGGCCGTGAGGGGGTGCGGGCCCTGGCCTGCTCGCACCCCCTGCTCCCCCGGTAGTTTTGCCACTGCATGTAGGCCTATTTATTAAAGAATTTTAGTTGTTTTAGAATTTCTTGAAACTATGACTAAACTCACTCTCTCTAAAACCACAAATGTCATGAAATTTATTAAAAGATCAGAATAAAAAAGTACAATTGCTGAGCCATCTGAAAAAAAATACAAATACCTCTAAAACCTCAAAAAAATTAGGTTTTCAGATAATTCCTAGAGAAACAAAATCTGAAAACCTCTAAAAGTCCGAATTGATTAAAAAAGGATCAGCACAGCTCCCGTTGACTTCTAAATAAATCTTGAATGGTTAGAGCTTTTTTTTTTAAAAAACAGATTAGTGGAAACAATTTAAATGTGATAGTTAGTAAATCAGCCCCTTGATAAATCTCGAATGTTTTAAATTTTAAATAATTAAAAAAAAACTTACATTTTTAGAGAAAAAATATTATTCATAAAGAAAAGGAAATCCAAATCTTTGTATATAGAGCCCCAGGGTCGGACTGGGGGGGGGCCAGAGTCCCAGTTCAGGGCCCCCCTAATGTGACGCACCGAGTGCGCATGCATGAAGGCACCTGAGTGAATGGTGCTACGCACATGTGCAGATGGCGCTTTGCGGCGCCTAAAAAACCCTTTTTGCAGAATCTGATCGGGAGAGGGGTCTGGTCCGGCAGGGGCCCATTAAGGATTGGGGCCCACTGGGTTTTTTCCTGGTGTCCCGCTGGTCCAGTCCGACACTGTAGTGGCCTAAATGTATGGTTATCCAATAATGTAAAAAATCCTTATGCACAAACCCCCCCTGCTCCCAACATTCCAGTTAATAGATCCTATACCTGTATAACTACACTTGAACTTGAAAGGCATGAGAGATGGGAGAGAGCCGTTGAGAAATGTTTCATGAAGCACAAACTTGTACTTTACAGGGTTTTTTTACTAAAACTTTTTGGGGCAAAAACTACATTTTTTTGTGAAAAAAAACCCCCTTTTTTTTAGATTTATTATACACTGATGCTGCAAAAAAACTGAATCCAAAAATTGGCCATCTCAAACCTGTCGAGGACCTGTATTAGTCAATTTGAAAATATTGTGGTTTACGCTGGGTTAAGACTGATAAGCCGAAAGATTCAGGGTTTTCGGGCAAAAACCTGAAAAATTGATAAATTCAAGTTATTTTAATGGTAAATAAGGCAAAATTGTGGCTAGGCGTTTGGTCGAGCTTTTATTTTTTTATTTAAAATATGAGATAAAACAGATTTCAGTAAATAACCTCCAAAATGTTACTTTTAGCTCTCCTAATCTATTATAATCACTTTATTAAAAGACAGAAGAGGGCACAATCCCAAATGATGAGGTGTAAGATAATTAGAGGTGTTACTAATCACAAACACTGGAACATGACAACAACACTTGGGGGCCGATTCACTAACTTCGAGTGAAGGATTCGAAGGTAAAAAACTTTGAATTTCGAAGTTTTTTTTGGGCTACTTCGACCTTCGACTACGACTACGACTTAGAATCGAAGGATTCGTAGTAAAAATCGTTCGACTATTCGACCATTCGATAGTTGAAGTACTGTCTCTTTAAAAAAAACTTCAACCCCCTAGTTCGCCATCTAAAAGCTACCGAAGTCAATGTTAGCCTATGGGGAAGGTCCTCATAGGCTTGGCTAAGGATTCCTTCGATCGTTGATTTAAAATCCTTCGAATCGTTCGATTCGAAGGATTTTATCGTTCGATCGAAGGAATTATCCTTCGATCGTTCGATCGAACTATCTGCGTTAAATCCTTCGACTTCGATATTCGAAGTCGCAGGATTTTAATTCCTAGTCGAATATCGAGGGTTAATTAACCCTCGATATTCGACCCTTAGTGAATCGGCTCCTTGGAGTTTGCTCATACTCTTTACAGGCAGGTACCATACAACTGCTACGGCTGCTACGGCTCAGGATTGATAGTGTTATAACTACTCTGGTTCAAGGGCAATAACAATTTACGCGGCTAATTTACACATTGAGGTCATTAACTAAACAGCTCACGCTGGTTTGTTTGCCTTTAGACATTGTTCATATAAACTGGGGGAAATTAAGAAGGATTAAAGCGCTTAAATATTCTGTATTTCTTCAGCAGTATCACGAGTTGGCCTTGGAGCAGAGATACACATGGACGACCACATAGCACATTAGAAGGTTATATATTTGTTATTTAGACCTATTAATGCAATTTTATATACAAACGCCAAAACATTCAAGGCTAGTGTCTAGGATGACAACTTAAGGGGACAAATCTATCATGTTTTTGCACTTTGCACCCTTCCTAGAAGGTTGAAGAATTGCTGCAGGTCCTTGCACTCCAAAATCAAAGACCAGCTCTATGATTCCAGCACTACTTGCATTAAGCAGCCCTGCATTCATGAGACATGGGCAAGAGGAGGCACGTAAGATTGGCAGGTGGTAAGTACAGGGGATAAATGTAGGCCCCAAAGGCCCCCATACATGGGCCCCCCATACAATGGGCAGCTTATTGGCCCGTGTGTGGGGCCATCCGACAGGCTTCCCCGATCTATATCTGGCCGAAAATCGGGCAGAACTCGATCAGGCAGGTTAAAAAATCCCGTTGGCAGCAGCATTTGTGTGTTTATGCGGTCCCGCGATCCAACCGCCCATTTCGGATGCATTATGTTCCGATCATTGAGCCCTAGGGCCCACAATCGGATCAGCCCGATATCGCCCACTCTAATGTTGGCATAGAGAGAGATCCACTCGTTTGGCAATATCAACAAACGAGCGGATCTCTACGTCTATGGCCACCTTAAGGCAAGAGGTAAGGACAGAGCTGCTTTGCACTGTGCATGTCATGCCTGAATTTTTATAACAGAGTGCAGCCAGACCCCATGATTGTCAAATGAGCACCAAGGAGGTGCTCCTGAACTTGTGTTTGGGATTCTTAGAAAAGCCCCCCATGTGCAGATATAGGAAAGGGTTGTCCCCCTCCATCTCTGTTCCACCTCTAGATTTTGATGTAGGTGTTTGGTGGTGGGCTACGAAGCGAGGGGCCCTTTAAAGGGATACTGTCATGGGGAAAAAAAATTTTTTCAAAACGCACCAGTCAATAGTGCTGCTCCAGTAGAATTCTGCACTGAAATCCATTTCTCAAAAGCACAAACAGGTTTTTTTTTATATATTTTTTATATTTATTTTTGATCTGACATGGGACTAGGCATATTGTCAGTTTCCCAGCTGCCCTCATTCATGTGAGGAGTGTTCTGAAAAAACTTCAATCACTCTTTACTGCTGTACTGCAAGTTGGAGTGATATCACCCCCTCTCTTCCCCCCCCCCCCCAGCAGCCTAACAACAGAACAATGGGAAGGTAACCAGATAGCAGCTCCCTAACACAGGATAACAGCTGCCTGGTAGGTCTAAGAACAGCACTCAATAGTAAAATCCAGGTCCCACTGAGACACATTCAGTTACATTGAGTTAGAGAAACAACAGCCTGCCAGAAAGCAGTTCCATCCTAAAGTGCTGGCTCTTTCTGAAATCACATGACCAGGCAAAAAGACCTGAGATGCACCTACACACCAATATTACAGCTAAAAAATACACATGTTGGTTCAGGAATTAAATTTTATATTGTAGACTGAATTATTTGCAGTGTAAACAGTGTATTTTAGAAATAAAAACGACATCATAAAAATGTATTGTTATTGCTACTTTTTATTACTCATCTTTCTATTCAGGCCTTTCCTATTTATATTCCATATTCTTTCTTCAATACAGTGCATGGTTACTAGGGTAATTTGGACCCTATTGACCAGATTGCCGAAATGGCAAACTGGAGAGCTGCTGAAAAAAAAGCTAAATAACTCAAAAAACACAAATAATAAAAAATAAAAGCCAAGTGCAAATTGTCTCAGAATATCCCTCACTACAACATACTAAAAGCTCATTTAAAGATGACCAACCCTTTTGTTGCAATTAGAACTGCAGTCTGGAAAGAAACAGACTAGAAAGTCAAATTCTTCTTCCCCCAAAGGCCAGTTATATCCCATTCTAAAGATTCAGCTATTTGGGGAATTTCACTCTTCACTATTATGTTTTCTCAGATAATGATACACTATGATCCTCCTTTTCTAGCACTCTCTAAATATTGTTTCTTTAAGTGAGAAAATTGCCAGTTTGTTTGAGTCTTTGGAAGTTCCATGAAATAAAAAGCATTTTTTGTGTTTAAACATCATTCTAGTAGGTTTGCCCTTTGGCGGAAACTTCCCCTAAAATCTATGCCAAATATGAGCACATACCTTGGCTGGCCCACAACATGCCTTTGGGTGCCATTTCATAGCCTGAGGAGCTGAGTCACACACAAAACAGTAAATATTGTTACTTTTCAGCCTTTGTAACTGTACTGCTGATTTGTTTTATCTTAGAACAGCAGCATGTGTTTCCCCTCTTCCAAAAGTATATTTCTCCTTTGAAGGAAAATCTTCCTACTTAGTCTGGCTCCATCTTCCAATTACGCTCTCCTAAACATTCGGTTACTTACGAGGGATTGGCCTACTGTGTCCAACCATCGAGCTTCATGCCGGATGTTTGACATGTTGGCACCCAAACAAATCCCCCTCTGCTGTCTCCTATGGGTGCTGTGGCACTCAATCTACCAAACAAACTGATTCACTTGAATTAGGTGAAATAATTTCCAGCATGCAGAAAGCAGAGACAGCAACTTCTATAGGTGCAGGAAATGTTTGTTTGCATCCATCTGTGAATGTTACAACATGCTTGTAAGACAAAAACAGAAAGCACAACATGTGTTTAAAAAACATTTGCTTTTATCTCAAAGAGCACAATTTGGAATTTAAAACATTCTTTAAATTCTACTCACTGACTCCAAGTCTTCTTGTGTTAGCAAAAGTATTAGCAAAGTATTATTTTCAATTAATTTCCTGCAAATTCTGGAAACAATATAGCATTGGGGATAATAGTCTCTGGGAAGGGAGTGTGACTGTGGGATAGCAGGTATAGTAGGGAGAGATGGTGTCTATAGTAACAGTGGAATAATAGTCTCTGGGAAGGGAGTGTGACTGTGGGATAGCAGGTATAGTAG
The DNA here is from genome assembly GCA_038501925.1 of Xenopus petersii. Taxonomy (NCBI): domain Eukaryota; kingdom Metazoa; phylum Chordata; class Amphibia; order Anura; family Pipidae; genus Xenopus; species Xenopus petersii. Next base: position 20,508,694 of record CM076672.1, on the reverse strand, counting down.
GGAGAGATGGTGCCTATAGTAACAGTGGGATAATAGTCTCTGGGAAGGGAGTGTGACTGTGGGATAACAGGTATAGTAGGGAGAGATGGTGTCTATAGTAACAGTGGATAATAGTCTCTGGGAAGGGAGTGTGACTGTGGGATAGCAGGTATAGTAGGGAGAGATGGTGTCTATAGTAACAGTGGATAATAGTCTCTGGGAAGGGAGTGTGACTGTGGGATAGCAGGTATAGTAGGGAGAGATGGTGCCTATAGTAACAGTGGGATAATAGTCTCTGGGAAGGGAGTGTGACTGTGGGATAGCAGGTATAGTAGGGAGAGATGGTGTCTATAGTAACAGTGGATAATAGTCTCTGGGAAGGGAGTGTGACTGTGGGATAGCAGGTATAGTAGGGAGAGATGGTGCCTATAGTAACAGTGGATAATAGTCTCTGGGAAGGGAGTGTGACTGTGGGATAGCAGGTATAGTAGGGAGAGATGGTGCCTATAGTAACAGTGGATAATAGTCTCTGGGAAGGGAGTGTGACTGTGGGATAGCAGATATAGTAGCGAGAGATGGTGCCTATAGTAACAGTGGGATAATAGTCTCTGGGAAGGGAGTGTGACTGTGGGATAGCAGGTATAGTAGGGAGAGATGGTGCCTATAGTAACAGTGGATAATAGTCTCTGGGAAGGGAATGTGACTGTTGGATAGCAGGTATAGTAGGGAGAGATGGTGCCTATAGTAACAGTGGGATAATAGTCTCTGGGAAGGGAGTGTGACTGTGGGATAGCAGATATAGTAGCGAGAGATGGTGTCTATAGTAACAGTGGATAATAGTCTCTGGGAAGGGAGTGTGACTGTGGGATAGCAGGTATAGTAGGGAGAGATGGTGCCTATAGTAACAGTGGGATAATAGTCTCTGGGAAGGGAGTGTGACTGTGGGATAGCAGGTATAGTAGGGAGAGATGGTGCCTATAGTAACAGTGGATAATAGTCTCTGGGAAGGGAGTGTGACTGTGGGATAGCAGGTATAGTAGGGAGAGATGGTGTCTATAGTAACAGTGGATAAAAGTCTCTGTGAAGGGAGTGTGACTGTGGAATAGCAGCAGGTCCGGACTGAGAATTAAAATAGGCCCTGGCATTTCAGGTACACAGAGGCCCAAAGAGCCCTGACCAACCCACTAAATACTGACTTTCTATGGCAACTTATAGCAGCCCCTCTGGCATTTGCCAGAACCCACAGATTGCCAGTCTGGACCTGGATAGACGGTATAGTAGGGAGAGATGGTGTCTATAGTAACAGTGGGATAATAGTCTCTGGGAAGGGAATATGACTGTGGGATAGCAGGTATAGTAGGGAGAGATGGTGTCTATAGTAACAATGGGATAATAGTCTCTGGGAAGGGAGTGTGACTGTGGGATAGCAGGTATAGTAGGGAGAGATGGTGCCTATAGTAACAGTGGGATAATAGTCTCTGGGAAGGGAGTGTGACTGTGGGATAGCAGGTATAGTAGGGAGAGATGGTGCCTATAGTAACAGTGGGATAATAGTCTCTGGGAAGGGAGTGTGACTATGGGATAGCAGGTATAGTAGGGAGAGATGGTGCCTATAGTAACAGTGGGATAATAGTCTCTGGGAAGGGAGTGTGACTGTGGGATAGCAGGTATAGTAGGGAGAGATGGTGTCTATAGTAACAGTGGATAATAGTCTCTGGGAAGGGAGTGTGACTGTGGGATAGCAGGTATAGTAGGGAGAGATGGTGCCTATAGTAACAGTGGGATAATAGTCTCTGGGAAGGGAGTGTGACTGTGGGATAGCAGGTATAGTAGGGAGAGATGGTGCCTATAGTAACAGTGGGATAATAGTCTCTGGGAAGGGAGTGTGACTGTGGGATAGCAGGTATAGTAGGGAGAGATGGTGCCTATAGTAACAGTGGATAATAGTCTCTGGGAAGGGAGTGTGACTGTGGGATAGCAGGTATAGTAGGGAGAGATGGTGTCTATAGTAACAGTGGATAATAGTCTCTGGGAAGGGAGTGTGACTGTGGGATAGCAGGTATAGTAGGGAGAGATGGTGCCTATAGTAACAGTGGATAATAGTCTCTGGGAAGGGAGTGTGACTGTGGGATAGCAGGTATAGTAGGGAGAGATGGTGCCTATAGTAACAGTGGATAATAGTCTCTGGGAAGGGAGTGTGACTGTGGGATAGCAGGTATAGTAGGGAGAGATGGTGTCTATAGTAACAGTGGGATAATAGTCTCTGGGAAGGGAGCGTGACTGTGGGATAGCAGGTATAGTAGGGAGAGATGGTGTCTATAGTAACAGTGGGATAATAGTCTCTGGGAAGGGAGTGTGACTGTGGGATAGCAGGTATAGTAGGGAGAGATGGTGTCTATAGTAACAGTGGATAATAGTCTCTGGGAAGGGAGTGTGACTGTGGGATAGCAGGTATAGTAGGGAGAGATGGTGCCTATAGTAACAGTGGATAATAGTCTCTGGGAAGGGAGTGTGACTGTGGGATAGCAGGTATAGTAGGGAGAGATGGTGTCTATAGTAACAGTGGATAATAGTCTCTGGGAAGGGAGTGTGACTGTGGGATAGCAGGTATAGTAGGGAGAGATGGTGCCTATAGTAACAGTGGATAATAGTCTCTGGGAAGGGTGTGCGGTAAACCTAAAGGGATTAAAGCAATATAGGAGTTCACTGTGCAATGGAATGTAGGTTGGTCGCAGTAAGTGAAACTTCAAGCTGACCCAGTAATGCTTTCATAAAAGCTAGACAAAGCAAATCAATATGGGAATAAACATGATACATTTATGTTAGTATTCCCATACAAGTATAGTGTCTCTAGAACTTTTCGTGTTTCCTTTTACCAGTCGGTAGCCGTCTCCCCTGCCAGTTCATTCCAGATTTGTAAGTCTGTGTAATTTCCAACTGGATGTTGTTGCCAAAACGTATTGCATAAAGATGATATCACAAGTAAGAAATCTCTTGCCTCTCCATACGGCAGCTCCAGTATGGGAACCTCCAAGGGTCTGTAATCAAGTCCAGAGACCCCCAGTTCAAAATCCCCCCTGATCATTCCATCATTGACCCATAACTATAAATGATTCCAGTTCCAGTGCCCACTCCTCTGTTTACACAGGGTTATTGTCCAAAGTGTTTGTAGTGTGGGTCTGCCTCTGGCATAGGAGTCATCTTACACTCCCACAGCTGGGGAAATTTGTCTGGAAATCTTCTGCACGTTGTAAATCGAGTCCATAATTCTTGCCACACATCTGCCAGCTCTTTCCAAGTACAAGCATGTTACAAGCAGTTGGAACGGCACTGGGCGAAGGGTGACGGCTGTTGGAGGGGAACTGGATAAAATAATATAAAATAGAAAAAATTTGACGGTAATAATCATTCAAGGCTACGCTAAGATGCAGAAATTGCAACAGTTTTTGGCCCGTCCTTAAAGGAGAACTAAAGCTTAACAAAGAAGAATGGTAAAAATGTCCCAGTATCATGGATATATTAATCAGTCCTGTGCCAGCAGATGATTATATGATTGGTGATCCTGATTTCCTCAACAACTGCCCAGAGCACACAGAGCATGTGCAGTGTCACTGACACCACCTAACAAGATCCAGGATGGGGAGCTCCAGTACACACATGAAAGACTGGATCACTGCTGATATCAGGATGCTGAACCTTTAGGCTGGTGTAGTATGTTTAGAATATAAAATACTGCAATTGTAGCCATATTTGTTTTCGGGGTTTAGTTCTCCTTTAAAGGAGAACTAAATCCTAAAAATGAATATGGCTAAAAATGCCATATTTTATATACTTATTGCAGCAGCCTAAAGTTTCAGCTTGTCAATAGCAGCAATGATCCAGGACTTCAAACTTGTCACAGGGGGTCACCATCTTGGAAAGTGTCTGTGACACTCACATGCTCAGTGGGCTCTGATTGGCTGTTGAGAAGCTAAGCTTAGGGCTCGTCACTAATTATCCAGCAGAAAATGAGCTTCCCCTGTAATATAAGCTGATGCTACAGGGCTGATTATTAAATTCTGATGCTAATTGCTCTGGTTTCTGTGCTGCCATGTAGTAATTATCTGTATTAATTACTAATCAGCCTTATATTGTGACATTTCTATTCTATGTGTACTGTATATTGTGAGTGGGTCCCTAAGCTCAGTAAGTGACAGCAGCACAGAGCATGTGCAGTGAATCAGCAGAAAAGAAGATGGGGAGCTACGGGGGCATCTTTGGAGACACAGATCTTTACTGCTAAAGGGCTGTGGTTGCCTTGGGCTGGTACAGAAGCACACAACATAATGTACAACATTTCTAGCTACTTCTTTAGTTAGACTTTAGTTCTCCTTTATGAGCTGAAAATATAATCATTTTGCATTTCACCACCGTTTCTATAAAGGTGCAGTTATAGCCTTGTCTTATATGCCATTACTTCGGTTGTTTAGTTCCAACCTTCCCATAATCCTCCTTTCAAGCTGCCAGAAGTGGGAGAGGCCTAGCATCCAAGGGGTGTGGCTGAGATGGTATGTTAAAAAAAATATGTTCATTCCCAATTTTATTAATAGGGAAAATGATCCCTACTGAGCTACTAAATCTCAGTAAAATTTAAAACAAAACAACATAAAAACCAAATAATCCTTGGTTAAATAATACCCTGAATATTCAGTTTCTTGACTGCAGTATTAGGGTTATGGTTGCTTGTTAGACACTGTCGTAGTTCTTCTATTTCTCACTGATCACCTGCAGCCTCTCTGTCATTTACAGTAACTGTCACACAACAGCAGGTGTTCCTCATCTGTAACTGAATTGCACTGGAACACAATAATGAAGCCTCGATCAACTGCCAAAATATGGTGTTAAATTAACAGTAAATGTAAGAAAAGCCACACAAGCTTGTTATGCATTATCCCTCCAGGCTGTTCTACGGTATAGTCACCCCACCACAAATGTTTTACTGTACCGGGGCAGATTTATTTTGGCTGCCTTTTTTGTACAAAATAGGGTCATTATTTGCAGAACACAATTAGTTAGTAACATAGTAATTAAGGACGACCTAAGTCTAAAAAAAGAATCTGGATAGAAAAGCTGTATTTTATATACTCAGCTTACGGGACCAGTCCAAAAAAGATCAGCAGCCCTTTAATAGTAATGATCCAGGCAGGATCAGACTGGGCCGGATAAAACCCAGTGGGCCCATCTCTCATGGGGCCTGCTGACCCAGACCTGCTCCCTGGCAGAGACTCTCCCTGACCTCCTACCAGACACCAAGCTGCGTGTAGGGGTGGAGATACGGCTGCGGTGTGGTGGGGCCTTAATCGGAAGCCCTGAAGGCCCCTGGACCCCTCAGTCCAAGGCTGTATCCAAGCCTTCAAATTTGTTCCCAGCAGCTCCCATCTTCTGATCTTGCTAAGCCCTCTTTTAAGTGTCAGCGGCACTGCACATGCTCAGTGGGCTTTAGACTTCCTGTTGAAAAGCTAAGCTTTGAGTTCATTGTAAATCTAAAGAGCTTAGGCTGGTGCAGAAACTTAAAACAAGTCATAGTGTGTGCATTGAGTTAAAATAATTCCTACTTCGGCTCTAGCTACCCAGATGAAGGTGCCACAACATCTGAAGGTATATGCAGGTGCAGAGAGAGCACAGCATTTAAAGGGTCAAATAGTAAATTCAAATTTTCTTTTTGGTGTCAAAATTCACACATTTTAATCCCCCAATTTGAATGTGAGATTTATCACACTTCGACCATCAAAACAGTCCTAATTCGAATATTTACACGTCAATGGCAGAGGTCGATTGAACCATTTCAAGATGATTATAGACTCCCTGACAGTCAAGTTTTTTTTTTGGATTCGAATTTTGTTCGTATTCAAATCGAATACGAATCAAATTTTCAGGTCGTTACCATTCCATCGAATTTTAGAAAATCAAATTTTTCATAAATAACCTCCCAGTCGAATTGAGAGTACATTCGAATTTATTAGGGTAAAAAAAAAAATTCACATAAATTCGTAATTCGACCTTTGATAAATAACCCCCATTATATGTATACTTACTAGCACAAGAACTGACAGGGTGGCTATTGATGGGATACCAAGAGCTGGAGAGAATAATATTTACCTGTTTAGCTAAAACTGGGGTCCCATAACTTTTTTTTACCCATGAGCCACATTCAAATGTGAAAGAGTTGGGGAGCAACACAAGCATGAAAAAATTCCTTGGGGTGCACAATTAGGGCTGTGATTGGCTATTGGTAGCCTGTATGAGGACTGGCAGCCTACAGGAGGTTCTGTTTGGCAGTCCCATTGTTTTTATACAACTAAAACTTGCCTCCAAGACTGGAATTCTAAAATAAGCTCCTGCTCTGAGGCCACTGGGAGCAACATTCAAGGGGTTGGAGAGCAACATGTTGGAGCCACTGGTTGGGGATCAGCCTGGTGAAGAGTTGGTAGAGACAGGGTCTAAATCCAGTTTATACAGTAGATCTGAATTGAGAGTTTGGAAATAAATGCATTTTTTAAACATGTCTCAGTTATAGTTTAAGGGGGGAATGTAATTAAATTCTCAACAAGCAAAACTTTGCGAATAAAAATTCACATGTCACAATGTAATATTCTTCATTAGGCTTTTATTGCATTGTGAATCTTAATTGCTCATTGTAAACCTTTAACACCTGCTCTGGAGTTTCGTTAAATATTTTGTCGCAAAAAACAGTATGTGATTGTGAAACTTTATTACATACACTGCGAACGTTCGCAAAAGCAATTTGGTCGCAAACTTTGCGAGGCAGTCGTCGAGCTCATTAAAATGCATGTAACGGCAAAAAATAAAATCCCATTTTTACTTACTTTAACGAAAAAGAAACCTATCTACAATATACTTCAATTTAAAAATGTGTACCGTTTTTATAAGAAACCTGACTGTATGCAGTGAAATTCTCCCTTCATTTACTGCTGTGGATAGGAATTGTCAGACGGTCCCTAACTGCTGAGCAGGGAAACAATCATACTTATGTACAGCAGGGGGAGCCCCCGCCTTACTTCCCAGCCATGCAGAACTCAAGCAGCTTTGTTTATGACGATCCCTAAGCAGCCCAGACCACACTGAGCATGTGCACAGTCTTAGTCTTGCAAAGATGTTTAACAAAGTTACAAGATGGTGACCCCTGTAGCCAAATTTGAAAGCATAAATTATTTGTTTGATTAGGCTTGTGGTGCAGTAAGTTCATGTTTATATTTAGTATACAAAATACAGCATTTCTAGCCTTATTCTATTTTAGACTTTACATGCTCTTTAATCAGTTAAAAATGGCACTAACGCGGTCTCTAATTGGTGCAAACGTCTTTGCGAATGTTTACTGAAGCATATTACATTCCTCCTTAAGTGTGCAATGTACACATGTATGGCATGACAGTGGGTGCCAGTGCAGTGTTTAAAGGGGGAACGAACACTGCGGAGGCATTTTATTGCCAATAGATTAGCTGCAATAGTGCAAGCTAGAATGCTATATTTATTCTGTAGAATACTTTACCATACCTGAGTAAAAAGCTCTAAAATCTCTCTCTATTTGTTTAGGATAGCAGTTGCCATATTAGCTTGGTGTGACATCACTTCCTGCCTGAGTCTCTCCCTGCTCACTCATAGCTCTGGGCTCAGATTACAGCAGTGACGGGAGGAGGGAGGGTAAGAGGAGCAAACTGAGCATGCTCAAGCCCGGGACATGGAGGTTCATGCTGAAAACAGGAAGTCTGATACAGAAGCCCATGAGTACACAATAGAAGGAAAGAAATGCAGTGTTTCTTTTGACAGAGGACTCAGAGTAACATTACTTTGAGGGTTTACTGGTGTATTTAGGTGGACCTTTTTGATAAGGCTTACTTAGTTTTAACCTATCCTTCTCCTTTAAGGTGGATTCTTCAACATGTAAGAAGTGTGTATGTTCTTGCCGTGCTGGTGTGGCTTTCCCCCTACACTCCAAAAACATACAGGCAGGTTAATAGGCTCATAATGTAACTGATCCTAGTCTAAAAGAGATAGGGACATTAAACTGTAAGACCCACTGAGGTGGGGAAGCCATGTGTATGATCAGTGATGTAACACCTGCAGTCACAGGGGGGTCAGGGAAAAGAGGGGGCCCAGACTATGGTGTCTGCTTCCTCTATAGTCAACTAGAACCCCCGCTCCCTTAAATGCAGCAGGGAAGCAGAGACAGTGGGTGGGGTGTGGGTGGAGTTAGGTGGGGAATGGGTGGGTCCCGGCTGAGAGTGGGTGGGGTCAGGACAGGAAGTGAGCAGCGCCTGGAAGTGGGTGGAGGATGGGATCGGAGTGCACTGGGCCCCTCTGAAGATTTTTTTGCAGGGAGGCCCAGCGCAGTAGTTACACCACTGTGTATGATGCACAATCTCTGTAAAGAGCTGCCCAATAACAATTACTTATAACCATTTTATACCCATTACCGCAACTTTAAGCATGAGATTTAGTCTTTTTGCTTCCCTTCTGTCTCTTATTTTGCTCCCAGGGTGGCTGAGAGCAGTAAGTCATTGTAGGCCAGGGGAATGTTATTTGAAGCAAAGCCTTGTAATGAGTTACACAGAAGTACAAAGAATTTTCAGGCCCAGTAGGAGCTTAAATCATTTTCCCCAGTTTATGGAGGCAGCTGGACTGTTTTTTTAGAAGCATGACTAAATTAAAGAAGATGTTTCTCATTTTCTATGTGGCATTGTGTGTTGCTGCATGTTCCACCAGAGCACGGCGCGTTCCCTCTAGAGTCCCTCAAGCATGTCCTCCTACTGGTGGTTGTATTCATTAAGGGTGGTAGAAAAATTCCTGGTTGTTTGTAGAAGAAACATTGCTCATGACATATCTGTGATTGTGTTTTCTGGTAAAATAGGTGTTATCAATCAAAGAGGAGAAAAATCATATCTTGACAGCTCTTACGTAAGTACAAACACATGTAATCCTTGTAATGGACACAGGCTGCGTTGCTATAGGAGGGAATAACAGCAGCCTAACATTCACAAGATAAATGCACAAGAAAACATAAAATATACCAGACCTATACATGACACAAATCCCCTTTTTACATATGTTAAAGTCAAGATACATTCATGGAACATACTGAAGCCTGGGATTCTACAGTAGAGACAGAGACGTTTGCTTTTTGCATTTCTTATTTGCTGTTAATGTATTCCTCTGTCTTCTACAATGGAAAGAGAAAACATCAATTCCGAATAGAAGCTGGTCATCTTTCTCAGTCTTTGCTGTGTAGTGCCTTTCAACAGGTAGCAACCCCATGTATGTTGCAGTAGATTACGAATAACTTACGTTAAACTTTACATTAAAACATACAAAAAGTTTACACGTCTACTTTCAACATTATGGGGGTTATTCATCAAAATGCGGAAATTTCGGAGTATTTTCTGAAAGCTACTCTGACCAGATCTGCACGGGTTTTTTCCTCTCACTTATCAATACATTTTTCCGAAAATTTCCTGTGCGGGAAAAAACTCGATAAAATCATGACATTTTTTTCATATTTTTGCCCTGAAAACCAAGAAATCTTTGGATTATTGCAAAAAACCCAGCGCAGATCAGGATATCTGTGGGACTTCTCTCATTGCCTTCTGCATGAACTCGGCAGACATTAAAATCCTCGGGGTTTAATAAATTCCGAAATATTCAAGGTTTTTTTCCCCACTAAAAATTAGGATTTTATAAACTAGTATTTTTCGGAATTTATTAAATAACCCCCTAAAAATAGTATTTATCTTAATGACCAGCCATCTGAAGGCATTGCCTATAAACTCTAGCATGGATCTAGGTTGAGCCAAGTATGACCAATGCCAAATAAGCAATTTTAATGTAAATATTGAAGCTAAGTATTTAGATACTGTTCATTTTACTATATATAAGCCTGTATAGTATTGGAACAAATATATTCATTGTTAATGCTGATGGGGGGGCCTTATTTATCAAAATCCAATTTTTTTTTTTTAAAGTCAGACCAAATGGACCTTATTTATTATTAAAAAAACACAATTTAATTGGATCTGGAACAAACACGAAAAAATCAAGTGAAAATCCGAATCATATTATTTTTTCAGAGTTTTTCCCGAATCACTTGATTTTTTCCCAAAAAGCCCAAATTTTTGGGATTTTTGCCAGAAAAGTCAGAAACAGTCAGATTTTCAGGCTAATTCCAGCGCAGACCACAGAAACTTCCAAATAGGATAGGGACCTCTTCCATTGACTTATATATAACCTCGGTACCATCCTCGTGGTATAAAAAGTCTTGAAAAATTTTTTATCCACTAAAAATTTGGATTTCATAAAATATAAAAAACTTTTTGAGTTTTTCTTATTCAGACTTTAATAAAGAACTCCCTTAATGTTTTAAAAGAAAGAAAGAAATCAAAATAAGTAATATATAAAGTGTTAAAAGAACATTTGCACTGAAAAAGAATAAAACCTCTTGCCCTATATTTTCAGTATCTGATGGGTGCTTGGTGGGTGGCTGAAGGTATAATTAGCACCAACAACTCAGTGGAGTGATTCTATGGAGAGGAGTGATTAAACTTGGTTCCTATGGAGGTTTTTATGCCGTAGAGCCCTCAGGCAATGAATTGTGCAACCCTAAGGGCTCTTACTCACTGGCGTTCTGACCTGCGCTCCCCTGCGTTCCGTTTTTTGGTGTTCAGCGGCAGGGGAGCGCAGGAATAGACGCATGTCGTTATTTCAAATGGGGCTGTACTCACTCAGATGCGTGTTGGCGCCGAACGCAGGTTGAGACGCAACATGCTGCATTTTTCCTGCGTTTGGCGCCAACACGCGTCTGAGTGAGTACAGCCCCATTTGAAATAACGACATGCGTCTATTCCTGCGCTCCCCTGCGGCTGAACACCAAAAAACGGAACGCAGGGGAGCGCAGGTCAGAACGCCAGTGAGTAAGAGCCCTAAATAAGATAGAGCACATTCAATTAATTAATCAATTAAATAATAAGTGACATATAGTGCAAATTAGAAAGAAAAATGAAAAAGTACCCCGCATAATCGCTTAAATAACAGCAGTCACAAACTAGGCTACCTTGTAGCCTTATTCAGTTACCTTATAAATAAAGATTAAATTATAAAGTGCAGTGCTATAATTGCATTTAATCCAATTAATAAACAATTACTGAAGTCGATTCTTAATAAATTAATAAAATGCAGTGCAATATAGTTCATTCAGTTAATTTGATTCTAAAAGGCAAAAATTGATGCTTATGACCAAGCTGGAACCAATTATAAAACACCAGGTTCCCTTAGCCGGGATTTAAATCCACTATAATATTATAAATAACAACGTTGCTTAAAAATATGAATAATTCTATTGCCCCAACAAATTAGGCTTGAGGAATTAATTCATTGGATTTAAAGTGCTTAGTATTGCTGAGTAAATAAATATAGTAAAAGGTAGTTAAATTAATTAGAGTGACCACAATTAATGGTATAAAAATTAATCAATGCTCAAGTTCATGAAAAAAAAGAGAGAAATTGGAAGGAAAAGAAGATGGAGTTGTCCCAAATCTAATGGCTAAATTATTTCTATCCCTGGGACACCAAAAATACTGAGAAGGTAGAGCAACTGGGATTGTGGTCTCAAATTTTAGCTAAGACCTAATGCTGTTGAATATATATATATATGATTTAAAATCTAAAGGGATTAGGGTACAATTGAAACATAAAAACGGTGATTCCTTATATTATGTTGAATTCAAATCAATCAGGGTATCAGGGTATAATACATATGTCTTTAGGGAGCATTTGAAAGTTTGGAGGGAAGGGAAGAGTCTGGCTGTGGAAGGGATTTCCAGAGACAGTCCGGAGCTCAAGAGAAGCCTTGCATGGGAATGGCATGAAGTGGTGAAGCAGTGGCACAACTAGGGAACCGCAAGTAACACTGCTCCCCTGGTAGTTACACCACTGTGATGAAAGGAGAAGAGAAGTGAAGGAAGCAGAACATTGGTTGTGAGAGTATTTGAAGATCAGAGCTGAGATATAGGGAGGGGCTTCATTGTTAAAGGCCTTGAATATGAGTGTTGTGAGTAAGTAAATGTGGCCATACTTGCTCATATTTGGTAGAGAATTTGTTTACAACCATACTGTGTGACAATCCAGGTATGTCTAATTGTGGAGACCCTCACACTGATAATCCTGTGATCATGTCAAATTGAGGCATATCAGCCGTGGCACAAAACATCTGCCAGTCAGAGAAAAAGAAGAGTAGAGGATCCACATCCCTATTAGCCCCAAGAAACAGGACAACAGAAAGGTGGCCATGCATGTTCATGGCCTTATAGGCTGTTTATGGTATCCGTCCATTTGGCCCTTTGCCGGTCAGTTGGATATTGCAGAGAGTGGCATGTATATGTTCACCTTAAGTTGTAGTACCTAATTCAGAATTGTAGGAGCATTACAAGATATGCAAGGTTAGCAGTACTGTTGGGTTGCTCCATAGTCTAAAACTCTCTAAGAATTGACTCTCTAAGAAAGTTCCAGTATTGTAGTTCTTTCCAGGCCAAGCAATCCCATCACTGGGTGCATGCTATTAAACCCTTCTACATTCATGTTAACTAAAAGCCTTTCACTCTTTCGACAATCATTGATTTACAGTATATCCATCCAGCTATAATTGCTCCTCTCTACAGAAAGCTTCACTTATGCCTCAAGCAATTACTGTTCTATCTGTCACTGGATATGCCAAATTACTCTGTGTTTTCACTGAAAATGCTCAACGCAAGTTGGATGAACTCATTCCTATCATCCAGGATTCCTTATGTATTCAAACCAGTTACTCCCCCAGTGAATAAAGAGGTTATAATTATGTATCTCATAGACATATAAGACATTCTTGGCTCAGAAACAATAATACATAGGTCCATGTGGAAAACATTAGGCTAATGATCACCTAATTATTAAATTGCTCCCAGGTGCCAGGTCCACCTTGAAGTTAAAATGTACATTTCTATCCCTCCCTGAAGATCTGGGGGGGGGGGGTAGAATGGGTAGGAGCTGGGTGAAAGTAAATATTTTGTACTCATTTAGACTCGCAGCAAGGATTATTTTTATTCCTGATTAACAGAATTGAGAGTTGTTTGTGTAGTCAGGTGACCGCTCAATAGCCAGCACTGGACAGAAACATAATGCAATTCTATAACTTTTGGAAGGTTCTTCTTATACAGGAGGGGTTACTATCACCAAGATAAAAAAAAATTGGAGCTGGTGCATAAAGGGTCACTATTCCCACAAAGTACACCATACGTAAAAGTTACTTTTATTTTGCCTTATTTATAGAAACATTTTTCAGCTGAAGCATTCTCACAAGGATCAGAAGTTATTTAATAATTAATGCACAATACCAAGTAAAGCAATATGCTAGATCCCACCAATTGACATAAGTAAATCATGCAGACTAGGGTTTCCACCTATCCGGATTTCACCAGGACAGCCAGTTTTTGGAAGGGCTGCCCGCATGCCAGGACTGGCAATCTGGGTTCTGGCAAAGGGGCTGCTGTCAGATGCCATAGAAAGTCACTATTTAGAGGGCTGGTGGGCAGCTGTTTGGGCCTCTCTGTAATTGGAATGCCAGGACCTATTTAGACTCCAATCCAAACAGGACATTGATCAGCCAATCGCTGTTTGCCATGTCATCAGTCCCGCCCCCATGTTATCCACCACGCCCCAAACATTACCCACCCGTCCTGTCATCCGGTCCACCCCTGACGTCACATCCCCGCCCCCAACGTCATCAAGCCCGCCCCCGATGTCACTGCCCTGCCCGTTTTTCCCAAAACAAAAGAGGTGGCAAGCCTAATGCAGATAGATAATGTTCTGTGCACAAAATAATAATCTATAATTTACTATCCATACACAGAAGCTAGTTATTTCATAATTAATGCACAATACCAAGTAAAGCAATATGGTACACCCCACCGATTGAAAAATCGTGCAGACTAGGGTTGCCACCTATCTGGATTTCACCCGGACAGCCGTTTTTTGGAACGTCAGCCCAAGTGAAAAGGACGTTGAGGTGAACGACATGTCGATTAGCCAATAGCTGTCATCAGTCCCGCCCCCCATGTCATCCACCATGCCCCCCACTTCACCCACCCGGTAAATTAGGCACCTGAGGGCTTACACCTTGGATGGCCCTCGGGTGCCTATATATTTGACCATTTATTTCAGAATAAAATTATGCGGCACAGCTGGGGGGGTGAGGGGTACAGGGCCCAGTGTCAGAATGGCTGAAACACCTTTTCTGTGAAAGTGACGTCACAAACATCACAATGTGAGAGTGACATCATTCCGCACGTTGCGGGACACTGTACCAAAATACGTTCCTGTCCATATATAGAAAAATAATGGGAAGATAAAACCTTTATCATTGGCTTTGAAACAGGAAAACATAGTTGTCTCATTAGAATGCTCCCAATGCAAGTGTAGGTTGTTGATTTGGCCCAGGGGTGTATCTATATATATAGGCATACACTGGCCTGTGCCTAGGGTGGGAGCCTTTTGGCTGGGGGTGACCCTCAGGTGCCAAAATACCTGAAATTTTTTTAAAAAGAAAAATATTATTTTTTTTTAAAAAAGTGAGGGGTGCAGGCCTCAGCATATAGCAGTGCGTAAGTGACGTAGGGCAGAAGTGATGTCACACACACATGTGCATGTGACATCATATCATTGGGGGTACTGAAGCCCTGACTGGGCCCCATAGTAGTCTTAAACTTCAGTTGACCGATTTGAACAGATAAAAGTGGGAGGGACCTGTAATAGTTAGTTTCTAGGAGATGGTCTCACTATCTAGATGAACCTCTATGTACAAAGGCTGATAAGCTGCCACTCTGGGGGGGGGTTGCTGACAGCTTTTATTGGCCGCAGTTTTATACCACACTATACATATATTTATACAGTACATACACAATCATGGGGAAATGGGTCAGGCTTGTAATAATATGTTGTAGTGGTGGCGTTCAGTCCATCCCATGTTCAGCTATTTGTTGACACTTGAACACAATAATGTCATGGAAGTGGGCTGTGTCTCCTCTTTAGGAACCTACTGACAGAAAAGCATTTATCTAATTTAATGGTTTCTGTCAGTGTCGAAACACACCTAAAATATCTATTATTTTCAGTGTGATCACAGCTCAGTGTTTCGCATATTTCACCATATACCTGGAATGAAAATATGCAATAATTGTCATACAACTTAGACACTTAATGTGTCACAATTCATCACTGTAATAGTGGGTTTACTGCTTGCCAGCCAAACGATGGCGCCTTTGCCATAGTATCCACTTAAAGGAATTCCGTCATGGTTTTTATTTCTAAATTACACAGTTTACACTGCAAATAATTCACTTTACCATATAAAATTTCATTCCTGAACCAACAAGTGTATTTGTTCATGGTTATAATTTCGATGTGTAGGCACCATCTCAGGTCATTTTGCCTGGTCTACTTTCAGATAAGCTATTGTTTCTCCTGCTTAATGTAACTGAAGGAGACTTTTTACTATTGGAGCTATCTGGTTACCTTCCCATTGTTCTGTTTTTAGACGGCTACTAGGAGAGAAAGTGAGGGTGTTGATATCACTCAAACTTGCAGCAGTAAAGAGTGACTGAAGTTTATCAGAGCACAAGTCACATGACTGGGGGCACCTAAGTAATGGACAACATGTCTAATCCCATGTCAGATTTCTAAATTAAATATAAAAAAAAAATCTGTTTGCTCTTTTGAAAAACAGAATTTGGTGGAGAAGTCTGCTGGAGCAGCATTATTAACTGATGTGTTTTGTTTTCCCATGACAGAATCCCTTTAAGTGATGAAATACTGGGATCAGAGTCAGTTTTAGGTTAGGGGAAAGAGCATTGGTCCTGGGCTTCTTCGTGGCTTCATATTATTGTAACCCTATCCTTGAATCCTTTAAAGGTACCTACAGTAACTAGCAAAGAGTGAATCCCTCCTATATACTAGTGGAAGAGATTGGGAACCCTGCAACTTATAAACCTTTACCTTGGGTTCCATGAGACAAGGTTTAAGTTTCCTCTGCCTCATACAATATATTTTGTAACTGTTGTTATCTATTTTGAATAAATACAGGGGCAGCCCTCTAGCTGTTGTCACACTGGGTTGCATATTGGGTGTCTCTAACTCCAGTCTTGCACGGAACAGAATAAAACATGAGTATGAGGACAAAGTACATATCAGTTCCAGTTACTTAACTTCATTTTGCTTTGTAAACTCTGCCTTTAATGTCTTTGAATACTTTCCCCCCTGTTCATTAATCTTGAGATTTTCTCACAAATCTATTATGGAAATATTCTATCAGCATCCTTGTTTTGCTGTATTTAAGGCTGATAATTTATAGTAAGGCTTAAAAAAACAAACACACATTTAACTTTTTGTACAAATTACATTTTAAGCTGACTCTAACAATTTATACAAGGGGCTGGAGTATATTCACAAAAATGGTAATTCGATTACCTTAGCACTAATATTTTGATTTTGTTAGAATTTTCCCAAATGTACGTTCCGCGTAGCAGGGCCTAATTAATCAAAGTGAGTTTGCTACCACTCTATACAATCGTATTATCGTACTGCACTATGGCAGGACTGACATATGATGCTTGAAGGCTAAACTAGACTGAAATTACTGCCCGCTAACTGGCCATTTGGGTGGTCTTAAGGAAAGCTCATTGCTCAGCAGCATTTCTGAATCCTGTTTTGTTTTGATGTACAGGTATGGGATCCGTTATCCGAAAACCCATTATCCATAAAGCTCCGAATGACGGAAAGGCCATCTCCCATAGACTCCATTTTATCCAAATAATCCAAATATTTAATGATTTTCTTTTTCTCTGTAATAATAAAACAACAGCTTGTACTTGATCCCAACTAAGATATAATTAATCCTTATTGGAAGCAAAACCAGTCTATTGGGTTTATTTAATGTTTACATGATTTTCTAATAGATGTAAGGTATGAAGATCCTGGATAACAGGTCCCAAACCTGTAATAATAAAACAGTAGCTTGTACTTGATCCCAACTAAGATATAATTAATCCTTATTGGAAGCAAAACCAGCCTATTGGGTTTATTTAGAGGCCCATTTATCAAAGGTCGAATATCGAATTCATGTGAATTTATTTTAGGGATGCACCGAATCCAGGATTCGGTTGGGATTCGGCCAGGATTCAGCCTTTTTCAGCAGGATTCGGATTCCGCCGAATCCTTCTGCCTGGCCGAACCGAATTTGCATATGCAAATTAGGGGCGGGGAGGGAAATTGTGTGACTTTTTGTCACAAAACAAGGAAGTAAAAAATGTTTTCCTCTTCCCACCCCTAATTTGCATATGCAAATTAGGATTCAGATTCGGTTCGGTAGTCGGCCGAATCTTTCACAAAGGATTCGGGGGTTCGGCCGAATCCAAAATAATGGATTCGGTGCATCCCTAATTTTTTTGAATTCGGATATACTCACAATTCGACTGGGAGGTTATTTTAAGAAAACATTTGAATGTCTAATATTCAATCGAATGGTTTCCGACCCAAAAAATGTAATCATATTCGACTCGATTTGTTTTGTATTCTATTCATACAAATCAAGTTTTTCTCCTGAAAAAAAACTTGAATGTCAGGAAGGTTATTAACATCTCCAAATGACTCAACTGACCTCTGCCATTGACTTGTAAATTAACTCGGCAGGTTTTAGGTGGCGAATATTAAAATTAGGACTGTTACATAGTTACATAGACCCATATCTATACTAACTATCATCATCATCATTTATTTATATAGCGCTGTCAAGATACTATAGAGTTTAGTATCACAATAGCCTTTGATATTATGTCTATTAAGAAATCATCCAAGTCCCTCTTATAGTCATTAACTGAATCAGCATCACAACATCACCCGGCAGTGCATTCCACAACCTCACTGTCCTGACTGTGAAGACCCCCCTACGTTGCTTCAAATGAAAGTTCTTTTCTTCTAGTCTAAAGGGGTGGCCTCTGGTACGGTGATCCACTTTATGGGTAAAAAGGTCCCCTGCTATTTGTCTATAATGTCCTCTAATGTACTTGTAAAGTGTAATCATGTCCCCAGAGAAAACAACCCCAACCTTGACAGTCTACCCTCATAATTTAACTCTTCCATCCATATAACCATATAGACAAATACAAGAGTCCTCTGCACTCAACCCATTATCAATATATTTAAGACAAAGACATTTTGTGCATACTGCTACTGAAAATGCCTTACCCTTTAAACAAAACAGGGATTGTTTGTCCATATATTGCAATATATTTAAGCTGGCCAACTACGTCAAAGTCATCCCATATCTGGCCAGTCCTATGCTCAATTTTATCTGATTCATTAAGAATTCTATTGCTTCATTATACATTTTACAAAGGGACTAAGTTTTACCTGCAACTTACTTGCTGCTTTCAAAGTAAAACTCCCAAACTTGGCTGCCCTTTTATTAGACACCAGTGGGATCACCTGACTATAGCTGGGAAGGGTGGGATCTACAACATGGAGCTGGTCACTCCCTCTAACCAGTTTAGTTGCACTTAGTCTCTGCACTCTCTCCAGCTCATTTATATCCCTCTTAAAGGAGAAGGAAAGCCCCAGGGCGCAAAACCCCTCCCCCCCTCCCCTCCGTTGCCCCCCCTCCCTCCTCCCCCCTGGTCTACCTGTCCCCCTGGGCAAATGCCCCTAACTTGTTACTCACCCCTCTGCGCAGGTCCTGTCCATGGAGTTCGCAGTCACCATCTTCTTCCACGCGCGTCTTCTTCCTGCGATGACCGGCGTTTTCTGGCGCATGCGCAGTAGGAACAGTTACCGGTACGGCTCTACTGCGCATGCGCCGAATGTCACGAAGTGAAATCGGAAAACTTTGTGACATTCGGCGCATGCGCAGTAGAGCCGTACCGGTAACTGTTCCTACTGCGCATGCGCCAGAAAACGCCGGTCATCGCAGGAAGAAGACGCGCGTGGGAGAAGATGGCGACTGCGAACTCCGTGGACAGGACCTGCGCAGAGGGGTGAGTACCAAGTTAGGGGCTTTTGCCCAGGGGGACAGGTAGGCCAGGGGGGAGGAGGGGGGGGGGCAACGGAGGGGAGGGGGGGAGGGGTTTTGCGCCCTGGGGCTTTCCTTCTCCTTTAAGGACTGGAGTCCAAAACTGCACTGCATACTCCATTCAGACTCCATCTGAGGTCGAGGTATGATAAATCTCACATTCGAATTGATATTCGAATAGGAGAATTAAAATTCGAATGTGTGAGTTTTGACGCTATTTACTATTCGACCCTTGATAAATCTGCCCCTTAATGTTTACATAATTTTCTTGTAGACTTAAGGTATGAAGATCCAAATTATGGAAAGATCCTTTATCCGGAAAACCCCAGGTCCCGAGCATTCTGGATAACATACTGGTACTGTGCACACTGCTCTCGGTACGATCACAGCCACCATGGGAAACCATGGGGGCACATATAACTACCTGGTCCAGTTCAGCAGGCCCTTAGTAATCACGACTGGAGCCCAGATATCTCCCCTTGTCTTTGTCGGTTTCTTCCTAACACAATCCTTTCTCTTTTCCCATATGTACTCAGCACACCAAGTTGCGATGAAGCCCAACAATGACCTAGACGTTTAGTTCATTGATTATTATTTCAGACCAGGCTTTGAAGGAACAGTGTCACATACATGATGGGTTGATTTGTACGGTACTTCCCACTCTACCCCTAACCCTGTATTTTGGAATAGGAGTTAACATATTAAAGTTGAAGTTCAAGGGGAAATTAGAACTTGTGAGCTGTGATTGAGATTTACTCCACCCGTCCCATTTGCTTTGTTTCAGGATGATATAAAAACAGTAGAAACCCTTGGGATTACTGGCCTCATCTCTAAACTCATGACGTCTGGGATATATGCTATGCATTTTATTAATTCTAAGGACCTGTCAGTGGGCTGGTGGAGAATACGCCCTGCATACCTTGAGGCTTAGATTTTCTGAACTGCAAGGCAGTAACCCTAAATTCAGGATAGGGAAAATGTCTGCCTTGTTGCTATCCCCCTAAATTGTATTACAATAACTAATTCTGACAAGCCTTCTTCTCCATGACGGCTTTCCATTAGTGCACCAACCAACAAACCATCACCATTACATCCACACAAATGCCCCTATATACTACCAAATGCCTGTCAAGGAGGATATACCAAAATGAAGTGCCACAAAGTGTACCCTAATTCCAGTAGCCTATAGCATGCAGTGAAATGTTTACTTTCTGACTGTATAAGTAACTGCTGCCAACTAGTTGCTATGAATTACAGGACCCGACTCCAATAGGCAGGCATACTGATGAACCCTATTGGTTTATTTTTTGCATATATTTATTTTGTACCTGTTTAATCCTTTTTGTATCTTAGAAACAAACTATTAGGTATTTGTGCACATGCCCAAATCAATTTAGACTCAGACCTATTAAAGAGAAACATCTGTGTAGAAAGCAATTAGAAGACCGGGATCTCTTGCAATTTAAGAAGCCTATCTTTCCCCATTGTGAATGTAGAGAAACTCCTTGTCAGACTAAAGTGCTTCATCAGTTCTGGTATCTATTTCCAATAAACTTCTGTGGGCAATTTGGCTGGATGACATACGCTCCTCCACTTCAAACACTGGTGTGGCAGATTTCCGCTCACAAATGGGCTGTCTGGTTTCTCAGACCATCAGGCAGATTGGCCCAAAAAGGTTCCTGACTGTATCCAGTGTACGGTAACATAATTATGTGTGTTCCATTAGCTGAATTAGAGTGAAAGTATCTTCAGATACATAGACTGAAATTAAATTACAGTAAGTGGGAAACAACAAGGGTGATTGCACAAACGTGAGCCCAACGGAGTAGAAATTGTAGGTAGGAAGAGTGGAAGATAGCAGACAAGAGGTGACAGATGGACAAGATGGTTACAGCAGAAGAAGATGGAAACAGTAGATCAAGATGTCAGAGTAAGAATATACAGTAGAACAAGATGGTGACAGCAAGAGAACACAGGGACAGCAGGACAAGATGGCTACAGCAGGAAGCCTTCCTGGTAACAGGAAGACAAGTTGATGACAAAAGGACAAGATGGCAGAATAGGAAGGCCAGAGCAGGACAAGATGGTGAAAGCAAGAGAAGAGGCAACAGCAGGACACAATGGTAACAGTAGGACAAGATGTCAGAGTAAGAATATACAGTAGAACAAGATGGTGACAGCAAGAGAACACGGGGACAGCAGGACAAGATGGCTACAGCAGAATAAGTTGGTAACAGGAAGACAAGTTGATGACAAAAGGACAAGATGGCAGAATAGGAAGGCCAGAGCAGGACAAGATGGTGAAAGCAAGAGAAGAGGCAACAGCAGGACACAATGGTAACAGTAGGACAAGATGTCAGAGTAAGAATATACAGTAGAACAAGATGGTGACAGCAAGAGAACACGGGGACAGCAGGACAAGATGGCTACAGCAGAATAAGTTGGTAACAGGAAGACAAGTTGATGACAAAAGGACAAGATGGCAGAATAGGAAGGCCAGAGCAGGACAAGATGGTGAAAGCAAGAGAAGAGGCAACAGCAGGACACAATGGTTACAGTAGGACAAGATGGTGACATCAAGAAAACAGAGTGACAGCAGGACATAAGGGCGACAGTAGAGCAAGACGCCTACAGTGAAAATTTGGGTGAAAATTTGCCAAAATTCATTGAAGTCTATGGATGACAACTTTTTTTTTTGACGTGCGACAAATTGCGTGACTAATTTTAGACGCACAACAAATTTGTTCACCCCTTGGAGTCTATGGGCGTCATTTTTGCTGCAAAACTTGGCTGAAATTTCACTCATCACTAGTGATGATGATGGGAGTTGAAGAGTAGTCAACAACAGCTGAAAGGACATGGATTAGAAGAAATAATAAGGCCTTACAATTAGTCATTAGTGAATCCAAAAAATTTGCAAAACTGTGGAAAAATTTGTGAAACTGAAAAAAAATTCACGAAACAGCGGAAAATTCAAGAAACAGCGGAAAATTCACAAAATGCATTGAAGTCGATGGGCGCCAAAATTTTTAACACATGTGACAATTTTTCTAGTTCCCAATGCATTAAAGTCAATGGGCGTTTTTTCCTTATGGCAACTTTTTGTCTCTGAAACATTTTTGTCTTGGCGAATCCATGGCTGGTGAAAAAATTAGCTCATCACTACTTACAATATCTTTGTTGTTCCTGGTTCCATGATAACTAAAGATGGCCCTGGATTTCTGAACCCATGTCCATGTCATGCCCCTCAGCGCCGATCCTCGGGCTGCTGCCACCCTCCCTCTCTGCGCTTAAGATCAGCGTCGGAGCGGGTCAAAAGGGGGCAGCATCGCTTGTGCATTGAGCGCAATTGCGCTCTTTGCACTAGCGGAGCCGAATTTCCGGTTTAAAAGCTGGAAATTTGGCTCTTAAAGTTATAAGAGGTGGCTTTTTGCCGCACCTTGTAACTGGCCACTTGCTGCTGTCTGAGACAAGGGTCTCACCTTTAGGGATGTAGCGAACGTCGGAAAAAAAGTTCGCGAACATATTCGCGAACTTGCGCAAAAATGCGAGCGGTTCGCGAACGGTTCGCGAACCCCATAGACTTCAATGGGAAGGCGAACTTTAACATCTAAAAAAGACATTTCTGGCCAGAAAAATGATTTTAAAGTTGTTTAAAGGGTGCAACGACCTGGACAGTGGCATGCCAGAGGGGGATCAAGGGCAAAAATGTATCTGAAAAATCTGCCTGTGTGTGCTTGGAAGAGATAGTGTAGGGGGAGAGCTGTTAGTGATTTCAGGGACAGATGATAGTAAGTTTGCTGGCTAGTAATCTGCTTGATACTGCTCTGTATTGGAGGGACAGAATGCAGGGATTTGAGGGACATTTTAGCTTAGGTAGCTTTGCTGGCTAGTAATCTACTGTTCTCTTTAAACAACTGCCATACGTTGACCTTGTAGGCATTGTTTGCCCAGTTTTTTTGGACGCAGCCACTGAAGCACAGTTGCCAGAAAAAATATGCCATATAAATGCTGAAAATAGTAATTTTTCGCCATACGTTGACCTTGTAGACATTGTTTGCCCAGTTTTTTTTGGACGCAGCCACTGAAGCACAGTTGCCAGAAAAAATATGCCATATAAATGCTGAAAATAGTAATTTTTCGCCATACGTTGACCTTGTAGACATTGTTTGCCCAGTTTTTTTGGACGCAGCCACTGAAGCACAGTTGCCAGAAAAAATATGCCATATAAATGCTGAAAATAGTCATTTTTTGCCATACGTTGACCTTGTAGGCATTGTTTGCCCAGTTTTTTTGGTCGCAGCCACTGAAGCACAGTTGCCAGAAAAAATATGCCATATAAATGCTGAAAATAGTCATTTTTTGCCATATACGTTGAGTCAACGTATGGCAAAAAATGACTATTTTCAGCATTTATATGGCATATTTTTTCTGGCCTCTGTGCTTCAGTGGCTGCGGCCAAAAAAACTGGGCAAACAATGCCTACAAGGTCAACGACGTTGACCTTGTAGGCATTGTTTGCCCAGTTTTTTTGGCCGCAGCCACTGAAGCACAGAGGCCAGAAAAAATATGCCATATAAATGCTGAAAATAGTCATTTTTTTGGTCGCAGCCACTGAAGCACAGTTGCCAGAAAAATTATGCCATATAAATGCTGAAAATATAAATTTTTTTGGTTGCAGCCACTGAAGCACAGAGGCCAGAAAAATTATGCCATATAAATGCAGAAAATATGCATTTTTTTGGTCGCAGCCACTGAAGCACAGTTGACAGAAAAATTATGCCATATAAATGCTGAAAATAGTCATTTTTTTGGTTGCAGCCACTGAAGCACAGAGGCCAGAAAAATTATGCCATATAAATGCAGAAAATATGCATTTTTTTGGTCGCAGCCACTGAAGCACAGTTGACAGAAAAATTATGCCATATAAATGCTGAAAATATAAATTTTTTTGGTTGCAGCCACTGAAGCACAGAGGCCAGAAAAATTATGCCATATAAATGCAGAAAATATGCATTTTTTTGGACGCAGCCACTGAAGCACAGTTGCCAGAAAAAATATGCCATATAAATGCTGAAAATAGTCATTTTTCGCCATACGTTGACCTTGTAGACATTGTTTGCCCAGTTTTTTTGGTTGCAGCCACTGAAGCACAGAGGCCAGAAAAAATTAAACCAGTAGGGTTTGCACCCTAGTTTGTAACGGTGGCGGAGGGAGGAGGACGCTAAAGGACAGCTGTGTGTGGAGTCATGAGGCTTGAAGAGAAGGACAGCTGCATAGAAGTCAGAACAAGTCTTCCGGCGTGCAGTAACCCTCCGAGATCCACCCCTCATTCATTTTAATAAAGGTCAGGTAATCGACACTTTTGTGACCTAGGCGAGTTCTCTTCTCAGTTACAATCCCTCCTGCTGCACTGAAGGTCCTTTCTGAGAGCACACTTGAGGCTGGGCAAGTCAAGAGGTTCATGGCAAATTGTGACAGCTCTGGCCACAGATCAAGCCTGCGCATCCAGTAGTCCAGGGGTTCATCGCTCCTCAGAGTGTCGATATCTGCAGTTAATGCCAGGTAGTCCGCTACCTGCCGGTCGAGGCGTTCTTTGAGGGTGGATCCAGAAGGGTTGTGGCGCTGCCTTGGACAGAAAAACATTTGCATGTCTGACGTTACAGACCGGCCAAAGGGCTTTGTCCTTGCAGGTGTGCTCGTGGCAGGATTACTGGCACCTCTGCCCCTGGAATGTTGATGAGTTCCTGAAGTGACATCACCCTTAAAAGCATTGTACAACATGTTTTGCAGGCTGGTTTGTAAATGCCGCATCTTTTCGGACTTGTGGTATGTTGGTAACATTTCTGACACTTTATGCTTGTACCGAGGGTCTAGTAGCGTTGCGACCCAGTACAGGTCCTTCTCCTTAAGCCTCTTGATACGGGGGTCCTTCAACAGGCATGACAGCATGAAAGACCCCATTCTCACAAGGTTGGATGCAGAGCTATCCATCTCCGCTTCCTCATTATCAAGGACTGCATCATCCACGGTCTCCTCCCCCCAGCCACGTACAAGACCAGGGGTCCCCAAAAGGTCACCACTAGCCCCCTGGGAAGCCTGCTCCTGTTGGTCCTCCTCCTCCTCCACAAAGCCACCTTCCTCCTCTGACTCCACTTCTGGCACCTCTCCCTGCGTTGCAGCAGGTGCCTGGGTTCGTTCTGGTGATTCCGACCATAAATCGTGCGCTTCCAGCTCCTCGTCACGCTGGTCTACAGCCTCATCTGTCACTCGTCGCACGGCACGCTCCAGGAAGAAAGCGAAGGGTATTAGGTCGCTGATGGTGCCTTCGGTGCGACTGACCATATTTGTCACCTCTTCAAAAGGTCGCATGAGCCTGCAGGCATCGCGCATAAGCACCCAGTAACGGGGGAAAAAAATCCCCAGCTCTGCAGATCCAGTCCTACCACCCAGTTCAAAAAGGTACTCGTTGACGGCCCTTTGTTGTTGCAGCAGACGTTCCAACATAAGGAGCGTTGAATTCCAGCGAGTCTGGCTGTCAGAAATCAAACGCCTGACTGGCATGTTGTAGCGCTGCTGAATGTCAGCAAGGCGTGCCATGGCTGTGTAGGAACGTCTGAAATGGGCCGACACCTTTCTGGACTGGGTGAGAACGTCCTGGAATCCTGGGTACTTGGAGACAAAACGTTGGACTATTAAATTTAACACATGTGCCATGCAGGGCACATGTGTTAAATTTCCCAGTCTCAACGCTGCCAACAGATTGCTTCCATTGTCACACACCACTTTTCCGATCTGCAGTTGGTGTGGGGTCAGCCACCGATCGGCCTGTGACTGCAGAGATGACAGGAGTACAGATCCGGTATGGTTTTTGCTTTCCAGGCACGTCATCCCCAAGACAGCGTGACAACGGCGTACCTGGCACGTCGAATAGCCTAGGGGGAGCTGGGGGTGCACAGGTGTGGAGGAGGAGAAGGAGGACCCAGCAGCAGAGTAAGAAGAAGAAGAGGAAGAAGACGAGGTAGAGAGCGATGGAGGAGTAGAGGTGGTGGCAGAACCGCGTGCAATCCGTGGCGGTGACACCAACTCCACTGTTGTTGTTGTTGAGCTACCCATTCCCTGCTTCCCATTCCCAGCCATTACCAAGTTCACCCAGTGGGCAGTGTAGGTGACATACCTGCCCTGACCATGCTTGGAGGACCATGCGTCAGTAGTCATATGGACCTTTGGCCCAACACTAAGTGACAGAGATGCGGTAACTTGGCTCTGCACATGTTGGTACAGGTGTGGTATTCCCTTTTTAGAAAAAAAATTGCAGCTGGGTACCTTCCACTGCGGTGTCCCAATTGCTACAAATTTGCGGAAGGCCTCAGAGTCCACCAGCTGGTATGGTAAAAGCTGGCGGGCTAAGAGTGCAGACAAGCCAGCTGTCAGACGCCGGGCAAGGGGGTGACAGTCAGACATTGGCTTCTTACGCTCAAACATGGCCTTCACAGAAACTTGGCTGGTGGCAGATGACTGGGAATGGGAACAGGTGGTCAAGGTGGAAGGCGGAGTGGAGGGTGGTTCAGATGGGTCAAGGAGAGCAGAGGTAGAGCAGTAAGATGCTGGACCAGAAGGAGTGTGGCTTTTAGTTTGCCTGTTGCCTTTGAGGTGTTGCTCCCAAAGTGCTTTGTGCTTGCCGCTCATGTGCCTTCGCATAGAAGTTGTACCTATGTGGCTGTTGGGCTTACCAAGGCTCAGTTTCTGACTGCACTCATTGCAAATTACAATGCTTTTGTCAGAGGCACACACATTAAAAAAATCCCACACTGCTGACTTTTTGGAAGTGTGCGATCTGGCGGTAACAGTAGAAGTTGGCGGCATTGGCGGCAATGGCGGGTGCGTTGGCCGGCTGAACACAGGTGCCGATACATGTTGTTGCCCTACTGATCCCTGCGGGCTGTCCTCCCTGCTTCTTCTAAGTCTTATTCTCCTACTGCCTCTCTGACTCTCCGTCTCTCCATCTGAACTACCCTCCTCTTGCTCTCTTCTACTAGGCACCCACAAAACATCAATCTCCTCATCATCATTCTCCTCAGATGCATCAAGGGACCTCCTCCTCATCACTCATCATTATGTCCATCTCTGTCGTGTTCTCTGCCAGAATTAAATCTGGTGTAACGTCCTCATCTCCTTCATCTTCTTCTGCCAATAATGGTTGCGCATTACTCAGTTCAAGAAACTCATGGGAAAATAACTCCTCTGACTCCAGTGAAGAAGGGGCACCGGTGGTGGAGGAAGTGTTACGTGGGGTGGCCATAGCAGTGGAGGATGAGGAGGATGTTGTGGTAAAGTTAGAAACGGTAGAGGATGGGGTGTGCTGTGTAAGCCAGTCAACTACCTCTTCAGCATTTTGGGAGTTCAGGGTCATTGGCTTTTTAAAACTGGGCAATTTGCTAGGGCCACAGGATTGCATAGCAGCACGGCCCCTAGCACGGCCTCTGCGTGGCGGCCTGCCTTTGCCTGGCATTATTTTTAAAAAAACAACAACAACAAAAACTCAGTTGGTTTTTCTGGAAACGATAATACACACAGCTAGATGGCAGTTTGAAGAAAACAGTGTGCAAATAATGCCTACAAGGTCAACGTATACACAGCGGTGGATACGGATTACGTAAAATATATGAATGCTGCTTGAAAAAAAGTAACTCAAGTGGTTTTTCTAGAGACGATAATATTATCAATATTTAGACAAAATGTGAACAAGCTCACACAGCTAGATGGCGGTTTGAAGAAAACACTGTGCAAATAATGCCTACAAGGTCAACGTATACACAGCGGTGGATACGGATTACGTAAAATATAAGAATGCTGCTTGAAAAAAAGTAACTCAAGTGGTTTTTCTAGAGACGATAATATTATCAATATTTAGACAAAATGTGAACAAGCTCACACAGCTAGATGGCGGTTTGAAGAAAACAGTGTGCAAATAATGCCTACAAGGTCAACGTATACACAGCGGTGGATACGGATTATGTAAAATATAAGAATGCTGCTTGGAAAAAAAGTAACTCAAGTGGTTTTTCTAGAGACGATAATATTATCAATATTTAGACAAAATGTGAACAAGCTCACACAGCTAGATGGCAGTTTGAAGAAAACACTGTGCAAATAATGCCCACAAGATCAACGTATACACTACTACAGCGGTGGATACGGATTACGTAAAATATATTATGGCTGCTTGAAAAAAGTCACTCCGGTGTTTTTTCTGGAGACGGTAATATTATGGATATTTAGACAGAATGTGAACAAGGTCACACAGCTAGATGGCAGTTGGTTGAATAACACACTGGGCAAAAAATGCCTACAGGGCAAATAATGCCTAAAAGGTCAACTTATACACTACTACAGCGATGGATACGGATTACGTAAAATATATTATGGCTGCTTGAAAAAAGTCACTCCGGTGTTTTTTCTGGAGACGGTAATATTATGGATATTTAGACAGAATGTGAACAAGGTCACACAGCTAGATGGCAGTTGGTTGAATAACACACTGGGCAAAAAATGCCTACAGGGCAAATAATGCCTAAAAGGTCAACTTATACACTACTACAGCGGTAGTAAAATAAAAAAAAGTAAAATAAAAAAAAAATGAATATTAAAAAAAAAAAATTACAGTTGGTGCTGCTGAACTACTAGGAGCAGCAGATTAGCACACCAGTCCCACTCCCCAACACTGCTAGACTAATAGCACTGGGCTCTTATAGTAGTAGTAGTAGTAGTAGTAGTAGTAGTAGTAAAACAACAAAAAAAATAAATAAAAGCAGTCCTTACAAGGACTACTGTTATTGCAGCAGTCAGCAGATGAGATCAGAAGCAGGACAGCTGCCCACTGCAGCTACATACAGAGCACTGCAGTAGAAGGTAGATTACTAGCCAGCAAAGCTACCTAAGCTTAAATGTCCCTCAAACCCCTGCAGACTTCTGTCCCTCCAATAACAGAGCAGTATCAACACGATTACTAGCCAGCAAACTTTCAACTGTCCCTGAAATCACTAACAGGCAGCAGCTCTCTCCCTACACTATCTCTTCAGCACACACAGGCAGAGTGAAAAAACGCTGCAGGGCTTCGGTTTTTATAGGGAAGGGGAGTGGTCCAGGGGAGAGCTTCCTGATTGGCTGCCATGTACCTGCTGGTCTGGGGTGAGAGGACAAAAAAAAGCGCCAACAATGGCGAACCCAAAATGGCGAACGTCGCGCGACGTTCGCGAACTTCCGGCGAGTGCGAACACCCGATGTTCGCGCGAACAAGTTCGCCGGCGAACAGTTCGCGCCATCTCTACTCACCTTGCCTCATTGCAGGAGCAGCCCTGATGCCCTTTCACTATCTTCACTAATTTGTGATCTTTCCCGTATTTCTAGGCATAGAATTTCCTTCTGTTTTGTCATGTCTACATCACATTCTGGGTTATCTCATGTGAAAGCACTTGAGCCAAAGTAAAAAGAAAATATTTCAGCAGCTGTCAAGTTATGTCTGCGTCTCGCGGTGCAGTTACAACAACCGTAGGTGTGTCACGCGGCTCTGTGTTTAAATTTCGCTTTCTTGCATTGTGTCCTTTGTCGAGGTCTCTTGTCTCTGATGACTGACTGAGAATAGCTGTTAATTCGTTGCTAAATCTCCTTTGCAGCAATATGTATGGTATGTAAGCACTCCCCTTGCTGGGACCGGTGATGCATTTATGTACGTAGCCATTGTCTCCTTGTTTGGCTTTGCACATTTATGAGGATTACACTATTGCTGCACAAGCAGATCAGCAAAGGGCCCTGACAGCCAAAAGTTTAGTTCTTAAAGGGATATTCTAAACACATTATGACTCCCTCCCTTTGTTATCTCATAGAAGGACAGTTATATTAGCAGCGCCGGATTTCTCTGAGGCGCGCCCCTAGGCCGTGCGGTCCGACCAGGCGGCCACGCGGTCCTAGCGCCCACCTCACCTCACTTTCTCAGCGCGCCGGCGAAAAAACGCCGGCGCAGCTGCTGTAAATGAATGGGGACGCACGCGTCCCCATAATGCGGCTGGGCGGCATGCCGCCCCTATTTTTTTGCCGCCCTAGGCCCGGGCCTATGCGGCCTTGCCGCAAATCCGGGCCTGTATATTAGTACCAGGAAGGTTACAAGGGTATACGTGCACCCCTGCTTTACCATCGACAGGGGTTCAAGTGCTATAGTGTAGTACAGGTTGGGACCTGTTATCCAGAATGCTTGGGACTTGAGGTTTTCTGGATAACGGATCTTTCTGTAATTTGGATCTTCATACCTTAAGTCAATGATCCCCAACCAGTAGCTCGTGAGCAACATGTTGCTCCCCAACCCCTTGGATGTTGCTCCCAGTGGCCTCAAAGCAGGAGCTGATTTTTGAATTCCAGGCTTGCAGGCAAGTTTTGGTTGCATAATAACCAGATGTACTGTCAAACAGAGACTCATGTAAGCTGCCAGTCCACATAGGGACTACCAATAGCCAATCACAGCCCTTATTTGGCAGTGCACCCCAGGATCTAATGCTTGTGTTGCTCCCCAACTCTTTTTACATCTGAATGTTGCTTACGGGTGAAAAAGGTTGGGGACCCCTGCCTTAAGTCTACTAGAAAATCATGTAAACATTAAATAAACCCAATAGGCTGGTTTTGCTTCCAATAAGGATTAATTATATCTTAGTTTGGATCAAGTACAAGCTACTGTTGTATTATTACAGAGGAAAAGGAAATTATTTTTAATATTTTAATTATTTGGATAAAATGGAGTCTATAGGAGATGGCCTTCCCATAATTTGGAGCTTTCTGGATAATGGGTTTTGTGCATAATGGATCCCATACCGGTAGCATAAATTGCACCGCTCACCCCTTATGGCCTATGCAGAGAACCTGCACCCATGACAATAGTCAGTGTCGGCTGCATTCTGTTCCTTGCACCCAATTAAAAATCCAGCACGACGGGCGTCAGTTTCCGCCATAAGTGAGCATACAGCACCTTGCTGCCCCTGATACTCCCTATCCTGCACGTATCAACAGTGGAGGAACTAGATGATACTGGGCACCACAGCAAATTACTTTTATGGCCTCATCATATCCAGAGGTTGTGTTTTACCAATATACGTTGAAATTGCTCATTAATTAGGGGCTCATGGGGCCCCCTGTACTTCCTGGGGTCCCCTACAGCCGCAGGGTCTGCTTCCTCTGCAGTTACACCCCTGCGTCTGAATAATGCAGCAATATGATATACAGTGTAGCGCTATAGTAAATTGTGTGTTCTGCTACACTACTATTTAGCTCCACTCCCAATAAATATGCTCCGGATGAGACCTATAATCTTAGGGAGTAAACCCTCGCAATGGTGTGGAGGCAGGGTGTAGTGTAACTGTAACTGGATTGCAGGGTATAATAATTGGGCACAAGTTGTTCTTATAACTTAACCATGAACATATTTATTGAACATATATAATCCTCAGTGGAGTTTATAGGAGCCAGCCTTTCTGTAATTCTGAGCTTTCTGCATAACAGGTTTCCTGATAACAGATCCCATACCTGTATTATTTCAATAAATATTGGTAAACAGGTCAACCTTTAGACATTTTGGGGGCTTGAAAAATAATATGCTGCGGGGCCCAGTAATTTGTAGTTACGCCCCTGTGTAAAGTGCATAGGAGCAGGGAGGGAGTTCTTTGGATAAGGAGTAGGCTGGAATGAGATATAGCTATAGGCTACTGGATCTTGCACATCAGACAAGCACACGTGAGGCGATTGTGAATTCATGGTGAAATGTGGGTCAAATGTCACTTGAAAACCAAAAACAAGAAAACTAAGAAGATGTGAGTTTCCTTTCCCGGGGCTTTCAGCTTCAGAGAACAAGAATCAGTATTCCTGTAATTGCATAGAATGGGAGGTAACCTGCTGACAATGACTGGCCAATGCGTTGTACCCCCCACGCTACAATAGTGACGTTTATTGTACAGGAGGGAGAGTCAATAGGACTCGTCATTCACATGAGTAAAGAAGAGCAGTTGTAGGGCAAGTGTAATGCAGTCAATTCTTTTCAAGCTGTTCCTCCAGTCACATTTATGGGTTTGCCCCTTTCAACATGTGTTTTGTGGTTCTCACACTGGTACCTATTTATATATCTGTATATCTATATCTGTGCAGTTCAGCATTTTTTGGTGAAAACGAAAGCACAAAAATCAATACAAATACACAAATAGCTTGTTTTTCAATGGGGACAGACTGCTAAAAAAATATAAATAATAGTTTTGCCCCTGGACCAATCTGTGTTAATTGTGGCTGATTTTGTTTGTAGAGTTGCTCTACCCACCAGCTCAACATACGAACGAAGTGCCACGTGGCAGGGGTATCAAAGGGTTCATTTATCAACACAGCCGCAAGAGCAGTCGTGCAAAAAGGGTTAACTTTTAGTATGATACACAGAGTGATATTCTGAGACAATTTGCAATCGGTTTTCATTTTTTATTATTTATGGTTTATGAGTTATTTAGCTTTTCATTCAGCCGCTCTCCAGTTTGCAGTTTCAGCAATCTGGTTTCTATGGTCCAAATTACCCTAGCAACCATGCATTGATTTAAATTAGACACTGGAATATGAACAGGAGAGGGCAATTACAATAAATTTGTAGCCATAAGGCGCAGCAAGTTTTTTTTTTTTTTTTACATGGGGGCAGTGACCCCATTTGAAAGCTGAAAAAAGTCAGAAGATGGCAAATACATAAAAAACTATAAAAAGAAAAAATGGAGGACAACTGAAATATTGCTTAGAAAATGAAAGTTACCTAAAAGGTGAATCACCCCTTTTAAAAGAGAACTAAACCGGAAAAACTGAATATGGTTAAAAATGGCATATTTTATATACTGCACTTATTGCACGAGGCTAAAGTTTGAGCTTGTCAATAGCAGCAATGATCCAGGACTTCAAACTTGTCACAGGGGGTCACCATCTTGGAAAGTGTCTGTGACACTCACATGCTCAGTGGGCTCTGATTGGCTGTTGAGAAGCTAAGCTTAGGGGTCATCACTAATTATCCAGCAGAAAATGAGCTTCCCCTGTAATATAAGCTGATGCTACAGGTTTGCTGATTATTAAATTCTGATGCTAATTGCACTGGTTTCTGTGCTGCCATGTAGTAATTATCTGTATTAATTACTAATCAGCCTTATATTGTGACATTTCTATTCTATGTGTACTGTATATTGTGAGTGGCTCCCTAAGCTCAGTAAGTGACAGCAGCACAGAGCATGTGCAGTGAATCAGCAGAAAAGAAGATGGGGAGCTACTGGGGCATCTTTGGAGACACAGATCTTTACTGCTAAAGGGCTGTGGTTGCCTTGGGCTGGTACAGAAGCACAAAACATAATGTACAACATTTCTAGCTACTTCTTTAGTTAAGCTTTAGTTCTCCTTTAAGAAAACCTTTCAAATTCAGAAAATAAATTCTAATAGCCAGGCATGGGCTTTTAAAGGGGATTTGTCATCCTAAGAAATAATTCCAAATTCTTTATTATCACGTTAGCAGAGCAAAATAAACTTTACTTACTCTATATGTATTATTTACATTTTGTTTCCTTCAGTCTTAGAACTACACTATCACAGCAAGCAGGCAGGAGCCATTTTGTGGACACTGTTATTAAGATAAATTTTGTATCACCCCAAAATCTGATGTATACACCAGAATGGGGAACGTAATGCCCATGCACAGGGCCGCCATCAGGGGGGGACAGGGGGGACAAGCGTACCGGGCCCGGGCATGAAGGGGGGCCCGGCAGCGCTGCATTTTTTGAAGATCCGGGCCCCCCTTACGAGCGCCCGAGCCGTACGTCTTGCCTCTGTGCTGCCGAATGCGGAAGTGCCGAAAAGCCGAAGCCGATGCGCCGAAAAGACCCGAAGTCACGGAAAAAGCCGAAGTCACGAAGCGCCGAAAAGACCCGAAGTCACGAAAACAGCCGAAGCCGAAGTCCTGAAGCGGTGAAAAGACCCGAAGTCACGAAAGGAGGTGAAGTTGAAGTACTGAAGCCGTGAGTTCAATTCTACTGAACACCAGTTTGTGTATTTTTTTTTTTTAATCTCCTGGCCACCAATGTATTATTTTAATATTCTATAGGCCCCTGCCACCAATCTTTTTTTTTTAAAACATGTTTTTTTGGGGCCCCAATTTTTTTTTTAACTCGTAAGGGGCCCCTGACGCCAATGTTTTTTTTTTTTTTTCAAAAAAAATTTTTTTTGGGGCCCCAATTTGTTTTTAACTTGTAAGGGGGCCCCTGCCGCCAATGTTTTTTTTTTTTTTTCAAAAAAATTTTTTTTTCTTATCAAATTTTTTTTTGGGGCCCCAATTTGTTTTTAACTTATAAGGGAGCCCCTGCCGCCAATGTTTTTTTTTTTTTTTTTTCAAATAAATTTTTTTTTTTTTTCAAATTTTTTTTTGGGGCCCCAATTTGTTTTTAACTTATAAGGGGGCCCCTGCCGCCAATGTTTTTTTTTTTTCAAAAATTTTTTTTTTTTTTTAAATTTTTTTTTTTGGGGCCCCAATTTGTTTTTAACTTATAAGGGGGCCCCTGACGCCAATGTTTTTTTTTTTTTTCAAAAAATTTTTTTTTTTTTTTCAAATTTTTTTTTGGGGCCCCAATTTGTTTTTAACTTATAAGGGGGCCCCTGCTGCCAATGTTTTTTTTTTTTTCAAAAAAAATTTTTTTTTGTATTAAATTTTTTTTTGGGGCCCCAATTAGTTTTTAACTTATAAGGGGGCCCCTGCCGCCAATGTTTTTTTTTTTTTTTTTTTTTAATTTTTTTTTTTTTTTAAATTTTTTTTTGGGGCCCCAATTTTTTATAAGGGGGCCCTGACCATCAATAGCTTTTTACAACTTGTGTGGGGGGGGTTACTTTTTTAGCGCTGATGTCTGTGTGGTCTTTTAACTGCGATGTGGAGTGGGCGGGAAATGGGGTGGAGCTTGGTCGTCAGTGTGGGCGGGGCCCAGGGGGCCCCAAAAATTTTGTTGTACGGGGCCCCGTGATTTCTAATGGCGGCCCTGCCCATGCACATATGTGTGTTACATAATTATAAAGCCTGAGGAGGGAAGGGGCAATGTGAGAAGTGCAGTGATGTGTAGGAAGTGCTGAATTGAAAGTGAAAGTAATTGACTGCCCCACCTCTCTGCCTCATAGAGGCGGGGCATATCATATTTAATTGATAGCTCTAATATTTAAATACTTTTATAACAGGTATGGATGTTTTAATGAAAAAAATAATTTGTGTTTCATGTTTAATTTGCAAAGGACTTTCATTATGCAGCTTTTTATGCGTAGGTGACATGTCCCCTTTAAAAAGACTAATACTAGGGGGCTTCAAAGGATGCTTTACTCAAAGATTATTGCTTAGTAAAGAAAACAAGGATCATATCATAATTTGACCCCTTCAAGGGCCATTATAAAGTATTACCCTGGCAGGAATGCAGCATGGCAGCTTCTCCTCATAGTAATAACTTCTGTATGTTGCTAAATAACTCTAAGCCATACTGAGCAAAGTAACTCACCCTTCTATGAGATTAGAACAAAAAGCAGAGCCTTTTAGTTAAAACAGCGAGGCCTAAAAAAGGGTTCAATTCTGTGTATGTTTATTTAATTTGTATTATTTATATTCCTGTCTGTACATTCCTGGCTGCACTGTATATTTTGCTTCACATCGTTGTGGATAAATAGAATTGATACACTTGTGTTTGTGCTTTCTACTTGATGTAAAAACACACACGTTACAATTCTGGCTTCGGGTAGATCCATTTAAGTCACTATAACAAGAGGTGTGATGATAAGCATCATTTACTAATGCAAAGAGCAATTTTTAGATGCAGTTTGCCATGTTTTTTCGCATTGCAGTGTCTGCCCATTCATTAAAATGAACACTATAGTGCAGGTGTGTTTTTTGTGAATGGGGTACAATCTGCGGCTGTTTTCAGCATGGGAATTTGTGTCACATCCAGTGGGTCCAAAATAGCATTAAAAGAACAGTAACAACAAAAAAGTAAAGCGTTTTAAAGTACTTATAATCTAATGTACTGTTGCCCTGCACTGGTACAACTGGTGTGTTTGCTTTAGAACTCTACTATAGTTTATATAAACAAGCTGCTGTGTAGCCATGGGGGCAGCCATTCAAGCACAGGATACATAGTAGATAACAGATAAGTACTACTATAGTTTATATAAACAAGCTGCTGTGTAGCCATGGGGGCAGCCATTGTGTAGACATGGGGGCAGCCATTCAAGCACAGGATACACAGTAGATAACAGATAAGTACTACTATAGTTTATATAAACAAGCTGCTGTGCAGACATGGGGGCAGCCGTTCAAGCACAGGATACACAGTAGATAACAGATAAGTACTACTATAGTTTATATAAACAAGCTGCTGTGTACCATGGGGGCAGCCATTCAAGCACAGGATACACAGTAGATAACAGATAAGTACTACTATATTTTATATAAACAAGCTGATGTGTAGCCATGGGGCAGCCATTCAAGCACAGGATACACAGTAGATAACAGATAAGTACTACTATAGTTTATATAAACAAGCTGCTGTGTAGCCATGGGGGCAGCCATTCAAGCATAGGATACACAGTAGATAACAGATAAGTACTACTATAGTTTATATAAACAAGCTGCTGTGTAGCCATGGGGGCAGCCATTCAAGCACAGGATACATAGTAGATAACAGATAAGTACTACTATAGTTTGTATAAACAAGCTGCTGTGTAGCCATGGGGGCAGCCATTGTGTAGACATGGGGGCAGCCATTCAAGCACAGGATACACAGTAGATAACAGATAAGTACTACTATAGTTTATATAAACAAGCTGCTGTGCAGACATGGGGGCAGCCGTTCAAGCACAGGATACACAGTAGATAACAGATAAGTACTACTATAGTTTATATAAACAAGCTGCTGTGTAGCCATGGGGCACAGTAGATAACAGATAAGTACTACTATAGTTTATATAAACAAGCTGCTGTGCAGACATGGGGGCAGCCGTTCAAGCACAGGATACACAGTAGATAACAGATAAGTACTACTATAGTTTATATAAACAAGCTGCTGTGTAGCCATGGGGCAGCCATTCAAGCACAGGATACACAGTAGATAACAGATAAGTACTACTATAGTTTATATAAACAAGCTGCTGTGTAGCCATGAGGGCAGCCATTCAAGCACAGGATACACAGTAGATAACAGATAAGTACTACTATAGTTTATATAAACAAGCTGCTGTGTAGCCATGGGGGCAGCCATTCAAGCACAGGATACACTGTAGATAACAGATAAGTACTACTATAGTTTATATAAACAAGCTGATGTGTAGACATGGGGGCAGCCATTCAAGCACAGGATACACAGTAGATAACAGAAAAGTACTACTATAGTTTATATGAACAAGCTGCTGTGTAGCCATGAGGGCAGCCATTCAAGCACAGGATACATAGTAGATAACAGATAAGTACTACTATAGTTTATATAAACAAGCTGCTGTGTAGCCATGGGGGCAGCCATTGTGTAGACATGGGGGCAGCCATTCAAGCACAGGATACACAGTAGATAACAGATAAGTACTACTATAGTTTATATAAACAAGCTGCTGTGCAGACATGGGGGCAGCCGTTCAAGCACAGGATACACAGTAGATAACAGATAAGTAGGGATGTAGCGAACTGCCGTTAATGTGTTCGCGAACACCGGCAAAAAAGCGAACAGTTCGCGAACAGTTCGCGAACTTCGAACGCTCGATAAAATCGTTCGATCGAACGATCGAAGGATTTTATTCGTACGATCGAAGGATTTTCGTTCGAATCGAACGATCGAAGCTATTCGATCGAATGATTTTAATTCAATCGAATGCTTATAATCGTTCGAACGAATGGAAATCGTTCGATTTTAGCGATCGAATGGTCGAATGGTCGAATGGTCGAATGGTCGAACGAAATTTTACTTCGAATCGAACGCGAACACCAATTGGCGAACGTCGCGCGACGTTCGCGAACATTCGGCGGACGCGAACAGTCGAAGTTCGCGCGAACTAGTTCGCCGGCGAACAGTTCGCTACATCCCTACAGATAAGTACTACTATAGTTTATATAAACAAGCTGCTGTGTACCATGGGGGCAGCCATTCAAGCACAGGATACACAGTAGATAACAGATAAGTACTACTATATTTTATATAAACAAGCTGATGTGTAGCCATGGGGCAGCCATTCAAGCACAGGATACACAGTAGATAACAGATAAGTACTACTATAGTTTATATAAACAAGCTGCTGTGTAGCCATGGGGGCAGCCATTCAAGCATAGGATACACAGTAGATAACAGATAAGTACTACTATAGTTTATATAAACAAGCTGCTGTGTAGCCATGGGGGCAGCCATTCAAGCACAGGATACATAGTAGATAACAGATAAGTACTACTATAGTTTGTATAAACAAGCTGCTGTGTAGCCATGGGGGCAGCCATTGTGTAGACATGGGGGCAGCCATTCAAGCACAGGATACACAGTAGATAACAGATAAGTACTACTATAGTTTATATAAACAAGCTGCTGTGCAGACATGGGGGCAGCCGTTCAAGCACAGGATACACAGTAGATAACAGATAAGTACTACTATAGTTTATATAAACAAGCTGCTGTGTAGCCATGGGGCAGCCATTCAAGCACAGGATACACAGTAGATAACAGATAAGTACTACTATAGTTTATATAAACAAGCTGCTGTGTAGCCATGGGGGCAGCCATTCAAGCACAGATGGGGCAGCCATTCAGTATGAGATATTCGAGTTTTTCTTAAATAACAAAATATTCGAATTTTAAGGTCAATCAAGTTCATTCGAATTAAAAAAAACTCTAACATTCGACCTTTGATAAATCTGCCCTTTAGTGTCTGTTGTGGCTATTGATGCAACCAAATGTAGTGACTGTGACATGTTCAAACAGTTGTCTTAGTAAATGACAGAATCCTAAGGCACAACTGTTTCAAGAGCATGACAGAACCCAGCTAGTCCAGCTAGGTTAATGCGATAAAAGTTGCAACGTTTACAGAAGATCTAGTAACCCATATCAATGAATCAATTGATATACTTGAACTATACTCAGCCCTATACTCAACTCTTTTGGAAGAGTGTTGCTCTTGTCTTGAGTTTTGAATTCTTATTCTTTTGAAAGAATTATGATGTTTTTTTTTATTACTCATCTTGGAAGACAGAAATTTGCTGCTGGACCTCCAAAACTTGCTGTATAGACAAAGAGGGGTTGCACCATTTATAATCTCTTCCTCATTCTCCATAGGAGGCAAAGTCAACAAGATGGCATAGATGCAAAAACACTGCAGTCATGCATCAAGTCTGTACCACCAGCCTCTGCAATTGTAGGACTTAGGGACACATTTACTAAGGGTTGAATTTCGAAGTGAAAAAAACTTCGAAATTCGACCATCGAATTGCAATAGTTCGTTTTTTTTTATTGAATATGGCTATATTTGATCTAAGTAAAATCGATCGATTAAATCCTTTGATTCGAACAATTTAATCGATCAATCGAACCATTTAATAGAAAAAAAACTTTGAGTTCAAAGATTTTAGCCAAATGTTGGCTATAGGTCCTAGGAGGTCCCCATAGGCTAACATAGCAATTCAGCAGGTTTAAGTTTTTAAAAGAGACAGTACTTCGATTTTCGAATGGTCAAATATTCTAAGTTTTCTCCATTCGAATCAAAGTCGAATTTGGCCTATTCGATGGTTGAAGTACCAAAAAATTACTTCGAAATTCGAAGTTTTTGAATTCGAAAATACACTTCGAATTCACTTCGACCCTTAGTAAATTTGTCCCCTAGTGTCCTTAATAGCTGTAGAGAAGTATGGGCATCTTAAAACCCAACAAAGATACCTGGGTCAAACCGGAACATTAATTCCCCTTTGACTAAATGGAATCATATGATTAGTTTCCAATGAGGGTCATGTATAGTCTTTGTTATACCAACTAGAACAGGCTAATAGCTGGTGTTTCAAACACATTTTTAGGTGGATGAATCGCCTGTTACTGCTGGTGTCCGGTGGTTTCCTTTTATGTCCATGTCAGACAACAGAGGAGTATAAAGCTTTTTTCTACCAGCTGAAATATGACATCAGACAAAAACACTAAGGGGCAGATTCGGTAAAGGGCGAAGTGACTTTTCGCCAGTGTTGCCACCCGCAGGGACATCGCCTTTCCACCTACAGGCGCCAATTCGCTAGCAAACGGGCCATTGCTAGTGTTCATTCGCACTCTATTGCCAGACGACTTTTCGCTCTGGCGAACGATTGTTACTCTGCAAATTTGCGAATTTTACTGAACGTTACCTCTTTCGCCAGAGTTGACTTTGCCACCTCAGACCAGGCGAAGTGCTAAAAAGTAGCGACATCTTCCTCAATCTTCTGTCACTTACATCATATCCTGTGAGCCGAAAATGCATTAACGTTCCAAAAACGCTGGTGACGTTTCCTTTTTTTAAGCGGGATTGGCTGCAAAAGTCCTAACTTAGTCTTTATTTGGGTAACCCATTTTCTCCAGACATTTTATAACATATGGAACATTCATTTTACAGTGGGCTCATGTGTAGGGCATTATATTAATTCTCTTGTCTTTATTAAGGTTCCCTGAACATGTGTAATATAAACTGGTAACTTAAACCATTTGCAGCAACATTTATAATAAAGACGTCTGTACAACTTTAAATTACCCGCCGTATGCAAATTGACCTAAGCACACGATCACTAGCGAATTTTCGGTAGGCACAAATGAACGGTAGCGCATCTTCGTTATGAAATGCTCGCACTGTCGAAGGAACGGTAGCGGAAATTCGCCAGTGCTCAACACCCGGGACAAAATTTTACAATATAGTGAATTATCATGTTTGTAGTGCATTTCGCCTGGCGAAGTGGCGAAAATTCGCCCATTAGTGAATCTGCTCCAAAGAAGGTTATTTATCTAAGTTCGAGGTTGTGAGGTTTTTTTTTTACCTTGTACAAACTCACAACGGGGCACATTTACTTAGCTCGAGTGAAGGAATAGAATAAAAAAAACTTTGAATTTCGAATGTTTTTTTTGGCTACTTCGACCTTCGACTATGACTTTGACTTGAATCGAACGATTCAAACTAAAAATTGTTTGAATATTCGACCATTCGATAGTCGCAGTACTGTCTCTTTAAAAAAAACTTCGACCCCCTACTTCACCACCTAAAACCTACCGAATCTCAATGTTAGCCTATGGGGAAGGTCCCCATAGGCTTTCTAAGGTTTTTTTGGTCATAGAAAAATCGTTCGATTGATTTATTAAAATCCTTCGAATCGTTCGTTTCGAAGGATTTAATCGTTTGATCGAACGATTTTTCGTACGATCAAACAATCTAACTAATTGCGGTAAATCCTTCGACTTCGATATTCGAAGTCGAAGGATTTACCTTTGCCAGTTGAATATCGAGGGTTAATTAACCCTCGATATTCGACCATATGTAAATCTGCCCCAACTGAAATTACCCTTACCCTTTTTCGGGAAAAAAACAACTCAACCCTTGATAAATAACCCCCTATACGTGTTAGAACTAATCTACTCTTCTCAACATTTGTCATTTATTTTCGAACCCAAATAAAAACATTTCATGTTGATGAGAGGAGCCATGGAACTGCAGGAGAGAAAGAGAAGTAAGGTATTTTTAAACTTTAACATTTTTGGAAAATGAGATGTTTTGAAAATACTACAACATGGCGGGCTTGGATTAAAGGATGATAATCCCCTTAACATCCAAACTGTGGTCAGGAGGTTAAAGGGATACTGTCATGGGAAAAACATTTTTTTTCAAAATGAATCAGTTAATAGTGCTGCTCCAGCAGAATTCTGCACTGAAATCCATTTCTCAAAAGAGCAAACTGATTTTTTTATATTGAATTTTAAAATCTGACATGGGGCTAGACATTTTGTCAATTTCCCAGCTGCCCCCAGTCATGTGACTTGTGCTCTGATAAACTTCAATCACTCTTTACTGCTGTACCGCAAGTTGGAGTGATATCACCCCCTCCCTTCCCCCCCCCCAGCAGCCAAACAAAAGAACAATGGGAAGGTAACCAGATAGCAGCTCCCTAACACAAGATAACAGCTGCCTGGTAGATCTAAGAACAACACTCAATAGTAAAAACCCATGTCCCACTGAGACACATTCAGTTACATTGAGAAGGAAAAACAGCAGCCTGCCAGAAAGCATTTCTCTCCTAAAGTGCAGGCAGAATTCACATGACCAGGGGCAGCTGGGAAATTGACAAAATGTCTAGCCCCATGTCAGATTTTAAAATTCAATATAAAAAAATCTGTTTGCTCTTTTGAGAAATGGATTTCAGTGCAGAATTCTGCTGGAGCAGCACTATTAACTGATTCATTTTGAAAAAAAATTCTTTCCCATGACAGTATCCCTTTAAGTAACCATTTCTGTTTGCTATTTATAAGAAAACATACAGGTTTTTTTTTTTCGATGGAAAGGTTGATTAGCAGCATTGGTTTAGGAAGCGTGTGTACGTCTCTATACAAGGTGAGCAGTGTAGCAGGGAATAAAGATAGCATTATTGTCTGTATCAGGCTCTGGTGTCTTTCATCTTCAGTCAAACAATCAGCCAATCACCAGCTTATTTTCCCAATTTCCAACATACAAACCCATTTATAGTGGATGCTCTGTCTCAAATTAGGCAAAAATCTGAACCTAAACGGAAATTAAGCGTCCCAGAAAAAAAAAAAAAGAAGAAATCAGGAAATTCACTCAAGTGGTTAAGCCTGAGGAATGCCACCGCAATTTACACACCAAAGTCCTGATATTGACTGAGAGGTAGAATTTCTGAGCCTCCTTGTACTGAGCACCTAATGAGCATTTAATCTCCCAATTCTAAGCCGCTAGGGGAGCAGTTAGGTTTACACTCAAATGCTGTTAAAAATAATATTACATGTTCAAAGTGAAAATAAGCACTGGTAAGTATTTATTTATTGAAACGGATCTAGGTCTGGGGGAAGGTGCTCACAAATGCTTTTGATATGGTTCTCTGCTAGAACAAAAGTTACTGCTTTTTACATTACATCTTTATGAATTTGATGCTTTCTCCCCCTTTCAGGTCATGATGCAACACAACAGCTAATGACCAAAAAAAATTTGCCATGTGCTGGGAACCCGTGTCACAGACGTGTTTTTAAGAAATTGACAACATGGGAGACTTTTTTTATACTGAAAAAGCAGTTCAAGTAGCAATGTGGGTTGTAGGTCCTTTAACAATGTAGGACGTGTGTGTAGTAGTACACTGAGCAAAAAAAAGGCTGTGAGTTTGCCTTCCCATTGACTCCGATGTCATTTTTCAAATTTCGACTCCAGTTTGCGAATTTTGACACAAAGAAAAACATGGCAAATTTGCTCAACACAGTCTACAGGACTTGAAAGTAAGAAAAAATATTTTATTGGTAGCCCAGAAACAAGGTGCCATGAAAAAAACACCCATAGACTCTAATGTTGTGTGCTACAAAAATGTTTGTCACGCTACAAACTATTGT
Source organism: Xenopus petersii (assembly GCA_038501925.1). Classification (NCBI taxonomy): domain Eukaryota; kingdom Metazoa; phylum Chordata; class Amphibia; order Anura; family Pipidae; genus Xenopus; species Xenopus petersii. The sequence goes on along the minus strand of CM076672.1, from coordinate 20,464,933 downwards.
CGTCAAAAAGGTTTTCAGCAGTTTCGCAAATTTTTCAGCAAAGCGAGACAGGATAGATTCGCTCATCATTACTAATGACACAAAGAGGCCTTCTAATGTGCCAAGAGGCCTTCGTATAGTTAAAGCTGGCCATAGACGCTAAGATCTCATCGTACAAATCGAGGATTCGTACGATTTTCGGAACGTGTGTGGAGAGTCCCGACATTTTTGGTCCGGCGGAGATCGGTCGTTTGGTCGATCAGACAGGTTAGAAAATTTCTGTCGCCTGCCGATAATATCTCTGCGTGTATTGCCGATCGTACGATTTTCAGTGGGAGACTGTCACTAGCTTTGTCTATCGTACGATTGCTGTCAGGGGCAGAACATCGGCTGATCTGTTCTTTTACTACTTTATTTGATCTGAATGGTTAGTGGCAGGTCGGGAGATGGGAAAGTCCGATCGTACATTGATTTGTTCGATCGGATCTTTGCGTCTGTGGCCAGCTTAAGGCTTATAGCAAATGTAATGCTTTTGTTGGCTTTGCCTGCTGTTTTTTTTTTCCATTGCTACATGCAAATGTCCTCTCGCTAATGTCTATGGGAATAATTGAAAAGTCAGAAGCAGTCGATTTTCACACAATTCAGTCCTGAAAATTTGTCTGTGTGAATTTCCAGGTATGAAAATTACCCTTGCTGACGTTTGGACACAATTGGCATAGACATCTGTTTAGACTTAGGGGCAGTTAGAGATGATCTGAGATATCTTGATGACATGGTTTGGACTACAAAAATTGTTGGACTGGAGAACCCCAGCAGAACAGACTTGTACCAATGACTGTTGGGCACCTTGCAGCCACTAGATATTAGTGGTTTAGTCAAAAAAGCAATGTTCTGGGAAGGGCAAAGATGAGCAATAGGAGACTAGTCCAGTAAACAGATAGCGTTGTATATGACAAACAAGCAGGAAAAGCTCTTTTAGGTACGTAGGTAACAATGTCTTGGAGGTTCACAGAAGGAAGCCTGAGGCAGGTCTAGAAATGTACATTATATAAAAATGTATGTCATGAGCAGTATGTCCACCAGTGTCAAGTAAGTCATGGCCTGCAGAAATCCAAGATGGCCAGTGGCATATGTTGCCAGCGTCAAAAATGGCTTCCAGTGGGAAGTAGCTAGTAGCCAGTTTTAAATATCAATGGACATGTCAGCAGCCAACATCCGATTATTTCAATAGCATTGTAATGACATCAACAAATTATTATTTGATGTATAGTAAAATATAGAGAAATAAAAAGGAATGCACTGATTCCAGGGTTATGCCAAGATAAGGGAGCAAATTCCCTAACCGGCGAAAATTCCCCAGTTACGGCTTCGCTAGCGTTACATCGGCAATCAAATCGAAGATGCGCTAACGTTGCCTAATTTGCATACGGCGGGAAATGATAAAGTTACATGGACGTTTATGTTGCAGCAAATACATTACGTTAAACATGTCCAGGGAACCTTAATAAAGACAATGGAGTTGTTATAATGCCCTACACATAAGCCTGCGGTATAGTTTATGTTCCATATATTAGCAAATGGAGGGGGAACCCGGTTAGCCAAAAAAAAAAAATTTACGGACTTTTGCAGGCTATCACTCTGAAAAAAGGAAAAGACGCCAGCGTTTTTTGGGACTAAAAATTGAGGAAGTCCTATGCACTCCATTGCACTTCACCTGGTCTGAGCTGGCAAAGATAAGTCTGGCAAATGAGATAACGTTCGGTAAAATCCACCATCTTAGTGAATTTGTGGAGTTACGTCCGGTCGCCAGAGCGAAAATTCGCCTGGCGTTAGAATGGGAAGCAACGCTAGCATCTATCTCCTTCACTTGCGAACTGACGCCTGCGCCCGTTAGGAAATCTGCGAAGTTCCGAAATTACATCACACGGGTGAATTTTCGCTAGCGTTAGACACTTCGCCCTTTAGTGAATCTCCCTCTTGGTCTTTTTCAGCAGGATTCTGATTTGGCCGAATTCAAGTGCCTGGTCGAACCGAATCCGAAAAATTACGTGACTTTTCATCACACAAAAAAATAAACATTTTTTTTTAGCAGTGCATGCTTCTCTTTCCCCCTCTTTTCCCTAATTTACATATGCAAATTAGGGCTTGGACTCAGTCCGGTATTCTGTCAAATCTTTTTTACAAACGATTCAGACGAAACCTAAATAGTGGATTGGTGCATCTTTGTCATCCCGTGGGAAATAATGGGAATCTTTTCATATATAATCTGGCAAGCAAAGCTAGAATTATAATTGCATATTTTTACCAATTTTAATTTTTTTACATGATAAGCTTTTCTGAAAAACAACACAAGTGCTGCTAGTCTTTTCTACTTGCCGAGCTGAACAAGGCTACGCCACGACAAAGGGAAGCTCAATTCAAAGATCTTAGTTGGGTAAAGCCTGGCAAGGATTCTACCGTTAGAATCTATTTTATTTACCCTTGGCACAGGAAGCAGCACGTATTAAATAATCAATGCTAAGCAAAATAACCCATACTGTCTGTGGGAAAATAAAGCAAAAGCTGTACAAGGGCGAGGCTTCAACAAGGATTTCGTCTGAACGTATTTTGTGTTATTTATATTTCTCCTCAAGAATATCTACATTCCTTTCCTTTCAGTGTAATTTGCGTAACATCAGTATGTAAATATCACAAATATATGTGTATTTCTGCTTCGTAACTGTCACTTTGCAATGTAAGTTAATAGGTGACTGCAGTATTCTGGCTTTGGACTTCTCTTGTCCACTTTAATCCAATCGAATGTATTGACTGGCAACAGGTTGGTATAACCCTGTGGACATTCAAAAACTGATAAAGAGATTGTACTGCCTATCAACTCAGCCACTCTTCAAATCCAGCAGCTTATTGGCCAATCTTTAAAGGGCACCTGCTGGGAAAAAACATTATCCCCAACCAAAGGTGCGGGCTAACAGAGCTCGCACTCAGATTGGGGGTAACAGAAGTTTTCTTTAAAAAAACTGCCCCCGCCAGAGCTAGGGCACTAGCACAGGGAGGAGTCTCCCGGTGTGAGCGGCCATGTTGTACATAGCGAATGCACATAATGCACTTCTGATGTCATGTGCATAATGAACAAGTCATGGCATTCACTCATTATATGCATCTGTGCGCCCCCAACATGGCTGCTCAGACCAGGAGCTTGCTTGGGGGGGGCAATTTTTTAAAAAGAAAAAAATACTGTTACCCCCAACCTGAGTGCATGCTCTATTAGCCCATACAGTGGCATAACTAGATGTTACTGGGCCCCACAGCAATTTAATTTTAGGGCCCCAAACATATCCAGAGGTTGTTCTGTTTTACCAAAATGTATTGAAATTGTACATGAATTTGAGCCTCATGGGGCCCCCCATAACTCCTGGGCCCCCTGCAGCCGCAGGGTCTGCTTCCTCTGTAGTTACGCCCCTGAGCCCACACCTTTGGTTGGGGATAATATTTTTGCCCAACAGGTGCCCTTTAAGGCCAAAAGGATGTACTGCTCAGTTTCTAGTCAGGCCTTGGCCAGATATTGATTGGTCTGGAATAATGACAACTTTAGATCTCTAATGTGATCTGATCATAGGCCATACTATACAATCAGCCAGATTTGTCCCACCACTTGGGTGGAAATATCAGCCTTCATTTTGTTGGACCAGTGTTTTTCAACTTCATTATCAGATGATTACAGGATTGTCAAGCCCTGGTAACATTTTACTGGCCAGATTGGCTACAGAGTGTCTTGAAGTTGATTAAAAAAAGAAAACAGTTCTTTTTTTAACATGTTTTAAGGACATAATATATTCTCTTCAAAGCAATCTGCTGTAATATGGCCTTCAGCATTATGGTCCTGTCAAGAAACCAAGTCTTACGTTATCCTTTACTGCGACTTTCTCCATCTACATTATATTTCCAATACCAAATCTGACTGCAAACATTATGCTGGCTGAGCATTTCTCTGTGTTGTGTCTCCATTTCATGTAGAGCTTTGTGGTTGCTAAGTGCTTGGTCTACATTATCACTGTAAGATGTTATAAAATATATTGTAGATAACAAAAGTAGGGCAGGAGAATTGTTTTAGTGAAGAACACCTTCACGTAAGCATTATTTCCTCCATAAAAGTTTTGCCAGAGCGGAGGAAGCCTGCCTGGGAATCCAGCCAAAATAGGGGATTAGAGGGATGATTGTGATGAGTCTGCAGTGGGGCATGAAGTCCTGGCGTGCAGGAGATATTTATTCACAGAGATGTTATATCCAGCAAAAAGGTCAGCTGAGGAAAGTTTGATGAGTACATTCCATAGCAAAAAAAATACAAGACTAACCCAAAGATGCAATGATAGTGTGAGGGAAGAGGTATATAAGCATCCATCAACATACATTTAAGAAGAATGAAGAGGGAAAATACTTGAAGCATGAGGACATTTCTGATGGGCACAGCTGGTGTAGCATAAGGGATGATTACATTTAGCATAAGGTATTTCTGAATTATTCTGTAGCAGATTTCAGGTAACAGACAAGCAATGACGATAGCAAACATTAAAATGGCATGATTAGACAACACAATGGATGTGAAGAGAGCAACAGATAGAAGCACATTTACAACGTAAAGCACAAAGAAGTTCTAGTGCTTTGGATACAGTTTGGTTTAACAATGTAAATGTTCTTTTTATGGCCCTGTAGTTCAATAGACATATAGCAAAGGGGCACTCACACACTCTTATTATACTCTGTTTGATAGGCTTGATTCTCAGTGATGGAGGATTCAGCAACCTCCCAATGCGTAGGTAGAAGGAACACTGATACACAAAGCTAGTAGATTAGGGAGAACCCTTGAGCACGGGAACACCTCATATAAGGACTGTCCACCTTCCTGGATTATCTGAGAGTCCCCCAGGTTGATATATACTAAATTGAAGCAAAGCTGGTTGGTGGCTGTGGCATAAAAGTACATTGCAAGGATATAATCGGACATGGGCTAGATGTAATAGATGTGGTTTGGTCATAAACCTCTTAAAATGGACAATCTTGATCAAAGAAATCTAGATATAAGATGCTCCTCATATAAATGACTGTTTACAGGCTCCACCCACTTACCTAACATTTTAATTTTAATATCAACATGGTATTAACAATTCCCGCCTAGATCTGACAAACATCTCATAGACTTCTTCTCGCGTTAGAGGCAGATGACATAAATAAAAGTATCTGCCCTGTATACTTGTACGGTTATACTTTTCTAATATCTTATAGTCTTCTTTTCATAGTCTTCTTCTCACATTAGAGGTAGATTACATGAAAAAAGTAACTGCAATGCATACTTCTATGGTTATGTGATTGTTCTGTGTTTTCTAATTATCTCATAGTCTTCTTCTCATAGACTTCTTCTCACGTTTGAGGTAGGTGACATAAATAAAAGTAATTGCAATGCATACTTGTACGGTTATGAGATTCTTCTGTGTTTTCTAATATCTCATAGTTTTTTTCCCATAGACTTCTTCGCACGTTATAGGTAGATGACGTAGATAAAAGTGTCTGCCCTGCATGCTTGTATGGTTATGAGATTTTTCTGTGTTTTCTAATATTAACAATTATCAAATATTTATACAGTATAAGGTAGCTTCTCTAAAGTCTTTCCTTTGTATATTTTCATTCACGGTGTTCACAGTGTTCAGTCCACAATATATTGCTCAAAGACCGTAAATCTACAGAGTTGTGCACATAATCCTTTTTTTTTTCTTCTGTGCTGAAACAGATGGTGGTTATGGGATAGAAATGCAGCAATAGGGGCAGCTTGTAATCAGATCTGGGTAATGTTCCCTTGTGCTCAGAGCCCTGGTCACTCGTCAGCAAAACTTGCATAATTACTGGAACAAACTCAATCTGGATTTTTGCCATAACAATTATCTTTCACCCTCTGTTAGGGCCAGAGGTTACTCAGGGATGGGAAAGAGAAATGCCCGGCTCGGTTGGCTACTGTAGCATGATGCCACTTGCCATAAACTACAATGGATAACTACAATGGAAAAAACTCACCAGGAAAACATTATCAAGGGCAACGGGCATGAAAGTGCAACCTTCAAGTGCCACCATCCCTTCATTTCTAATACAAAGCATTTTTCTAGTTGGGAGATTGTATAATAGTAACCTATATTAAGAATTTTACTAGGTGTTCCTTATTCGGCCTTTGAATAAACTGCCTTTGTCTCATTCTCTTTCCCACAACCGCCTTTATATCCACACACCATTCATTTGTCAGTGCAATGATCCTTTTGCAAAAAACTAGCAGCCCAGCTCACATGCCCTGATTTCATTGAGGATGTGGCTAGACAGAAAACTGGTTGAACATGTAAAGGCAGTAACATGAACAACCCCATTCATTTGCTCGTGGCCTGTATAAAGAGACACAGCAGGACTCAGTCTGCCCTGCATAGTGAACAAGTTTAATGGTACAGTTGCACATTTTGGTAGTATTTAAACACCTAAAAGTATTTCAGTTACAGCTGTGGTCGGAAACTAAGCCTATAGTGGTGCATATGTCTGATATAACACATAATAATAACTGTTTTTATACATGTGGAATGTTATCCTTGCACCCTACGACAATACAATCCTGCCACCAACTTTTTCTGTATGTCCCACCTGCTTTGCTCTCTGTCTAAACAGGATACATCTTTTGTTTCTCTATCTCTAACTTACATTGCCCTGTGTTTGAGCAAGATACAGTCATATGAAAAAGTTTGGGAACCCCTCTCAGCCTGCATAATAATTTACTCCACTTTCAACAAAAAAGATAACAGTGGTGTGTCTTTCATTTCCCAGGAACAAACTGAGTACTGGGGTGTTTTCTGAACAAAGATTTTTAGTGAAGCAGTATACAGTTGTATGAAATTAAATCAAATGTGAAAAACTGGCTGTGCAAAAATGTGGGTACCCTTGTAATTTTGAATGCATGTAACTGCTCAATACAAATACTGGCAACACCAAACTGGTTGGATTAGCTCATTAATGCTTGAACGTCATAGGCAGGTGTGTCCAATCATGAGAAAAGGTATTTAAGGTGGCCAATTGCAAGTTGTCCATTGTTTGACTCTCAAAAGATCTGAAAACAAAGATTGTTCAGTATCATGGTTTAGGGGAAGGCTACAAAAAGCTATCTCAGAGGTTTTAACTGTCAGTTTCAACTGTAAGGAATGTAATCAGGAAATGGAAGGCCACAGGCACAGTTGCTATAAAATCCAGGTCTGGCAGGCCAAGAAAAAAAAGTCACTTGTTGTATGCAAAAGCGCATTTAGACAAGCCACAGTCATTTTGGAACAAAGTGCTTTGTACTGATGAGACAAAAATTTAGTTATTTGGTTATCCCAAAAAGAGCTTTGCATGGCTGAAGAAGAACACCTGCTACCTACTGTCACATTTGGTGGAGGTTCCATCATGCTGTGGGGCTGTGTGGCTAGTTCAGGGACTACTGGGGCCCTTGTTAAAGTCGAGGGTCAGATGAATTCAACTCAATATCAACAGATTTTTCAGGATAATGTTCAAGCATCAGTTACACAGGGTTTGGACATTCCGACAAGACAATGACCCTAAACACACTTGGAAATCTACAAAGACATTTATTCAGAGGGAGAAATACAATATTCTGGAATGGCTGTCACAGTCCCCCGACTTGAATATCATGGAAAATCTATGGGATGATTTGAAGCAGACTGTCCATGCTCAGCAGCCATCAAATTTAACTGAACTGGAGAGATTTTCTATGGACTAATGGTCAAAAATACCCCCATCCAGAATCCAGACACTCATCAAAGGCTATAGGAGGCATCTAGAGGCTGTTACATTTGCAAAAGGAGCTCAACTAAGTATTGATGTAATATCTCTGTTGGGGTGCCCAAATTTATGCACCTGTCTAATTGCATGATACATATTGCATATTTTCTGTTAATCCAATAAACTTTATTTCACTGCTGAAATACTACTGTTTCCATAAAGCATGTTATATAGTAAAAGGAAGTTGCTACTTTGAAAGCTCAGCCAATGATAAACAAAACTCCAAAGAATTAAGAGAGGTTCCAAAACTTTTTCATATGACTGTACATCTGTTTTTATTCAGTTGGTACAGGGTCATACTGGACACTGGGGGACCAACGGGTTATAAACCTCTGGGGGCCCCCCGCGCACATGCGTAAATTCCGGGCACAGAAATGCACAAATGCCGCAGCCGCAGTTTGGTTTTTTGGGGGGCCCGGTAGATCGGGGGAGGGGGGCCACTGGGTTTTTTTCCCATTGTCCTGCTCACTCCAATCCTGAGTTGGTATGTACCATTTACGTTGTTCTCTGTCCTGGTAAGTTACAATTGTCGTTTACCAGTCAGCATGAAGCACTTACATTGTCCTCTGTCTGACAGGCTACATGTTTGGTTACTCAGTTAGCATGTACTAATTAGATTACAATCTGTACATTTGTGGTTTCTCATTCTGTAGGTACCACTGACCTTATCCTCTGTCTGGGAAGTTACGTCTGTGGTTTCTCATTCTGTAGGTACCACTCACCTTACCCTATGTTTTTACAGGGAACACCTGTGGTTTCTCATTCTGCAGGTACCACCCACCTTACTCTCTGTCTGGACAGGGTACATCTGTGGATGTTCTTTCTGACAACAGACATGTATACAAGAAGCCACTTTGAAAATGAGTGTGTGCGTCTTTAAAAGTTACACTACTAAAGTAGTTAAAAATATACCTTAAAAATAAGAAACGTAATTCCCCTTTAATACTCACCATAGCAATGACCCAGTTTTTATTTTAGACTGCGGCAACTAACCATCAGTCCTTCTACAAATAGACTTTAAAGGAAAAAAAAGCCTCAGTTAGAAGCAGCGGCTATCTAAAAACAAAAACCTGTTAAGTATGAGAGTGTGGCTCTCTCTTTGTACAGATCATTGAAGGAACAGTAACACCAAAAAATTAAAGTGTAGTAATGAAAATATAATGTAGTGTTGCTCTGCACTGGTTAAACAGGTGGGTTTGCTTCAGAAAGACTACTATTATTTATGTAAATAAGCTGCTATGTAGCCATGGGGCAGCCATTCAAGTACAGGATACACAGTACATAACAGATAAGTACTACTATAGTTTATATAAACAAGCTGCTGTGTAGCCATGGGGGCAGCCATTCAAGCACAGGATACACAGTAGATAACAGATAAGTACTACTATAGTTTATATAAACAAGCTGCTGTGTAGCCATGGGGGCAGCCATTCAAGTACAGGATACACAGTAGATAACAGATACGTACTACGATAGTTTATATAAACAAGCTGCTGTGTAGCCATGGGGGCAGCCATTCAAGTTCAAGCAGAGGATACATAGTAGATAACAGATAAGTACTTCTATAGTTTATATAAACAAGCTGCTGTGTAGTCATGGGGACAGCCATTCAAGCACAGGATACACAGTAGATAACAGATAAGCACTACTATAGTTTATATAAACAAGCTGCTGTGTAGCCATGGGGGCAGCCATTCAAAGCAGAAAAAGGAGAAATGGCACAGGATACACTGCAGATAATAGATACGCTTTTTGTCATACAATGGGATTCTTCAAAAATTATCTGTTATCTGATATATGTCCTGTGCTTGAATGGCTGCCCCCATGGCTACACAGTAGCTTGTTAAAATAAACTATAGTAAAGTTTCTGAAGCAAACACACCAGTTTTACCAGTGCAGAGCAACACTAGATTATATTGTCTTTCCTTTAAAAAACTTTTATTTTTTGTTGTTACTGTTCCTTTAAGTTTTCTAAGGGGGTTATGTAATAAAAAGACAGAAAGCATTTACTGGTCACCTTTTTTAAAAAAAAAACAAACATCTTATTGATTACTATTAGTTACTGCCCGTGGGCAAATTTAGTGCCTTTTAATCCACATGGGAGAAGTATTGCTAGTTCTGCATGTGAGCGGGAGGTACCATATTGCTCAGCAGGCTCCCAGCATACCCCTTAAACTCAACTTCTCAGGGAGTTTTGTCTAAAGTGCTGATGCCTTTCGGAAGGTTCTACATTTATATATTTTGTTGACAGTTTCCTGCAAACATTCACATAACCTCCCTCTACATTTCAGCACATGGGCAGAAAGATGTAAGTTATTTTGTGCTGTGTATGCGTTTCACGCCAATGTCGGAGGCCCTATGCAAATGGCTGGCAATGCACATCTAGTATTACACCCACGCACAATCTCCTCTTTCTCTGCATCACTAGAAAACCCCTGATGCCTAATAAACCTTGTAGGCCTTGGATACACTAACACCTTCCCTCTTTATTCTGCAGGCCGAGCAGGGCCCTTTGAAGTCGTACAGAGCAGTGCCTGTCTCGCTGCACCAATGTTGCGGCTACACCTCTGTGAATGGACTTGCCGATGAGAGGCATAGCTCTATTTCTCTGGATACTTTCATTGCATTACTGGCCGGGGGGGGGGGGGGGTCTGCTTGTGATCAGATTTCTTTCCCTTGTAAAAACGGAAAAACTGAAGAGCGTTTCTGTTTCTCAATTAAAATATTTTAAGGGTCTTGCTGATCAAAAAATAATCAAGCCTGTCTTTGTACCTGAAAATAATCAGAAATGTTTAGTAAGGGAATTCATATACATTTTCTTACAAGTTGAACCGATCGCTGTTGCTTTTGCACAGGGACATGTAAAGAGATGATTAAGCAGCAGTAATGGCATGCTTTATGGTAAAGATTCTAACTATCTTTATAACAGTGCCTTTTGTCACAGTGGTCACAGGCCGTACCAAGGCGATTTATTAAAATTCAACGGTTATGGATTACTAACTGTATCCAGTTCTCCTAAAATCACAATAGTTCTGGCGCTGTTTCCTTTGGTTTACTAAAATTTAATACAGTTAATCCAGATACGGGCTCAAAAGCCTAGAACAACGCTACAAAATTAATTGTGGGGGGGGGAGATAGACCCAAATGTTGCACGTAGTGACAGCATTGGCACGAGGCCTAATTCAAGGGATTTAACCCAAGTACAGATCGTTTTCAGGGCTGGATTTACATAGTGGGCGCCCCTAGGCCCACTGCCATTCGTCACCCCTGTCCCCCCTTTATTCATGCAAATTTTCATCATCTGGACTGGAGCAATGGTGATTGGCGCATGGGAAATTTAAAAAATGATTGTATCTCCAGTATATCCCCAGTGTTTTTAAACCAATGTGGGTGTGGTTGGCCAGTATGCCGCCCCCCTAAAATCCTGCCGCCCTAGGCTCGGGCCTAGGTGGCCTTTCCACAAATCCGGGCCTGATCGTTTTGCATCATTTTCTTTTTCTGCCTGCATTTATGTGCCATTAGCCTTAAAGGAGAACTAAACCCTGGCTAAAAATGCTGTATTTTTATAATGAATTGCACCAGCCTAATGTTTCAGCTTGTCAATAGCAGCAATGATCCAGGACTTCAAACTTGTCACAGGGGGTCACCATCTTGGAAAGTGTCTGTGACACTCACATGCTCAGTGGGCTCTGATTGGCTGTTGAGAAGCTAAGCTTAGGGCTCGTCACTAATTATCCAGCAGAAAATGAGCTTCCCCTGTAATATAACTGATGCTACAGGTTTGCTGATGCTAATTGCACTGGTTTCTGTGCTGCTATGTAGAAATTATCTGTATTAATTACTAATCAGCCTTATATTGCGACATTTCTATTCTATGTGTCATGTATATTGTAATTTGGGATGAGAAGGAGACTTACGCCAAAAGAATTACACACAAATGGCATTTTAACACTGAAAATTGCACAATCCTAACTATGACAATTTTGACTGCATCTTGCATGTGATTTGTAAAAAAAAAAAAACACTACTGCATGTATTTTAATACATTAAAGGGATTCTGTCATGGGAAAACTTGTTCTTTTCTAGGGATGCACCGAATCCTGGATTCCTCTAGGCCAGCAGGGGTCCCCAACCTTTTTTACCTGTGAGCCACATTCAAATGTAAAAAGATTTGGGGAGCAACACAAGAAAATGAAAAAGTCCCTTGGGGTGCCAAATAAGGGGTGTGATTGGCTACTTGGTAGTCCCTATGTGAACTGGCAGCCTACAAGAGGCTCTACTTGGCACTATACTTAGTTTTTATGCAACCAACTTGCTTCCAAGTCTGGAATTCAAAAATTAGCACCTGCTTTGAGGATACAGAGAGCAACATCCATGGGGTTGGAGAGCAACATGTTGCTCACGAGCTACTGGTTGGGGATCACTGCGCTAGGGATTCGGCCAGGATTCTGCCTTTTTCAGCAGGATTCGGATTCGGCCTAATCCTTCTGCCCCGCTGCAAATTGGGAGCAGGGAGGGAAATTTTTCTTGTTGTATATGTTTTATTTTTGATTATTTTTCTTTTCTTGGTTTATAATTATAAGTACATGTGGAATTGATAATCTAGATTGAGTGCTGTTACTATATTATCATATTGCAATTTTGTATAATGTGCGTTCTGCAGGACTGCCTTTCTCTTGATTGTCTAATATGTCTTTGGCAATGTGATCACTGTACTGAAAAAATTTGTTAATAAAAAAAAAAAAAGTTTTCCTCTTCCCACCTCTAATTTGCATATGCAAATTAGGATTCAGATTCAGTTCGGTATTCGGCTGAATCTTTCACGAAGGATTCATGGGGTTCAGCTGAATCCAAAATAGTGGATTTGGTGCATCCCTATTTTGTCATAACGTATCAGTATTTTATGCTGATCCAGCAGAATTCTGCATGGAAATATCTTTTTAAAAAGAGCAAACAGTTGTTTAATATTACATTTAAACTCTGACATGGGGTTAGACATGTTATTAGTTTCCCAAGTGCCCTCAGTCATATGCTCTGATAAACTTCAGTCACTCTTTACTGCTGCACTGCAAATTGGAGTGATTTCATCCCTCCCTTTTCCCCCGGCAGCAGAACAAGGGGAAGGTAACCAAGTAAATCATGAAGCACAAATGTGGTGGGTGCAGATCCTTGTGTGTCTACAATTAAAGGGCATGTAAAGTCTAAAATTGAATAAGGCTAGAAATGCTGTATTTTGTATACTAAATATAAACATGAACTTACTGCACCACAAGCCTAATCAAACAAATAATTTATGCTTTCAAAGTTGGCTACAGGGGGTCGCCATCTTGTAACTTTGTTAAACAAGACTAAGACTGTGCACATGCTCAGTGTGGTCTAGGCTGCTTAGGGATTAGGGAACTGCTTGAGTTCTGCATGGCTGGGAAGTAAGGCGGGGGCTCCCCCTGCTGTTCATAAGTATGATTGTTTCCCTGCTCAGCAGTTAGGGACCGTCTGACAATTCCTATCCACAGCAGTAAATGAAGGGAGAATTTCACTGCATACAGTCAGGTTTTTTATAAAAACAGTACACATTTTTTAATTAAAGTCTGACACAAGGGGAAGGTGACTGTACCATAGTATGCATATAAAGATGGGCTCACGTTAACATATCCAGTTATATTATATATTGTGGTTTGGTTTCTTCTTCCTTTTGCTTAGGTTTCTAGGCTATTGCTTTAATCAAACCAATAATGTTATATCATGAAACTAGGGATCTTTTAAAGTGCCAGCTGCAGATTAAAATGCAATTGTTTACACTTATCATAGTGCTTTGGAAGACTATTGCAGGGAAAGAATATGTCCCAGCAGTCTTCATCCTCTTAAATGGCATGTGACCTAGGGAATTGTCTGAAGCTGTCAGTCCATGCTTGTTCAGTAGTTGTTTTATATTAATGAGGAAATAATGTAGAAAAAAGAACACCCTTATATATTTATTTAATTTTCTTATATAAAATCACACTGCTGCCCAGGCTGCATCATATGCAATGTATTTTGCAGCAGGGATGTTGGCTTGGCGGAAGCACAAGACTGATGCAACCCTATTGAAGGCCATTTATTCTGCAGCTGCTTTGCTGTTGCTTTAAACTCCATTATTGATTTGCGAATATACAGAATTCAGGTCCATAAAAATTGAACATTGGGAAGAGCAGGGCTGAATATTTTCGTATGGATATTACAATACCCCAGCTGTATTCCCCAGTGCAGTCAAAGCTTTCTGTTTCTGAAGGGGTTAATCCCAGTACATACAATACTTCATATTGTTAATCCTCATTGTGATAGGTTCACCCTCGTGCAATAGATACTCATTCACTACAAGCAAAACTGTTTGTTTACTTTGATCTTCAGAACCTTCCTGGAAATGTTTCCCGATTTCAGGGGTGCTTTTCGCACTGTAACACTAGACAGCCCTTGCCATTAACACAATGTGCCATGAACCTGTAGAGTCTATGCTTGTCACACAGGGCCCTTTGCCTTCTGTGTTTTTCATCTCTCGGATTCCCAGCTGTAGGCTCTGCACATCTCGTATTTATTCTCTATTTGTGTCCTCGCACGTTTCGTGCAGTTGCCTTTTACACTATGAGCCCTGGTTACTCGGGAGTGGGTGAAATTACTAAACCTGAAACTCATTTTGTGCAGTTTTAATTCCCCTTTCGTTGGGCAGTTAATATTCTGTTGTGAGGCTAAAAAACCAATAGTTCTTTCACCTGTAACAATATTTCTATTAACAATATTATTCATCTTTTTAAAGGAACAGTTCATTGTAAAAATAAAAACTGGGTAAATAGATAGGCTGTGCAAAATAAAGAATATTTCTAATATAGTTAGTTAGCCAAAAATATAATGTATAAAAGCTGGAGTGACTGGATGTCTAACAGAACACTACTTCCTTCTTTTCGGCTCTCTAACTCTGAGTTAGTCAGCGACTATAGGGGGGGGCACATGGGTCATACTGTTCAGTGAGTTTGCAATTGATCCCCAGCATTCAGGTCAGTTTCAAATGCAACAGTCATGACCCATGTGCCCCCCTCAAGTCTCTGATTGGTTACTGCCTGGTAGCCAATCAGTGAAAAGCAAGAGAGCTGCAAAGCAGGAAGTAGTGTTCTGGCTATTATGTTACAGGGCAACCCTTTTGAAATAAAAAAATAACAAAAGTGGTATAAAGGTGATACCTTTATTGGCTAACTAATATAATCATAGCAAGCTTTTCAGAACATTTTAATTCCTTTTTCAAGCTGATTACTTGTTCTGAAAAGCTTGCTATGATTATATTAGTTAGCCAATAAAGGTTTCACCTTTATACCAGTTTTGTTATTTTTTTATTTCAAAAGGGTTGCCCTGTAACATTTTTACTGGCTAACACGGTACAGTTAGTTTACCGGCTATTATGTTAGACATCCAGTCACTCCAGCCTTAAACATTACATTTTTGGCTAACAAACTATATCAAAAAAAGTTTTTATTTTACATAGCCTATCTATTTACCCAGTTTTTATTTATATACTATACTATATATAACTATTCCTTTAAGACTATGATAACTATACTGTAGATATATGATTCTATACAAGATCGGGAGTCCATATAATTATCCAACCGAGCCTACGGGACTCGCCCCAGTTCAAGAGGGCTATCAATTATAGAAAAGTTTATATCAAAAAATGATATAAGTCCCAAAGCTTCTTCAAGTAAAAAGTATTAATTTATTGTAGTACACATTTAAAAGAAATATAACTGGTACATACTACCCCCCATATCCCACCTTACGCGTTTCGCACCCTCCAGCGCTTAATCATAGGTGTATCTATCAGTAAGGGGTCGATTGCAGAATTTAAACCCAGGTAGTACCACCCCTTTAATGTTTAAAACCAATCATGGGTCACAGGCAATTATCCCTGCTTTATACTCATTAACCCATAATACTTCATGAAGGGCGTATGTACCATTCCAGTAATATAACAGTTTAAAGCTACACATTGTGTTCAAATCCTTCTTTAACCTCACAGTTCATACAATTAGTTATTGCTCAATGTTATTTTTAACAATATTTAAATTTCTCCACATCGATTAGTTAATATCTAGCCTTGCACAAATTCCATTCTTGTCAGCCTTATATCACATGTATATATTGTCTTCATTATAGCTATTTTCATTATGAATATTATAAAACAAGTGTATTCCTTTTCTTTATACATATTTAGGTATAACATGTCACGTCAAATTCATGATTCAATCCCAATGGCAATCGTGTTCCTAAATGAAAAATCCAGTATACTTCTCTCTTTTGTAATAATTTCTGATGATCCCCCCCCCTTATTCCTAATCTCACCCTCTCTATTCCCTGTATGGAAAATTGATTTACATCCCCCCGCTGCATAACGCAAAATGTTTGGTGACATTACTCTTCTCTATCATTTTGGGGTTCCTAATTTGACTCAAATGTTCCCTCGCTCTCTCCTTTAGTTTCCTACCAGTACACCCGACATATTGCTTGCAGCACTTCAGACAGGTGATCAGATAGATCACGAATGCAGTGTTGCAAATAATATATCCTTTAATTTCAAATTCTCTTCCTGTTACTGTGGACTTAAACTTTTTAGACACTTTCATATATGTACCGGTAACACATCTGCGACTACCACATCTGTAGTTACCCACAGACACCAGCGGTCCCATATCTTGTTTCTTAGATTCCGTTTTGAACAAACTAGGTGACAACATGTCCCTTAAGGTGGGAGCCTTTTTGGGGATAATATTAATTCCTGGGCTCAACACCTTAAAGAAGTGTTCGTCACCATAAAGGATAGGCAAAAATCGCTTTATAATTCTAGATGTCTCAAAAAATTGTTTACTATATCCAGTTGTAAGTGCCACCCTTTCTGACCAAGCCTTACTTTCCTCCTTAGTGCCGGTCCCTTTGAGTAAGTCCCCCCTCTCACTGTTTTTTGCTCTCTGTAGAGCTTTTCGTACAGTTTTCTGCTTATATCCTCTTTCTAAGAACCTCCTCTGCATATCCTGTGCCTGCCAACCAAATTCTCCATCCGTTGAGCAGTTCCTTCGAAGTCTTAGGAACTGGCCAACAGGCATACCATCTATCAATCTTTTAGGGTGGCATGATGAAGCATGTAGAAGAGTGTTTCCACTGCACGGTTTACGATATATGCTTGTCCTTATTACCTCACCCTCTGTTCGCAATGTCACATCCAAAAATTCTATTTTATCTGAATTATACTCACTGGTAAATCTTAAGTTTAGCTCATTTCTGTTAATATCCCCCACAAATTTGTCAAATTCCTCTTTGGTGCCTCGCCAAATACATAACAAGTAAGGCTTGGTCAGAAAGGGTGGCACTTACAACTGGATATAGTAAACAATTTTTTGAGATATCTAGAATTATAAAGCGATTTTTGCCTATCCTTTATGGTGACGAACACTTCTTTAAGGTGTTGAGCCCAGGAATTAATATTATCCCCAAAAAGGCTCCCACCTTAAGGGACATGTTGTCACCTAGTTTGTTCAAAACGGAATCTAAGAAACAAGATATGGGACCGCTGGTGTCTGTGGGTAACTACAGATGTGGTAGTCGCAGATGTGTTACCTGTACATATATGAAAGTGTCTAAAAAGTTTAAGTCCACAGTAACAGGAAGAGAATTTGAAATTAAAGGATATATTATTTGCAACACTGCATTCGTGATCTATCTGATCACCTGTCTGAAGTGCTGCAAGCAATATGTCGGGTGTACTGGTAGGAAACTAAAGGAGAGAGCGAGGGAACATTTGAGTCAAATTAGGAACCCCAAAATGATAGAGAAGAGTAATGTCACCAAACATTTTGCGTTATGCAGCGGAGGGGATGTAAATCAATTTTCCATACAGGGAATAGAGAGGGTGAGATTAGGAATAAGGGGGGGGGGATCATCAGAAATTATTACAAAAGAGAGAAGTATACTGGATTTTTCATTTAGGAACGCGATTGCCATTGGGATTGAATCATGAATTTGACGTGACATGTTATACCTAAATATGTATAAAGAAAAGGAATACACTTGTTTTATAATATTCATAATGAAAATAGCTATAATGAAGACAATATATACATGTGATATAAGGCTGACAAGAATGGAATTTGTGCAAGGCTAGAGATTAACTAATCGATGTGGAGAAATTTAAATATTGTTAAAAATAACATTGAGCAATAACTAATTGTATGAACTGTGAGGTTAAAGAAGGATTTGAACACAATGTGTAGCTTTAAACTGTTATATTACTGGAATGGTACATACGCCCTTCATGAAGTATTATGGGTTAATGAGTATAAAGCAGGGATAATTGCCTGTGACCCATGATTGGTTTTAAACATTAAAGGGGTGGGACTACCTGGGTTTAAATTCTGCAATCGACCCCTTACTGATAGATACACCTATGATTAAGCGCCGGAGGGTGCGAAACGCGTAAGGTGGGATATGGGGGGTAGTATGTACCAGTTATATTTCTTTTAAATGTGTACTACAATAAATTAATACTTTTTACTTGAAGAAGCTTTGGGACTTATATCATTTTTTGATATAAACTTTTCTATACTGTAGATATATCCAGTAGACTGTAGCTCATACAATATTATATTATTTTTATTTATTTATGACATATTCTGCAGTGATTATACATCATTCACATCAGTCTCTGCCCCAGTGGAGCTTACAGTCTAAAAGCCCTATCACATATAAACACCATGGAGCCAATTAACCTGCCTGTATGTTTTGAGGTACGGGAGGAAAGCACCTGGTAATGATATGCAGGTATATTGTATACTCACAGAATTCAGGTCACAAAGTTGGTTTGGTATGGGTTTGTATAAGCAGAGGGTTCAGCTTTGGTTTTTGGTATTCCTGCCACGTTGAGCCCCTGAGTGTTAACACCCGGGAGCCTATTAGGAAGACCATTGGGGATCAGTAAAAGTTAGGGACCATGGATTCAGGTGGTTGTGGGTTCCCTAGGGGGGATTAAGGCCACCATACACAAGCAAATATAAACTGCCGACAAGTTACGTCGACAGCTTATTGGGCAATGTATGGGGCCCTCAGACAGTCTACCCAGATTGATATGTGCCCAAAAGCCGCCTAAATGTCAATCTGTCGATCATGTCGATGGGAGGGTTAGAAAATCCTGTAGGATCTAGAACTGCATCAGTTCATTGATGCAGTCATAAATCCGACTGCCCGTATTCTCCTCATTGAGATCAGATAGTTGGGCCCTAGGGCCCACAATCGGATCAGCCCAATATCACCTACCTCAATGTGGGCATATCGGGGAGAGATCCGCTCCATATGTATAGCCAGCTTTAGAATGGAAAAAAACACATTGAACACTGATGGCCCATCCACATCAGCTACAATACATAGAAGCCTACACCCACCCAGCAAGCTGTAACAGGTGATCCGGGGGTGGAATATTTACTATTAAAATCCTTAACAATGTGGGAGAAAGTCTTCTCTGAATCCTCATTAAACATGCAGATTGCCCATGTGGCAGAATTACACTTACTGAAGCTTAGCTTCCAACTGACCCTAAATTGCTACAGTGCCAATGTCCCTTTGAAGATTTGGCCCAGGGATTTTGGCTTGAAAATCAGCAGCTGCGCAGTATCAGATCTCTTGTGTTAAGACCAGTATTCTCTATAGTTCTGGCTTCTGCTTCATCATGTTTTTAAATGTAGCCAGTATTTACAGTTTTAATATGTTAGAACTGAAATATGTTTTTGACTAGGGACATGCCAAATACTGGATATACTAACTGTAGGTAGCTCCTGTACTTTACCAGACTCCCAAATTTTTGGTTTATAGGTGAGAATCCAGCATTTTATACCACTGGGGAGAGGCTAGGTTGCATTAAAAGGAAACTATACCCCCCGAACAATGTAGGACTCTATAAAAAGATATTGCATAAAACAGCTCATATGTAAAACCCTGCTTTATGTTAATAAACCATTTTCATAATAATATAATTTTTAGTAGTATTGTATGTGCCATTGGGTAATCCTAAATAGAAAATTGCCATTTTAAAAAATAAGGGCTGCCCCCCTGGGATCATACGATTCATGGTGCACACAAATAAACCAAACAGAATTTTTTTGTGGCCACACCCCCTAATTACCATGTTCATTTTACAAAATTTGGCAAGTTATGAACACATTTCTCTTTTTGTTTTCAGTTATTACAGTTTTGCTTATGAAGGTGAATTGCCCTTTAAGCTGTGAGAACTAAATTGTTACAATTACTTATTTACTTATCTCAAAATTGTTACAAAAGAATCTTACTTGCACCTGGTGGCTGTTTAAGTAAAAGACAATTAAGTAAGAAACTTTGTATCTTTTTCTCGCTGCTCAGTGGAGAGAAAGTCGGGACTTTCCAGTACAAATGTGGGACTGAGGGTTGAGCTGTCAAAAGCAAGACTGTCCGGCTGAAAAACAGGACAGTTGGGAGATATGCTGACCCCATCTAAAAAACAAATGATCTGTAAGGTTACAAATTTATTGTTACTGCAATTTGAACTTTAGCAACCAGATTGATGTAATTGCAAACTGGAGAGCTGCTAATTAAAAAGCTAAATAATTTAAAAAACTGCAACCTGTTTCAGAATATCACGCTCTTTATCATAATAACAGCTAATTTAAAGGTAAACCACTAAGCTGGGGGTCAGAGGCAAAATTTAAAAACAACAAAATGCCTAGCTAGACTGCCTTTGCTTGCAGAACTCAAGAACATCAGCTGTGCCTTTTCTTAAAGATACTGCTGACAGTATTTCCCAGACTAAACATTGAGGTGCTGATCTCCATTGTTGGCCACAAATCAGCACTAAACATCAGCAAGATTTTACAATGCAGTTTATCAAGGGAAGCTTCCCACTACCGGGATATCAGTAATGATATCACAATGGTTTATCTGCCAGTTCACCCCCTGCCTGACCAATCTTGCCCAGTTAAAGGGGTTGTTCATCTTAACTTTTAGTATGATGCTATTGTGATATTCTGTGACATATTTGTGGTTTTTGAATTATTTAGCTTTTTATTCAGCAGCTCTCTGATTTGCAATTTCAGCAATCTGGTTGCTAGCGTCCAAATGCATTGATTTGAATAACAGACTGGCATATGAATAGGAGAGGGACTAAATAGAAAATGAGTAATAAAAAATAGCAATAACAATACATTTGTAGCCTTACAGAGCATTTGTTTTTTAGATGAGGCCAGTGACCCCCATTTCAAAGCTAGGGTAGCTTTACCAGCCTGGCCACTAAAAATGATGGTTGATGCCAAAGTTTTTAAAAGGAAAAAAAGATAAATATATAGGAAGGCCGGTATTTTTTTCCAGAAAAGGTGGCAACCCTATTCAAAGCTGGAAAGAGTCAGAAGAGGATGGCAAATAATTCAATATCTCTAGAAAATATTTATATATTATAGTTATATATTTATTTATTATATTTATATATATTTATATCTATATATTTTTAGGGTGTTGTTTTTATTTCTAAATTACACTATTTACACTGCAAAGAATTCACTCTACTGTGTAAAATGTCATTCCCGAACCAGCAAGTGTATTTTTTTAGTTGGTAATATTGGTGTGTAGATGCATCTCAGGACATTTTGCCTGGTCATGTGCTTTCAGAAAGAGCCAGCACTTAAGGATGGAACTGCTTTCTGGAAGGCTGTTGTTTCTCCTACTCAATGTAACTGAATGTGTCGCAGTGGGACCTGGATTTTACTATTGAGTGCTGTTCTTAGAACTACCAGGGAGCTGTTATCTTGTGTTAGGGAGCTGCTCTCTGGTTACCTTCCCATTGTTGTTGTTGTTAGGCTTCTGGGGAGGGGGAAGGCAAGGGGTGACATCACTCCAACTTGCAGTACAGCAGTAAAGAGTGACTGAAATTGATCAGAGCACAAGTCACATGAGTGGGGGCAGCTGGGAAACTGACAATATTTCTAGCCCCATGTCAGATTTCAAAATTAAATATTAAAAAATCTGTTTGCTCTATTGAGAAATGGATTTCAGTGCAGAATTCTGCTGGAGCAGCACTATTAACCGATGTGTTTGAAAAAAAACCTATGACAGTATTCCTTTAAAGGTGAACCACCCCTATAAGGTCATGTTAATAAACGTTATTACCCATGAAGGCCTGACGTTGGGAATGGGAAAGTAAATATGATCTAATAGCAGACAGAGTGCAGTCACAAGGCCCCTATGCCAAGGAAAGAATATCACTGCCGCTGATATACCTGCTATTTTGTTTTAATAGAGGCAAATTGTATTTGCAACGGTTATAACGAACTAAATAATTTGTATGTGTTTGTTTTCCTGTGTGCCCTGGTATATACAAATATGTAATTAGTAGAGGCTGTGTGTGTACTTTGTATTGGTATTCCTGTCTGCTTCCTTCCAGGCACTAACACTGACTTGTAATAGAGAATGTCTGTCACAGAACAACATGGAAGATTACTTCCTCCCCAACCCCCTCCCAGTCAGCTTAGTCTGTCCCTGGCAGCCATTTTAGTATCCCAGAGGCTGACTGAGAGATACTCTGCCCCACTTCAGGCTATTTACATTTTAATCCCCCTTCCTCGCATGGCTCAAAAAATATGGCAGGTCCTGCTTTTATCTATCTAAAATATGCTGAAAAGTTGATATTTTCTTGTCCTCCACTTATTTATAGAAATAAAAATCTGACCGGCTAAATTGCCTTGAAATGACACCAGAATACGTAGTGGTCAGATCACAAGAAGCAGCTGGAGACTTTGACCTACAAAGTTGCCAGAGGATCAGTCACTTGGTACATAATGAGTTGAGGGGATTTCCTGTGTTTAACAGCAAAAATAGTTGTTTTTCCACCCATTCTGCCTGCGTAATTGCAGCGGCACAACACAGAGGACGACATTTGAAAACAATTTTCAGGGACATTTGCTGCTGGGCGAAGTGGGCACAGTGTATAATACTCACCATACAAGTCTGCCGTAACGGGGATGAATAGAAACAAAATTAAGGCTGGCACTGACTTTGAGCATCTCAGGGTTTTTTTTCCTGACCCTAAAGGGGAAGTAAAGGCCTCAGGGATTTCTTATAAGACCATATCTGTAATATAGAGCTATGGGATCCCGTATCCAGAAACCGGATATACAGAAAGTTCCAAATCGCAGGAAGGTCATCTGCAGTGGTGTAACTATACACAAAGCAGATCTCGTGGTTGCTGGGGGCAATATACTCTGGAGTACTGGGAAATCGCAGGCAGGGAGGGGGGCAGCGCTGCAGGTAGGTTGCTATGTGCCCAGGTCTGGATCGGGAGTCAAAATAGGCCCTGCCATTTCAAGTACATAGAGGCCCAAACAGCCCTCAACCAGCCCACTAAATAGTGACTTTCTATGGCATTGTACAGCAGCCCCTATGGCATTTGCCAGAACCCACAGATTGCCAGTCCGGGCCTTTGTGTGCCCCAGGCAGGGCCGAAACTACGAGTAGGCAGAAGAGGCACGTGCCTAGGGCACAACAGTTGGGGGGAGCTGGGCACATACCTCTGTCTTCTGTCTGCCTACCCCTAGTCCGGCCCTCGTTCCTTTGTGGCAGGTAGCCGCCACGAGCTCCCGCCCACCCCATGTGATGACATTGAGCATGCATGCGCTTGGCACGTTCAACTTTTAGCATCAGGCAAGGTTTTGGGGGGGGGGTGCATCGCTATTGTGCAATGAGAGCTATTGCGCTCACTACACTAGCAGAGATGAATTTCCACGTTAAAAAATGGAAATTTGGCTCTTAAAATTACCAGAGGCGGCTTTTTACCGGCCCTTTTATCCTTTTTGTACTTTCGATGTATTTTTCCCCTGATATAGACCGCCCTTGTGGTCAAAACGCATACGGCTAATTGCCGATTGATGTAAGTTTGATACAATAAATTTAGATTTTTTTTTTATAGTAAAAGAGTGTGCAATCCTCTTGTTTTGTATTGATTTGTTTAGGAGGTTTCAAAGGGCATTCGGTGTTATCTAATGGGGTGTGCGCCTTCCAAATTCTAGCTCCATTTCCTGGTAACTGGCCACTCCTCTCCTCATGGTAGGAGTGGCCCTGGTGGGGAGCAAGGGGTCTAGCCAGGTTGCCTATGGAACCTGGCCGGCTTGGCCTTGCACTGCGTTGGCCAGGGTGCAGAATCATGGACCGGATACGCTCCACATGGCTACACCCAGGCTCAAACAGCGTCTTTTGGTGGATTGGCTGATTCCCGGCCTGCTTTTATATGCAAGCAGAGAATCAGCTCTGTCTGGCAGCACCCCATTAAAAAAAGATCTCTAAAACAATGTTGCAAACCTCCTTCTTTTAAAGGCATTCTCACAGAAGCCTTTGCTGTTAAAGCTGAAAGTAGTAAACTCACTATCTTATAGAATGCTCTATTCTGAGTAACTTTTGAAATTATCTTCATTTTTTTTCTTTGGTTTACTTATTTGCCTTTCTCTTCTGTTTCTTTCTGGCTTTCAAGTGAAGGTCAATGGACTCAGGCAGCCAAAAAAGATTTATTTTCACTTTTTAAGTACTTTATATTTGTAATTCAGTCCACTCCTAATCATCTATTAGTCATTCATACCATTGTCTAGTTGCTAGGGTAGGTTGGGCCCTAGCAACCAGTTTAAACCTAAAT